>CM073921.1:32893894-34098180 GCA_037179545.1 Sesamia inferens
TAGGTTCGACTTTGATTTTTGTAATTTATACTATTACCACAGCTCTTAAATCCGAGTAGGAAAACAATAGTGAAAAAACTTAGAATCAAAATATGTTCGGAAAAATCACCACCCACCCCCTTTCTCAGAGAGTAAGCCTGTGTGTGTGTGTGAGCAGTGGGCAGTTAATTATTTGACTTCTTATAAATATTTATGTATCATTTCAAATTATGAAAAAGCTATTTGCCTTAAAATTGAAATCCTTATTTCGCTCTTATTCTTTTCACATCTAAAACAAACTGTATAAGCATTCTGTGTACCACTTGCTCGTTGCTTTATTTAAAAGAAATCTGAAGACATTAATGTAAATTAATCTTTCTTTTATAATTATTACAGGTCAACTCAGAAAAGCACGATCGTAAAACATTAGATGGAATGATATTAAAAATGCTTTGGACAAAAGTATATCACGGCTATGATGCGAAATCAAAGGAACATGTAATTAGAGAATTAAGAAAATCAGGTGATTACGACAAATTAATAGGACTCTTAATGAAATTAAAGAAAGAAAACGTGGAACGAGTTTTAGATCTACTATCGCAGATAATGGTACTATATATGAAATAAACATTGATTTTAAAATGTATTATAAAGTTTTTTTGTGAGTATTTTTAATCTTTTATATATAAACTATTAATTAGATACATCTTTAGTTTCGTATGGAGCTGTGTTCTGTTTCAATTAAGCCAAGAATGATGTCACGTGAGGCTCAAATGCTCATTAACGTTGTGCATTTCGGAAAGTATATGAATGAATTAATTTAATATTCCTACGTTTGAGTCTTGCGTAAGCTTGCATGAAATCGGTTTTCATTTATTCGGCATCCTATCTAGTAGACAAGCACTTACCACTATAGATCGTTTGCAAGGAGAGTGATGTGTTAAATCATCGTCGAAAACTTAGGCTGTAGTGGTTGACTACTCGACGAACGCTTGTTTAAGGGACGCCATATGGCTACAGTTTGTAATAGTTGATGAAACCTGAACTGGCATTTCTATTAACGAAAGTCTACTTATGAAATTTTGATACGCAAATATACTACCCATCATAGGTATTGGCTATCTGTATGAATATGAAACTGAATTAACTTTAAATGTTTGGTAGTATAGGATAATAGCAATCAGCATCAGAGGCCAATGTCACTGAGGTGATCACCATTCTGAAAAAAATTTCTTCAGAAATTGTTTACAATAGCAATAAATTCCTTCTTGAGTGACTGCTCAGGAAAATTAGTGGATTGGGTAAATAATACCGTAGCCTTTGCAGGATTTAATGAGATCAAAATGCGTAAGACTATTTTATCAAAGTTAAGAGTAGACAAGCTAATCATCTGTGTTTTAGTGGGTCTTGTGAGGGGAAACAATGTGGACAGAATCGGGAAGACAATGAAAAATGCTGATTTCCTCCTAGCAGTGAAGAATCTCAAAATTAAAAATAGTGTTGGACGGGATTATGCAGCTGTTACATTGTCTAGGATGATAGCTTGTTTCCCTGAAACAGTCTGCCAAATATTGCATGACCATGCTTTATCCATGGCTGTTGACGTAGAAGAAGTGAAGAAGATACACAATGAATTTCCATTAGTTGCGAGGCATCAAGCTTGCGCAAGCATTCATCCAGACACGCTATCAGAAAGTCATCTTGACATGGCATTAGATGTTTTGATGGTACCCTATATCAAAACATCGGATGTTATAAACAGTTAGTATCACATAACACAAGTCTCGAACTTACTTTGGGGCTAGCTAAATCTGTGTGATTTATCCGTATATATATATATTTATTTATTTAATGATGCAAAGATGGAAAATACGAGGATGTACTTGAATAACTCTTATAATTCAAAGATCTTGACTTCTGGTGATAGAGTGGCTTTATGCAAAAGTCTTGGCATAATGTCGGCTGACATCACTCTATCATCAGTCTGGATATCTGTGGCCAATAGTTGTAAGACGTTGTTTTTTTTTTTTTTTTTTAATTATAAACTAGCGCTTGACCGCAATCCCGCCTGATGGTAAGCAGCGATGCGATTGTTGATGGTAAAGCGCGTTAGTTTATTAAGAGCCTATTCACTCAGATAAACTGAGCGAATAGGAAAGAAGACGGCAGTTGAGCGAGGTGATGCAATGTTAAACCCAACAACACGACCAACGATGCAGCGCCAAAGGGAGATTGATCTGAAGACCCTCCACGACCAAACTCCCAACACAACAACATTAGGCGCATCGTACTCGGCACACATCGCAACACAACTGCTCAGACCCGCCCTCCGTACGGCTTCACCAGACATCATGCCGAAACACGACAAATCGCATAGGTTCTCCCATACTGACATATGTTAATAAGATTCCTTTATGGAACACTTCATAATTTACTGCATTTGATTTAGATAGGTTAGTTTTATCTTATAATCTTAGTTCATTATTAATTAACTATAAATGTACTCTATATTTCTACTTCTATACTCGCATTAATCAATTAGAATAAGTTCTATATTACACTAATAAAAATAAAATAAACGTATAATATCATAATATATAATATAATCAACCATCAAGAACTACGTCATAATTGTGGCTGCATGGAGTATGATGGGACACTGATTACATGGATGCCTGCCATTTTGTTCAAGCCAACTCGCTACACACATACCGATGCCGGCGGCACACACGCTACATTGCGCCCCCGCCGTCACAAGGCGCATGTGATTTGCCACGCCGAAGAACGACAGCCTTTTTTTGCGGATGAGAAATCATCAAATTATTCTCTTGTCTTTTACTGACTAAAACCCACTCGTGTTCCTTCACTTCGCTCTATGCCAGGAGTCACACTTTCGAACAACTCGCAGTACTGTCAGAAGAACTACGGCCTTCGTATCACTCGCGGAGCTTAACTAAACAGTGGCTTGTAAATCTCCCCCATTCGTAAGTACTGTATCTAAGTTAAATGAACAAATTAAGCAACTTTAAAAACTTTGTAAAGGTTATACTAAAAACCAATACTAACTGAAACACATTCTCCTTTTGACATAAAATCTAAATTCTCAAGTCTCAACTTGAATGGCCATCAGTGCTATTAAAGCACCCCGGTAGAAAGCTTTTAAAGAAACTAGAGAAGCGAAGTAGCAACAAGTTAATTAATTATTTACTATCATGGTTAGGTTATTTTAATGACTTGTGGTCATTTTTGTAGAATTTCTTACATTGATTTGGGACACTTCTTTTCGCAGTTGCATCGTCATCATCATCATCTCAGCGTTAATCCCAGACGCATTCGAAGCTTTTTCAGCTTTGGAGCCTGGGGTCTGCTTTACCAGTCTTACTGCTGATTTTGGCTTAACTTCGATATTTCCCGAGAAGCGACTGGCTTTTGACCTTCATAACTCGATAGCGATATCGATGCATTGCAGTTAGACCAATTGTTGGACTTTTAAGGGCTCCAACAACCCGTAATGACAGCCATTAGAGGTTCGTATGGCACCGGGACCAACGGCTTAACGTGCTTTCCGAGGCACGACCAGACTAGTGCAAATATTCATGTTCATGCATACAAATATTTGCAATGCGCGGGGATCGAACCTTCGCCTCCTTACGCAGCGGCCGCGTTGGCTACCGCTACGCTACGGAGGCTGCAAACTGCTGCGCTGAATATAGTGAGTTGGAATCCCGTACGTAGTCGTATGTCCATCGAGGGAAGCTATATAGCTTCACGCTGGGATCTAATAATCAGTCGAAAAATCGAAGAAATGTATTCAACTTTGAGGCCTTTCGTTGCGTACGCTGCATATACGGTTCAAGTTACCCAAAAATATAATATAAACTTTTTCTAATCGAAATTATAATAACAGAAGTTGACGCGGACAAAGTCGTGAGCAACAGCTAGTCAATAATAATCACTTAAGAGAAAATATTAATTGCTACGTTTACTATAAGTTTGGCTAGAGTAGAGGAGAGGGAGAGTGAGTACGATTAACAAGCAAGCCAACTGGAAAAATAGCGTTAGTATTCGAGAGGGTAGTTACGAGAGTCTATGTGGCCCCAAGGGCTACAAATCACTATCTAACTACACTAACCCACATGATGAGGCTTTGTAATGAATGTGTTCTATGTTAGCTCAGTGTGGTGTAAACATAATGTGAGGCCGATATTGTGTTTTGGACGTGGTTATTCCGGTCCGTTGATGTAGCGCGACCCATTGCCAAAAACAATACTCTGAAACATTAAGATAAATATAGAGGATAATCTACTTCTCTATGGGTTGTTGATAATGTAGCAGTATCCAGGTATATCTTGCTTTCCAGTCTCAAAAAACCCACGAGGTGCGATGCCGGTGGTAGAAAGATAATACCGATAGTACCAGCATTTTTGTCGTTTCACATAAATACATGTTTGTGCTATATTCTTAATACATAGTACCCGTATTCTTTGTCTTTTATTATTTATTTTGTTTGGAGTTCTTCTCCAGCCTTACAAATACAAATTCAAATTCGACGTATTTATAAATATATGCATTAGGTGATTATTGCAATACATCTTAACCAAATGCGGGAGGCGCAGGACCGGTCGTCATGAAGATCAGTGGACATCTTTCAGTTGAAATGATGATGATGATCTTAACCAAGTCCGGTGAAGCGGATAAACTAGACGGACTATCTGAAATTCATCCCACCTCAACACTTAGCAAAACACTAGAAAAATAGCGGTCACACAGCTGAGCAAGTATATACCTATGTTACACGGAAGTCATCGAAATTCCGTTTAATCCTCCACTGGAACAGGATCCGTTTATAACCAGGACATTGGGTTTAGAGTTCTGTAGCCAAATTGATGCTATCACTGCACCAACCGTTGTGAAGCTGTATATAAAATGGTCTCAATCCACCATCGTTGCGCCACACTAGACCGCAACGTTGAGCGGTCAATCTACCTGATGAGGGCGTAAACAGTTTTAAGCTTCGCTCACATCAAAATGTATAATTATAAACTCTTATTTTCCTGTTTCAGGGTAATGTATGGAAATATAACAGACATAGGGGTAAACGGATGGAAAGTTAAAAACATTTTCAAAATTAAAAAAAAATAATGCATACGGGAAATAAACAAACAGTTATTGTTAGGTAAAAACTGTGGCTCGGTAAAAACACGCTTTCAGTGTATGTGGGGAGAGCACAAGACGAGTGGGCTCAAGTGGCCGCCAGTTGCAACGCCCACGTTGAATAAATACGGATACGTTTTTCGTTATGATCACGTAGTAATATATCAAAATGGAGCCTTTGAAGCGATGATTGAGATTAAACCAAAACTTTAACAAAATTAAATATGTATTCAATTTAAAAACTCTTTACTGACTTAGATGGGTATGTTCTTTTGATTTGATTAATCGACTCTAGAAATGTGATTGATGTAACTAATATAAATTTCACCAACTTTTCTAACAAGTTAATAAGATTAGACTTCGCGGAGTTCATTTCTTATAACAGCTCAACGACTTCAGATAATAATTACTAGATTACTTGATGACAGAATCGACTACCGCGGTTTTAATGCTTTATTAATTTTAAACCAACCGAGGCAAACTGCTAAATCTAATATTTTAAGAGAGCTCAATCTAAGTTCAATCTATTTATCCGTCAAGACAGGCCAAATTCGCAATGCATTTTTTTTGCCATTTAACAGATATACAAATAATATATTTTAAAGACAATTGTTTTTTAAAATAGTGTCTATAATGTTGTAGTATGTATTTAGTGAAATAAGTACAGTTAACTCATTTTAACTCATTTTAAGCAAAGACGAGTTAGATGTATGTAGGTATTATATATAAAATGTTTGAATCAGAAAATGACTTCCTTGAAACACATGTCATTATTAGTTTGAAAGTACATAAAGTGATAAAAATGTAGGTTTTAATTAGAATAAAACGTTTCGAGAAAATATAAGGACTTTTCATTTTTCGGAGCTATGGAGTTACATAATATGTTTCACAAGAGAGATTATATCAAAAATTAAAAGGATTTTGGTGGGAGTGGAGATTCATCGTTTAAACTATTAACAGACTTTCTATCTCATTATTTTGGAGGAGTTCCTATTCGCTCAATCTGAGTGAATAGACTCTTAATAAACTAGCGCGCTTTACCATCAATGATCGCATCACTGCTTACCATCAGGCGGAATTGTGGTCAAGCACTAGTTTATAATTATTAAAAAAAAAAAAAGTTTTTCAGGAAGACAGATATTTATTTAGCTGCAGTAACTCATTTCTGTTCCATCAAAGCTTACACGTATTATAGAAGAAGACTCAAAACCCTTGAAATACAAGAATATCATTTTCAGAATGCTTATTTGTGTGTGCGCAACATATTATTATGTAACAACAACTATGAAAAACAGTTTAATGTATCCACTGTCAATATATTGTTTGAAGAATGTATACTAAGTAGCAACTATACTTAACACAAGGCAACTTAAAACTTATTGTTGTCATCTTTCAAGTCAGAAATGTGTCAATTAGAGCGTTTCCGATTAATTAGAGTATAAAGAAAAGAAATATAGATTTATGTTATTTTTATAAATAGTTGTGAATTGGTTTGTTTACTAGTTTTTTTTTCTTGTGGTGAACTATTAAAAGTAATTTGATTTCGAAAAAAAGTACGTAATCTAGAAGTGTCTATGTCTTATAATTAAGACCGTTCAAAATCTAATCGCAGTCCCATCTTAGTGACAAACAATAGTCAAATAAATTTCAAAATGTCTGATTAATATGACACATCTATGACAAATTGAGACAGATATCAGATTGTGAACATTTTTAAAATTACGTGAGAACAGCCCCACGGGCCTGCGGGCGCTGAGCAGTGGGCAGCTCGCCACCCGGTAAGGACGAGGCCCGAGTCGGCGACGCGTTGTGTTTCACGCGCGCCTCAAAGAGATGTCAGCACATCGTGACGGGGTCCACGAAGACCGATGCCTCCTGGGTCAGGGTTGCGGGTTGGTTAATAAAGAAACTGTGGCCCTGGCCCGACGGCCAGGGCCACAGGGCCACAGGGCCACAGGGCCAGGGCCCGTGTTTCTTCACTTGCCTGTGCGACCACAGGCAAGTGAAGAAACACGGGCGGGTGTTAGTCAGTAAAAGTCTGACACGCCCTTCCGCTCCGCTCAGTGCGGGAGAAGTCATTTGATGATTTCGCATCCCAACAAAAAAAAGGAGGTGTGCAGAGACAAACAAGTATAAAGCGATACTACAGATAAAACTTCTGCTAGTATGTGCAGTGAGCATCGCGAGGTGATGCTGTTGACAATGGCATATCAGCCACGCCGTCCACCCAGTTATGCCACGAATATGTTTTATGATTAGAATATTAAAGAGTGCTTGATATTTGCTTAATCCATATTATAAATAAATGTCTACACAGTGAACAATCACGCTTTAACGATATCTCGTACGATTGCTGCTAAAGACATTATAGAATCTTTTAAGGATCTTGATGTAAAAAAAACTGCCGATCATTGGGGTTTGTCGGTATATACTGTAGCTTCAATAATAGATGTTATCGCACCTTTCTTAGCAATTGTTTTAAATTCTTGTGTCAAATTTGGTATATTTCCTGATTTGATGAAACTTAGCAAAGTAATTCCACTGTTCAAATCTGGTAGTACAACTGATCCCACGAATTTTCGGCCAATTTCTATATTACCAACTTTGAGCAAAATTTTTGAAAAATTAATTTTGAAACAGTTGTTGAGACACTTCAACTTATATAATTTATTGCACGTGAAACAATTTGGTTTTACAAAGGGTCGTTCAACTACCGATGCGGGCGTGGCGTTGCTAAAGAACATATTTGGGGCCTGGGAGGAATCGCAAGATGCTCTTGGTATTTTTTGTGATTTGTCCAAGGCCTTTGATTGCGTACATCATGATACTCTTATTAGGAAACTGTACCATTATGGTTTAAGGTACAGAGCTCTCGACCTTCTGACTTCTTATCTGAATAATCGAATTCAGAGGGTTGATGTTAATGGCAACAAATCTGCAGGATCTGAGGTCACCATGGGCGTTCCACAGGGCTCACTTCTAGGTCCTTTCTTGTTTTTAATTTGTGTGTTACTCATGGATACTTACCGACTGATCTAATGTATACAATCGTAGTGCCTATTGTGAAAAATAGAACTGGGGATATTTCAGATATTTCCAACTATAGGCCCATTTCCCTGGCCACTGTCATAGCAAAAGTTTTGGACAGTCTGCTTGACAAGCAATTGGCTAAACACCTTGAACTACATGATGCCCAGTTTGGTTTTAGACCTGGGCTGTCTACCGAGAATGCAATCATGTGCCTCAAGCAGACTGTTCAATACTACACAGACAGGAAGACTCCCATTTTTGCCGCTTTTCTGGACCTTTCCAGGGCGTTCGATCTCGTATGTTATGATGTTTTGTGGCGCAAGCTGGAATGTGAGACTACCTTACCACCTGAAATAGTGTCGTAATTTAGGTACTGGTATACCAGTCAATGCAATAGCGTGAAGTGGGTAGGCTCGTACTCGGTTATGTATCGGCTGTCGTGCGGGGTGAGGCAGGGGGGGCTCAGCTCACCCAGGCTCTTCAACCTTTATATAAACCAGCTAATCCTTGAGCTCAGCAGCACCAGAGTCGGATGTCATATTGACGGGATTTGCATAAACAATATTAGTTATGCTGACGATATGGTGTTGCTGAGCCCATCTATCGATGCCCTGAGGCGACTGATCGCTATATGCGAACAATATGCGGTGACTCATGGGCTCAGATATAACGTCGTAAAGAGTGAACTATTAGTTTTTAAAGCAGGTGGCATGACATATTCGTGTATTCCTCGTGTCGCATTGTGTGGTGAACCCCTGCGAAGGGTGGACAAATTTAAGTATCTGGGCCACTGGGTCACCGAAGATCTAAAAGACAATTGTGATATTGAAAGGGAACGTAGGTCGCTGGCTGTCCGTTGTAACATGTTGGCCCGCAGGTTCGCGCGTTGTACGAAGGCAGTTAAAGTTACGCTTTTTAAAGCTTACTGCCAATCCTTCTACACGTGCAGCCTGTGGGTTAACTTCACTCAGCGGGCATACAGCGACCTACGTGTTCAATATAATAACGCACTGAGGGTGCTGTTGGGGCTGCCGTGGCGTTGTAGTGCGTCAGGGATGTTTGCGGATAACAATATTAATGGTTTTACTGCTATTATTAGGAATAGATGCGCATCCCTGATGACGCGTGTTCGCCGCAGTAACAACAGTATTCTCAGTGTGTTCGCGGATCGGTGGGATTCTCCCATGTGGCAGAGGTGGATGCAGCTCCACGCTAAGTTGTAATTTCATTTTATGTATATTTGTGTCTGTAACCTACTAACACTAGAACTTAAGTAAAATTGTTACTAACCTTATGGACTCCGGTCTGAAATAAAGTATTCTATTCTATTCTATTCTTTAATTTATATTAATGACTTACCATCATCACGTGAGGGATAATCACAACATAGTATTGTTCGCGGATGACACTTCTCTCATTTTTAAAGTCAAGCGTCAGCTAGCAAATTTTGACGAAGTTAACAATGCACTTTCGAAAGTTGTCCATTGGTTTAATGTAAATAACCTTCTTTTGAATGAAAAAAAAAACTAAATTAATTAAATTTTCTACGCCAAATGTCGGGCAGCTAAGTACCAATGTTCAACTGAATGGGGTAGAGTTGATCCCTGTCGAGTCGACAGTTTTTCTTGGATTGACTATTGACTCCAAGTTACAATGGGGTCCTCACATTGAGAAGCTGTCGGGTAGACTAAGTTCTGCCGCTTATGCTGTTAAAAAAATTAGACAGATAACTGATGTGAATACAGCCAGAATTGTTTATTTTAGTTATTTTCATAGTCTTATGACTTATGGGATTCTTCTCTGGGGAACTTGTGCGGACATCAATACCATCTTTGTTTTACAGAAAAGGGCTGTTCGAACCATTTACAACCTTGGTCCTAGAGATTCTCTTAGAGAAAAATTCAGAGAGGTGAACATTCTGACTGTAGCTTCGCAATATATATTTGAAAACCTTATGTATGTACATAAAAATATATCTGATTTTAAGAAAATAAGCGATATTCATAATATAAATACCAGGAACAAACACAATCTTGCTGTACATCACACTCGTCTCCACAGAGTAGGCAACTCGTTCATGGGTCAATGTATACACTTTTACAACAAGCTTCCCATGGACATTCGAAACTTACCCATTAAACTATATAAAACCTATATAAAGGTCAAACTTTGCAAAAAGGGGTATTATAAAATCTCAGATTATTTAGAGGATAGAGAGGCTTGGGACTGAGCTGCTCGCTCTGTTAAGCATTGTTATTAAGCAATATGCGTAATTATAACGTAAATTATTGTAAACATTTTCATTTTTAATGTCTGGACTTTAAAAAAGACGATGATCCCTGAGTTTGTTTCGGCTATTTCTTCTCAGAGGTAGTCAGTTAGGAAATGCCGGCTTCATCTAGTTTAAAAAAAAAAGAAAGAAAAAAACATATGACGTGTAAAAGTGATCGGTGATCCTACTTGCTTAATAAACGATTTCATTTCATTTCATTTCATTTCATTGACAGTCGTCCCATTAAGTTCACTGACATGTATCGTCGGTAATAAAGCCTCGCTTTCACTGGACAATAGAAAATGTTTTGCCAGGCCCTTTCATTGATCTATACGAATAATTGCATGACAAAACATCAAAGATCAGAGGCTTAGTATCTAACTGTAAGTCTATAGCAGCATTCGTTTGACGTCCGTAAAACGGCCGAAACATGTTAACTAAGATGTAAGTAGTAAATCAATATAAAAACATAAAAGCTTTAGTTTTCTTTGTCTATCAAGGTAAGGACAAATTCGAAGCAAAACAGAAAATAATGAAGTAACTTCCCAACATCTAAAGAATCGTGTTTAGAAAACCACTTTGTCTTGTCTATTTCATTTATTTTATCTACGTTTAGTTTAGGTTATGCTATTTTGTATCCTTATAAGATAGATTATCCCAACTAACAACTCCTTAGGCAGGCTAACATAAAAGTGCTGAAGTTGATACTTAAAAAAGTTCCCTTCTTTTTACCCAAGAACAGTGTATCGAGAATCTAAGCATTTAAGCGAGACCTCTTTTTTTATCAACAAAAATTCTTGAGTTTTGGATAGACCTCAAACCTACAGTCAAATCAGTACATATCATGTCTTTTGGCGTCAATTTCATCGAAGACACCAACCTGATCTATAGAACAGAAAATTGCTCGCGTTTTTCTCACGAAAGGAGAGAGGGCCAGGAAGTAGTCGAAAATCTTATAATCTACTTACAAGGGAACCCTTAATTTTGCAACGGGCAAAACTTAAGCGCCTCTCAGTGGTTATACCTGGCTCAATTTTCAAACACGCGAGCGTTACTCGTATTTCCACTACACGAGTAGTGGATAAGCGTTAGTGAAAAACTGGTTTTTCAGCGCCGATCGAAACCAATCACATTTGGTTAGTGGCTTGTCCTAGTGCTTTCTATCTAATCTAATCTGTGTTCTAGAATGATGGTTAAAAAAATCTGCAGTCGAAACCGATAGGCTTCATAATAGGTACTTAATATTTCAAAGCTGGTGTAATTGTCATAAATCTCCTTTATGCTGTTAACTAAAGAAGCACAAAGTCGTAACATGCTTATAATATAAGAGACTTTTACAAGGCTTTTAAGAGGCAAAGAACTTTTACTTGAACAATTAACTATTTTATTTAAGAACCAAATGCACTTTGTTTTATATCAGTACCCGCAATCGTAACCGTGTGAATCTCAAAGGAGATCTTTTGGACTACAGAATTTGATTCAATTGTTTGCCGGAAATTAAACTTACTACGTTTAACCCGATATCATCTGCATGATATGCAGAAAACGAAGCGCATAAAATCATCATGAGGTTCTATGCTAGTCGGAATAAATTTAAACAAACTATTTTGACTTCTATTTTGTTGGCATGAGCAGGAAAGTGGTTTCAAAACTAACTTTTTACTGCAGGTGCGGTTTGTCATGCGACCAACGCCATTTAAGCCAAAATCGTTTTATCAGCCTGTAAAAAGGATTTATTTAAATGTCTAATTTTATTTAGAAACAATTCTGGTCTATTTGTGTCAATATATGTTTAATCATATCACTTACATTACAGAAAATAATTTTATATTTCCATAAAACACCCAAATGTTGTATCATTGATGAAATGGCTACTCGAGTGTAGGTACTGCTGTGTATTAGAATCGCTATCGAAGAACGGAGCTTTCAGCACAGGTACCTATATATTTTACTTAAAAAGAGGTCCTTATATAATATTTACAGTACAAATTGTACAAGTTTCTGCAGGCAGGCAGAGGTATCGTGGCGTGTGTTACCATGTACGTAAGACACCCTAAATTCCCGATCAGCTAGACCACTCGCTTATGAGAAACGTATCCCTAGCGGTACATGCATCTTACAGTTATTATGGTCGAGGTAATGAGCCTACTTGGCTGAAGGAAGACACAACTTCCCCCTTTTCATTCCTCACAACTTCCCAGTACCGGTTCTACACACAATCTGAATCGGCGTACTTGTAAAAATCCCGTTGCATCATCATTAAATGTTGCATGTTAAACTAGTGGTGTGTGAACATCAACATTAACTCTTTAATTTACGAATGTGCGTGAAAATATGTTAAATTCACAGGTCAACGCAGTAATGCATTAAGCTTAAATCCTGACTATTTATCATCGCGCGGTACTACTGGACTAATTTATCTCACGTACATATGCACGAATCAGTGGGTACCTAATTTGAGCACTACGTTATGAATGACAGAGTAACTCATCAACGCCGAGCTCGCACACGTCTGCTAATAGGGAGAACGTAGCAGTAGGGAGCTGCAAATTGTTTTATGTAGGTACCCACTAGGTAATTTTTCTTTACATTCGGTTGTAAATAATTTGTATGATATTGCCGAGATTAATTAGACAAATGTGCTGCTAATTTAATTAGACATCACTACGCCTTTACCAAATGTGAAAAAACTTATTTCACTAATTATGTAAGTCCGAACACCATATCAACGAAACAATCAAATAATTAACTATAAAAAAACTCCATCTTGCTGGTTTCATTTACTGCTCTAAAAAAAAATCTTTTTTTTGCTAGCACCACTTGTTAATAATAGTCAGGCACCGGCAATTTGTCACTCAAGCAAAAATTAATTTTTCTCGCCGTAAATTCCCACTTTCTCCTGATGGTGATATTAAAAATTTGGTTCGATTAAAAGATTAAAATTCTTTACACCAGATTTCATAGCGTACAATGTTGGCAGTGAAAAAGTTTTTACTCGATGATACCGCCGAACAACGAGTCACTGTGAAATCACAATAAGTAAATATTTTGCAGAATTACATTCTACTTATTCCTTGAAAGACGCGATTGTGCAACATTTTTATTTTCAGCTTATTTTAATAAACTTTTAATTAATTTATTTGTCGGGATCTCTAACAAAAAAAATACAAAATTACAATAATGTAGGAAGGCTCTTTTACAAACACAAAAGACAAGAGTGCACATATAATTAGTGTAAACAAGTTAATAATAGAGAAAATCAATTATAAAATATAATGAATACAAATTATGAAAATAAAATAATCACATGAAAACGTTTCAGTCTACAGTCATATTATTTCATTATCTGACTAGCCTGATTCGGGAACCAAATTATCAGCACCAAAGTATCACCTTTTAAATCATTATCATATGGCTTTTCCTTCAAGGATCAATAATGAACGTAATCAATAATAATCTGTGTTAATTAGTATATAACAGACCTTCTTTGATGATCACTATAACCTATTCAGTATTTTCTTAATTATCTTCGAGTGCTTAGATACTTATCTATGGTTTCTCTTACCTGACTATTGACTGATTCTTGTGCTATCCTAATATTGCTAGTGAAAATTGGGCATCTTCAACTACCTGTCCCTTAGCTATAAGTTTTCTTAAGAAAAAATAAAATGCAGGAACGCAGGCGAGGTTTTCAAGGAGATATATACAGAATTCATTCTTGTGTTGTTTGGGCCGGGTTTTTTTTATAGCTACAGGAAAATTGTCTTGGGACCTTAATCTTGAGGAACGTTGATTTGTATTTACAAATTCTAAAAGTAGAGTAAGTATAATTAGTCGTTATAAGAAATGTATCTCGAACAAGAATAACTACTAAAACGAAAACTGGCCGAAAATAAACTAATAAAAATGAAACTTTTCCGAGTTTGGAACTTTTCATCCCTGTAATACGTTCCAGTGGGATGATTTCCAACTTTACGCAATCGACAGCGTAAGCAAAACAGAGCCAAACAACATTTGCAACACTGCCCGGACCATCCATTTTACCTTTCAATGGGAATGCCAATAGACCTAAGTAATGGATGTTAGGATACTATACGAGTACAATATTTTCAAAATTTCAATAGTAAATCCTGAAAACAAAACCAAGGACACTGGTCGTTAAGAGGGAAAAAAAAGACTCCGCTTAATTAAAGACACGCTTTAGTTCGAAATGAATTTTCTCACGCCTCTTCTTATTCTCAATTTGGCTGAAAGACTGTGGGGACCATAAAAGAGCAATAAAAACATCGATTTTGCATAAGAATCCCGCAGATGCGGTTGCCGCTCGGGCGGGCAGAGACAACAAGAAGCCGAGGACTGCGCGCGATGCGAGCGCCGATTAAGCTTTTTCGATATCGAATTATTTTTATTGTTTTAAGTGTTCGATTTGAGATTCAGATATTAAGTCATCATTGACTGTCATTATTATCATTTTTTTTTAATAATTATAAACTAGCGCTTGATCGCAATACCGCCTGATGGTAAGCAGTGATGCAATCGTTGATGGTAAAGCGCGCTAGTTTATTAAGAGCCTATTCACTCAGAAAAACTGAGCGAATAGGTAGGAAGACGGCAGTTGAGCGAGGTGATGCAATGTTAAACCCAACAACACGACCAACGATGCTGCGCCAAAGGGAGATTGATCTGAAGACCCTCCACGACCAAACTCCCAACACAACAACATTAGGCGCATCGTACCCGGCACACATCGCAACACCACTGCTCAGACCGTCCTCCGTACGGCTTTACCAGACATCATGCCGGAACACGACAAATCGCTTGGCGGCAAGGCTTTGTCTGGTGGGTGGTAACTTCTGCCGGCGGCCGATGTTATGGCCTACCACCGAGCAAGATGAATCAGCAAAATCAAAATCAAAAGTCATTTATTCAAATTAGGCTGAGAATCGGCACTTTTTGAACGTCAATATTACATAAGACAGTCCCCCAAAACGCCCACCCATCGACACTTCCTAGTGCTTTCGCTGGGAAGAAGAAGTGGCGCAAGAAACTCCCCAGCAGCAGAGCTGTACAATCATTAAAAAAAAAAAAAACACATAACTTTATACAATACTACGTATAGTGATGAACACGATAAAATACAACAACAATGAAATTATTTATCATATGCCAGCTACCACGCCAAAATACCAGCAAAGCAAAACAATATATATATATTTAAACTAAAATGTAATTAACTAAAAACTTATTACTTAAATAAAAGCCCCAGGTATGAAGGGCGTGACAGCTTACATATCTATGTAATGTAAAAAAGTAAATTATATGAACTCATATAACGTATCAGTAAGCTAATTCCGGAGAAAGAACACAAACATTGTCCTGAGCTATTCTTATCATTTAAATAATCATTCACGGAATAATATGCCTTTGAACAAAGCTTGGATTTGATTTGTGCTTTAAATGCATTGTAGGGCAAGCCTATCAAAGCAGAGGGTATCTTGTTATAAAAAGCTATACCAAGCCCAACAAAAGAGTTATGAACCTTTTGAAGTCGGTGAAAAGGGGCTCGCAAATCTGTCCACCCCAATATATTCACTTACATATTCGATAATATTATAAGACTGGTCTTACTATTGGTTAATTTGTAGTCAGTAGCGTCCTAAACCACACATATTAATAATACATCATATACCAATACCAATAGGTATAGGTACTAAATTAGGCATTCTTATTTTTGATAATAGTTGTCTGTGAGCTGCGTAAAAGTATTAAAACCAACACACCATACAGGTACCTATAATATTATAAAAGCAAAAGTTTATGAGGTTGGATGGACGGATATTTTATACTCTTTCGCGGAAAAACTACTGAATGGATACAGCTAAAATCTCACAGAAAAAGTTAGGTAAGTGAACTGTCAATAGTGTCAATCCATAATATTGGTGGAATGATACTTCACTCCTCTCTTCACCTGACCTAAACTTTCACGATGATATAGTTACAGCAACTATCGGCAGACAGTTTATTAAGTTTAACTTTAGGAGAAGATGAAAGAAGTAAAATGTAGCACGTATTTATAATTTGCTTACCCTATAGCTTTTTTAGGACACTTCTCGTACAGTGCGTGGCTTTGGCTTGAAAAATCGGTTGTAAACACAGGAGGTAGCGTAAGGTATCCCAATTATTATTGACCTTGACAAGGTCTGGATGTAGTGTGATATGTCATCTTCATTGTCAGCAAAGTGACATTTTAGATTTTTATTTGTCTTTTTTTTGTGTTGGCTGTTGGTTTTTCTAATTATTGCAGCTTAAACATCTGTGGCACTGAATTAAAATTGGCTTGGATATTCCTGTTGCTTCGCTCTCTAGATGCGGCTGGCTACAGTACTGCGAATTACTGGAGAATACAGAAATAAAGCATTGCTCTAGTTGTTGGTAGGACTTGGGCAGATATCATTTGGTGAACGCTAGGCGACGAAGTAAATGGTTTCTGGTATGCAACTTCTGTTTGGCATTTTCTTTTCCTGCACAAGTTTTATTCATATCTATTTTGGATAGATAGTTCCTCCACAAAAAATGCTTACATTTGCTAGACTTTCCATAGTACTCTATGGCTTACTATGGCGGTGTGGATTATTAGTAAATAATAATACAAAGTTGATATACTTTTATAGCGACAGGGTTATGCGTTCTTGTATTACGTATTTACACATTAATTATTTAACACCGATTATATAAAATCTGCCTCACGAAAGCAGTCATGATCCACTTATCCCATTTAATATTTAGGTACATTTATGGCAGGTCTTCTCTCTTGAGTGTGATTATAACTCAGAAATCAGTTTTGGCATAATTTTATAAGAAGATTCCAACCGTGCGAAATGGGGACAGAATAATAATTAAAAAAAAATTTAAAATACACTGCAAACTGGCAGTGTATTTTTGAGAATGTTCGAACAATAATCTGTGTATAACACAACAAGTGTTGATTCGATATTTTAATAATGTAACGGTATACAATGGTATATATGGTAGTATATACCATATACTATATGGCATGCAATACATTATTGAGTATTGAATATTATTTATGTTATTAACATGGCTGCGATAGTTAATTCTTCTACGAAATAAGTTAACATTTTTGCCTGTAAATTAAAACAACAGATTTGAGAGTCCTATTAATAAATGTTAATATTTTGAATAAACTAGTTGAAACTTGATTCTCCCGAAGACAATTTCTGAAGAGCTCTTTACAGAATCAAGGCTTTATTTGATACACCAGGAGGAGTAATCCTAAAGATGACTAAAATAATATTAAGTTTTCTATACTATATTTTTATGAACTGGACGAGGCGCGAGGGTTTTGAACGTTAGGAAAAGAACGCAAAATGTGAAATTGCTGGCTTCCAGCAAAAAGCTTAAATTTTAGTCCTTTAACATCGTTTTCTCATTTTTGCCAAATACTTTTGGATAATACTGTAAAAAGCAGAGAACATTAGCTACGATCGATAATGCGGTCGACGCCTCGGCGGCGTGAAACTAATGGAGCGAACTCACGTTTTAAAACTATCCACATGTACAAAGTACCCCCGCTAGTTGAGATTACATCTGTGTAGAATAGCTGAACAAATTTATTACAAACGTGCTTATGCAAATGGCCCAGACTTTCACTTGAATAAGATCTAATCTCGTTTTCAAATTGCTTCAAAAATAATAGTACGATATAAACTGTTAAAGAATCTTTTGTGCCGTCTAAATTAATAGTTACTTGATAAAAGACGGACAAATCTAATAGTTGTCAAGGCCTTAAATTGATTGATTAGCTCAAATAATTTATTTATAGAAGAACAGCCAAGATTGTCTCAAGAATGTTTCATTGTGAATATATTTTTAACAAAGATAAAGATACTGCGAACATTGTATAAAACAGAAAGGGATAATAAGTACCTATCTAGAACCCCTTTCGGAATAGCATTCGCATCTTTTATTGAAATAAAAACACTCCAAATGGAAAAGACCTTGTAGGAGGTTGAGTTTAACTGTCTTTAACTTTTGCAAGGGTCGAAAACTGTTCTACGGGTCGGTTAGACCGTTCGTCCATAAATCTCGAGGCAGACAGTAACAATGTGTAACTGGCCTGTCTTCGGTCCTACGTACTCTCAGTAAAACCATCGCAGACATTGTAATGGATTTAGTTGACACGATAATCTAGCACTACGTGCTAATAAATATTAATGACGCCAGCTAAAAAAGCTGAAACATTGGGTTTTGCTGGTTTTTTTACATTCTTTTAACGGAAACGTGACACAATTATAATAAGCAAAAACATGGGTCTTCACTTAAAAAAACACTTCAAAATGTTGCGTATGATTTTTGTTTTTCTGAAGAACGGAACAAAATTTATAGGCAAATAAACAACATATTATATTTGTGCTGGCAAAGGTCATTTTACTAATTTTAAGAACGTTCACATTCTGATCTCACGTCTCAATCGGTCAAAAATTCTTCTCTAACTTTTGACATTTTGTTTGTTGCCAAGATGAGACTGACTAGATTTTGAATTAGCTTCTGATAAACACGCAATAATTTGAATGCGAAAGTCGTTTTTTATATTTTAATATGTTCATATTAAATAATAATTTTATATGTATATACATAAGTAAAATAAAGAAAAGTCCCACCGCACAATATTGTCTCTTTTAACTATGTAATTTATTATTTTAGTGTCAATTATCACAATACCTACGACTTACATGTAGTACGTCCCGGGCCACAGACGGGTCTCATGTATTGAAAGGTCACCCATCTACGAAAACACCATGGCATGCGTAGCTTAAAAATTTCGATGGACCCATGGCGAATATAGCTGCTACCGTTTAACCACGAGGCTCTGAACAGCTAAACTTCATTGACCTGTTGTTGGCTTTGTTAACAGAGAGTATAGAAAAAACCTCTATACATAAGCTGTATAAAATGGTATTTACTTATAGTTAAAAGATGCTTCTGAAATTCCAAGTTAATAGGTGTTACAAATATATTTTCATCTTTGTAACGAAATAAGCAGAACGTATCTTAAACTTGTGCAATATTTTACTTAGTTTAAAGTTATTTTATCAGGAACATTATTTCGTATTAAACTTAAGGAGACGACGGTTGCCATTTCGGCTACAATAACTTTGTAGTTACAATAAATTTTCATAAATGCAGATGACAGTGGAGACGAGAGTATAATGCATAATTGTTTTTGCTGCTTAAATCTGGCTTAGTTTGGCAGCAATTATAGCCATAATAATACCCGTAGTAGCTTGTTTTTAAGCTATTGCATATCTTCTATCGCGGGCCTTGAGCGCGGGGACCGAATCCAGAAATTCCGTAACGAAAAAACCTCACGCTCCCCACTCCGACGGGCACGGAGGTGTGGCTTGAAGGCCGTACATCGTCTAACGTCGTTTCAGTTCGGCAGTCTTCGGCACGGTAGGTTTGTGTGCGTGCGACTACATCTTTTGAAAACAATTTATAGATTTTCAAAAAGAGCATGCATATTGCAGGGCGCGAACTCAGTTCTACACACTTGCCATGTTACTGATAGTCGCGATGTGCTAAACTTGCGATTAATTTTCTCTTTGAAATAGGTCTTCTATAGAGATATGTCATAGACGTCATCGACGTTGTCATGGCTACCTTAAAAATTTTTCATATAATTAATTATTAAGTACTTTTATTCAAATTAATTTAGTAGTGTTTTTATAAAATAGCTTTTTTTAACGGAAAAGCTAAGATGAATGTCACGCTAATTTTTCATTGGACTTTTAAATTATTTATAGTGTTGTTTACTAAATAAAAGCGCGTGATTTTATAGAGTAAAAAGTGCTCACGCGGCCGTTTTTTCAACTGTTATTGGCGATATCCGCCATTATTGTGAAATATTTTTTTAAAGAATTTCTATAATTTGTTACACGTGTTATTGGCAAAATTGTGGTATCTATCCACAGGGACCAGATCAAGACTTGAAGTTGAAGTTTTAATTAAATAAAATATTACAGAAAGATGTCGGTGAACAATGTTAATACGAGTAGGTACATTTAAGTGTACGAGTTGTAATATTGTTATCTCCGAAACGAAACAACGAAAGTTTAATAAAAATATGCTCGTCGGCTTTTTCTGAGGAAGACATTGATGAGGCAAAAAAGTTATTGTTTGTTTCTACGAAGACAAGACAAAAACATGTATCGAGGCGTAAGAACAAAAAGCAGAAAGACCTAAAATATACGATTACGGTGTTTAAAATCACGGATCCCGAACAATCCCAGTTTTTGTGGCATATGACCTTCACAAATTGCCACCAGTTTGCTTTGACTACGTAGAACGTACGTAAAGAAGTTGATGAAGGATTTATTAATTCTACGGTCAGATGTTAACGCAATCAGAAGTGATTATGTTACTAAAGATCAGCTCGAAAATATTAAATTGATAACAAATAATTCGACACCGACGCCGTTCATCATCAACAACCTTTTTATCGTCCCACTGCTGGGCACAGATCTCCTCTCATACAGAGAAGGATTGAGCGTAATCACCACGCTTGCTCAATGCGGGTTGGCGATTTCAGACTTATAAAGCCCAGGTTTCCTCAAGATGTTTTCCTTCGCCTTCAGTCATTGGTGTCCAAGATATACTTAGAAAGTACATATAACTTTAGAAAAGTTACATTGGTACTTGCCTGACCTGGAATCGAACCCGCGCACTCATACTTGAGAGGCTGGTGTTTTAACCACTAGGCCACCATGACAAAACAGTGGGGTATATTGAAAAAGAACCTCGGAGTCTTTGAGTATATTTCGTGGTGCTCCCTGTGCGCCGTTTCCGAGTCAACGAAATACCAGTTGGTGGAGTCATAAGGATACTATAGCTGTCTTGCCTGCCCCTCAGTGCCCGGCCGGTCTTGCGATTGCACCGAAACAGCACACAATGACAGAGATTATAAGAAATAGCATAGACAGACCTTACGGAGGAATTGCCCTATTGTAGAGGAAGTCTGCTTTCTCAAAGGTATCAGTGTTGTTGTGTAATAGTGATCGTTTAGTTCTCACACGGATCGTTCTATGTTAGTTTTCTCATTTTACATGCTTACTGACTCGAGTGATAATATAATAGATTTCATGGGTTTTTTCTTTATTTCTTTATTTTTTGGCTTCGCACGGTTTGTGCATTTAGCCAATGCCACGTAATTATGAATTATTCATGTCGAAAAAGACGGCCGCGTGACCCGTCTTACGAGTGAGGTTTGGGACAAAGTCATGATGTGGCCACTATGCAGCGATATTTCACTGTTCTTTATGAACTATTTACTAAATGCACTTTTTACTACATAAATCACGCACTTTTATTTAGTAAACAACACTATAAATAATTTTAAAAGTCCAATGAAAAACGAGCGTGACACTCAGCTTGACTTTCCCGCCAAAACTCAGGGTGCTGATCACGAAAATGATTTCATTTTTGAAATCCAAGATGGCCGACATCATATTTCATGACATTCTGACATGGGTGTGATAACGAACATGACGTCATTTTTAAGCTATTGCTTAGCTTCTTTCTATCTCTTTATCAAAGTCGAACAGAAAACATTGAATATAGTTTAGTCGCTTAATCGTTACCATTTTTCGCACTCTTTTGATGACGTTGTTGGTAAAAAATAAATAAATTACAAAACAGAAAGAAAACTTGAATTGATATCAAAGAAAAAAAAAACAAAGGAAAAATTACTGTATAAATAAAATAAATAAATAATTATAATTGCAAGTTATAGTTGATAAAAAAAAGGCTATGCAATAGCTTTACCGCGGCAGTCTCCGAGTGCCACACGCCTTTTTTTTTTAATGTGATTTTTGAATGACTGCGTTGAGCTTTTAGAACATATTGATAATGCATGTGAAGATCTGGTATCTTTTGCGATTTGTCCAAGGCATTCGATTGCGTTCTTCCTGAAACGTTAATCAGGAAACTTCGCCACTACAAGATCCGGAAAACTTTTCTGGATCTTTACTACTTTATACTTGAATAAAAGGATTAAGAGCATTGACGTTAACTGAAAAAGGTTCCCCAGATCTTTAATATCAATTGGAGTCCCATAGGGCTGTATACTTAGTCCTTTCTTTTCACTTCTTGCTTGTTTCTTTTTATATTTATGTCTTGCCATACCTCATAAAGGATAATTATATTAGAATGTTTTTGCACATTTACGTAAACACTTCACTTATGTTTAAATTTAAACGGCAGCAGGAAGTTAATGAGCATCGGTTAACAACAACATTCATCGATCTCCGGATGAACTTAGACAAGACCAAAATTATGTTCAATGAACGGCTCACTCCGGGACCGGTTGCTGTAAACGGAATGCCGCTCGAAGTTGTTTCAGAATATGTATACCTCGGGCCAATGTTGCAATTAGGGAAAACAACTTCGAGAAGGAGGCAAATAGAAGGATCCAGCTGGGATGGGCAGCATTTGGTAAATTTCGTCGGGTGTTTTCGTCGCCCATACCCCAATGTTTAAAGACTAAAGCATTCAACCAGTGCGTCCTACTAGTCATGACTTACGGAGCCGGGACGTGGAGACTAACGAACAGACTAGTCTATAAGTTTAAAGCCGGTCAGCGAACAATGGAACGGGCTATGTTGGGCGTCTCTCTAAACGACCGATGAGGAAGTTAATGACACATTAATAGTGTGATCCCTAAGGTGCACAGTAAATTTAATTATTTTATAAAGTAACTAAAAAATATTTAGTAATTTCTAATACAACATAAACTACAAATTTAAAAAAATGTAGCACATACTCCTTTAAAAAATAAAATATATTGTCAAAATACCTAACCAAACTAAAAATCTAAAATTTTGAAATATCACAAATTGACTCGTCTCGTACAAATAAATGATCAAAAAAGCTAAATCGTATTTTTACTGATATAGGGACAGAACATTTAATGTATACTTAAGTTGTTTTAATAGCATAATAGTACAGTATTTTGTTATGAGGAAATGCGCTGATATTTAGACTGTCTTTGTGTGAGCAGAAGCAAATTGTTCAATTTATAAATTAAGTCTGATACACTCTTGAGACTGTGACTTAACACCACCACCTCCTCCTTCTCCTCTTCCTCCAACTAGTCTGTCGATTTCAGATTAACGCAAGATTATGTCTTTTCAGTATTTTAATAAAACACTTTTCTGTACACGTCAAATTATAAAATTATTTGAAAAGAATCCACATTAAAAAACGAGGAACAAAAAAAAAATGGTTGTGTCTACAACAAGGCTCAAGAAAATAGGTGCCTGGTTCAGATGCCAATGTAAACGATTTTATAATAAACTTCCAAGCCACGTTCAAGATCTAAGCCTTAATAAATTCAAATCATTCATTAAACTAAGTTCTGCCAGAAAGCCTTTTATACCGTTAAAGATTATATCGAGGACAAAAAGCTTGAGATTGACCTGCTTCCAATTTTTATTACAGATTGAATGTTTATTTAGTGTTTTGTTTTTATTTTACATTACTGAATTTTATATATCCATATATAAAGGCATTTGATTACTTTATAAAGAATTTTATTATTTTATTTACACGAAGGAGAAGACTATGTGGGTCAATCAGTATGATTTTTTTTCTCTTTCTGTTCAGCTAGCTTTAGTGATTTCCGTGGCCTATCCAAATGTCCTTTCTGTGGCATTGTTCGTAGAAGACTTAAGAAGCTGAATGATTTGACAAATGCGTCTAATCACTGCGATTGGACATGTCCTCCATATTATGTCCGTATAAAAAATCAACGTAATGGTCTCCTTACGTGCAGAAGTGATCAATGAATTCGTGACTTGTAAAAAAAAAACGTTATTTTATTTGTGAAAAAACGAAACTGATTCTCCATACACCATATACAGTATTTTAAGAAAACCCTGTCCGACCCGTGAAGGTGTTGTTAGGTATCGATAACTGATTCTACTAATGGATACAAAACCGGGCTAAACTTAAAACAAAAATCCCCCTAAAAAAATAAATATTATTTTGCAAAAAGCGGTAACTTAATAAATGTGCGGTAAGCACTGGTAATAAAAATACCGGTGTTGTCACTTTTTTAAAAATTAGCAAATTTGGGGAAGTGTAATTAATTCGCGGAAAAAAAAGATTATTTCATAATTCATTTGTATTGGTACTATGATGATTACCTAAAATTTTATATTATATTCGGTCATGTGTTGACCTAAACTTTATTATCCTTATGGGTCGGACAGGGTTTCTTAACATACTGTATACCCCTGTTGGTGTATACTTTATCCTGAATCAATGTTTCCAATTAACAAAATTGGCTCGTTGAAAACAAAACACAATAAACAGACTTGTAAGTGTTTCTACAATATAGTATTGTGAACGAGGATAAAGTTGACAGAAAAGGTTCTCGATTATAAAAACTGAAATGGTGGCAACGACTCAGGCAGATTAATGATATACTGTCTGATTTTTTCAGCGTCTTAACTATTGTTCAGACTATTGCAGTATGTAATATAATCTCATAGCTACAGGGTTAATTTCACCAATATTTCTAGGACAAATATTTTATCAACCATATATTTAGAGAAGTTCGCACTTAGTCCTATTTACTTACTAAGTACTAACCTTTACGTAGTATCGAGTATGTAACAAACTAATTTGAGATAGATACTAACTTCTGCCTACAAACTCATTCGCATCGAAGTCATAAGGTACCAAAATATACTAAAATTATAGAAATTATGCGAAATGGAAACCCTAAAAAAATATTAACAAGTACTTATACTTACTAAGTATAAGAACATTAAAAGGATCTTGAGAGAGAAAATAACTAGCCAAGGGCGAGCCAAACTTAACGACTTATTTCACTAAAAATTTGACTAAAATAGCCATTCTTATACACGTCATGATTGCCTGAACCTGTAACACAATTGTATTAAGAAACAGCAGGTTTTCTTTTTGATAATGTTCTAGCGCAGAAATATTAAGTCAATTGTCAAACAAAGTAAATCAGTACTATTTGCATATAATAGTGCAATTCCAACGCGATCAAAATGCGTCCGTGTAATGTGATGCGTAGATATTGCACTTTATAAAACCGTAGCCAAGTCGAATACTATTTACATTTTATTTTATGTTTATTTGTTGGCTCCGTGGATTTAGGTGGGCTGTGTGGTTAACAATCCTATGAATGCGAAAATGTGTGAGGATGCATTTATACATGTATATACATATGTATGGATGATTGTTACTCTTTCACGCAAAACTATTAGACGGACTTGGATGAAATTTAGCACACAGGCAGTTTACAACCATAACTATAACATGGGATATTTTTTTATCGTGATATTCCCAAAGGATCTAAAGTTACGCGGGTAAAACCGGGGTGCAGCTACCACTTAATTAAGATCTTTCTATGGAGTTCAGTTGTTATCGGAAAAACACAGGTGCGAAATGTAATTGTTACTGAATAAGTTTCACTTTTACCAGTTTTTATCTACAATCACTAGTCAGAGTACCCTCGACTTTCTTCAAATGGAATTTACGTCTTTGTTATTGAATTAAATATTATATGTAAGGTTTATATCATCATCAACCTTTTTTTCATAGTCCCACTGCTGGGCACAGGCCTCCTCTCATACAGAGAAGGAGGTTATAAGTTTAAGGTTTATATTATATTATATTATATAAACGTAGCATATTTCACATTGGATTTATTAATTGAAGAAAAAATCGCGATTGAAAGTTGCCGAGTGTACTAACTCAAGCTATATATATAAAATAATATATTTTGTTACAACCTAAAATTTAAACCAAGCGTGAGCTAATTCTCGATTCAACCGCTTTCATATTGTACAGTCATTATAAATTCATGTGTATGTTCCCTTCCAGAAAGTATTGGTTCTATTATTTTCAGATATTATAAGGCGAAGATGAGGATAAGATAAATGAAAAAAAAAGCTGGTTGTTAAAGAATTAAGCGAGAAGGAATAATTCTAAAATCAAAACCACATAGATTTATGACTTTCGGTACCAAAAACCTTCCTCGTGACTAAAATTGGTAACATATAATCAGTCTTCATATTTCCACTGTGGGGACACCGGATCTTCGAAAAGGTGTGGACTTTAATCCACCAGATAAACCCATCCACGCCTTCTTCTAGAACACTCAACACAATCGGTTTCTTTTTTTTATAACTATAAACTAGTGCTTGACCGAAATTCCGCCTGATGGTAAGCAGTGATGCTATCACTACTTACATCTATTCACTCTAGCCCTGAAGACACTCAAATTGTAGTCCGACGAAAACACCGCCGCTGGCAAATTGTTCGCGATATAAAAGAGGAGGCGAAACGCTTCATCCGGATTGTAGTGGTGTTAACAACGTAAGGGTGGAAACTCGCCGTACGACGGTGGAACGGAAATGGGGGAATTAAATCATGCAGTTCCCTGGTAGACTCACCATAATGTATTTTTTTTATTAAAGTATAAACCAGCGCTTGACCGCAATCCTGCCTGATGGTAAGCAGTGACGCAATCGTTGATGGTAAAGCGCACTAGTTTATTAAGAGCCTATTCCATTTATTAAGAGCTTATACCAAAAGGCTGGCAACTCTACGCCTGTGCTCCAGGCTTTGGAGACCGTTTTGAGTTAAGTCTGGTCGCTAATTACCCTCTCCGCACGCCTCTCCACTGAATCCATAGTAGCCAGGTAACATTTTGCGGCACCAGCCCAAATGTGGCTGCACTACTCACACGAACGGGCCTGTGCTTTGTACAACATTAGAAGCTGTCTTGGTGTGAAGTACCGCCGGACCTTTGCGATAACGCCAAGTCTCATGGCAGCCATCTTAGCCTTGGACCCAATGAACCGCCCAAAGTTTAGATTTGAGGAAATCTCAACTCTCAAAAGTTGAAGACAGTCGGTGCACTTCAAGGATACATTCCGAAAAGTAGTTTATTAAGAGTCTATTCACTCTAACTTTGAAGAACTTGAAATTGTAGTCAGACGGAAACACCGCCGGTGGCAAATTGTCGCTGGCAATTCTTCACTATTATTTTGAGTCAAGCATCCAATTTCTTCAGAGTTTACCCACGGCTTACGCTTACGCGGACTAATGTAAAGGTGCGGCTGTAATTAGAGTTTTTCCGTGAAACAGAAGATTTACTTCTTTCAGAAATATATAAATAGGAACAAGCACACCAGAAAAATTGTTTTTGAAGTATGTAATAATTTCTCAGTAAACAGTTTATCCCAGATGTATATCTAATTTAATAATTTCAGTGACTACTTCTACGTCAATCTTAAAATATGGAAAAATAAACAACATCAAACAGTTCAATAATAAAATTGTATCTTTGAAAAATGAAACAGTGTTTACAAAGTGTTTGTAAGGTATGCAGACACAATAAAAAGATTATAAAAACTAATAGATGTACAAGAATAATCCAGGTAGTTGCTGGTGTCCCCTCGCCACTTCAAAGCGCGTATTTTGCGTATATACGTTTGTAATCCTCAGTTGTGATATTTATTGCAATGGACATTAAAATCGCGTTTTTTTTTTCACAAGTTAATACGATAGGCTCTTCGATGTGGAGTTAATTAAAGTGGAAATTAAAGAGTTAATTCGCTGGCAAATTGATAACTATGCTATTATGCACGCCCCAGTAATTTTTTAGGTTCTGGTCATTTTTGCCTGTACTAACAGGCGGTGGTGTGTAAAGTTTGTGTGTCTATACAAATGGCCACCCACTTCATTGGATGTAGGAAGCACAAAAACGGTCGCACTGAATGCGTTTGAGGGAAATATATGCAGCAGTAGATGTATGTCGGCTGAATGATGATACATTTTGCGTGGATGCGACGCAAAAAAGAAAAAATGTTTGAGGGACAACCAATTCTTCTTTTTTGTGTTTTTATATTCTTTTGTGTCATCTTTGCGGCAAATAAACGTATTTTCTTTCTTTCAAATAGAGGTCAGTAAAAAGTAAAAATGCTGTCTTTTTTTTATATAAATTATAAACCAGCGCTTGTCTGCAATCCCGCCTGATGGTAAGCAGTGATGCGGTCGTTGATGGTAAAGCGCGCTAGTTTATTAAGAGCCTATTCACTCTAGCCTTGAAGACACTCAAAAATTAATTGTAGAATGAAGTCGAATTTTTATTGAATGACCTTATAGCGGTATCTACAAATGTCATTTATGTGAACAACGCCTCATAAACTAAATTATCACATATACAACTGCCGACATCAACCGTTGGGCAAGTGCCCGCCAGAAACAACGCCCAACTGGTCGAACGATCCTCCCTTTTCTATGGGGGTTGGCGAACATTACATCCTGCTCCTCATACTTCTAAAACCTTACTAGTAGTACGGTAGTTACTTCTACTATGGTTCTACTAAGGTTTTAGTAGAATATGGCTTCTATAAGGGGTGGGGTGCTTTGGGATCCCACCACCATCCTTGGGACCCAAGTCAACCCCACCTGCCAGACGGTGCACCTGCTGACCAACGAACGGGGCGCTGACGCCGGCTTTCCCTTCGGGGTTTAGTGGTCAGACGGCAGTCGCACTTGTAATTAGCCAAATAAGCCAATCTACAATGGTAAGAAACATAGGAGCACATGTCACGGCTAGGGCGCCGCCGCAAAACGGCGCGCAGGAGCCTCGCCCGACTCCTGTGACCTGTGGGCTAGGGCTACCGTGTCAGAGGCGGACACGGCTGAAGAAGCGAGCCAAAACCAAGAAAATCCGTTTCGCGTCGTGGAATGTTGGCACGCTAACTGGGCGCGCGAGAGAACTGGCCGAGACTCTCCACAGGCGGAGGGTGGCCGTGGCGTTCCTGCAGGAGACTTGGTGGAAAGGCAGCAGATCCCGGCTTATTGGGAATGGCTACAAGCTGATCTACACGGGTGCACCTAGTGGGAGGAATGGGGTCGCCGTGGTGTTGTCTGGCGAGCTTGGAGGTAAATCGCATCAGTGATCGGCTGATGTCGTTGCGGGTGCTTGTCCATGGGGTTACAACCCACTTGATAAGTGCCTACGCTCCGCAGGCGGGGTGCGGTGACGCCGAAATGACGTTGTTCTGGACCCAGCTCGAGGGATTGCTTCGCGGGATCCCGTTGTCCCAGGGAGTCGTTCTGGGTGGTGATTTGAACGGCCATGTGGGTGAGAAGTGTGACGGGTTTGATCGTGTTCACGGTGGCTTTGGGTACGGTAGCCGCAACGCAGAAGGAAGCAATATTCTCCGAACGTGTGCGGCCGCTGACCTTGCTATCGTGAACACCTACTTCAAAAAGAAACCGGAGCACCTTGTCACCTACCGGAGCGGACGTTGTGCTACCCAGATCGACTTTCTACTGACTAGGAGGCACCACATCGGCAAAGTAGCCAACTGCAAAGTCATACCCGGTGAGAGTCTCACTGCACAACACCGGCTCCTTGTCATGGATCTCTGCGTAAAGGCCCAACGCAGACGTGTAGAGCGCTGCCCGCGCCAGATTCGGTGGTGGCTGCTGGATGAAAACAGGTCCCAGGATTTTGCGGCGGTACCGATGGGGAATCTGTTAAAAGAACACTGGAACAGGATCCAGGCAGCTATCACTGGGGCGGCGCGGGTGGTGCTCGGCGTCTCCAAGGGTGGCCGCAAACGTGACAAGGAGACCTGGTGGTGGGACGACACAGTCCAGAGGGAGACTAAGGTGAAGAAAGCCCTCTTCAAAACGTGGCAAGCGACCGGATCCCCTGAAGATCGCGACGCATACAAAGTTGCCAAACGTGCCACTAAAAGAGCTGTAGCCAGAGCCAGACGAGATCACTTGCAACCGCTCTACGAGAAGCTGGAATCGTCTGAGGGGCAAAAGCTCATTTACAAGTTGGCACGTTCTAGGGTTAAAGCGGCACAGGATATATCTAAGTGCCGCTGTGTAAAAGACACTGTTGGCAACCTACTATGCGAAGACCTCGCGGTAAAGGAGAAATGGCGCTCGTACTTCCACGAGCTGCTGAATAAGCAGCACCAAGAGGTGCAGACACCGGAACTCCCTCCAAATCTTTGATTAGTGCTCCCGATAACGCCTGAGGAAGTCCATACGGCTCTTCGTCGCATGGCAAATCGGAAAGCTGTCGGAGCTGATGGAGTTCCCATTGAGGCCTGGAAGGCGATGGGTCCTCGCGGTGTGGGCATGTTAACTAGCTTTTTGAACCGCGTGCTCCTGATCGGCAAAATCCCGTGCCAATGGAGACTGAGTATTATTACTCCAGTCTTCAAAGGCAAGGGCTCGGTACAGGAGTGTGGCAACTATCGCGGTATAAAGGTCATGTCCCACACCGTGAAGATCTTTGAGAGGATTATGGACTCCCGGATCCGGCAGGAGTGTGCTGTCTCGGAATGTCAATATGGGTTTCGTGCAGCGTACGGAACCATGGATCCTATCTTCGCACTAAGGATCGCCATGGAGAGATACAGATCGAAGAACACGCCTCTGCATTTGCTCTTTCTTGATATGCAGAAGGCCTTTGACTGTGTCCCTCGGGGGGTGATCTGGTGGGCACTGAGGTCCAAAGGGGTACCAGAAGCCTATGTTGACATAATTCGAGACATGTACCTCAATTCCGATTCCGTTGTTGGGACCGCTGTTGGTGACACTAAACGCTTCCCCGTCACCGTCGCAGTCCGCCAGGGTTCCGTTCTTAGTCCGTTTCTGTTCAGCGTGATATTAGAAGCGCCTTGTCGGATAGCATCAAGGACTCACATGAGCAACCTCCTTGGTTGCTTATGTATGCTGACGATATCGCGCTGGCGGACGCGGACTGGGATCGGTTGGTGCGGCGTGTGAATGTGTGGAAGGACTCGCTCGAGAACGGAGGTCTGAAACTCAATGTGGCGAAGACCGTGTATATGGCTAGCAACACGACAGACCCCATGTGCGTGCGAATAGGCGGTGACATGGTCGAGTGCACAGACCAGTTTAAATACTTGGGGTCTGTACTCCACGCGTCCGGCGACACTGATTGCGACGTCAGGGCACGCATTTCCCCAGCTTGGGCAAGATGGCGTGAGGTGTCAGGTGTTATTTGTGACACCAAAATGCCGGTTAAGCTTAAGGGGCAGGTCTATAAGACCATCATTAGACCTGTTCTCCTGTATGGCAGCGAGGCGTGGCCTGTGCTTGAGCGACACAAGCAGGAGCTGCGTGTCACGGAGATGAACATGCTGCGGTGGATGTGTGGAGTTAAGCGGATGGACCGCATCAGGAACTCCCGCATCCGTGGCGGCCTTCATGTCCGTGACACAGCGGAAACACTGCAGGAGGGTCGCCTTCGTTGGTACGGTCACGTCTTACGAAAACCGGCATGTTACGTGGGTCTCAAATGTCTTGCCATGGCGCCTCCGCCGGGCCGGAACAAGCGGGGTAGACCAAAGAGGTGCTGGCTTGACGTTGTAAGAGATGACATGCGTGCCAACAATCTCACACCACAGGATGCTAAAGATCGCGCGAAATGGAGGAAATTAAGTAGGAAAGCGGACCCCGGGCTCCAACGCGAAAGCCGCGGATGCAACCGAGATAAACGCTGAGATGATGATGATCGCTTCTATAAAATCCGTGTATCTACACTAATATTATAAAAAAGAAAACTTTGTTTGTTTGGTTGTAATAAATAGGCTCAAAAACTATTACACCATTTTCAAAAATTCTTTCACCATTCGAAAGCTACATTATCCACGAGTAACATAGGCTAAATTTTATTATAGAAAAAAAGGGTTCCGTAAGATATTTGGGTTTTTTGTACACAAGGTGTAAAAAATCAACCAGAAATGTTACTATTTTACGTACGCTGCCCAAACTATAAAAGATAGAACCATAAAATGTTCCAATTAATTGTAGACCTTATAAATATCTACAAAAAAGTCACACTATACCTATCTATGTCGAGTGAGGCACAACAACCATTTTTTTATTTAGAAATATTGTTTTTTTTACTACATTTAAACGCTTTTTTTATTTACTTAATTTTAATAAATTTTGTATAGACGTGCTGCACACGTGTACGTGGTGGCGGCCACTCGCTACAGTAGTGTCTGCGACTCGCCACTAGTGGTCATTACGTACCACACAAAACGCCGACACCCGTCACTGTAATGTTTAACTGTAGGACCAGTTATAATTGGATGCACCCATTATAGGCAGCGACAGCTTGGTCGTCGTCGTCTATGTCTTCTATGTCTTCAGCTTCTTAACAAAGGCGCGAGCAAACTTTCTGTGTCAGAATCCATCTTCGGACTGCGCAGCAACGAGTGGGTTATACAATGTGGTGGCTTCCCGACACTGGAGGCTGTCGCTCGCTTCTGACACTTTTAGAAATGTGGCGGTAGCGCGCGGCGGACACCGGAGGCTATGGTCGGTGGCCCATTTGCGCCGAACCTTAACCCTAGATTACTAACCTTATTTTAAAACGCTTATTACTAACCTTCGTCGTTTTGACTACGCCATGTAAAAGGCAGGTTTGTAAGGGTTTATGAAACAAAATATTTACATGTGATTTATTTATTTATTACAATAATCATTTGTTAACACACAATAACAAAGAGTTGTTGCACTTAGTGCAACAACTCTTTGTTATTCTTCACCTTGCAGAGGGGCAACTCTAACATTTTTTTTTTTTATTTTTTGGCTATAGGCAGACTATAAAACTAATATTACATGTTAGTGTAATAATAAATTATTCGTGTGGCTGACCTGAAGTACTAGGTTACCGTTGTTCAGTTGATGAAGATATACTTGCCTCGATATGGTCAGTGGTGTCTTCAGACAAATGTGATTGTTCTAATTACCTTTGACTGAAGACATCACAGAAAAAATCTCTTTCTCACCATCTGTTTCATGAGCTGGATCAGCCTCAAGGTGGTCTTCTTTTAAGAAACCGTGGCCCTGGCTTACAGGCAATTAAAGAAACACGGGCAGGTTTTAGTCAGCAGAAGTCTGACAACCCCTTCTACTCCGCCTAGAGCGGGAAATGACCTCTCATTTGATGATTTCCCATCCTAAACAAAAAAGTGGCCTTCCTTCTCACTCTTAGAGCAGTTTTCTTCGTCACTATTATCAGCAAGTAACAGGTGACGAATCGTATCTAAAATAAAAATATATACAAATAAAAATAGTGTAGGCACTTATTTCAATATAGGCAAAATATGTATAAAGTTTACAAAACACTGAAATAATTATAAGACGAAATAATAATAAAAAATAATTCTTCATGAATAATATGTTACTACGTTAATACTAACCTTCGTCGATTCCATGACTCATGGCGGCTGAAACGGCGAGCACAGGGCCATTAGACAAAAAACACATCCATGCACCGTACGAGTTGTAGGTCGACTGAGTTTAACTGGAATTTGAAATGCGTACGACGACGCTATCAAAATTTATACCATTTTTTTAAATCATGGTCGTCGTTTTGACGACGGTTAGTAATCTAGGGTTAATGGTCGGCACTGTCTTATAAGTCTGTCTGTTAAGTACACCGAATCGTTTATCGGTCAATGAATACAAAATATACATATTTCATATGTCTGTGCACACAAGTATGTGCACAGACAAGTAAGAGAGAGAGAGAGAATGAGAGAGATAAGAGAATGAACTGTTATCTCTCACTCTCATTATCGGATAGGAACACAAATCGACGCGACTGGAGAGAGGGCGTACAACCACCGACTTAACGTGCTTTCAGCACGGGGGTAACACACCAGAAATATCCAAAGTCCAAGCTGTTACTGAAAAATTCCAAATGTAAAAATCCAATAAGACTATTCTCGACCCGGGAATCGGAGCCAACAGTCATCAGTCGCGCTCGCGACCGCGAAATCAATGGGCTATTAAATTGTATTAACTTCTCCTCGTTCACATTACTCGTACACATCCCAGCAGAATATTACTTTCATTAACCGTTATCGTATACTTAATACTAGCGACCCGCCCAGCTTCACACGGGGGCAATGCTGATACTAAATACACTACAGAAAAACTTTGAACTTTATATACGAGTATAAAAACATAGCAGCCCGCCGCTCCGGCCTGTCGGTACCGGTGCAAGCGCTACGTCCCGCAATTTTTAAATGTGTAATATCTTCGAAAATATTCATTTAAATCAGATGCTGTAAAAATCCATATAGATCTATATTAAATGAACAATGTATTTAAAATATTTAATTAGATAAGGATTAATGCTGTATTGGTCAAAATCGCTTCGAACATTAGTAATTATTTGTCGTAATAAAAACTTTTTTTTAAAACAACAAACTTCCAAAAAACACTACAAAGTAAAAAATAACTAATTTCGGAAGTCGGTGTCAAAAACTAATATACAAAAACCAAAGACACCAACTTGTGTTAGTAGTGGTGAAAAGTATAGTTCAGCTGCATCCGGTTAGACTGTATGCTGACGCTAAAATACTTAATGAAAAAACTTACAAACGCCCTGGTTGCCCCTACGATTTTTGAAAGTTCCCCCCCATGATTTCTCTGGTCTTCCACCATCAAACCCTGATGTCCTTATCATGGGACCACCTTGGGAATGTCTTTTTTCCAACGGAAAAAGAATTATCAAAATAGGTTCATAAACGACGAAGTTATCCGCGAACAAACAAAAAAAAAAGTATATATACCGATCGAATTGAGTAACCTCCTCCTTTTTGAAGTCGGTTAAAAAGTAAACGGCAAAAAATTTTACTGTGGGGTCGTCGAGACATCGCCGAGTTTTCTGTAGACCTTTTCAATGTGCACAACACTTCGAACATTATTTTGATAAATCTCGAAGGGTTCAGCCTGTTTTTGCAATGTAGGGGGAGACGGGGTACATTGATACAAGGGGCACATAGATACAGTCAATATTCATCGAAAACAAAACACGTTAGAAGAGCCATCCACCACCGATAAGAAGGTATATAATAAAGCCTACACGCACACTAGCGCAGAGCAACGTTCACTCGACGACTAGCGACTAGCACGTATAAAACTGTTTCTGAAGTTCGCAGCAAATTTTTCGTAGTTTTCTTTCGGATGTGATTCTTCTAATTTATTTAGTGTTACTGAATATGTATTGAATATATTATAGTTATTAAATTGGATGTAACTATCATTAGATAGTATTTTATTGGGTCTAAGTAAAAATTGTATCAAGGTGCCCCGTCTCCCCCTAAGCGGAAAAAATGTAATTATGATATATAATTGATAATGAAATATAATATATAATTAATATGTAATTATGATTATAATGTATTATTTACGAAATCACATTAAATGGATATTGTTATACACACCAAAAAAACCGCATCAAAATCTGTTGCGCAATTTTTTAGATTTAAGCATACATAGGGATATTATGTAGTGATAAGACAGTTCTACTCTCTGCTCTACACACGCCCTAAGAAGAAATAAGAAATTAGGTTTTTTTTTTTATATATTATAAACCAGCGCTTGACCGCAATCCTGCCTGATGGTAAGCAGTGATGTGATCGTTGATGGTAAAGCGCGCTAGTTTAAAAAGGTGCCTTCATAAATAGGGATGTTTCCTGGTTAAAAAGCGTGGTTTTCACATCTTATTCTTTTTACTCAGCCTATAGAGGTCCACTGCTGTACAAAGGCCTCCCCCAAGGCTTTCCACGACGACCGGTCTTGCGCTGCCCGCATCCATCGGCTTCCCGCGACCTTCACTAGGTCATCGGTCCACTTTGTTGGGGACCTTCCTACGCTGCGTCTTCCGGTACGTGGCTGCCACTCCAGATCCTTACTGCCCCATCGGCCATCGGTTCTACGAGCAATGTGCCCCGCCCACTGCCACTTAATTTTAGCGACTCGAAGAGCTATGTCGGTCACTTTTTCTTCTTTTCACGTAGAAACTACTAGAAAGAATTTGAATGAAATATGCTTTATTGCCAGGGTTAACATATAGAATACTTCTTATTACGATATTCCAACAAGATCAAAACTTTTGCGAATGAAATCGCAGGGCGTAGTTTTTACTAAATATTTGCTTCAATTTTTCGAATTCGAACAAAGCTAATTCGTTACTAATCTGTACCACATAAGGTCGACTTTAGCGGACAACCTTTACAGTACCGACCAAGGGGATTCACGGAAGTCTATCATGCAATATCCAACAACAAAAATAGTAGATGTTTTGATTGAAACTGTTTACGAAAATCGTAAAATACAATTTCAGGACCGAAACGGAAACGTGGAATAGATACGGTTATTCATCAGCTATCGCTGACGGCCTTACTGGAGCTGCAGAGCAAGTTTTCGTTGATAAAATTACTCAAATACTAATATAATGTCATTATATTTTATCTGCTCTTGTATGATGTTTATTAATTAGACGCATATATTTAGTTAAACTAGTATGATACATTTAACGCACATATTTATTGTATACTCTATGTAAATAGTACACTGTAGACTACCTACACTATTTCTCTCTGCTTCCCCTTAGTATTCCATCCAAAGGTTGTCTGTAAAAGATCGCTCTTAGCGATAAGACCGCCCATTGTGTCACCCTTTGTAAAATCTTTATATTTATATTCTGTAATCTATATGTTGTACATAATAAAGAGTATTCTATTCTATTCTATACATAAAGTAAATCCTATATAATAATGATGAGTTTATTTATTTTATTATTTATGTACACACAATAAAATACATAAAGATACGACAAAATTAAGATCTGAGTACAAAGGTGCTGCTTATTTCTTAAGAAATTTCTTCCAGCAGACCTGCGAAAGGAGAAATAAAACAGAAATGTAGACAATAGGGTGTAAGAACAAGGAGGAAATAAAATATGAATATGATAACTATTAAAGTAATAATATTAAATATACCTAAACATATAAACCAATAAATAATTATATAAGCCAAACCAATAAAACTAAAAATAAGTATACTACTTAAATAAATACAAAGTACTAAAATATATAAATATGTATAAATAATAAACAAATTCAAACAATATAGAGGACGACACTATAAGTGCAGAGGCTGAGCGATCAAGTGCTGGCCTACATATAGTTAGTTATTCCCGGTCTGGCTGTTTATGTATGTGAGAAATGTTTGATAATGTACCCACGGTACAGGATTAATTCATGGGTGGGGTAACGACTATAAAAATATAAATACAAATAATATACACAAATACTTTAGATAATGTGGTTTTAGGAGGTTTATTGTGAATTTAATTTCTACGCACAATCTTATTGATAGGCTTTTGAGGTCTATGCTATCTTTTCATAAAAAGTTTTTAATTTAACTTTTTTGATGTTAGATGTTGGTTAGGAAAAGCAAACTGCTGAACGCTGGGCCCAAACTAAAAATAAATATATCCTTTCACATATAAAATAATCATCGAAATTGGTTTGTGTGATATTGAATTATTCGTCCAGTTGTCGCGTTCATACCTACTTATTGCAAATTTATGACTTATCGGTTTTCTTATCTTGAACTGGGGGTCATTACACCGGAAGCACCAGCTTTCAAAAGATAAATAATCATCAAAATCCGTTTAACCAATTGAAAGTTCTGATTTAACAAACATAAAAAATACCTCTATGAACTGGGACTTGGGACTCCTCCCTTTTTGAAGTAGGTTAAAAATGAAAACCAGAATTTCAAAACCTAATACGTACTATCTGGTGGACTATGGGAAAAATCACTTCTCCATAGTCCACCAGGGTGAACTAGGCGTGTGGATCGTGGGTAACAAAGGATTTGAAAACATTGTAAGAGCGAATATTTTTGTTTAAATATAACTTTGGAGTTTTAACACGTCGTTGTTAAAATTTGCTGCGAGAATCGCTCATTAGTTTGTTTACTTCCTGTTGTAATATTTACTTTGTGAGAAATCGAACGCGAGCGAGAAAATACTGGGTGTGTTTAAATTAAAATTTTACACACACGTAACGGTAATTAGGTTTTTTGGGTACGGATCAATCATAATAACAGTTGGTGTGTTTTTATGATTGAACCATTAGGCTTATTTTGATCCTTTTTCGAACATATTTTGTTGTTTGAAATAACTTATACATTGATTCTATTGGGTAATATTATATATAGACACAGAACTGAGCAGAGCTATAATAACGTTCTGATCTCTTTCCGGTAAGATATTTCCAACACATGTTCATTATTTATTGATAAGCCAGAAAACAAACCTTATATTTATATACCTTTAATGTAAGCTGCCAGTGACCTTTTCCTCGTAGCTTGAGTAAAAAGCTTATGTCTGTCTCTAGGTACACGATATATACAGAGTGGTGCTGACAATACGACAATTAATGAAAACACGAACAATGTTGGTTCATAGAAGTAAACCTAAACCATAAAAAAACATAAAATGAAAAAATAAAAATTTCAAACAAACTAAATCGCATAAAATTGCAAACGGAATAGAACATCCTTTAAAAATATTGGTTCAACGACCTCCGTTCGGCGACAGCGCGATCCTGTATCGACTTGCTTTTTCCGCGTCATTATTATTAAAGTTTGGTACCGCAAGAGGCGGCGGTCATTAACCTGTAAGCGCTTCTTTATCAACATGTGCATCATGTAGAAAATGTGAAAAATGAAAAATAATTTCCTGTGACTAAACTAATGGACATATTTATGTGATTTTTTATGGGTAGACTGAGAATGTGTTGAGGTACACGATGTTTAATTTATTGTCGTATTGTCAGCACCACTCTGTATACTTATCTATATGTAAATGATAAATGACTTTATTTTGTAAGTAGGTTTTCAATCATATTTTAGAATCTACATTAGGACGGTGGTTCCTATCTGCCTAGTCTAAGAACAAAGGCCGAAACAAACTCAGGGGATGCAGTTCAAGTCCAGACATAATGTTCATCAAATCACATAAAGTCTCTGTGGTTTCCACGTAGGTAGAGAACAAAACCATAATTGGAAAAATACTTATTAATCCCTCGTTTAGTAGTTTACTAGAACACACTTAGGGCTGATTTTTCAAGCGAGCAACATCTTTTATTTATCTATATGAGAAGAAGATTTTAACTGTGAAGACTTTTTAGGCCTTTTTCATTTTAGTTCTCTAGAACATTCCTTATTTTATCAGGTGCTTGGAACGTGTTAACAGGTCTATGCTGTCCTATACCCACTGAGATGAGAAAACTTTAAAAAAGCTTATTATTATTAAAAGAGATACCGTGGAGTATTTTAAAAAGCTTATTATTATTAAAAGAGATACCGTGGAGTATTTTAAAAAAGCTTATTATTATTAAAAGAGTAACCGTGTAGTATTTTGCCGGCTTTTCTCCATTGTGAACTACCAAATGGCACCGTGCCTTTAGTTTCTGACGCTTCTTAAGTGCTAACAAAATATTTTGATTGTAACATTTTTTTTTTATTTTATTGTTGTTTTCGTATTTATATCTCTTAGCTCTTGTCATGCCTCGGAAAGCACGTTAAGCCGTTGGTTGCGGTTGCCATACAAATATCTAATGGCAGTCATTACGGGTTGCTGGAGCCCTCAAAATTTCAACAATTGATCTAACTGCAATGCTTCGATATCGCCTTCAGGTTGTGGAGGTCCGACGGCAATCGCTTCAGGGAAAATATCGAAGTTTAGCCAAAATCAGCATTTAGACTGGTAAAGCGGACCCCAGACTCCAAAGCTTTAGCTTTAGATGCAACTGGGATTAATGCTAAAATTATGATGATCTCTTAACTCTTGTACATTAGTGCAACTACCTTCTGATGCTTCAAAAATGCTCATGTTGGTTTATGTGAAACAAAATATTTTAATTTTAACAAAGTTTTTGTTTATTTTATTGATGTCTTCATTTTATAAGTCTTGGTTCTTGTAACTTAAGTGGCTAGAAGATAATTCTCATTACATCTTCGAGCATCATACAAAATATCTTGTTGAGTAAAATAAAGTATTCCATGCTCACTTGCTTACTAAACACAATTCATGATACTGCTGGCTGATCAATTCTTCACTGTGCTCCCAGTTGATTGGCAAATGTTTCACGAAACAACTTAAGCCTTCGTGTACGCATTTCTTAGCATCTCTGTTGATATATATGAATTTAATGATCCAAGTGGTGATCCAATTTATTGTTAGCTTTCACTCAGAAGTTTTTAGCCAAGAAATAAAATGGAACAGCAACAACTTCAATAATACTTAACCCTTTGTAGATCAACATCATAAAATTTTTAATTACTCTGGAATATTTTAGGTTAAAACAATTAAAGAAACACGTATTTATTTGGCATTTTAGCGAGTATAACATAACGGTAACATTGAATAAAATAAAATATAAAAATGTGCTTTAAAATAAAATATAAAATCATTCACTTCAGTTTCGACGAAAAAACTGCAATTTCACACACTTTTACTATATCTTTATAAAATTCAAACTTTCAACGAGTTTCGGCTTGTCACTTTCAATGGCACACGAAATTTGAACCTACTACCAGTTACGCTATATATGATTTGTTTTTGGTATTAAAATGTCCGGTGTGGTGTGTTACAATGCAGTGACATTGATTTGAATAAACTTAAATTTTTAGTATACATTTTAACGGGATTATTTAGGTTTGTTATAGAAATGTCACACGAGTCTACAAAAGGGTTAAGTGCAGTAATTGAAAACACTGTTTAATTTTGTTTAAACTTAACATTCTTAAATAAGAAGAAAGTAGAAATAAAATCTTACAATATTCCTTACGTTGAAAGATTTCGTTATCTTTATTTAACTAAATCTCATAAAACTTAAAGTCTTCTAAAAATGTACGTGTCTTTGTAATTATCTATATTTTTAATGAGCTGTTTTAATTTAAAACCTTCAAAATGTAGCCGCAATTTCAAAATGTAGTGAAATATGATGTATTTGACACCACTACGATCGTCGTTTTAACCGCGTACATCGAGCGACTGGAACAGTTTGCCAAATCCTACGTATTGCTAATATTCAATTATATTAATGAATTGTTAGTTTTATAGTAGCGGTTGTATAAGCCTGTAAGTGACATATTTACAGGTAACGGAAGACTTGTGGTTGCTTATTGTTACTATCCTTTAATAATAATCGTTGGTGTGCCAGTGAATAGGCTCTTAATAAACTAGGGTGCTTTAAAACCAAGATCGCTTCACTGCTTGCCATTAGGCAGGATTGCGGTTCCGAAGTTTATAATAATAATAATAAAAAAACGAGTGTGCTTATGACCACACGAATGAAGTGAAACTTTTTTCGCTCCATCTGTATGTATATATATGTGTGTACAATATATACATGTATACACATATACATATATAAATTTTCTATAAATATTTAAATTTATTTCATGGTTTCATTGGTAAATTAATATTTTTGCATAGATCTTCAATTTTTATTGAAAAAAAAAAAAAAAGTGGATTCCCTCGGGGCCAAAAGGTCGGGCTCTTCCTCCTGAATCAGGGGACCCCAAACTCGGTTAGTCCACGACCTCTGGTTTCCGAGATAATCCACGGGGGGGTGAGGTAATCAATGAGGGGGGTCGGGGGGGTAGTTTCGTGGTAATATTAAGGGGTGAGGGGGGGAGTAAGGGAGGGGGGATATAGGAGGGACTGTGAAGTAGACGGTACCAAATTTTATGTTAACTGACCCCCTTAATGGTTGTCAGTCAACATAAAATTTAATGTATAGTGTTAAGTGTAAATAAATAAATAAATAAGTGTACCCTTGTCTCAAAATTAAAAAAAAAAAAATTGCATAGATCTTCTATTTTATTGAAAAAAAAAAAAAAAAAAACTCGTTGTAGACCTTGTAGTACCAAGCTCGCGCCACGGGCGCCTCTGTGCTTATATCCCCCACTTAACTTCCGTTCGCCTTGCCCGAGCATTTTTCGTAACGCTTTCGCCAGATTACTCCCCAAGTCAAGCGTGCGTAAAGAAGTTTCACTTCAAAATCTGACAGCTTGAGACAGATCAATTAAGATCATCTGTGGGTATTCTTAAAACTACGATAGTTACTTCCCTAACCTCCACAACCCTACTGGATTGTGGAAGAATAGGGATATTTCCAGGGTAAAAATAAAAATTGATTCTATTTAGTCCGTCATTCAGATTATAGATTTTCTATATTTTATTTTATCAAATCAATAAAAATTGACAAATATAAAAGGCATCAAAGATCAGGAGTGGTGGCTGGTGACGTCACTGGTCGCTAAAAAGTGTAGCGTGCAGTCATATCACACGAGTTTTCAACGCACTGTGTCGTCTTAATTTTTTGTTTATATGAAAAAAGAAAAAATATGTGTATAGTATTTTTTGGAAATGTGACTGACGGACTAATTAGTTTTTTTTAATTAACTACCCTATTCATTCATTCACTAACTTTTTAAGCTACAGTAAGTATTATAGCTTTTTATGTCATTGTCTAGGCGCAATAATAACTCCATTGAACGTTTGGTCGTCCAGGACAGAGTAGAGGGGAACAAACCTCATGGAAAGTCACCGATGAGGTGGACCGACCAAATCAAGTTGGCAGTGGCCCCGTTAGTGAATGCTACAGACTGCTGCTGAGTGGAGAGGCGGGCGAAGAGGCTGATTGGTGACCCTGACTTAACTCGAGACGGTCTCCAAAGCCTAGAGCAGAGGCGTAGAGTAGCCAGCCTTTCGGTCTTCTATAGGATGAATTTTGGGGAGTGTGCGAAGGAATTGCATGATTTAATTCCCCCATCTCCGTTCCACCACCGGACGACCCGTCGTACGGCGAGTTTCCACCCTTACGTTGTTAACACCATTACGACCTGGACGAAGCGTTTCGCCTCCACCTCTATACCGCGTATATCGAGGGACTGGAACAGTTTGCCAGCGGCGGTGTTTCCTTCGGACTACAATTTGAGTGTTGACGACACTAGGCTAGAGTGAATAGGCTCTTAACCCATTCCTCCCCACTGTCCTATTTTTAGGACACTATATTCAACATTTTTTTTTTCTATGTTAGGGTTATTATTTTTATTGGTTTTGATGAAATTCGTATTTTCACACTATTTTCCCAATAAAATATATTTTTTTCGCTCTTAAAAAAGTTATCGTATTTATAATATACATATTTTTAAATTGAGGAAATTCGTCAGCTTAAAAAGAGTATTATGATTTGATTATAAAAAACCGAAAATAAAAAGTTATCAGCTTCAAAGTCCATCAAATAGATTTTTAGATCTCTACTGAATCTATTATAATTAAAAACTAAAACAAAATATTATTTGGAAGCTTGTGATACTAATTCAAAAAAAGGCGTACTATAAATATGACACTGGGAACATGTCTTTACAAGTAGCCGTGAAAGCGTGTTCGATCCTGTTACGCTCGCTATAAGTTCAAACGTGTCTATTGTTTTGTTTCTTGCAAGTGTTTCGTAAACTTTACTTTAGTCGATAAGTCTTCATCAAGCACAACACATCTCGTAATATAAAAAATTGTGATTTTTTTATAAGATTGAGGAAAGCAAAGGAGGTAAGCAAAAATATTAGATTTTGTTTCTTATCAAGTGGTTAACGATATATTTGTTTAGTTTGGGATGGTATATGTATATATATATTTATATATATATAATATAATTTTTATACTTACTATATATGTATAATTATTGTTTATAGATCATGGATGCAGTGAGAAGAAAATATAAAAAAGCATTGATGGTGTCTGAAATCACCGAGTATCTTCAAGATATTGAAGATTGTAGTGACGAGGAGTTCAATGACTTGGAAGTTGCGATATTGCCCCCGGATGAAGTGGATGAAATGACTGATATAGAAGAAGGTAATGACGACGATATGGGAGTTCTGCCAGTGTCAGATGTGGCTGGTCAAGTGGAATTTTCATGTACTACAATTGATAACGTCGAGGAAGATCTTCCTACTCAAACCACATCTCGGACCAACAAGACAGTCATTTGGCGTAAGTGTGAACCTGTATATTCTGAAATTCAGCCGGAATCTAATACTGCTAAACAATGTTTAGAAAATATGATTACGGAATTGGAAGGAAAATCTGCGGTAGAAATATTCGAACACTTGTTATGTGACCAGATTCTAGAATATATAGTGCATGAAACAGTAACCTATGCCAAAAATTATAAAAATGATTTGAACTTCAATCTTACCGTGAATGAGCTAAAAGTATTCATAGGAATTTTGTTTTTCTCTTCGTATCTCCACTTGCCTCAAAGCAAACTATATTGGTGCAGAGATGATGATGTACACATTCCATTTGTTGAACGAGCGATGTCTCGGAATCGTTTTGATAAAATTAAATCATATTTACATTTCAATGACAATTCAAGAATTGATAATAGTGACAAAGCTTTCAAAATTCGCCCATTTATCGATAAAGCTAATAAATCATTCCAAAAGTTTGGTGTTTTTGAATCCAACTTAGCTGTTGATGAAATGATCGTCAAATACTTTGGTCACCATGGTATCAAACAGTTTATAAAAGGTAAACCAGTAAGATTTGGATACAAGCTTTGGGCACTGTGTGGAGTAAGCGGATATTGTTATAACTTTTCGCTTTATACAGGAAAGGATCCTCAAATATCTTGTAATACTGGTGATGGCTTGGGTTCAAGAGTGGTAAAAAAGTTGCTTACAGTATGTACTGATCCTAGTGCACATGTAGTCTACTTCGATAACTTCTTCAGCAGTATGCAATTGTTGATTGACTTGAAATCTGAAGGGTTCAGAGCTACAGGGACAGTCAGAGACAATAGGACTAAGAAATGTCCAATCATGACCAAACAAGAAATGAAGAAGCAAGAACGTGGTTATTCCGATCATCGTTTCGATAAAAATAATGAAATATTATGCGTGAAATGGCATGATAACAATGTAGTATGTCTCTTAACTAATTTTGATACTGTTGAACCTTTTGTAAAAACTAATAGGTACTCAAAGGTAGAAAAGGCCAAAGTTGCTGTGAATCAGCCAAAGCTTATTCATAATTATAATAAAAACATGGGAGGAGTGGATAAACATGATTGGCTTATTTCTAAGTATCCAATCCGCTTTAGAGGTAAAAAATGGTATTGGCCTCTAGTAATCCGTGTTTTGGACATGACTCTAGTCAATGCATGGATTATTTATAACCAGGTAAATAAAGATGAGACCATACCTCTGCTTGATTTCAGAAGAAGGGTATGTTTTTCTTGGATGAAAAAATCGGAAGGCAAAGTAAATAAGCTTACATCAGGTACTTCAGAAGTTCTTTTACAACCTATAAGATTTGACAACTATGGTCACTATATGACCAAGAGGGACAAACAAAGACGTTGCCAAGGACAAGGCTGTAAAAAAAAGCCTTTAACATTTTGTTCTAAATGTGAAAAAACACTCTGCAGTGATTGTTTCATACCTTATCATACAAAATAAGCTTTAATTACATTATTTCTGATACTGTTACTGGTCCTATTTTTAAATAAAGCTGATTTCCATATAATTATTATCTTTACTTTTTCCTGACCATATGTTCCCACTGTCCTATTTATAGGACATGCTGAGTCAGCGAAACCGTTTTTTTTTAATTTATTTTTTTGCCATATTATTTTTTCTTAACATATTAAGAGCCCTAATACAAGATTTCATCAAAAAAATCCAATATTTTCAATGCTTGGGAAGTAATGGGTTAATAAACTAGTGCGCTTTACCATCAACGACTGCGTCACTGCTTACCATCAGGCGGGATTGTGGTCAAGCGCTAGTTTATATTTTTTTATAAAAAACAGACTGACGTCCAACAGGGATAGGTGGTGGGAGATCGTGCGGCGAGCTACGTCAATGTCTGGAATTCAGTCATAGTGACCACGCCCGATCTGTCAAGAGCGAAACGAAGAAGAAGAAATTGTCAGTTAATGAATAAATTCAAAATTTATATTTAGTAGTCTTCTATTAGATATTTTATAATCCAAGTAATTAGGTATAGACGTTGATGCTTATTATTTTCTTTAAAAGTTCTACTCTAACGTGAGTTTACCTACTCTTGATTTTTAGATGATATGAAAAGATATTTTTACATCAATGTCACACATCAAAGAAAAAAAGAAAAGAAAGAAAGGAATTAGTTTTATATAGCACAGACTAAAAGACACACAATAGACCGGATTCATCAGATAAAAACAAAAAAATAAAGATCAAATAAACTTTTGTAAAGTCTGATGTAAGAAATTAGCGTGAAAATGTGCCTTATGGCTGCGCAAAAAGGACCAGTTTACCATAAATGCCAGACATACGGTCTATATTATCTACATAGCATAATTAAACAAATAAATTAATTAAAAAATCAACCTGTCCCCGACATTCAGATATTTTGTTTTAGAAATATGCTGCGCATTATTTATTAAATAAAGTAGACCTAACAGCAAAGACGATATTTGACATAGGAATGTATTCTTTATGGGGGTTCTTAAAGTAATATAATGAAATACTTATGTAAGTCGGGTGTATTTCATAATAACATTAATAATAGTAAGCTGAAGTCAAGGTATATAAGAGTAAAGCTTAAGAAGCCTGTTTCAAGTTGGATATGAAAATCTTTTATTATATTTTCACGGTAGGCCATAACATCGGCTGCCGGCAGTAGTTAGTTAGACAAGGTCTTGCCGCCAAGTGATTCGTCGTGTTCCGGCATGATGTCTGGTGAAGCCGTACGGAGGACAGGTCTGAGTAGTTGTGTTGCGATGTGTGCCGGGTACGATACGCCAAAATGTTGTTGTGTCGGGAGTTTGGTCGTGGAGAGTTCAATCTCCCTCTGGCGCAGCATCGCTGGTCGTGTTGGTCTTGGGTTTAACATTGCATCACCTCGCTCAACTACCGTCATCCTTCCTATTCTTAAATTTTTTAAGTGAATAGGCTAATAAACTAGTGCGCTTTACCATCAATGATTGCTTGCAACATTACTGCTTGATTGCAGTCAAGCACAAGTTTATAAGTATCAAAAAAAAAAATCTGTCACAGTGTTTGTCCTCGAACTCCTCTAAAACGGCTGAACCGATTTTAATGAAATTTCGTATATACATTCGTTAGACCTGAGAATAGGCTGTTATCTATTGAATTTCGAACCCGCGGCATGTAACATTTCTTGTAACAGCTAAAAGTTATTATTTTTTTAACTTTACTTCGGATTCAAAGTAAATATTTAGCTCAATTACAAAGATTCACAAAACTGAACGGAAAATATTGAAGTTTTCCGTTCAGTTTTCAGCAGTTAGACTGGTAAAGCGGACCCCAGACTCCAAAGCTGAAAAAAAAGCTTCATTTGCGACTGGGATTAACAATGAGATGATGATGATGACAAAGATTCACAAAACTTAAGCGATAGAGGACTTTCGTCTCTGAATACAAAATTCCAATTTTCACTGATCTTGCATTTTATAGGATTTAAGTAGAACGAGAAGGCAGCTTATACAGGAAAAGTATTTATAAGTATACACACTGAGTTAACTTTTGGCTTTTTGTCAAATTTAGTTTGGATACTCTACTCTCTACTCTCGGGATACTCTTTGGAGCATCATTTCCTGCAGCGTGCCGGGGTCTGTGTGTATGTCCGCAATGACATCTGTTGCCGGCGTCTCCGTCACCTCGAAGACTCTCATCTATCGTCCTTATGGCTGTTGGTTGACACTGGTGTGGACAAAATTGTCTACACCTGTGTCTACCGATCGCACAGCGGTGACCAGGAGACAACTCGACTATTTGACCACCTCAGTGTGGCTGCTGACAATGCGCTGCATCGGCACCCTGACGCACAGTTCGTCGCTCTGGGGGACTTTAATGCCTGCCATCAAGACTGGCTTTTCCCATACCAGAGGACCGACCACGCTGGGAGAGAAGCGCGAAACTTTGCGCTATCAATGGGCCTTTCCCAGCTGGTGGAAGAAGCGACTAGGGTGCCTGATGTGGCTGGTCATACCGCCAATTGTCTGGACCTTCTGCTGACCACTGATCCGGACAGATGTGTTGTTACAGTTTCCTCACCGTTAGGAACTTCAGACCACTATCTGGTGAAGTCTGTGACGTCCTTCTCCCCACCTGATTGCGACTCGCGTGGTGAGCGGTGAATATGGCGTTACAAGTCAGCAGATTGGGATGAGATGCGCCACTTCTTTGCATCTTATCCTTGGCAGCAGATCTGCTTCTCTTCTAGCAATCCATCGAGTTGTGCGGACGCTATAACCGACGTGGTGCGTCAAGCTATGGAGTATTTAATCCCCTTCAGTGACGTGCCCGTCGGTGGCTCGGTTCGCCCATGGTTTAACGCCGACTGTGTTCAAGCTGAACAGCGTAAGCACACGGCATTCCTCACCTGGGTTGACGCTCGTGACCGCGGAGCTCTGGATCTAAGCTCAAAGAAGAGAGCCTTTAACCGTGCTGCCAAGTCCTACAAAAAGGCGCTTAAGAAGGCTCGCTTCGACCGCATTACTAACATTGGTAACAAGCTCTCTGCGCACCCTTCCGGTAGCAGATCTTTCTGGTCCCTAGCCAAATCGGTCGAGGCGAACTTCTGTCGGCCCACACTGCCTCCGCTGGTTAGGCCTGATGGAGCACTACACTACGATGTGACACCACTGCGATCCGGACGAAGCGTTTTGCTTCCTCCTTTATACCGCGTACATCGAGGGACTGGAACAATTTGCCGGCGTCGGTGTTTCCATCACATTACAATTTGAGTGTCTTCAAGGCTAGATTGAATAGGCTCTTAATAAACTAGCGCGCTTTACCATCAACTATCGCGTCACTGCTTACCATCAGGCGGGATTGCGGTCAAGCGCTGGTTTATAATTTATAAAAAAGTCTTGCCACTGATGGATTTAACTCAACAAAACTCACTAAATTAGCACATACAGCAATATAGATTCGAATTTAACTGCTTTACAATGGGGCAGAATACAATTTACTGAAGTTATTGCTTGCTCAGGGCAAGCAAATTGCATTTTCAGCTCGAAGTGGAAGTAAACTTATTTCTCATTCTAAGCCTAATACAATGGTAATAGATACGGTTTGCTGGTTTGGGCAAATTATCTAACCAGCACCCTAATTATGTATCACACTTTTACTATTAGTTGGAATCATTTCGAAGCATAATGCTAATCCATTGCTCCTTATGTTCCAAAACGTGTCTGCTCAACAACGCAAGTAAAGCAATGAATATTGTTGAATTGTCAAAATAAAACCCATTGCCACTGATGGTTTGTTCCGCAGTTACCCTGCAGAATACTGTATCTTAAAAAACAGTACTTTTTTATTTTATTTGCAATATTCCTCTAGAATATTAGGCATAGTTTAGCTCTGATTACTTGTTACTGTCATTTAATCTATGTCTACTTGATACTTGTAAGCCATTAACGGCAGTCCATAGAAGGCACATTACATCCATGTTTAATAAATAAAAACTTGTTTTTAATGCGTAATGGAGACAAAGAAAATAAATGATTTTTTATTCGTTTCGTTAAATAAATTTTAATTAAACTTTCATGATTTGGACTTGTATAATAATAGCCAGTCAAGAATTCACGGCATTTTGTTGACATTCATATCCGAAGCGAAGTAGGTAAATCGAAACCTTTGCAATATCCTTTACCAATGTTATTGACTAAAGGGAAAACGTTTTTGAATAAACAATTCGGTAAATGAACCCCCCCAAACTGCCACCCCTTCCCGGAACTTTCACCAAGTTCTGCCCAATTTTTTTCATTTACTTATAATTTATACAACATTCTCCGACCAGCCACGTGCTACTAAGAAAACTTTATTCTTTTAAAAATGTTTACTTCTAGACTGTTAAGACAGGTTATCAATGAGAGTCTAATATGATTAAAGAACTTTATTATTTCTCATTAAGCCAATTCACTTACTGAGAAACTAAATTTACATAAAATGTTTGCGACAGAAAATCGACGTTAAAAGTAATAAATTAATACTAAATACGAAGGTAGCTTTAAAATAAAGAAAAATTATCAAATAAACACCAACCGAGCAAACACGGATCTAAAGTGAATTATATGTTTTAATAGACGAGGCATTCATGGCAGTGTACTGAGAAATAAGTGTATTTGCCGTGTTTATTTCTTTTAAATTTGTATTTGTATTTAGAACGACTGAAACCAAATACACTTTTTTTTTTTACTGCTAGTGACACATGATAAATGATTAAGTTGATTTTTAAAACAAGACATACCTTTCGTTTCTTTTATTTTCGTTGGTATTTTATTGTATCTACATGTCCTTCAAATCCAATACTTCGTTTTCCGTAATTTACTGTTCCAGAACAGCCAATTAATAATATAATAATTATTTAGTGTTACTAGGTAATTGGAGTTTCGTAATTCGCCGCCAAGCGATTCGTCGTGTTCCGGCATGATGTCTGGTGAAGCCGTACGGAGGACGGGTCTGAGCAGTTGTGTTGCGATGTGTGCCGGGTATGATGCGCCAAATGTTGTTGTGTCGGGAGTTTGGTCGTGGAGGATCTTCAGATCAATCTCCCTGTGGCGCAGTATCGTTAGTCGTGTTGTTGAGTTTAACATAGCACCACCTCGCTCAACTGCCGTCTTCCTTCCTATTCACTAAGTTTTTTTTTAGCGAATAGGCTAAATAAACTAGCTCGCTTTACCATCAACGATTGCATCACTGCTTACCATCAGGCGGGATTGCGGTCAAGCACTAGTTTATGATTATTAAAAAAGAAAAAGAACTCCCGTGTATGAATCTAATATGCAGTGATTACAATGCCTAATTATTCATTGGACCATTAACATGGAAACTTCTAATGAACAGGTCTCAAAGTTTTTATAAAAAGTTGAAAATTAGTATTCAAATAGAGTGTATGTCACCAGGCAGTGGCCGGCTCGGGCAACCAGCCACCGATGTAGCGGTGTTGGGTCGTAAATAATAACTTCATGCATACACAATGGGCGCCATCTCCTAGCCTGGCTCCTTCGCTCGCGACGACGACACCCATTCATGATTTTCAGTAAAATATTACCGAGGAAAAGTGATATTGAGCTCCATTTCACACTTGTTGTTTCATTCCAAATGCAAGACTGATTTATTTATAGAGATTACATATATTATACGTGTGAAATATTTGCCAAACTGTTCTAGTATTACTTTGTTATATTATATCATAATTTGCTATTTAAAAATGCAGTCGTCCTGTTAATCTACACAGGATTCGTGCAATGTTGTTCGAATACTACTATTGCAGTCAAGTTTTCCAATCATTCCAAGGTTGGATTCTTATCTGACAAAGTTGCGAGCACATCAATCCATTTGTCGTTAAAGTTAGTCCATACTAGCACATCAATCCATTTGTAAATTATTTCACCTCGTCGATATTCTCGATTCCGGACGAGCTTAGTTAACTTAGGTTCAATGTCCATTAGCGGAAGTATCGTACGTCCCCGCGACCCCCGGCGTATGTGTGTGATTTTTAGTCAGTAATAGCATGGGCAGATCCCGCCATCCGCCCTAGGGCGACGGACATCCATGAGGATTTTTCACCCCGGAAAAATGAAAAAAAAAGGTCGATGAACCTTTATTTTTTTATTTTCCATCCCAATGTTTTAGAGTCAACGACTCATTAATCTTGAATGTATGAATTAGTATGTAGAGGCACCTCAATAAGAAGAAAACATTTAAGTAAGATAAGTCAATAGAGATATTTCACATATTGTTTTTAATGTAATACTATTTAAAGAAATAAACATCCTTACGGTCCCTTGTCAATACAGTTATGAAAACATTATGTATGTTCGGAAAATATTGATCTTTTTAATAAGATAAGTGACAGGCACAATTTTAATACTAGGAAGAGAAACAACTTAGATCGACCTCGGTTCAGACTGGCTAAAATAAATAGTTCTTTTATGGGTTACTGTGTAAAATTTTATAATAAATTACCGCTAGCGATTCAACAACTCAATGAGTCTAAATTTAAAACATGCATTAAACGCACGCTGTGTAAACAAGCATATTATAAACTGGAAGATTATATCCTTGATAAAAATGCTTGGCTAAATGCCAGTCCTGCTCCACAGCCACAGACAATTTTGTAGGTTTGGAAGAGATACCATTCCCGCTTTTTGTTGTTTTCCAAATATTCCTTTTTAGGGTTCCGTAGCCAAATGGCAAAAAACGGAACCCTTATAGATTCGTCATGTCTGTCTGTACGTCTGTCCGTCCGTATGTCACAGCCATTTTTTTCCGAAACTATAAGAGCTAATACTGTTGAAACTTGGTAGGTAGATGTATTCTGTGAACCGCATTGAGATTTTGATGCAAAAATAAAAAGAATAATAAATATTGGGGGCCCCCCATACTTAGAACTGAAACTGAAACAAAAATTTTTGTTTTTATCAAACACATACGTGTGGGGTAACTATGAATAGGTCTTCAAAAATGATATTGAGGTTTCTAAACTATTTTTTTTCTAAACCGAATAGTTTGCGTGACAGACGCTTCCAAAGTGGAAAAAATTTGTTTCCCCCCCCCCCCCCCCCGGTAACTTCTAAAATAAGAAAATGAACCACTCACCAGACAAAGCCATGACGCCAAGCGATTTGTCGTGGTCCGGCATGATGTCTGGTGAAGCCGTACGGAGGACGGGTCTGAGCAGGTGTGTTGCAATGTGTGGAGGGTCTTCAGATCAATCTCCCTTTGGCGCAGCATCGTTGGTCGTGTTGTTGGGTTTAACATTGCATCACCTCGCTCAACTGCCGTCTTCCTTCCTATTCGCTCAGTTTTTCTGAGTGAACAGGCTCTTAATAAACTAACGCGCTTTACCATCAACGATCGCATCACTGCTTACCATCAGGCGGGATTGCGGTCAAGCGCTAGTTTATAATTAATAAAAAAAAAAACATGATGTACATTACTATATAAACTACCAACGAAAATTTGTTTTGAACGAGATCTAGTAAGTAGTTTTTTTATACCTCATATATCGTAAACCGCTTATTACCGCGTAATCTTTCATACCAATAACTTAAATCCTTTAATTTCATAAATCAATGGTACGGAACCCTTTGTGCGTGAGACCGACACGCACTTGGCTGGTTTATTATTTTTATTTGTTTATTTCAATTGTGCATAAGATTTTGCTACCATGATTTTGCAAGTAATATAGTATTGTATAATGTAAAAGCACTTTTCAAGTTTGTGAATGTGAGGCACCATGGACTATGGTTTGTTTTTTTTTTTATATATATAACTTGTTTGACATTAGGAGCATGGCAGTTAAGAGTTTGTCATGCTCACTCAAATGTCTTGCTGATGGTGGCGCATGTTGTTGGGCCATTTGGTTCCCTTCAAAATGGTTGAGCTAGGTGGGGCTGATGCTCCGTGTGCAGTTTCTGGCCTGCCATCGGACGCGTCCCCAGGTGGCGGATAGGGGAACGGCCCCCAGATATGGGGGTTACCGGTTTACCGGCGCGGACCAAAACCAGAAGTGGGGACCGCTTCGGCGGTCACGTGCGGCGGGTCGGCCACCACTCCAGGTGGCTGACGTGACCCGAACTCCGGGTCACCGTCGGGCAACCGGGTCTCCTCACTGAGAGGAGCTCGGGGCCCCGTTTGCTTCCGGGCAAACGAGTGGGGCTAAGAGGAAGGATACCTCGCTAAAAAAACCCTTGGCTGCTGCGTCTTCTCGCACACGAAGACGTACCCAGCCGGGCCCCTCCCTATGGAGGGCCCACTGTGGGCCTGCCTTCGGGCGGGAATCGCCGGCGGGGGATTGGTCGGCAGGCATGCTATTTCCCATGACCCCGCCACCAAGGCGATGTCGGTGTGCCGCTGTTCGGTTTTAGTGGGTATTCCCGGCTTCGGCTGGGTGAGTCCTACACACGCCCTTCGGGGTATGGTGCGTAAATGTCATTTCCACAGCGTCAAAAAAAAAAAAAAGGTGGGGCTGATGCGCGCGTCATGCTCGTGAACGGGGGCCATCAGTGGAGACTGGTCATCTCTTAGCTGCCAGTGGTCTTTATTCATTTTCTACCTTTTAATTAATTTTTATATTTATACATTGTGCTTACATGATAAAAGCAACAGAAATATGTAACCCATACTATGATTTTAAAAGAGTGTCCATGGAGTTTCTTGCACGTTCTTCTCCATAGAGATCTACGCTTTGGAACGTGCCGTGCAATTTAGCTTCACTTTTCTTGAACTGACCGACATTGACTATACAAAAGCACCAACGGATGATTAATTTGAAATAAACAATTATGATTTTGATTTTGATACAATAAACGCTTACAATTTAATGTATTGACGTACGGTACAAATGTCTCGGACTGTCTCTCCTACACGTATGTGAAGTACGAATAACAAATGGCGGTTACGGCCTGATTGAGATCTAATTTATTGGCTCGCATTCTGAGAACAGCCGCATTCTAAATCACAATAATGGCACGCGGGCCTCGTTCTAGCTCAAGCCTACAGATTACGTGTATTGTAAACGGTTTCTCCCACACATTACAGTGTTCGGTGTCGTTAAATTTAATTTAGGATGTTGGTACACGGTATCGATATGTTAACGGGCGGAGTTCTCTTACAAAATTCATAAGTATGGTAACAGGTGTGAAAGTCATTTTCAAGTATTTAAATAAGTGGTTTTCCCTTAGTCCCACCAGACAAGCCATAACGCGTTTAAAAACGGCTTATCACTGCGTAGTTTTAATCTATAGCTCGGTGTCGGGAGCCAGCTTAAGGCTCTGAGGTTTGATCCCCAACAGGCGCTTTACTTTATGTAAATTACTTCATCACCACTGCTTTAAAAAGGGTGAAGGAAGACATCGTGAATAAACCGACCAATGTTTTAGAACCGAAAGCTCGAAGACATGAGATCAACCCGAATAGGATCCGCAGGGTGAATTACACCCCAGTCCTTCTCATCGAGAGTCGGCCTGTGTCGCATCAGTGAAAATATTGTTGATGGCTAGTCCATAGTATACTGAAACATTGGGCAGTTGTGTGGCGTCTCGCTATGCAACTCATAGACTCAGGTTAGAGCAGATCCACAAAAGAGATTTTTAAACATTACATATACCATCTTGCCTATTCTACGAAACTGGATAAAAAGTTCCAAGCTACGCAAAACGTCTTATTGATATTTTTATGTTGATATGAATTCACTCAAAAAACGAAGAGACAATCTAGATTTTATTTCTCTGTTCAAAATACTAGGTACTCGGTAGAGTAAATTTGACAGCCCCTAGTTGTTAAGTATGCTTAAATTTAACATTCCCCACAATTATGCGCGTCACCCAATCAAACTATCACATCCTCCTTTCCGCAAAACTGTTTTAGGGTAATATTACAAACCCTATTGGTTTGTAATAATTCTAATGAGTCAATTGACATTTTCCCATAAAACCTCAATTTTTATTTTTTTATTTTCTCTACGCTTAACTTTACATTGGTTGCTGTAAAGTTATTTCTGCACTTTTTGTAACTTTTATTTGTGTCAGAATTTTGTTTTTGTATGCTGTCTATTGCACCATCTTGTACAATATGCTTGTATTGTTGTTAAATTTTTGTATAACAATTATAGATTGGAACTTCCCGTGCAAACGATTTTTAAACTTGATCGTTTGAAACAAAGCTATTTAGATATTTAGATACAATGTTTATATTTTGTATATTTTTAATTATTTTTCTTTATATACATATATATATATATATATATATTAAATATTTAAAAATATGAATTATATGTAAATAATAGTAAAAAAGGGGATATATAATGTCATACACAAATAATTGTCCAAAATGCTAGCAAAAGCAATCTAGCTATCTAGGAGGTAAGAACTCCTTCCCTCCTTTCCTTGATATATATAAGGGAAATACTGATTTTGTAGTATAGATTTAATGGATATTAAAATACACACGAGTTTGTTTTCAAAGGCCAGCCAATTTGAAAGGCGTGATACAGAACGTCAAACTAAAAAAATATTTCCATGTGGCTAGTATTTCGTAAACGGGAATTTACTCAGCCGTCCTATATGTGTAGGTCGAGTACTTAGGTATAGAAGTATTCGGGACTGTTTAAATTTCGGTACCTACCACACTATTGAATCTGGATGGTCTTAGAAAATTACCACTGTACGTAGTTAATTAATTGTTGTTGTTTTTTTTTATAACAAAGTGGCGTTTAACCTGAAGGCAAATGATCGTAATTTGAAAAAAAAAAACATAATTAGGAAACATTTAAGTATTTTTGAAGATTGAAGCTGAGAACAGACTGTGAACGTTTTTAAAATTTTGAAAATTTCCAATTTGTTAGCCAACACTTATAAACAATTTAAACTTTGAGGCTCATGTTATCATGTTTGTATTTAATGAATTACATAGATTATTCAATTACTGCTACTTTCCATAGTCAATCAACCGACCTAACTTAATTACTTACTTGTATAAAGTTCGTAAAACTGCGCAAGCAAGGTTTCCATTAAGTTTACATGATAGTGCTCCGGTTAGATGTTTCTTAAAACTTTCATTTTATTAAAGCGTAGTTTAACTAGGTCAACTCTAAGGATCAATTCACACGTACCACAACCACACCACAGCCACAACCACACCATAACGACGCTACGTGGTCGGGGATATATTTTGTATTGAAAATGAAAATTAAATTTACACGTGCCACATTTTGCCGTTGTAATCGACCACCTGTGTAATACAACCACATCGTAACGGCAACGCCACCACCGGTAGCGGCACCGACGCCACATCGCCACGACATGACGTCATCAACAGCGCGCGCCCATAGTCGTATTTTTAATTAGACGAAGTCAACTGACGTTTACTGTGTTGTCAGTTTTTGATGAAATAAAAATAGTGTTGTGACAAAGTGAATGAAAGACGCAACCACATCGACATTTTGTCGGTACCACAAGGCAACTGCAAAAAGCCGCTGCGACACTATTCACACATTACCACAGCTTGACCACATATTGTCGCTGGACGTAGTGTGGTTGTGGTACGTGTGAATTGACCCTAAAACATTTTATCAGCTAACAAACTGAACACGGCGTACATTGTTCAACTTAGAATTTGCTTAGATGAACGGCTTTGTCATACTTAGGTTGACTTTGAAGTCAATGAGATTAATATTTAACAAGGTAAATGGGGAAATGGTGTAGTTTTTAGTTTAGGTACGATTTTTTAAGTATCTGAGAACTTTATTCGAAAAATTATTTTGAAATTGTGACAGTTATTTCGTACAAAAACCCTCAAAATCAATTTATAACTGGAATAAAAGTTATTTGGGAATTGAAAATCAGGTTTTAAAAGAACTTAAGTTGTCAATGCTGCGTAACTTTTTAAGTATTTCATACCAATTTAAAATAAAGAAGTAAAAAGTAAAGTTAAAAAATCAACTAAGTACTTGAATAAAGATTATATAGAGCAGTATTTGCCCGGGGTTGCCTACTTATCGACTATCGGCCTCGAAGTACGAGCTAAGTCATGTGTTCGAATCACGTGAGTTACATCAAATTGTCTACATTATTTCATCACCAATTCTCTCGATCAAAAATACGAAGACAAATAGGTACTCATTTTTTTTATGCTGCTTTTCCTTTAGACTGCAATGCAATTTGGACTAAATCGCATAGGAGCTAATTCGTAATCACTTGTTAGCGAAGACTGGCTCTCCACCTCAAGCTCGGTCTACCCGCGCCTGTCTCTCCCTGGCTGGAGGTTTTAAATTCATTTAAGGCAGCCACAGGATAGTCCAGTTAAGTAGTCACAACCTCTCAAGGTCAACTACGAGATGCCAAATAAAAAAAAAAACAACTGCCTCTCTTTCGATAACGGACGCTCAGACTAGTAATATCGTGCAAACCTTTATTTTCCATATTAATTAAGAGCTGTTGGCTATCGTTTGACATATTGTTGTGTACTCGGTTATTATTATTGTGATCCTATCTAAATTAATGAATACCACTTCTGATCGCTAACACACTAGAAAAAAGTTTCAAGTTGGGTTTAGGTTTTCGTTGTATTTTGACAAATTTTATATGATAAAACTGCTTACCATCAGGTGGGATTGCGATCAAGCGCTTTATAAACTCGCCTGACGGTAAGCAGTGATGCGATTGTTGATGGTAAAGCGCGCTAGTTTATTAAGAGCCTATTTACTCTAGCCTTGAAGACACTCAAATTGTAGTGTGACGGAAACACCGCCGCTGGCAAATTGTTCCAATCCCTCGATCTACGCGGTATAAAAGAGAAAGCGAAACGCTTCGTCCAAATCGTAGTGGTGTTTCTTAACAACATAAGGGTGGAAAGTCGGCGTACGCCCGGTCGTCCGATGGTGAAACGGAGATAGGGGAATTAAATCATGCAATTCCCTTGCACACTCACCAGCATGCATCCTATAGAAGACCGAACGGCTGGCTACTCGATGCCTATATGTTCGGCAGATTAAACTTGACGATTTAACTCGAAACGGTCTCCAGGCTTTGGAGACCGTTTTGAGTTAAATCTGGGTCCCCAATCAGCCTCTTCGCACGCCTCTCCACTGAATCCAAAGTAGCCAGGTGCCATTTCGCACCACCAGCCCAAATGTGGCTGCAGCACTCCACACCCGAGCAGACCTACGCTTTGTACAACATTAGAAGCTGCCTTGGTGTGAAGTACCTCCTGACCTTTGCGATGATGTGAAGTTTTCTGGCAGCCACGACTCAATGCACCGCCCAAAGTTTAGGTTCGAAAAATCTCAAAGCCCAAAAGTTGAAGGCGGTCGGTGCACTCCAAGGATACATTCTGAAAAGTAGGAGCCAAGGTGAACGGGCTCTTTTTAGCGGTGAAAAGACACGCCTGTGTTTTGGTGGCATTGAATGCTACAAGATTGGCTTTGCCCCATTCGGAGACTGTCTGTAGAGCAGCACTCGTACGCTCTACCATAGCCTCTCTTTCGGACCGGATTGATTCCTTACTAGCCCGAGCTTCTGGCAGGTATCTCTCTACAACTGTGCTATCACCTGCATACCCATAGATACCGGGGATCAGCAGATCGTCAACGCAGCAGGAACAGAGTTGCAGAGAGAACAGACCACTATTCCTCGAATAAAATTATTTGGAGTTAAAAATCAAGCCTTAAACAAGTTTATGACGATGTACCTTGTTTTTATTATAATTTACCCCTTTGCTCCTTTAATTTTGCAGATCCTATTTAAGAAATACGAAGTTGAATTTCTTTATTGTTTAACTTTTCCAATTTCTTTTGCATTTTGTTTTAAACAGTTCATTAACTTTTACTCTGGCATTGCCTTCAAATAAAGTGCTTATATTATTTTTTTTTAATAATTATAAACTAGTGCTTGACCGCAATCCCGCCTGATGGTAAGCAGTGATGCGATCGTTGATGGTAAAGCGCGCTAGTTTACTAAGAACCTATTCACTCAGATTGAGCAAATAGGAAGGAAGACGGCATTTGAGCGTGGTGATACAATGTGAAACCACGACAAAAAACAACACCTAAAATAGTTTTTACATTGCTTTTGTTTGGTTAGGATTAAAACGCTTAGTTGGTCAGGGGTTTTTATATCGCCTTGAATATTTCCATTTTTTTTTTTTATAATTGGAAAATAGTAAATAATGTGGAAAATAGTGTTTCATTAGGGTACCCCGGGGGTCCCTGAGAGTGGCACGGAGTCTTGGCCACCGGGTCGGCCCCGTGACACTCTCAACACAGGGCCCGAGGATAACCGAGTGGTTTTAGTGGGTATTCCCGGCTCCGGCCGGGCGAGTCCCACACACGTCCGTCGCCTAGCTAGCGGCGGGTATGGTGCCTAAATGCATTTCCACTCGTTAAAAAAAAAAAAAAAAGGGTACCCCGGGGGTACCCTAAATAACCAAAAAGGGGGGTACTACCCCCCTTTTTGTGTTCTGGATGGGAAATCACCAAATGACCTCACTCACTCTGGGCGGAGCAGAATAGCGTAACAGACCTTTACTGACTAAAATCTACCCGTGTTCTTCGGTTGCCCGTGTGCCAGGGCCACGATTTATTTTTTAACCAACCCTCAACCCTGACCCAGGAGGCATCAGTCTTCGTGGACCTCGTCACGATGTGCTAACATCTCTATGAGGGGCGCGTGAAACACCGCGCCGTCGACCCGGGCCTGGTCCTTACCGGGCGCCAAGTTGTCCACTGCTCGTCGCCCGCAAGCCCGCGCCTACGGTGGCCGGGAGTTCGATGTTATCTTCCGGCCAGTGCGTCTCCTGCGGCGGCTAGAGCCGTGAGGGCGATGGGATTCCCGCTCCCCGGCCCCCGTGTGGTGTCGGGCTTAAAATAATATATAGGATATGACAAATTGTAATAATAATAATATATAATAGGATTATGGCAAACCCCCCCAATGATGTACACGACATAGCCCAGGATCATTGTGAACTCTCATGTCGCACCCACTCCAATTCTAGTTGGTTGCTCTGCACTCGAAGTTGTTGACCAGCATACATACCTGGGACAAACAGTCAAACTAGGTCGGCCCAACTTCGAGAAAGAGGTGTCTCGTCGAATCCAGATCGGCTGGGCAGCTTTCAGGAAACTACGCTACATCTTCTCGTCGGCCAAGTGTCTTAAGACTGAAGTCTTTGACCAGTGTATGTTGCCAGTGATTACTTACGGGACTGAAACGTGGTCGCTCATAACTTTTACTGAAAAAAGAGTGGATGGTTTCCATGCCATCATGCGAAAGCGCTGTGCATCTCTCTTGAAGCGAATGCGCGCCAGCCCGAACAGTCTTCTGAATGTTTTCGTGGACCGCTGGGACTCGCCGATGTGGCGGCACTGGATGCGACTACACACTACGGGTAGTCGCGTCCTGGGCTTGGCATAACTTGAACTTCTGTGCGGTTCCATTTGATTGTGTTGTATTTCTGTTTTGTGTACCTACTAACAATAGATTTATAAGGTTTTATTTGTATTTCAATTTTTGTATGACTAACATTATATGGACTACGTCTGAAATAAATTATTATTATTATAACGGGCCTCATACGAAGGCTCAGAGTCACACAAAGGGTAATGGAAAGAGTTTCTCTGCGTGATCGAATCAGAAATGAGGAGATCCGTAGAAGAACAAAGTCACCGACATAGCTCTTCGAGTCGCTAAACTTAAGTGGCAGTGGGCAGGGCAAATTGCTCGTAGAACCGATGGCCGATGGGGCAGTAAGGTTCTGGAGTGGCGACCACGTTCTGGAAGATGCAGCGTAGGGACGCCCCCAACAAGGTGGACCGATGACCTGGTGAAGGTCGCCGATGGATGCGGGCAGCACAAGACCGGTCATCGGGGAAAGCCTTGGGGGAGGCCTTTGTCCGGCAGGGGACATCTATAGGTTGAAGAAGAAGAAACTAGTGCTTGACACACGGCACACATCGCAATACAACTGCTCAGATCCGTCCTCCGTACGGCTGCACTAGACATCAAGCCGGAACACGACGAATCGATTGGCAGCAAGACTTTATGTCTGGTGGGTGGTAACATCTCCCGACAGCCTACCACCGAGAAAATCATGATCATTTATGCAAGTGTTGACGTCCATATGAATGGATCAGTGTGTAACTAACTGTTAAAATAAGGGAATGCTCCGTCACCTCAAAAGTGTGAATTTTTATTCAGCATATAAAATTTCAAAGAATATTTTGCTACTTTCATCTCACATAAAAAGAGTATATTAGTGATATTTTGTAGCTTCGTTACGTCAATGAAAGTAAAAAAAACAGCATTTGGTATTTTAAAAAAATTGAAGTGGTCTTGGCTCTTTATTAATGAATCCCTCTTCAATGCTACTTCATTCATCACAACTTTTTCCGCAACAGATATTGGATTTTTTTATTCAAGTATTATTCGAATGGTTGGCATACTTGAATGCAGCCAATCGCATCGCCCAATTATTTCATTTCCGCATAGCGTTTTTTAATTTTTTGAAGGGAAATGTTTTTAACGGCGTTGTGCACTTTTTGAGATTAGATAACATTTCTGTTAAGCCCCGGTCAGGACAGAAGACCACAGGGGTGCATGGTGAAGAGCCTACTCGTGGCGTACCGTGGGCAACGGCAGTCCCAAGGTTTTGGTGGACACTTGAGGCTGGCGGCTAATCTTCAACACACGGAGAAGGATCATAGTTCTAGTCATCGAACACCCTTGATGATCGTTAAAGGGAACCTGGCTATAGGGATCAATAAGTCTACTCCCCCTGTGCATACAGAGGAAGTTGAGTGGACGTACACTGGGGAGCGAAGGTTCGCGCCGTAGGACCCACGGTTGTACGTGGTGAAGGGTGTTCATGCAAGCGCTGCGTTTGATCGGAATCCGGCGGCAGCCCGGGGACGCCGGTCGGCGATTGGTTCTGTCCAGCGATCAGTCACCCCAAGTGTCCACCAATCCTGAGTTAAGCACCTGGGGTCCGATCCACTGAAACCTGGGTCACAAAGAAGACAACTTCTCTAATAAATTATATTTATGATACTTATGTCATTTGATGATTTTCTATCAGAAAATAAGGACACGTGACCTGATTGAAAATTCGTGATGAGGCGATACACCATATAGGTTACAGAAATATGAATATATAATTTATAATTATTTCACAAAGGGTGACAAAATGGGCGGTCTTATCGTTAAGAGCGATCTTTTACAGACAACCTTTAATAATAATAATAATACCCCCGCCCCTTCCTTTCTATCTTATGGTGAAAATATATGCTCCTACTGTTTATATATTATAACTTGTCATTTTTATCATTTTTGGCAAATATATGATACTTAAGTTCATTTATACTGATACATAATGCGATTCATGTGAAATTATTCGCTAACCATTCCAAAATATTCAAAAATACACAAGTGTCTTCAAGGCTAGAGTGAATAGGCTCTTAATAAACTAGTGCGCTTTACCATCGACGACTGCGTCACTGCTTACCATCAGGCGGGATTGCGGTCAAGCAATAGTATATAATTATAAAAAAAAAACAACTTATCATCTGCTAGACTTTTATATTAGGGTCAGCTTCAATAGCCAATAGCCTTCCTCAAACCTGATAGGTCCATTAAATGCAGAATGATTTTTTCAAGTAAGACACGTAGTTTCGAAGATTAGCTTACTCAAACAAACAAACTCTTCAGTTTTATAACACATAGACAACAAGAACGACATTAATCTCATGATTAATAATGCATATGAGTCAACATGCAACGTAAAAAAAAAGAAAAAGCATTTATTTGAAAGAAACATGACACATAAAAAAGAACAGAGACACAATAAAAATAATAGGTTGGGGGTAAATATTTTTCTATTTACACACCGATGTAATGAGGATATATTAATTCGACGTATTTATTTTATATGCGGGAGGCACTCAATAATTATCAGCTCCCTACCTATTTATTTTAACGAAAACTATAATTTTCTTTGACAAAATATCAACAAACTAGCAAAGCGTAATTTTTTATTTTATATTTTTATATACGGAGGACTACTATTACTATCAGTCTTTGAAATACATTTATTTATTAGTGCTTTTATTATAATTAATTTATTAATGTACAAAGATTCAAGTGTAAAGAGACGTAGATTGTAGTTATTAAATGGGGCGAAGACATAAGCGAGTAACTAATTAAGTTAAAAGCTTTTTTTTATATAAATTATAATTTAGCGCTTGACCGCAATCCCACCTGATGGTAAGCAGTGATGCGATCGTTGATGGTAATCGTATGGTGGCCTTGAAGACACTCAATTTGTAGTGTGACGGAAACACCGACGCTGGCAAATTATTCCAGTCCCTCGATGTACGCGGTATAAAAGAGGAAGCGAAACGCTTCGTCCGGATCGCAGTGGTGTCAACAACGTAAGGGTGGAAACTCGCCGTACGACGGGTCGTCCGATGATGGAACGGAGATGGGGGAATTATCATGCAATTCCCTTGCACACTCACCAGAATGTATCCAATAGAAGGTTTGTTGTATTTTTAATTTACCTACTTAAAAAAGTAGGAGGTTGTAAATTCGACTGTATTTTTTTTCTTAGTTTGGAGGAAGGGTGTGAGCAGTTGTGTTGCAATGTGTATCGGGTACGATGCGCCAAATGTTGTTGGGTCAGGAGTTTGGACGTGGAGGGTCTCCAGATCAATCTCCCTCCGGCCGCAGCGTCGTTGGTCGTGTTTTTGGGTTTAACATTGCATCACCTCGCTCAACTGCCGTCTTCCTTCCTTATTCACTCAGTTTTTTTTTGGGGTAAATAGGCTCTTAACTAACTAGAGCGCTTTACCATCAACTATTGCATCACTGCTTACCATCAGGCGGGATTGGAGTCAAGCAATAGTATATAATTATAAAAAAAACAACTTATCATCTGCTAGACTTTTATGTTAGGGTCAGCTTCCGGTTTGACTGCATGCAGCTGAGTATCAGTATTATACATGCCGCGACTGCTTTTAACAACAAAAAATTAAAAGTAAAAGCTTAAATAAAACATATGATTTCCAAAAAAAAGACTACAAACTGAAAATAACACTTTTTAAGTTGGTGACAAAAAAAAACGAAAATACAAAAACCGAAGACACAGACTTCCGAAATTAGTTATTTGTAATTTTGTAGGTCGCCTTTTTTTGGAGACTATTTGTTGTTTTGTTTTATATTTGTAATAATGTATATAAACCCCTTAATTCATAACCATACATTTTTGACTTTTTAACGTCATCATCATCATCATAACTGTGTGTTGTTTCAATACTGGTACTCGAACCAGTGTAATCAGGTTCGTTGGGGTAGTACTCTCTCTGAACCGTACAGGTTGGAGTGTGGAGTTAGGCAGGTGGGTTTAACCTCACCTAGGCTCTTCAACCTGTACGTGAATGAGTTGATCGTTGAGCTTAGTAGCAAACCAGTTGGGTGCAAAATAGATGGCACTAGTGTTAACAATATTAGTTATGCTGATGACATGGTGCTGCTGGGCCCAACGGCTGGCTCAATCAGAGAGATGTTACGTGTTTGCGAGAGGTATGCTCCGACTCACGGCTTGCAGTATAATGTTGTTAAGAGTGAGTACTTGATCTTTGAGGTCCCCGGGAGAAGGGTGCATTACGAGCCCGTAATTTGTTTAAATGGGAAATCATTAAGTAGGGTTACCCAATTTAAATACCTGGGCCATTATTTGACTGCGGATCTCAAAGATCAAGTAGACATTGAACGCGAACGCAGGGCGCTAGCAGTTAGATGCAACATGTTGGCTCACAGATTTGCACGTTGTAGTAATGGAGTCAAAATCACTTTGTTCAAAGCTTTTTGTCAGTCGTTCTACACGGACGGTCTGTGGGTTAACTGTACGCGGAAGACTCTAGACGCCCTGCGAGTGCAATATAATAATGGTTTTAGGGTGCTGTTAGGGTTACCTAGGTACTGCAGTGTGTCCGGCATGTTCGCTTTGGCGCGGGTAGATGATTTTCATGCCATCATGAGGAAAAAGGCAGCCTCGATGCTGGGTAGAACTAGGACCAGCGCTAACAGCATCCTACAAGCCATGGCCGATAAGTACGATGCGCCGGTGCTTAGGCGTTGGTTAGCATTGCTTGTGCGGCAAGCATGATTAGTTTTTAAGTGTTACTAACCCTTAGTAGATAAGTTACTAACCATTGGACCATTGTTGTCTTTGAATAAATAAATAAATTATTATTATTATTATTATAACTTTATTCATCGTTTATGAATAAACACCACAGTGTTTAAGGGGTTTACTCATAAACGATGATTAAAGTTAAGTGACGTGCAAATGTCTAAAATGTGTGGTTAAACAATCGGTAATCACTAGTTAACATTAAGCACCGTTCATGAACAAGGGGGATTGAGAACAAAGAGACGCTCAATGTCACCTTATTTCTATTCGATTCGGACTAGAAGAAAGAAATCACAGCCATTCATTGCAGAATATGCCTCTGTCAGATTAGCAGAGATTTTTTTAAAGATTTTTTCTTTTATTGTTTAGGTCAGCTTTCCTTTCTTAACTATCTACTATATAATATAAGATAAGGATGAAATCGTAAATTACATAAAGGTAATAAGATTTCAATATGTTACTGTTACTGGCTTGGTTTCCGCACTCAGTCCCTTCAGTGGACCATTGTGCGTGGACCATGGCGGCCTTTGGCGGTTATTCCAGCCAGCCCATCTCCCTCCGGAAGCCCATCAGGTCTCCTAGCCTGTTGAGAACATCTGTGTAAGATCTTGGTGCTCCTATGGTTTTGTTTCTAATTTGGGTAACGCCTGTACACTCGAAAAGTACATGCGTAACTGTCTCTTCAGCCTCTATGCAGGCTCTGCACAGAGGGCTGTCCGTTATGCCTATTGTGTGGAGATGCTTATTCAGCAAGCAGTGGCCCGTAATGATCCCCGTCATCAATCGTAGGGTTTTCCTATTCAGGCCAGCCTTTTGGTGAGCTTGCCATCCAGGGATGGCATAGCCTCCTTGGACTGCCTGCAGCCCGGTGACGAGGACCACCAAATCTCCGCTTGTTCGTAGGTATACCTTTGTAGCCATCTGCGTATTTGAATGAAGGGGATAGGCACAATGGGCTCCGGTCCGCTGACCAACGCGCTGGATGCCCTTCTAGCCAGCTCGTCAGCTGTGTCATTACCCAGTGAACCGCTGTGACCCTTTATCCATTGTAGTGTCACGGTGTTGCGGTCTGGTGCGGTTATCTGTTTCAATATGTTTAAGTCATAGACAAAAAATCATAGACATATCGAAATTGTCTATTGTTCCGGTTGGATCCTTATTTTGTTTGTTTGTTGTATTTTTAATTTCCTTAAAAATGAAATTATGTTTTTGTATTTATTATATTTTAATAACAAAAAAGAATATTAAAAGGGTTTACGCGTTGTTATTGTACAAAAAAGCAATTTCTGTTAATAACAACTTACAAAATCACAGTAGAAAGACGCAAGGATAAAAATAAAATAATACTTAATTTACTGTTTTTAAATTTTGCTGGATTATCGGCCATAAAACTTGACGCGCAAGTGTAATGATCGGGAGATGATTTCGCTAACCATTCATGACCACAATACTAATCAATTATTGTAATTGTGGGAATTATAATTTATCAATAAAAAAATAATAGGTAATTATAATTTTACCGTGTGGCCCCGTGTGGTACCGGGCTTAGAATAGTACCAACCCATATCCTGCCGTGGGCGTCGTAAGAGGCGACTAAGGGAACTCTCTCACCAGGGAAGCGGGCAGCAGCGCTTCTTCTGTGGAATATCAAATCCTGCGATCCCCAACCCGCTTGCCAAGCGTGGGGATTATGGCAAACCCCCCCATAATGATGCACACGACTAAGCCAAGGCCCCTAGTCCCCGGCAGCTCCGCTATTCCTGGTCATTGTGGTAGCGGCCAAGGTAACGGCGGGGCAAGGGGTGCGAAGAATCTCCGGAAGAGATCCGGCTACCACAATCAACGACGGATCGACCTGGCAACACTGAACGTGCGCACACTGCGGACCGACGAGAGGGTTATTGAACTGGAGGAAGAATTGAGCAGGTTACGATGGGGTGTCCTGGGATTATCTGAAGTCCGAAGAGATGGTGAGGACTCGATAATCCTTAAATCCGGTAACTTGCTCTATTTCCGGGAGGGCGACCATCAGTCCCAAGGTGGTGACGGGTTCCTCGTCCACAGGTCCCTTGTGGACAATGTAGTGAAGATCGAGAGTGTGTCGACCAGGGTGGCGTTCCTGGTACTCAGAATAACCAAACGGTATTCGCTGAAGGTCATTCAGGTATACGCCCCGACCTCCACACACTCCGACGATGAAGTAGAGACTATGTATGAGGACATCTCTAAAGCCATACATAGCTCTAAAACTCACTACAGCGTTATCATGGGGGACTTCAACGCTAAACTTGGAAAACGGAGCGGTGAAGAGCTCGGACTGGGAAATTTTGGATTTGGGCGTCGGAACTACCGAGGCCACATGTTGGCTGGCTTCATGGAGAAGGAGGGACTCTTTATGATGAACTCCTTCTTCAAGAAGCGTGAACAGCGAAAGTGGACTTGGATCAGCCCCGACGGGGTCACTAAGAACGAGATAGACTTCATTATGACGACAAAAAGGCACATATTCAATGATGTCTCAGTGATCAACTCGCTCAAATGCGGCAGCGATCACCGTATGGTCAGAGGCACATTGAATCTGAACATAGTGTACGAAAGATCTCGCCTGATGAAGTCTACGCTCCGGCCAGCACCCATCCAGATCCATAACTCCGAAGGTTTCCAGCTCGAGCTCCAAAATCGCTTCGAATGCCTAAGTGGTGACGTGGACGAATACAATGACGGGTTTGTAGAAGCTGTCCGTACGGTCGGGACCAAGTATTTTAAGACCCGCCGTACAAATAGAACTAAAAAGCTCTCGGACTACACTCTCGAGCTCATGGAGGATAGACGTGAGATGGTTTTGCGTTCGTCAAGTGATGCTTGCAGATACCGGCAGCTCAATAAGCAGATCTCAAAGTCTCTGAAGCGCGACCTACGTCGGTATAATACCGAGCGTATAACGGAGGCCATAGAGCGAAACAGAGGCTCTAAAGTTTTCGCTAGGGATCTGACTATTGGGCATAGCCGGCTAAGCAAGCTGAAGACTGACGACGGCAGGATCATAACGTCCGGGCCCGAGCTTTTGAGGGAAGTTGAGAATTTCTATGGACAGCTCTACACTTCGACGACAAAACCCGCATTAAATCTTGCTGAAGACCCTAGAGCAAGATTAACCCGACACTACACCGAAGATATCCTGAACGTCAGCCTGCAGGAGATTCAATTAGCTCTGAAACAACTTAAAAACAACAAGGCGCCGGGCGATGACGGAATAACGGCAGAGCTACTGAAGGCGGGTGGTGAACCGATCCTTAGGGCCCTTCAGAAGTTATTTAATTCCGTCATAGTCAAGGGAAAAACGCCACAGGCATGGCACAGAAGTGTGGTGGTACTCTTTTTCAAAAAGGGTGACAACACCCTTTTGAAAAACTACAGACCCATCTCACTTCTGAGTCATGTCTATAAGTTGTTTTCGAGAGTCCTCACGAATCGTCTCGCCTGCAGGTTTGACGGCTTCCAGCCACTCGAACAAGCCGGTTTCCGAAAGGGCTTCAGCACAGTAGACCACATACATACGCTACGGCAGGTTATACAGAAGACCGAGGAGTATAACCTACCCCTTTGCTTGGCGTTTGTGGACTACGAAAAAGCCTTTGATTCGATCGAGACCTGGGCTGTACTGCAGTCTCTCCAGCGGTGCCAAGTAGACTATCGGTATATTGAAGCGCTGAAGGGTTTGTACGAAAACGCCACCATGTCAGTCCGAATACAGGACCAGACCTCGAAACCAATACCTCTGCAGCGTGGTGTCAGACAGGGAGATGTTATCTCTCCGAAATTGTTCACCGCTGCATTGGAGGATGTCTTCAAGGTTCTGGACTGGAAAGGACTGGGCATCAACATCAATGGCGAGTACATGACACACCTTCGGTTTGCTGATGATATCATAGTCATGGCTGAGACCGCGGAGGACCTGAGTACAATGCTCGAAGACCTCAGCAGAGCCTCCGAGCGAGTCGGTCTTAAAATGAACATGGGCAAGACGAAAGTCATGTCTAATGCCCATGTTGTACCGACTCCTATAAAAATTGGAGACTCTGTTCTCGAAGTTGTTGACAGTTACGTGTACCTGGGACAAACTATCCAGTTAGGAAGGTCCAACTTCGAGAAAGAGGTCAATCGTCGAATCCAACTCGGCTGGGCTGCTTTCGGGAAGCTACGAAAAATCTTCTCGTCCGAAATACCGCAGTGTCTCAAGACAAAAGTCACTCAAAGGGCAATGGAGAGGGCTATGCTTGGGGTTTCACTGCGCGATCGAATCAGGAATGAGGAGATCCGCAGAAGAACGAGAGTAACCGACATAGCCCGAAGAATTGCAACACTCAAGTGGCAGTGGGCTGGACACATTGCTCGTAGGACCGATGCCCGATGGGGTCGACGGGTTCTCGAGTGGTGACCACGCACCGGAAGACGTAGCGTGGGTAGGCCCCCGACAAGGTGGACCGACGACCTGGTGAAGGTCGCGGGAAACCGCTGGATGCGGAAGGCGCAGAACCGGTCGTCGTGGAGAACTTTGGGGGAGGCCTATGTCCAGCAGTGGACGTCTTTCGGCTGAAATGATGATGATGATAATTTTACCTATTATTACTGTTTACAAAATCACAGTAGGAAGAGAAGATGCAAGGAAAAAAATAAAATAATACCTACTTAATATACTTTTTTTAAATTTTGCTGGATTATCGGCCATAAAACTTGACGCGCAAGTGTACTGATCGGGAGATGATTTCGCCAACCATACATGACCACAATACTAATCAATTATTGTAACAACCACTCGACCTCCACATTTTCGCGGGATACATATACAGCCTCACAACCGATGACCGTGGGTGATGCAATCGATTTGCAGTCAGCCGCGTACGGACCCTCTGGTGTCAAGTTCGGTTTGAGTCCATTTGAATATGCCGAAAGAGTACATCAACATCGGCCATGACCCAACCGTTGAAAGCGCGCACCTTGTTTCCGCCTGATAGAACACTATTAAGTACTTTTTTCAGGCGGCCAATGAAACGTTCCTTCAACGATTGCTTCTTGTCAGTAATGTTGATACCCAACGCTTCCGAAATACCCAAATACTTATAAGTTTCGGATGCAGAGAGGGCTCTAAGGTTTATGGAACTCGTGAGGTGGGTAGCAACGGATTCCACAATCTCTCCTCGCTTTAGATTCATGATCGCACATTTGTCCATATCAAATTCCATCCTGATGGCGCTACTGAAAGTTTCAGTAATTTTCAGTAGCTCCTTCTATTGTAAATTGTTGGGAGCAAAAAGTTTCAGGTCATCCATGTAGAGGAGGTGAGATATAACCTGACCACCTCTCCTCAACCGATAGCCTAGACCTGAATCCTCCAACAGTGTGCTTAGAGGATTTAATGCTAAGCAAAACCAAAGTGGACTCAAACTATTGCCCTGAAATATACCTCGCTCTATCCTTATCGGCTCGCTATTCCTCCGAATATTTCGACATCCTGGATAGTAAAGGACCGTCCTCCATTGGCCCATACATGTCATCAAGAAGGTGCGCAGAGTTGTATTCACTTTATACAAATCTAGCACCAGCATGAGCCATGTATGTGGCACAGAGTCATAGGCCTTCTTATAATCTATCCAACATGTCGATAGATCCTTTCGGGAACGACGAACCTGTTGGCTAATGGCCATATCAATAAGGAGTAGCTCCTTAGTATCGCGGGACCCGCTCCTACATCAATTTTGAGAGGCAGACATGATGGAGTTGCTGTCAATACGTGTGTTAATTTTGGTTTTCAAAATGGATGTAACAACTTTATAGACCGTTGGTAAACAAGGGATCGGTCTATATTTTGTGGGATCCGCGGTGCTTCCTGATTTATGGAACAGGTGGGTTACTCTAGTTGTTATAAACTGGCGTAGCGAACCAGACTCTAAAGAAGTCTGGAACTGAGATGCCAAACGAGCGTGCGACCTGGGAAACCATTTTATCCAAAAGTTATGGAGCCCATCCGGCCCTGGAGACTTCCAATTAGTCAACGGACGGATTACACGAGCTATATCTTGGGGGCTGATGGTAATAGCCCCCATTTCTGGTATTGAATCGCAGGCTCGCTCAACATCCCGAGTCCATTCGGTTCCTTCGGTTTGACTGACAGGCACCGACCAGATATTGCGCCAAAATGAACACGTGGTATCATTATCCGGTAGGCACGTGTCAGCAACACCTTGGTCTGATCGCTCCCAAGCTCTATAGACGCGCCTTTCATCGCTTTGGTATTTGCGATTCTGAGAATACCGCTCCACTCTCCGCTTGTACTAACGAATACGGTTCGCCCATGCATACACTTTCTGCTTCAGAAAGTCGATGATACGCTCTGTGACGGAACAAATAATCTCGAGAACTAATATCAGTTCCCGAGAATGCCCGCCTCACAAAGCGCATCTCTCTAGGGTGAGTATTGCCCTACCTGAAGCAAATTAGCTTGCTAATGAGTAGTCTAGTCTCTCCAATACGACGCTCAATCCTGCAATGCCAAGCTGGCACAGATGATTTTGGTCGTGTGGCTGTGTCACTGTCTGGAAATTTGACATGAGCTACACGACATATCGCAACAGCTGCACAGTTGCAAGATTGAATGTGTGTCCTTTAAATAGTTGGGCAGCTGAGAGTCTACACCAGCGCCTTGTTTTTTTTGTGCATGGGCAAACGAGGTAAGCGTGGTCTAAGTTCAGGCAGAGTTGAGCGGTACTCACGGAAAGCATCCTCCAAAGCGCTCCTTAATTTTTCATTGCACTGGGAACTCACGGATATAGCCTCATCATCATCTTCTCCATCAACGTGGTTGGGTCGCGATGGGACACTGTTAAGTTGTACCGCGACACATCATCCAGCACATGGTTACGCTCGCTGGATGAACCGCACCTGGCGAACAGGTGGTGGCGTCGTCGGCGGAGAGAAATACTCGTCGCTCGAGCTCAACGCAACTGCCGCGGCCGGGGTCGTCACAGCGTTCACAGTGGGGCTGGAGACCAGTGGCGGCGAGGCGGAGCTGGGCGACGAGTCCGGAGGTGAGAGTGTGCACGTCGAGCGACAGATCTTGTCAACATTTTCGATATTATTTTCCCATTTTTATAATTTTTCTTGGTTTGATATTACAGATGTCACAGGTTTTCTTGGCTATTTATATTAAAAACATTTAAAAAAATTATTTGCGTTGTATAGGTATAGGTTCAGATTGGTAGGTATTTCACGTATAAATATAAAACAGCTTCTATTATGATCATTATAAGTATAAATGCGATTAGACAAAATAAGCGTTGATGTTGACGTTGGTGTTGCCAATTATTATTAGCTATAGTACTACAGTAAAAATCTACTGTTTTTAAATTTCGTAGGAACTATCAACTTTGGTCACATGAATTGCGAATGTCCAATGTTAGTGTATTATACATTGCAAGACAAGAACCACGTTGTAATATCCCTTGGAATGGTTTAACATTTTATGTGAGATCTTATTCCAAGTAAAAGCAGCTTAGAATATTATTTGTAAAAAGTGGTTAACGATCGACGGGGCGAGTACTTGTGGTCTGTGCAATACCTCGAAATAAAACATCTGTACAATAGGTACTGTACTTTCATATTATACTTTTCACGTGTAATGTTTATTATTATGTGTGCGGCTCACGTTATTCTCAAAGGAACCGTAAAACTAACACATCAGGTGCGTAGACACAACAAATTATTCTTTACTGATAACTTAATGCTAAAAGTGTTTTATGAATGACTTTATATTCAAGTTGCACTGCCAAATTTAGTTAGGATCAAGTGAATTGAAACGTTCCGTGTGAAACTAAATAAGTATGACTTCGGAGGAGGATTGCAGGCTACTCCGAATTAACACATTCGAATGATCGAATCGGACAGGCCGAAACGAATATCATTGTCCGTCTACGAAAAAAGGCATCTCGCTATGATATTAAGTACTTATAACATTCATTTTATCACTCTAAAACCCAATGAAACTAATAATTATCTAATTGATGGCACGGTTGGCGCAGTGATTAAGTAGTTGACTGCTGCGCTGCGTATCGCGGGCTCGGTTCCCGCACGGAATAAATATTTGGATGACCTACAAGTAGTTGTTTCGGGTCTGGCTATTTGTGTATGAGAAGTATATGTTTGTAAATGTACCCACTACCCACGATAGGGTAGAGAAACTAGTGTGAGGCAAAGTTTCTTCAAAAAAAAAATGATACCCCAAATTCCCTTAGTAGTAGGAAACGGCCGACTACACGGTCGATAACATAAATTAATCACCCCGGAGTAGACCCCTGACCATCATATTTTCGAGTCAAATCAAGCCATATTTAAAATATCACCCTAAATATAACTTACATTCAAACCGTAATAAGCTTAATGGACAGGGACAGCAGAAATTATAACCTGTTAGTAAAATTATAACCTGTTAGTAAAATAATAACATGTTAGTAAAATTATAACCTATTAGTAAAAGTATCTAATGAAACATACATTTTAATCAAATGGCCTGCTTTTCAATACCATTGGCGTATTACTGACTAAAAATATTATGACAGAAAAATATTACAGTGCATGTCGGCAAGCAACAGAATAATGTTGTGACGGCTACACATCTCGCGGTATAATAACGCGGTATTTTATCGTTAAGACCTACCGCTTGTCAATAGACACGGCGTATGTGACTTATTTGCTCGTATTATGTGTCTCGGTTACAAAATATTCTCGTGTCGACTCGGAGCATCTACGTTATTAAGTTCGAAATTGTGGAAAATTGGTGTAAAAATCTTGCAGACGCCGATAGGACTGGGTCGCACCCACAATCACCTCGTTATTACGGATTGAGAACTTAATCTAAGCTATCGAGTTAGTATAAAGTCAAGTTTGGATCGAATATTTTAACGACTTTATTATGCTCTAAAAGCTGTTCAGCGTGAAGTGAATGTTTAAACTACGCGCAAATATTTTTGTAGGAAAATCACTGTTTCTTCTTGGAACTAATATTCGAACTAACCCACTTTTTTTGTATATTTTTTTTAAAAAACGTTGCCCCACACTCGGAATTTCTCCTGTGTCATGGGTGCGTTTACAAACATATAAATTCACAAACACAAACACCCAGACCCGGAACAACTACTTGTAGGTCATACAAATATTTCTTCCGTATGGGAATCAAACCCGCGACACGTAGCGCAGCAGTCAATAGCTTAACCACTGCGCTAACCGTGCAGTCAACTTATAAGCTCAAAGTTTGATAATGTGAATTGCAGTGTGATTTGAAAATCATCATCATTTCAACCCTTTTCCAACTATGCTGAGGTTGGATTGCAGTCTGACTGAATGCAGCTTAATATCGATATTTTACATTTAATTTTCTTAGAATAGAATATTCTTCGCTTTATCCTTCATTTTCTTCTCTTCTATTTTTTTCATTCTCTTTTTTGTCATTTTTTTTTCTCTCACGAATCACTGCAGGTAATTTTTTTTTATTGTGTTAAATATACGGTTTTATAAACGTTTTAATCATTTCTCATAATAATATAAATGATACATTAAAAATTGATCCCCGGGCAGGTGTACTCTTCTCGGTGGTAGGCCATAATATCGGCCGCCGGCAGAAGTTACCACCCACCAGAAAAAGCCTTGCCGCCAAGCGATTTGTCGTATTCCGGCATGATGTCTGGTGAAGCCGTACGGAGGACGGGTCTGAGCAGTTGTGTTGCGATGTGTGCCGGGTGCGATTCGCCTAATGTTGTTGTGTTGGGAGTTTGGTCGTGGAGGGTCTTCAGATCAATCTCCCTTTGGCGCAGCATCATTGGTCGTGTTGTTGGGTTTAACATTGCATCACCTCGCTCAACTGCCGTCTTCCTTCCTACTCGCTCAGTTTTTCTGAGTGAATTTTTTTTTTTTTTTTTAATGATTATAAACTAGCGCTTGACCGTAATCCCGCCTGATGGTAAGCAGTGATGCGATCGTTGATGGTAAAGCGCGCTTTTATATAAAATTCTCGTGTCACAGTTTTCGTTGCCATACTCCTCCGAAACGGCTTGACCAATTTTGATGAAATTTTTTGTGCTTATCCGGTATCTATGAGAATCGGCCAACATCTATTTTTCATTTTTTTTTTCTAGGTAATTATTTATATGGCAAAACAGCGTTTGCCGGGTCAGCTAGTAATTAATAAAAAAAAAAAAAAATATCAAATTTTCTGAGCCACCCATATCACAATGCCGTATCTAAGTACGGATGTTGGTGGCATGTTAAGCTCGCCCTGCAGTATAACTGTTAACTGTCTTTCTAATTCATTTTAAAATATATAATAAAACGTTTTTTTTTTTTGCAAGAAGACAAGTTCATGAAAGAATTATTCTTGTCACTTTTTTGGGTTTTTGTTGTGTCAGCAGTATGCAATCATTACCTTTTGTTGATGAAAATAAGATAGAGTAGTGGGTACACGATACCTTTATAATTATTTTCTTTTTCCACGCATTGTAAGTCTCTTTCAGAAAGATAACTGTTGATCCAGACGTTCCCCGGAATGCATAATGCTCTAGCTTTTAGAGTAGTGTTTTATGGTAAACACTATCAAAGGCATTCTGCTTGTTATCAATTCTTTTTTTGAACTTTATATTATATTTTATATTATATATTTATTATATTTTATATTATATTTGGCTTTAGGAAGAGCAGCTTTAGCATAAAACATGCTAAAGCTGCTCTTCCTAAAGCCGAATAATAGAGTATGGCTTCGACTTTGACTCAGTTATCCATAGATTATGGGTTTTTGTCAACATGCTATAATGTCTTCATTGGTCTTGACCGTTTTATGTCGAAATTAGAGCTGCTAAGAATCTGAGCACTAATTACACTTGGTTTGAAAAAAAATTCGTGGTAGACTAGTAGTTAATACACCAGCCTTTCAAGTATGAGTATGCGGGTTCGAGTCCAGGTCTGGCTATGTAACTTTTCTAAGTTACATGTACTTTCTAAGTATATCTTCGACACCAATGACTGATTAAAAGGTGAAGGAAAACATGTTGATGAAACCTGAACTTTTAAGTCTAAAATCGGCAACCCATATAGAGGAAGCGTGGTGATTACGCTCAATCCTTCTCTGTATGAGAGGAGACCTATGCCCAGCAGTGGGATGATAAAAAGGTTGATGATGATGATAAAAGATGTCATTTTTTATGTCTTTTTATTTGTCTAAGTTGGTATAAGTCATAGTGTTATTACGACAGCAGATCTGCGGCTCTCTTAATATTACAGTTATATTATGTTTTTCCGTTACACTAATATTAGCAACCTCTTTCATGCTCTTATAATTATAGCTGATCAACGAAATTAGTTGCAGTGTCATCATTCCCTTCTTCTGGTGACCTTGTTCTGGTATTCGTCAATCAAATCTATTAAAGCGTAATTTTCTGTGCTTTCATCTGGGAATAGTGAGTAGGGAAATAGTTTTTATAATATTCTTATTACAGAGTTTGGTTTAAGGCATTATATTTTTTGATAAGTTACCTTTTTATATGTAATTTTTCAGTATTTAAGTTTTCGATTTAAAAATGAGTGCCAATATCGTGGTGATAGATCTAATTCTGCAGTGAGCTTTTTGACATTGACATTATACTTCTCAGTTATGTCAATGTCAAAATTATCATAGTACTTAGTTTCAAGGAATGTGGAATTATTTCTTAGATTGATATTGTGAATGCAGTAAAGTGGAATTATTTCTTAGATTGATATTGTGAATGCAGTAATGTGGAATTATTTCTTAGATTGATATTGTGAATGCAGTAATGTGGAATTATTTCTTAGATTGATATTGTGAATGAGGTAATGTGGAATTATTTCTTAGATTGATATTGTGAATGCATGCATACCTTAATGGTTTGCGCAAAGTATTCATATTCATTACAAAATCCAGTGTCCCACTGTTCTTGTAGTGTTCAGAGTATTTTATACGTTTTAATTATATTCGTACAAATACTTGATTATTCCTACGTTGATAACATAGTGGCGTAGTTCGCCTAATCAGCAGTTATGGGCATTATTACAACTAACTTAGTAGTTTTAACATCTTTAGGGTACAAAGTTCATGTTTATTATTATTTCAAAACGTTATTAATTATTTGTTGGTTTTTAAATATTTCTTTTTGGTTTAGTTACTTGGATTTATAAAATTCCCACTTAGGGATGAATAATATCCCTAATTCGTTAAGCAATGGTATTAATTTTCGTATTACACTATTGGGTTTATCTGCATCACCTCGCTTAACTGCCGTATATCTTCTTCTTCAGTTTTTTTTGAGTGAATAGATGGCATAACTGCTTACCACTAGACGGGATTACAGTCACGCACTAGTTAAAAAAAAGGCGTTATTTATGCTTCACTCATTCCAAATTTACACATACACTATATAATACAATATCACTATTGCAAAATACTTATTATACTTCGTTGCATTAACATTGTTTACAAATTTTAATACGCGTAAATGTAAACAGTTCAGTAAACAACTCGCAATTCGATACCGATTAGGAACGTCGCAGGTTGTAAACAGTATTTTGTTACACGCTCTATATCTGCCCTGTGGGACAGATCCTACGTAAAAGCAAAGAGGGTCTCAGACTCTGTGAGTGGATAGGATTATCGGGGCAGCACGAGATCTTAATAGCCACAGCTATGTAATAGGGGTCGATCCTCACTAATACATAAGAGGAACATTTTCCGGGTCTGTTTGTCGGAAAAACACAACCAAATGCTTCCACTGCATTGTGCTGAACTGTGTCGAGATCACAGCACTTTTATGGAATTGACTTCTGATTAAGATCATTCGGTTTTCTCCTATAAGAATTGTCTTAGAGGCTTCAAGTTGTTTAATTAATGGCCCGTAGTAACATTTTTTTCGAGTTAACCACGGTTCAAAAATCCGGCCCCGGTGCCAGTATGGATTTATATAATTAAAGCAACATTAATAAACTAGTTCATAAATTTGTAGATTTATATTTTCTTTACGTGGGCTTTTGGAACACAGTTCTTTAAAGAGACTAGTGGTAGGAGTTGATTTGATGAGTTGACAGTCTCCGTGGCGTAGCGGTAGCAAACGCGGCGGCTGCGCAAGGAGGCGCGGGTTCGATACCCGCGCAAACCAAATATTTGTATGCATGAATATGAATATTTGCATTGGTCTGGTCGTGCCTCGGAAAGCACGTTAAGCCGTTGGTCCCAATTGCCATACGAACATCTAGGTAATGGCAGTCGTTACGGGTTGTTGGAGCCCTCAAAGTTCAACAATTGGTCTAACTGCAATGCTTCGATATTACCTTCGGGTTGTAGAGGTCAGACGGCAGTCACTTCACGGAAAATATCGAAATTTAGCCAAAAATGAGCAGTTAGACTGGTAAAGCAGACTCCAGAAAGCTGAAAAAAGCTTCGGATGTGACTGGGATTAACACTGAGATGAAGAGAAGTGGTAGAAGTTGATTGGTAGTACAATCTTCACGTTGAGAAAAAACGGTAAGCCACGTCCATGCGACTTCCTCTCTTGCTCGTTCTTTATAAGTCACTGTGTGCAAGCTTCATATAAGGAACTTGGTTCTTGACAAGGGTCCCTAATATAACATCGAACTTATTTCTTTTCAGTACTTGCCTATTTTTGTGATCTTGACACCATTATTATTATTTTTTATTTTTTTTACTAATTATAAACTAGCGCTTGACCGCAATCCCGCCTGATGGTAAGCAGTGATGCGATCGTTGATGGTAAAGCGCGCTAGTTTATTAAGAGAATATTCACACAGGAAAACTGAGCGAATAGGAATGAAGACGGCAGTTGAGCGAGGTGATGCAATGTTAAACCCAACAACACGACCAGCGATGCTGCGCCAAAGGAAGTTTGATCTGAAGACCCTCCACGACCAAACTCCCAACACAACAGCATTTGGCGCATCGTACCCGGCACACATCGCAACACAACTGCTCAGACCCGTCTTCCGCACGGCTTCACCAGACATCATGCCGGAACGCGACAAATCGCATGGGGGCAAGACTTTGTCTGGTGGGTGGTAACTTCTGCCGGCGGCCGATGTTATGACCTACCACTGCGAAAACATAACAATTATAAGAAAATAACTCATGTAGTGTTTAAAATATCTTTATAAAATTACCCATGGCAGCTATTTCAAATAGCAATATCTACATTTTCTACACAATGTGGATATGCCATTAAAAATAGAAAAACAGTGTCAAATGTCTAAGTATGGTTTAATATTAATTTGTCATGGATAGTGAAAATTCGTACGTTTTTTGTGTAATTTAGTGTCAAAAGCATTTCTGTGATTTTTTTTCTAAAAAAGAAGTTATTCAGGTCATGTACGAACACATTTAAACTAAGCCACGTCCATGCGACTTCCTCTCTTGCTCGTTCTTTATAAGTCACTGTGTGCAAGCTTCAAATAAGGAACTTGGTTCTTGACAAGGGTCCCTAATATAACATCGAACTTATTTCTTTTCAGTACTTGCCTATTTTTGTGATCTTGACACCATTATTATTATTTTTTATTTTTTTTACTAATTATAAACTAGCGCTTGACCGCAATCCCGCCTGATGGTAAGCAGTGATGCGATCGTTGATGGTAAAGCGCGCTAGTTTATTAAGAGAATATTCACACAGGAAAACTGAGCGAATAGGAATGAAGACGGCAGTTGAGCGAGGTGATGCAATGTTAAACCCAACAACACGACCAGCGATGCTGCGCCAAAGGAAGTTTGATCTGAAGACCCTCCACGACCAAACTCCCAACACAACAGCATTTGGCGCATCGTACCCGGCACACATCGCAACACAACTGCTCAGACCCGTCTTCCGCACGGCTTCACCAGACATCATGCCGGAACGCGACAAATCGCATGGGGGCAAGACTTTGTCTGGTGGGTGGTAACTTCTGCCGGCGGCCGATGTTATGACCTACCACTGCGAAAACATAACAATTATAAGAAAATAACTCATGTAGTGTTTAAAATATCTTTATAAAATTACCCATGGCAGCTATTTCAAATAGCAATATCTACATTTTCTACACAATGTGGATATGCCATTAAAAATAGAAAAACAGTGTCAAATGTCTAAGTATGGTTTAATATTAATTTGTCATGGATAGTGAAAATTCGTACGTTTTTTGTGTAATTTAGTGTCAAAAGCATTTCTGTGATTTTTTTTCTAAAAAAGAAGTTATTCAGGTCATGTACGAACACATTTAAACTACAATTAATACAACGTAGTTGATGAAATATAGCCACAAAATCTATTGTACGCGTATGTAACACAGTAAGTCAAACGTATCACCGATAATAATACACAAAATGTGTCAATGTCAGTATTTTTTCTACCCCGTCTTTGGGCAGGCTAAGATCTTAAACCGGTAAAACGTTATCAGTATCATATTTTGTTATCTAAAAGTAAGACCAAAGCCTTGTCTTCAGTAACATACTTCTTGTTCAAAAATAAGTAAGGAAAAAGTCTTTTTTTTTTTTTTTTTATAATTTATAAACCAGCGCTTGACCGCAATCCCGCCTGATGGTAAGCAGTGATGCGATCGTTGATGGTAAAGCGCGCTAGTTTATTAAGAGCCTATTCACTCTAGCCTTGAAGACACTCAAATTGTAATGTGACGGAAACACCGACGCCGGCAAATTGTTCCAGTCCCTCGATGTACGCGGTATAAAGGAGGAAGCAAAACGCTTCGTCCGGATCGCAGTGGTGTCAACAACGTAAGGGTGGAAACTCGCCGTACGACGGGTCGTCAGATGATGGAACGGAGATGGGGGAATTAAATCATGCAATTCCCTTGCACACTCACCAGAATGCATCCTATAGAAGACCGAAAGGCTGGCTACTCTACGCCTGTGCTCCAGGCTTTGGAGACCGTTTCGAGTTAAGTCTGGGTCGCCAATCAGCCTCTTCGCACGCCTCTCCACCGAGTCCAAAGTGGCAAGGTGACATTTCGCAGCACCAGCCCAAATGTGACTGCAGTACTCCACACACGAACGGACCTGTGCTTTGTATAAAATTAGAAGCTGCCCCGGTGTGAAGTACCGCCGGACTTTCGCGATGACGCCTAGTTTTCTGGCAGCCACCCTGGCCTTGGACTCAATGAACCGCCCAAAGTTAAGGCCCGAGGAAATCTCAACTCCCAAAAGCTGAAGGCGGTCGGTACACTCCAAGGATACATTCTGAAAAGTAGGAGCCAAGGTAAACGGGCTCCTTTTGGCGGTGAAAAGACACGCCTGTGTTTTGGCGGCATTGAATGCTACAAGATTGGCATTGCCCCATTCGGAGACTGCCTGCAGTGCAGCACTCACACGCTCTACCATGGCCTCTCTTTCGGACCGGATAGTTTCCTTACTAGCCCGAGCTTCCGGCAGGTATCTCTCCACAACTGTGCTGTCATCTGCATACCCATAGATACCGGGCATCAGCAGATCGTTAATATGCAGCAGGAACAGAGTTGCAGAGAGAACAGACCCCTGAGGAACACCGGCATTGGTCGACATGGGCTCAGATGAACATCCGTCGACAACAACTCGGAGGGACCGTTCAGTCAGGAAGTCTTTTACCCAGCCAGTCAGGCCAGCGGAAATGCCGTACGCTGGAAGCTTACTCAAAAGGCCAGCGTGCCATACCCGGTCGAAGGCCTTCGAGACATCAAGGGAGACGGCAATCGCTTCCCCATTTTTCTCGAGGGCCTCGCCCCACAAGTGAGTGGCATACACTAGTAGGTCCCCAGTTGACCGATTGCGTCGAAAACCGTACTGTCGGTCACTGAGGAGATCGTTACCTTCCAGGTATGCCAAGAGGCGCGAGTTCAACACACGCTCCATAATCTTGCAGAGTATGGAGGTTATTGAAATCGGCCGATAGTTGTTAGGATCGGCACGACTACCCTTTTTGGGCACGGGCTGCACGTTGGCAAGCTTCCAGGACTTGGGCACTATACCAGTCCTAAATGAGAGGCGATACAGGCGCGTCAATACAGGAGACAACTCAGGCGCACAAGCCTTAAGAACAATCGCTGGTATACCATCTGGACCACTAGCCTTATTCACGTCCAGACGACACAATACTCTCAGAACCTCCTTGTTTCTAATGCGAACCTCCGACATTGAAGTTCCGCAATGAGGTAAATTAGGTGGAGTAGCATTGCCAGTGTGAAGACGCGAACTATGGGCAAAGAGAGATGCAAAGAGACCTGCTTTCTCTCTCGCCGTATGGGCCAGTGCTCCATCAGGCCTAACCAGCGGAGGCAGTGTGGGCCAACAGAAGTTCGCCTCGACCGATTTGGCTAGTGACCAGAAAGATCTGCTACCGGAAGGGTGCGCAGAGAGCTTGTTACCAATGTTAGTAATGCGGTCGAAGCGAGCCTTCTTAAGCGCCTTTTTGTAGGACTTGGCAGCACGGTTAAAGGCTCTCTTCTTTGAGCTTAGATCCAGAGCTCTGCAGTCACGAGCGTCAACCCAGGCGAGGAATGCCGTGTGCTTACGCTGTTCAGCTTGAACACAGTCGGCGTTAAACCATGGGCGAGCCGAGCCACCGACGGGCACGTCACTGAAGGGGATAAAATACTCCATGGCTTGACGCACCACGTCGGTTATAGCGTCCGCACAGCTCGATGGATTGCTAGAAGAGAAGCAGACCTGCTGCCAAGGATAAGACGCAAAGAAGTGGCGCATCTCATCCCAATCTGCTGACTTGTAACGCCATATTCGCCGCTCACCACGCGAGTCGCAATCAGGTGGGGAGAAGGACGTCACAGACTTCACCAGACAGTGGTCTGAAGTTCCTAACGGTGAGGAAACTGTAACAACACATCTGTCCGGATCAGTGGTCAGCAGAAGGTCCAGACAATTGGCGGTATGACCAGCCACATCAGGCACCCTAGTCGCTTCTTCCACCAGCTGGGAAAGGCCCATTGATAGCGCAAAGTTTCGCGCTTCTCTCCCAGCGTGGTCGGTCCTCTGGTATGGGAAAAGCCAGTCTTGGTGGCAGGCATTAAAGTCCCCCAGAGCGACGAACTGTGCGTCAGGCTGCCGATGCAGTACATTGTCAGCAGCCACACTGAGGTGGTCAAATAGTCGAGTCGTCTCCTGGTCACCGCTGTGCGATCGGTAGACACAGGTGTAGACAATTTTGTCCACACCAGTGTCAACCAACAGCCATAAGGACGATAAATGAGAGTCTTCGAGGTGACGGAGACGCCGGCAACAGATGTCATTGCGGACATACACACAGACCCCGGCACGCTGCAGGAAATGATGCTCCAAAGAGTATCCCGGGTAGTTGAGGTATGCCGCATCAGACGGACATCTGATCTGGGTCTCCGTCAAGAAAAGTAGGTGGGGCTTTTCAGTCTCAAGGTGGTGATGGACTGCATCGATATTGGAGTGCAGACCTCGAATGTTTGAGAGGTGCACTTTAAATGAGAGGACGTGCGCCCGCTGTGCACACCTACTTTTCTTATTAGACTTTTTCATTTCAAAAAAAGGAATTGAGTGAATAGGAAGGAAGACGGCAGTTGAGCGAGGTGATGCAATGATAAACCCAACAACACTACCAACGATGCTGCGCCAGTGGGAGATTGATCTGGAGACTGCGGGGACGCCCGAACCCCCCCAGGGATCGCCATCGGGTCCTCTCGTCCGGTCGCCAACCGGCACGATGGGGCCACCCATCGTACGCATCGAGCCCGGCACACATCGCAACACAACTGCTCAGACCCGTCCTCCGTACGGCTTCACCAGACATCATGCCGGAACACGACGAATCGCTTGGCGGCATGACTTTGTCTGGTGGGTGGTAACTACGCCGGCGGCCGATGTTGTGGCCTACCACCGAGAAAAATGTCTTCATTCAAGCAATATTCTTAATCCAAATAATATGGTGTCATATCTGTGCACCCGTCGTTAGACGTGTAGTAAGGTCACATCAGGGTTATCATATCCTTGTAATAAGCCATAACAAATAGTTAAAAGAACTTATGGAGTAAAATTTATAGTGCTGTGCTGTATACGTCCTGTGGAATTCTAATAAACCATTAGGATGGTGCCCAGGATTCACGCTGGCGTATTAAATATTTCCAGTACTTCGTCAATTAGGGAAATGCTTTCTAAGGCATATGCAGGGCTATTCAAACTAAGTGTGCAAGAATGTCAACATTTTTTTCTCTTCGGAAAAACCCTCGAAAATCTCGTGAATCCTTCCCTTTACGTTTCTATGTCTAGTCTATATAAGAGGGGCCCAAATTTAACTTATTTTAAATCCTCTAGAGTACAGGTCAGCGTATAAAGTATGAATCTCATAAATACTATTCCTAGTTACGACGTTCAGTTTCGGATTTTATAACACTCATACTGTCTGACACAATGAGCCAACTGGTGTACTTAAGAAGCATGTACTGCAGAACTGATAGAATTGCTAGTGATTCTGCTGTAAATATAGTCATGACGTGAGGCAAACCGCACTCCATGTCTTACGGCCAAATGAGGTAGAGAAGTGTAACAATCATGTTCTCTTAGCACTATTAAGATATTAGTCTTAATATCACGGTTAATGTGTAATTTAACCACGGGCCAAAATTTGCTAATTAATATAATTACCAGAATAGCACGACTATTTGCCTTTATACTTTTCAATTTGAAATTGATCAAAGTTATGATACCAAGGTTTAATCGGCAATTAATTTTGTATTCCAGCATACCAGCTCCCTTTCGTTTCCAAGATCATGTTCCAATACACTTTCCATAACTCTGTTTTATGTTCTTTAAAACGACTGTAGTAATCAGGGAATGGAACCTTGAGTAACTCAGAGCGATCCTCGTCAAGGACTGAATAGGCTACATTGTCAGCTACTTCAGTTGGAGTTAACCTATTAAAGCTGTACTAGCTAAGCTGTGCCAAGAAGAAGACCTTGCGTTATTCAGATTTATTTTATTTTTTGCATCTGTGTAGTTCTTATACCTTATCCAGTTTTTAATGTTGGGTTGAGAAAAAATACACTTTAATGCATGTTTTGATTAGGCCAAAACATCACTACATTTTGTATTCCACCATGGTATTGGTTTCACCATAGGCAACTAACTATTTTTCGTTTTGGAATTAGAAAACGATTCCCCAAATGTCCTATTGTGCCTATAAAATGGTCTGATGCATTGAAAGGGGAATCATTGATTGAGTTCAAGTGGGATATCAAGTTTCTTCATAAATAATATTTATCCTAATGTGCCTTACTATAAATATACCTACTTCTCTTGATACACAGAAGACGGGAGAATGGTGATCTCAAAAATGGAAGATGATAGCTGCCCATGGAATCCTCAACATACCAGTTACGTAAATGAGCTATTGAAGAGTTTACAAGGATATCTATTACTGCAGCTTGTCTGAATAAGGAATGGTTGTTTGTGGACCATCATTCAAAATACACAAGTCTTATTCAATAATGATTTTATACAAATTTCTACCTCTAGTGTTATCACGACGGCATCCAAAGGCTATATTATGAGCGTTAATATCACCCATAACTAAACAAGGTTTGAATATGTTATTGATTAAATCCTGTAAGTTTGCTAAATCAAACCTGATACTTGTAAATACAATACAAAATATTGCCATTGCTCAGATGTGTGTTTCTATGGTGATATATAAGTTTTGAATATGTTCTGAGAAGTGTGTATTAACTGCTTTGAACTTTGCAAACCATGGTTTACTAAAATGGCTACTCCATTATGAAAAACTAAGGAATTTTTGTTCATTATATTTTATTTGGCAGAATAAGGAATTAGATTTGAACCAAGTCTCATTACAAAGACAGACATCTATATTTTTTCAATTAATTAATTTTATTACAGGCTCTTTTTGTTCTGTAAGCTCTGTTGGTTAAACTGTAAAATATTTTAGGTAATAATCCATTTTTAAATTAAATTTGATAAAAATATTTTCATTATTTTCTTACGTATCCATCAGAGGTCATGGATATCATTCTAGGTCCACCAAAGTCAGTCTTATTTACTAATGCAACCAACGATTTAATATATGCGTTAATTACAATTTCATTATTTGCTACTTGTTTAATAACTAAAAAGTCATTGGATTTAGTCTTATCAGTAACCTTGGGTAAAACAGGGAAAGATTTCTCATTAAATGCAGGGAGTGGTTTCCCTGCATTTAATGAGAAATGAGACCAGGACCTGCGCAGTTGATGCATATGATCTCTTCGAAATCACATTCTTTGTAGGAGTGGCGACCAGCACATTAAGACCAGTGTTACTCGCATCGATAGTCTTAGAAGGATGGTTAAATTTAAAACATTTATAATATATAATAATAGTGTTATTTATGGTTTCACCTTTTATCAAAATAGGTGTATCTTAGGAAACCGACGAGGATCTGTGAAGAGTATGCTTCAAGTCATAGGTTGATATGTAATGCAGGGAAGAGTAAATTGATGGTGTTTGGAGATAGTTAGCTGAATAGTGTGCGTCCTGTGTATAAAAATAATGCACCGCTTGAGAAAGTGAGTCAAATCATTACTTAGTTCACATTCTTACAGCTGACTTCAAAGACGATGTAAACATTGAGCAGGAACAGAGGGCGTTGTCAGTCAGGGAAAATATGATACACGTGCAGCCTGTGGGCTGATTCTACTCGTATAGCATACAGCGCCCACTGCGTCAGTTCAATAACGTGTTTAAGACGGTGTTAAGGCTGAAGCGCGTACCGACTGCTTTCATCTGACAATGCGCAAGCGGTGCGTGATCCCGGCGCATAGAGTGCGGGATAGTCTGAATTGCAATGCCGCGGCAGACATATTGCTACCGTGTGAATTTTTTGTACGTGTTTGTGAGTGTTAATGTATCTGTTTCTACGAGTCTTGATACTTAAAATAAACTAAATTTATTTGTTTACGGATAAATCTTTTTGTCGACTTTAGAGTCGCATACCATATTTTTGTAAAATTTCTCATTGGATAGTTTTTTGGGCACACACCTCAATACACCAACCCTTTCTGTCAATTACATTTGTATAAAGGCTTAAAAAATGGTTTGCCGCAGCCGGCTTGATGCTATTCCTATTTTATGCGCATTTATTCTTTGTACTCCTAAGACTCCCTAAACATTATCCGATATTAAGTTGGTGATAGGATTTTATTCCTTACCTTCTCCTGCTCTGTTGACTCAACGTACACAACTCTTATTCAGAATTGGTGTTTTCCTTGATCAGTCTTTCATAATTTGACTTGGTGAGAATGTTATACTTATTATTTGAGTCAGAATTTCGGTTGTTGTTGTACTTGAGTTTCCCCCTTTCTCCCGGATCTGGCAGCACCTCATTGCCACTAGTGACATAATTATTTATAAAACTTTTTGTAAATTGGGGAATTTACAAAAAGTTTGAGAGTTCTTTGTTCCACCATCGGACGACCAGTCGTACGGCGAGTTTCACACTTGTGCTTGACTGCAATCCCACCTGATAATAAGCACTGATGCAATCGTTGATGGTAAAGCGCGCTAGTATATTAAAAGCCTATTCACTCGGAAAAACTGAGCGAATAGGAAGGAAGACGGCAGTTGAGCGAGGTGATGCAATGTTAAACCCAACAACACGACCCAACGATACTGCGCCAGAGGGAGATTGATCTCAAGACCCTCCACGACCAAACTCGCAACACAACAATATTTGGCGAATCGTACCCGGCACACATCGCAACACAATGCTCAGACCCGTCCTCCGTACGGCTTCACCAGACACATCATGCCGGAATACGACGAATCGCTTGGCGGTAAGACTTTGTCTGGTGGGTGGTAACTTCTGCCGGCGGCCGATGTTATGACCTACCACCGAGAAGTACTACGATCCGGATGAAGTTTTTTTTTTTTTGACTATGGCATCTCGTAGTTGGCCTTGAGAGGTCGTGACTACTTAACCGGACTATCCTGTGGCTGATTTAAATGAATTTAGTCCGGACGAAGCGTTTCGCCTCCTCTTTTATACCGCGTACATCCAAGGACTGGAACAATTTGCCAGCGGCGGTGTTTCCGTCGAACTACTATTTATTTGAGTGTCTTCAAGGCTAGAGTGAGTAGGCATCAACGATCGCATCACCGCTTACTATCAGGCGGGATAGCGGTCAAGCACTAGTTTATATCTTATAAAAAAAAAAAAAAAAAAAACTAAAATCACCGCCTCGTTTCGATTTCTCGCCAAATAGTCCCCTCGAAGTTGTACCCTAACAGGGTTGTTATTAAGTACATAGCGGTTACGAGTAAGTTATCGACCACAGGTCTGGCAACTTTTTTATTTAAATTTGAAATTCAAGCACTTCAATTCAACACAAAATGATTTTCTGAACTGTGCGTAATATCTGTTTGGAATAGACAAACAATATACACGTTTTATCGATAATTCCTTGAATATTTACTATATATAATAAAAATTCTTCCATACATTTTTGGAAAGCAATTTTCATAGAGAACCTCGTTTAGATTAATATAAGAGAATGTCAAAGTTTTATGTCCCCCTAATTTCACAAGTATGTTTTTCATTTGAATTGAAGCAATTAACTATGCGAATTTGTATTTGCAGCTGATATGGTGTTTATTTTTTTTTTAATTTCTTTAGATTACCAGGGTCTTTCCATAAAAACTCAAACACTTATTCATCATAAATGTCTAAGGTCACTGTAAGGTAATTTCAAAGTCCACTTGAACATAACGTAAACTGATCATCATCATCTGCATAAACTATTCCCAACTATTTCGAGGTCAGCCTCCAGTCTAACCGGATTCATCTGAATACCAGATTTTTACATTGAGTGAGCGACTGCCAGAAATGTGATCCGCAGAAGAACCAAAGTCACTGACATAGCCCTTCGAGTCGCTAAAATTAAGTGGCATTATGCGGGACACTTTGCTCGTAGAACCGATGGCCGATGGCCGATGGAGCAGTAAGGTTCTGGAGTGGCGGCCACGTAACTGAAGATGCAGAGTAGGGAGGCCGAGGTGAAGGTCACGGGAAGTCGATGGATGCGGGCAGCACAAGACCGGTCATCGTGGAAAGCCTTGGGGAGGCCTTTGTCCAGCAGAAGAAAAAGAGTGTTCACGACTACCAAGGCGTGAAAAGAGCACGCGCCAGGGGACGCGCGGAGAGGGCGGTGCGGCACGGGACGACAGCGGCAACCGGCGGATGGCGGCCGGCTCTTCACTCTGCTACGGACTGGGTCATCGACGCGCGCGCGCATTTGTCAATGTCATAGTTTCCAACATTTTACTGTCTTGAATCAGTATATTAAGTTTCACAGTTCACCTGGCTATTATTAATAACCTTAGTTAGGTCTTTAACAAGACTGCTTATCTGACCTCCACAATCCAGTTACTGAGTAATACGATAATACTGAGTAATGAGCCCTTTGGTAAGTCTGGTGGTCAGATTTTCGTACTTCTGACGACCCAAACCGACTGTCACAAAACTGCATATGACAGCTGGGACCAACGGCTTAACTTTCCGAAGCATGGAGGGGTGAAGATGGTGATCCATCCACAGACCCACCGCAGTAAGCGCAGATTAACCTGATCAAAAGACCTGTGAATTGAAATGTAATCGTTTATCAAGCAAGTAGGATCACTGATCACTTTTACACGTCCTAAGTTTTTTTTTTTGCATTTCCTAACTGACTACCTCTGAGAAGAAATAGCCGAAACAAACTCAGGGATCATCGTCTTTTTTCAAGTCCAGACATTAAAAATGAAAATGTTTACAATAACTTACGTTATAATTACGCATATTGCTTAATAACAATTCTTAACAGAGCGTATGTGCAGCTTTTATTATTTTAGCCACGAGCTTAATCAACTGATAGACACTGTTTCGTGATAATAGGGGCCAGGGTCTGATTTTAATCATCATCGTCATCTCAGCGTTAATCCCAGTCGTATCCGAAGCTTTTGCAGCTTGGGAGTTTGGCTAAACTGCGATATTTTCCGTGAAGCAACAGCCGTCTGACCTCCACAAACCGAAGGCGATATCGAATCATTGCTGTTAAAACATTTGTTAGACTTTTGAGGGTTCCAATAACCGGTAACGACTGCCATTAGATGTTCGTATGGCAACCGGGACCAACGGCTTTACGTGCTTTCAGAGGCAGACCAGAACAGTGCAAATATTCAAACTGCAACTGCACTGCGCGTGGATCCGCGCCTCCTTGCGCAGCGGCCGCTTTCGCTACGCGACGGAGGCTGTCAAGGGCCTGGATTTTAATAAACTTATTGTTTTCGCATTCGTCTTGTTTCAGAGGGGTACTAAATATTACATGAGTATGGTTTAATATAATTTATTACAGCGCTCTGTATCATTTCTGTTATATTTTTGACGGCAGTATCTTTAAACAGTATATATATTTATACATATATGTTGACGACACCATTGGTGCAGTGGCTGAGCGATCGACTGCTGCGCTGTCTCGCGGGTCATCAACATTCCTCTCATACAGAGAGGGATTGAACGTAATCACCACGCTTGCTAAATGCGGGTTGGCGATAAAAAAATATTGTATGGCCTACAATAATTAGTTCTTCCGGGTCTGGCTGTTTGTATATGTGACTGCGAACGTTTCTTTGTAAACGCACACACGACACAGGAGAAATTCCTAGTACCTACGTCACAACGATAAAAAAATATATACATTCTTTGCGTACTGTTTAGTATAAGAAAACACACAAACTTTATGATTGCATTGCACCCTAATTGCATAATACACTACAATATACAATAACTTAAATCATTTTGAAGGATATTGCTAATATATTGCTTCATATGTGTGAATAAAAACGCGTGCTCCACAAAGTAAATAACGCAATGAGCTTTATTGAACTGTCTAAATGAGACTCATTGCTACTGAAAATGTGTACGTCAGCTTGTTAAAAGCGGGTTTTTAAACTGTGGGCAATGTCTGACTTTTATAACCGGTCCAAATATAAATTTGTAGGCACATCGGATCTATATAATATGCAAAGAAAACCCTGTCCGATCCGTGAAGGTATTGTTAGGTATCGATAACTGATTCTATTAATGGATACAAATACGAGGAAAACTTTAAAAAAATCCCCTTAAAAAAATTAATATTGTTTCGCAAAAAGAGGTAACATAAAACATGCACGGGCGAAGGGGGTCTGGGCACGCGGCACGCGGTCGCATTGCTATTCGCTCATAATAATACCGTCAAAATAGGTGTTGTCAGTTTTTTTTACAAATTAACAAAATTTTGGGGAAGTTGGAATAAATTTGTAGCGGTACCTACAAACGCCACATGGAACAACGCGTCATACTGACGTCACACGAATTCTACATCTCGCAATCAGAGTTTACCGTGCAACTAGCATATATACAACTTCCCAATTTCAACCGTTGAACAAATGCCCACCAGACATAACACCCGTCTGGTCGGAGGATCCTCCCTTTTCTATGCAGGATGAGTGAACCTTACTCTCTCTTCCTCATGCCTCTACAAATTAAAGTCGGGCTGGTTTTTTACATATTGTATATGTACGAGTATGTCATACCTGTCGTTATTCAGATGCCTACATAGCTATAATTCATTTCATGAATCTTGTTTACTTGTAATAGTTTCTTTAACCGAATAATCTAACTCTCCGTTCTATGTGTGCAATATTTATTTGATCACTCAATATGAATAATGTAGTATAAATAGCTTTAAGTTTATACAATAAAAGAGTCTTCACTACAAATTGTTAATAATAGTAGTACTCTCTCAGTCCATTAATAAAAATTGCTTTGAATTCAATTCCAATAAAGCAAAAATAATATTGAGGGGAAAAGGAATGAATCTTTACGAACTAAGATGCCGCCGTCTCGAAAAGCACGTTAAGCCTCATTCCTGGGCATTCGTGGCTGCTGTCAATTGCATCTTTGACGAACTAAAGACTCCTAATAATCTGCCAATTAGTTTTACAAAGTAGGATAGTATTGCTGAGTAACTAGGTAGTGGAAATCAGATGGGCAGCGTTCTATATAAAATTTTAGCGCACAGCTGCATCCAATAAGCCTAAAAAAACCAACTCAACAATATTGGGAAAAACTAGGCAAAAATAAAATCTCTGTAGCGGTACCTACAAACACCACATGCGAACAACGCGTCATACTGCATATACATACATACGTCACCCGAATTCTAGATCTTGCAAGCAGAGTATACCGCGCAATTAGCATACACACAATTTCTCAACATCAACCATTGGACAAGTGCCCGCCAGACACACGTCTGTTCGGAGGATCCTCCCTTTTCTATGGATGATGAGTGAACTTTACTCCTTGTTCCTCATGCCTCCACAACTCCGTGCACAATGAGATCCATACCAACCTCTGCCTACAGAAAAAAAATACGTTTTTTTCTGTTTATGAGATACAGCTTGGTGAAAGACAGACTGGCGGTTTTTTTTTTTCATATTTACCAGGATGTTACGGAACCCTAAAAGCTAGCTTTTCATCATCATGTCAGCGTTAATCCCAGTCGCATCCGAAGCTTTCTTCAGCTTTGAAGTCTGGGGTACGCTTTTACCACTCCAACTGCTGAGTTTGGCTAAACTTAGATCTTTTCCGTGAAGCGACTGCCGTCTGACCTTCACAACCCGAAGGCGATATCGAAGCATTGCTGTTAGACCAATTGTTGAACTTTGGAGGGCTCCAACAGCCCGTAACGACTGCCATTAAATGTTCGTATGGCAACCGGGACCAACGGCTTAATGTGCTTTCCGAGGTACGATCAGATTAGTGTAAATATTCATATTTATGCATACAAATATTTGCACTGCACGGGGATCGACGCCGCGACTCCTTGCGCAGCGGCTGCGTTCGCTACCGCTACGAGATGGAGGCTGTCATCTGCCCATTCGTAAATATCTTCATAACAAAAAAATACTTAAGACGAAAAAAAAAAGCAAGTGACTCGCGAGTTAGGATGGATCTTATTACTTCGTTATTAAATAAAATTATAGTATTTTTTTAATTTTTTTTTAATAATAATAAACTAGCTCTTGACCGCAATCCCGCCTGATGGTAAGCAGTGATGAGATCGTTGATGGTAAAGCGCGCTAGTTTATTAAGAGCCTATTCACACAGAAAAACTGAGTGAATAGGCATAGGAAAAGGAAGTCGGCAGTTGAGCGAGGTGATGCAATGTTAAACCCAACAACACGACCAACGATGCTGCGCCAAAGGGAGATTGATCTGAAGACCCTCCACGACCAAACTCCCAACACAACAACATTAGGCGCATCGTACCCGGCACACATCGCAACACAACTGCTCAGACCCGTCCTCCGTACGGCTTCACCAGACATCATGCCGGAACACGACAAATCGCTTGGCGGCAAGGCTTTGTCTGGTGGGTGGTAACTTCTGCCGGCGGCCGATGTTATGGACTAACACCGAGAAAAAAAATTATTTAATAAGTAATTATTATCGAATAAATTATATTATCAGTAATAAGGTTCACTTTACCATTATTTATTTTGTAACAATCTGCTTATTTTATGCTATTATTTATTACATTTTACAACATAAATAGTAATCTAAACGCCTAGAAGGTTTTTCCTGACATTGAACGCATTAACTAGAAGCATTACACTGAAAATTAAATAAATAAATACGGACAAATCACACAGATTGAGCTAGCCCCAAAGTAAGTTCGAGACTTGTGTTATGGGATACTAACTCAACGATACTATATTTTATAATAGTTACATATATAGATAAACATTCAAGACCCAAGCCAATCAGAAAAAGATCGTTTTCCATCATGACCTGGCCGGGGATCGAACCCGGGGCCTCCACGTCGCAGTCAGGCGTGTTGACCGCTGCGCCACGGAGACCGACAATCTACGCAATCTACCGTAATCTACGTTACAACTATTTTTAAATTTTTGTGTAAATTCGAGGCAGGGATTATGACCCCATACTATTTAAATTTATAGAGTAATTTTGGGAGCTTTGGTTAGAAGCAACACCTACCGTGTTGATTGTTAACGACCAACTTAATATGGACTTACCTACTTACAAATAAATAAGCTCAAAGGATATAGGTAGTTTAGTTTTTTAATTTAGTTTAATTTAATTTGTGCACAACGGAATGGGATTCAGTGTCAGGTTTACATGTACCTACACCTCCCACACGTTATTACAATACAATACAAATATTTATTGGCACAAAAAAAAATACATTTTTTTCATTTTTTGTATACATTAATACTGCATTACGATACGATAGGTACAATAGTACTAATTTCAGGGTACATTTTTCTTTACGATGTGCTTACCACGGCACAATATTGTAATACAATTGCATATGCACTAATTCTATTTACACTACAAAGGCATTAATTATCATAGTGGCTAATTATGACCACAATTTTAAGCACAGTTCAAAAGAATACATTTTCATTAAAAAGCAGCTGAATGTAAATAAAAGAAAAAAAAGGTCAAACGCCCGAATTAACAACTCGCGGAAGGGATCAAGCTTTTGAATTAATTATAATCAACGAGATAATATTTTTCTGGGCTCTTGCTTTACTGGGGAGACGTAGTATAATAATTCAAAACATGTGATCTTTATTCATATTCTGACTGTAATTGAAGGCGAAAGTTATTACGTCAATGAAATCGCTTTTCAATTTGTTAAGCCATGCAACGTTGTAAAAGAGTCAGTGGGTGGTTTATAGAAAGTTTATTAGAGATCTATAGAAAGCGATTTGACGGAATGAATCACGTCAATATCAAATGGTTTTCAATATCGACATAAATTAAAATATTAGCAGATAGTCAAGCCTTACTTTATGAAATATAAAATACTCACTCTTCCATCGCTGTATATATACGAAATTGCTGTATTCGTTAAAACTAACCCTAAACTTTTCCCGAAGCTGTCTGATACAGTAACTAATACGCGCAGTCGACATGATCAAAATAGACTGCGTGTTCTGAAAGGCAATACAGCATTGATGCGTAAAAGTATATTTTGCATGGCGCCAATGATATACAAGCATTTACCGAGGTATATGAAAGAATTAAACATTAATAAATTTAAAATACAGCTGAAAAGTTTTTTGGTAGAAAGAGCATATTACAGTATTTCTGAATATTTCACAGAGAAGATAACATGAATTAATATACTTGATTTTAATATTTTTGATTTATTCTAATTTCACTGACATTTTATATAAGTATGACATTTTAATATTTTTGATTTATTCTAATTTCACTGACATTTTATATAAGTATGACATTTTAAACATTAATTATTTTTACCAGGTGACATTTTTAATTGTATTGTGGCTAGTTTGACATTTTGATTGTATAATTTCTATCTTGATCCATTTCTATCTTGATTCCAATCAGCACATTTGTTTACTAGATGACATATTTAATTGTATATTGACTACCTTGACATTATCATGATATTACTATTTCTATAGCTTCTGTGTCGACATCATTGTTTTATTATTGAAATTTAATTTATCTTTTTGAATAGAAATTTGTTATAATATAATTTATTGAGTTTGCAGCTTAAGAATGTGACATTTTTTGCATACCTGATAATGGTTGAATATGACGGACAATATTTGTAACTACCAGCTAATGTATTTATACTCGTATTCTAGCAAAATAAAGAATTATTATTATTATTATTGTTAATCCCAGTCGCATCCGAAGCTTTTTCAGCTTTGGAGTCTGGGGTCTACAACATTTGGCGCATCGTACCCGGCACACATCATAACACAACTGCTCAGGCCCTCAGTACGGCTTCACCAGACATCATGCCGGAACACGACTAATCGCTTGGGGGCAAGACTTTGTCTGGTGGTTGGTAACTTCTGCCGGGAGCCGATGTAATGGCCTACCACCGAGAAGATCATGACGAAGATGTCATCATTATGGAGGAACACTACCTGCTAATATTTTGACAGCCTCCATAGCGTAGCGGTAGCGAACGCGGCCGCTGCGCAAGGAGGCGCGGGTTCGAACCCCGCACTGTGCAAATATTTGTATGCATGAATATGAATATTTGCACTGGTCTGGTCGTGCCTCGGAAAGCACGTTAAGCCGTTGGTCCCAGTTGCCATACGAACATCTACTAGCAGTCGTTACGGTTTGTTGGAGCCCTCAAAAGTGCATCAATTGGTCTAACTGCAAGGCTTCGATGTCGCCTTCGGGTTGTGGAGGTCAGACGGCAGTCGCTTTACGGAAAATATCGAAGTTTAGCCAAAATCAGCAATTAGACTGGTAAAGCGGACCCCAGACTCCAAAGCTGAAAAGCTACGGTTGCGACTGGGATAAACGATGATGAGTGTTCCTCCAAAAAAGAAAATTTGTTCCATTTGTTCCTTTTCTATTGTGTGCGCGTTCCCCTCCACTAAATATCTACAAACAGTAAACACTTTAAAACTTAACGGCAGGCTTGTCGCAGTGGTTGAGCGATTGACTGCTGCGCTACGTGTCACGAGTTCGATTCCCGCATGCAACAATTATTTGTATGGGCTACAAGTAGTTGTTCCGATTCTGGCTCCTTGTGAGTTTATGATAGGAAATGTACCCACGGTACAGGAGAAATTCCTCAAAGTTTGTTTGTTTTCAACGCAACGAAAAAGATAAAACTGTGTTAATACGGAATCTGTTTCGATCGATCCCTTGTACATTGCCATTTTGAAGGCCTTAAAATATATATTCACTTGCATAATACTTTTTTGCACCCCTTCTTGTGAACGTCAAAATATCATTTTTATTATTCGTTTTGAGAACTGTCTGACTCGTGCGTTCGAAGAAAACTGGTCTTCTACAGCACTACGATTCTTTAACTGTCACATCGTGAAAACTTATGTGAACTGAGGTGTCATTCTATGGGCATTGACACTATTGACAGCTAACTCTGAGGACAGTTCACCTAGCTTCGTGAGATTTTTACACAATTGCTTGACTGGTAAGAATGGTTTTTAAAATGAGAAGCGAATTGTATTGAGTTTGATAAACTTTAAATCCTTTTATATATTTATTTAAATACATAATACATAATCAGTCTGCTATGTTTATTTAATTGACAGCACGATTTGTATCACCTATTTTTTTTTAATATGGCATCTCGTAGTTGACCTTGAGAGGTCGTGACTACTTAACCGGGCTATCCTGTGGCTGCCTTAAGTGAATTTAAAGCCTCCAGCCAGGGCTACTAAAAGCTAAGCGACTATACGCTAAGGGCACCCCCTGTGGGGTATGAACCTCGGCTTAGGGGACGGCTGGATGGAATTTTTATTTTTATTTCGGTTTGATGACCGCGGTGTTTCCTAGTACTAGCTCTGAGAAGAAACTGCCGAAACAAACTCAGAGGTCATAGTCGGGAGTTTATATTTACTGGCTCAGTTGCGGCGCGGGCTGGTCTTCATCGGACAAGGGATATGTATCACCTACAAGGAGCATGGGAATTTATATGTTTGTAAACGCACCCACGAAACAAGAGAAATTCCTAGTGTGGGGCAATGTTTTAAAAAAGAAAAAAAATTGCCACTGTTGGTATACAAGCCTCTGTGAGAGGGAGTGGGCCGTAATCTACCATGTTGGCCCAGTGCTGGTTGGTAGATGTCACATGTTTTTTTTTTTTAATAATTATAAACTAGCGCTTGACCGCAATCCCGCCTGATGGTAAGCAGTGATGCGATCGTTGATGGTAAAGCGTGCTAGTTCATTAAGGGCCTATTCACTCAGAAAAACCGAGCGAATACGAAGGAAGACGGCAGTTGAGCGAGGTGATGCAATGTTAAACCCAACAACACGACCAACGATGCTGCGCCAAAGGGAGATTGAAGTGAAGACCCTCCACGACCAAACTCCCAACACAACAACATTAGGCGCATCGTACCCGGCACACATCGCAACACAACTGCTCAGACCCGTCCTCCGTACGGCTTCACCAGACATCATGCCGGAACACGACAAATCGCTTGGCGGCAAGACTTTGTCTGGTGGGTGGTTTCCTCACGATGTTTTCCTTCATCGTTTTAAGAGCAGTGGTGATGAAATAATTAACACAAAGTAATGTGCCTAACGAAAGTATAATTTAAACGCGAAGTAGTGATGGCCTAGTGGTTAAAACACCAGCCTCTCAAATATGATATTCGATTCCAGGTCAGGCAAGTACCAATGTAACTTTTCTAAAGTTATATGTACTTTCTAAGTATATCTTGGACACCAATGACTGAAGGTGAAGGAAAAACATCTTGAGGAAACCTGGACTTTAATTAAGTCTGAAATCGTTAACCCGCATTGAGCAAGCATTGTGATTACGCTCAATTCTTCTCTGTATGAGAGGAGACCTGTGCCCAGCAGTGGGACGATTAAAAGGTCGATGATGAATGCGCCTAACGAAAGTATAATTTAAACGCGATGTAGTGGTGGCCTAGTGGTTAAAACACCAGCCTCTCAAATACGATATTCGATTCCAGGTCAGGCAAGTACCAATGTAACTTTTGTAAAGTTATATGTACTTTCCAAGTATATCTTGAACACCAATGACTGAAGGTGAAGGAAAAACATCTTGAGGAAACCTGGACTTTATTTAAGTATTAAATCGCCAACCCGCATTGAGCAAGCGTAGTGATTACGCTCAATCCTTCTCTGTATGAGAGGAGACCCGTGCCCAGCAGTGGGACGATAAAAAGGTTGATGATGATGATGAATGCGCCTAATTTAAATGCAAAAATCTAAGTTTGCGTTCCAAAACCAGTGAGATTATTGTGATAAAACTTGTCGTTAACGTTCGTTCTAGAAATCCCCTTTTTTTGGGTTGGAAAATCATCAAATGACTTCCCCGGTCTGGGTAGTGCGGAAGGGCATGTCTTTTACTGTTCGTTTCTTGTATAAATGTTATATTTCAGTTTTTCTTTCGTGAAAAAAAGCTGGGGTATTTGTTTATAATGAAATTTTTTGCACTATGCTTCGATATTATTTTGACATATTTGTAGATACGTAAAACAAAGACAACGTCGACGACAAAAAGGAATTTGCTAAAGGAATTTCTTGGAAAGTAAACTATATCACCAAAATGAAACATTGTTTATTTTTAGCCGCTCAAGCGTCCGGGTCAACAAAGTTGCCTAAAAATTTATGGCGTTAAGCGTTCAGGCAACCATGGTGGCCTAACCGACATGTACACTTTAGACGAGTTTTTATTTATGAAATGTATCAAAAAGTTTCATGAACTTCTCACTAGATGGTTCTGTATTAAACAACGATTCTCGGATGGCTAAAACAGTGCCCCACCTGACAGATAAAATCGGAAAAAAAGTTTGTTTATAAACGGTGAGTGCAGTGGCAGTGAGTTCTGCGATTAAAATGAGAGTAATAAATTATTTTTTATTATCGTACTCTTATTAGTGTTACATATTAAAATAATTATCGAGATTTGTTCTTTCTGAATAATATGTATAAATACTTTGTTTCCAATGTCTGATAAGTTGTCTTTACAGTAGTGGAAAAAAGTGGAAAAAATATTTTTTTTCTTACTCCTCCGCTATTCTTTTCTGATTAATTTCGTTGCGTAGCCACACGGCCAACCGTGGCAAACCAAATAATAAATTATCATTTTTTATTATGTTTATCGAATAAGTAGTTGTACCTGTTTATGTTTCGCTATGTCACGCAAATAAATATTTTTTTCTTCATATTAACACTGGCCCCCAGTAGGACATCCACGTTGCCCCGGGGTTCAATGGGGTCAAATAATAATCCAAAATGGCTGCAAACTGAATCATGAAGGTAAGGTGGTGAATAATTGTAGTGATCAAGTTGATCTGCACTTTGACTCTTTTGACAAACTGAAAGTCATGATTTACTTCCGGATTTCAGTTAGCACTCTTTTCCTGGCAATAAATGAAATAAGTCTTTTCGAATAACTTAGTTTTAGTTTTAAGTTGAATTCTTGTGCATGCGGAGTTCACCTATAAGTTATAATTACACCACTCTGTCAACTTTTAAACTTACATGTTACCTTATGTACAACTCCGCAAAACAGTGTAAACCATTGTTGGTACACCAAAATAAATGAATGAATGATTCTCATGGAGAAAATTAAATACACCTCAATCTAATTTAAATATTCTAAAACAAGACACTATAGTTACGCACTAAATAGTTTTGCATACCGTATAAAGAGTTTTTCAATAGGGACGCTCGAAATTAGACAGCACATAGCGGCCATCTTGGTAATGCGATAGCTGTCAAATTTGGCATGAATACATATTTAGTAGTGACATTTCAACATGGAACGCTACACGCTTCAACAACGCTTAGAAATTATTAAAATTTATCATCAAAATCAGTGCTCTATTCGCCTAACGTTCCATGCGTTGCGATGGCGACAGATATCGGAAGATGATAACAAGTTTTTTGTGGCCTAGGGTAGGTGTTATGCATCTTTCAAACATGTAGCTCCAACAGGACCACTTGCCATATAGCACGGGAAACATTAAATTGATTGAAAGAGAAGTTCGAGGGCTTCGTCATCTCCCGTGGTGGCGACATCAACTGGCCCCCGATATCGGGTGACTTAACACCGCTCGATTATTTTCTGTGGGGCTACGTGAAATCTCTAGTGTATGCAGATAAACCACAGTCAATTGCTGCCCTAAAGGCCAATATAACTCGCGTTCTTCGTGAAATTGAGCCATTTATGCGAAGACGTCCTTCAAAATTGGTCCACCAGAATACACCATCTACAGCGGAGTCGCGGTGGCCATTTGGCTGGTATTATTTTCCAGACATAATGTCATTGAATATTCTTTAAAATGTAATAAAAATTGTGGTAATATCACTTAAACAGATTGTTTTATTTCATTTCAATGTTCGAGCGCTATTAATAAAAAACCCTGTACGACCGCGGATCATTATTGCATTTCTGAAAAGTAAGTAAAGAAGTTAAAAAAACTCACGCAGTCAATTAAAAAATTATGTTTTTTTTATTTATTGGGTTATCTACAATTGTTACACAATATCTTAACAATAATACAAGCATAATCATAGTGTACAATATATGTATATACGCATAGTGTTTTTTTTTTTTTAATAATTATAAACTACCGCTTGGCCGCAATCCCGCCCGATGGTAAGCAGTGATGCGATCGTTGATGGTAAAGCGCGCTCGTTTATTAAGAGCCTATTCACTCAGAAAAACTGAGCGAATAGGAAGGAAGACGGCAGTTGAGCGAGGTGATGCAATGTTTAACATTGCATCACCTCGCCCCAACAAAGGGAGATTACCCTTTGGCGCAGCATCGTTGGTCGTGGAGGGTCTTCAGATCAATCGATCAGACCAAACTCCTAACACAACAACATTAGGCGCATCGTACCCAGCACACATCGCAACACAACTGCTCAGACCCGTAATCCATACGGCTTCACCAGACATCATGCCGGAACACGACAAATCGCTTGGCGGCAAGGCTTTGTCTGGTGGGTGGTAACTTCTGCCGGCGGCCGATGTTATGGCCTACCACCGAGGATCGATCGAGGAAAAAAGTTTTAAGTTATGTAATATTAGATAAGGTAGGTTATCCTTAACCTTTCTCAGGTAACTACTGCATCACTTACATTTTTAAGAAATGCATTAATAAACAAAGGTTGTAGTGATGTTTAAAAATTTAATTTGAAATATAGTTAAATTTGTCTTTCAATAAAGCTTTAAGAAAAAATCTTGCCTGTTGATTCTGTTCTGAAATTTTGTTAAGCTGTAGTCACACAAGTAAAGGTCTCAAAATCAATAAGGTACAGTAATTTTGGTTTCTCGTAATATTATTAGAAGTTACTTTCAATAGTTTCATAGAACGTGCCGTTTTTGATGAAAACGTTCACCATAACCCGAAAAGCAACTACTAAAACTTGTTGTGCAAATAGAATCTAATGGATAGCAGAGAAATAACCGAACACCGAACTTATTCGGCATCATTAATCTTTCGCCACTCATTAATCGATAGCACGTGTCACAGTTAGTGTACGGCAAGCGAACCAGCTGATTACAACGCCTGTCAAAACCGTATAATATTTTCTTAGAAATAAATCTTTAGCTAGCTTTGGCCCGTAAAACTGTTTGTTTTCTCCCACCTTTTTTGATTCTGCATAGGAAATCATCAAATAACCTCCCCGCTTTGACCCTTTCAACCAAATAGAATTTACACATTTATATTTTTTTTTTTTATTAATTTAAACTAGTGCTTGATTGCAATTTCGCCTGACAGTAAGCAGTGATGCAATCGCTGATTATAAAGCGCGTTAGTTTATTAAGCCTATTTACTTAAAAAACTTAGTGAATAGGAAGGAAGACGGCAGTTGAGCGAGGTGATGCAATTTTAAACCCAACGACACGACCAACGATGCCGATGCAACGATACCGATATAACAACACCAGGCACACATCGCAACACAACTACTCAGACCCGTCCGCCGTACAGCTTCACCAGACATCATGCAGGAAGACGACGAATCGCTTGGCGGCAAGACTTTGTGTGGTGGGTGGTAACTTCTACCGGCAGCCGATGGCCGAGCAAAATCAATATAATCAAGGAGGAATATCAGAGATGTTCAGAACAAAGTTCTGATGATGCCACATTTTTTTTAATTTTTGCAATATCATCATTATCTGCCCATTTTTTCCCAACTAAGTTAGGATCGGCTACCAGTCTAAGTCTAATCGGTTTGAGCTGGATTCCAGTATTTTTCATGAAGCGTCTGACTATCTGACCTCCACAATCCAGTTACTGGGTAATACGATACACCACCATTGGTGAGACTTTCGGAGTTCTGACAACCCGTAACGATTGTCTACCAACAGCTTAACGTGCTTTCAGGGGTACGGAGGGGTATCGGTATATAAAGATTTGCGTGGCTATGCTTGCCTATGGCTACGCTTACCACGGTCCTACGACCTGTGTGGCTGTTATTATTTTAGATACGATCCCCTATTATTCTCACAAATTAGTTAAACAGCAATAAATATTACAATTATTAATACATTTTACTAATTCTTGATTTGTTCAGACGCACCCTCCTATGTCAAAAATCCTGATATTAAACAACTTTTACCCGGCACAGATATGTAGTTTAATCTGCCTGCTTCAAGCTTGTGTAGTTTTAATTCTGTTTTAAAACTTGTAGGGAGTAATGGGAGCAATAGTGAATGTTGTTTAAAGTGGCGTGATATTCAGGCACACTACAGTTGCAAAAGTAAAACGTCAAACTAATTACGAACTTACGAGTATGTTTCATGTAAGTTTTATTTAAACATTACACCATTGCGACTCGTAAAAATAAGAGGGCTACAGTAATTTCGTACTTACGTCAATGTACTTAGACTATATAGTCGGAAAACGTTGTTAACGGAAATATGACATTCCTTGTACTACTTCCCCATTTAAAAGTAGTGAACGTGAATAAGCCTCCATTCAACCACTCTCACGCCAATGAGTATGTAAAGTCTTTTCAAGTGTAACACAAACTTTACATTTTACACATCGTTCTACAACTTACATACAAACTTTTAAGGAGTGAAGCAAACTTTCTATTTGACTGGCTCCCTTTCAATTACCTTTCATTGTGTTAATTTGAAATAACTGAAGCGTACTAGTAAGTTCTTTAGCGATATAAATACTTTGCTTGCAAAATAATTATCATTATCATTTCCGCTAAGTAGCTCCATTTCGACCTGTGCATGCTTTTTGCATGCAACGGGTTCCTGCGGCTTCGACAAGATCGTCGGTCTAACTTGTGGGAAGCCTTCCAACAATATGTCTACCGATAAGCGGTTGCCGCTCTATCGGTCATCTATCTTTCTGCGAGCAATATATCCTGCCGAGTGCCACTTTAAGTAAGTTTTACAATTCTTCAGCCTATGTTGGTGACTTTGGATCTCCTGCATCTGGGTCGCTTACGAAGGTATACCCCAAGCATAGCTCCTTTAAAGCCTATTTTATGTACTGAGAGGCCACGATTCAGTGCCATAAATTATACCGGCAAGTCGTACTGGTCAAAGATTTTCTTTTTTGAGACACTGCGGTATGTGGAACGATAAAATACTGCGTAGCTTCTGGAAAGCTGCACAGCCTGGTCAAATTCGGCGACTGACGACTTTCTAGAAGGTTTTTTTTTTTCTTTTGGACTATAAGTTAGATTTCATAAAATCAACATGTATGTTAGTTAAGTATATTATGATGATAAGCAGAAAATAAATATCTTGGAGAACAGCGCAATCTACTAGCAAATACCGAAATACCTGGTGCGGACGGGCGTGTCAGACTTTTACTGACTAAAACCCACCCGTTTTTCTTCACTTGCCTGTGCGACGGCCAGGGCCACGGTTTCTTGTTTAAGCAACCCTTAACCCTGAACCAGGAGGCATCGGTCTTTGTGGAACCCGTCACGATGTGCTTACATCTCTTTGAGGCACGCGTGAAACACCAAATACCGAAATACCTTGAGGTTAAATGCACCATTTTGATAGCGATAGTTTTCCTGGTTTTTCATGCGTTTTCCAATTAGTTATGTGAAAATACTTTTTTTATGAGAACTGTCTAAAAAATCTACAACACACACGTAGTTAAAATTGTGTCCACCGGGGGCGTCCCAAATTGCAGTTTGTTTGGAATTGAAGCTCTAATCAACGGCTCTCTAGCCAACTGATTACAGATAGACCTCATGAACAGCGCGGTGTTATTTTTCGCGTACACTAACAAGTCCATGTTTTCTAATTAAGTACTAAGCTAATAAATTAAAATAAAGTTTTTATTTGAAAATAAGAAACCCACATATCTGAAGCGATTGGATGAACAGTGTTATTTACTTATCTGCAAAATATTTACCATACGTGTATACCATATTTTTATTTAACTCTGATTGTAAAGGATGAAACTTGATTATTCAATACTTCGATCGTGTTTAGTAAATCATGATTATTAGATGTTCCTACTGTTGGGAAACGGGCCTTAACTATCTCAAAGAAGGAGTAGGCTCTACGCACGTTCATGGTGGATCACCACGCGTACCGAGTGCGGTTGTTCATATGGCTTCGACTTTTCGTTTCTAGGACATTTTCGGTTCTAAGATTGTTTCTTCACAACAATTTCTAATCACAATAATTTACACAAATAGTGATAATATTGCAATATTCGACCACCACAGTGCAGTACTAGCGCATACAGGAAAGATTTTTTAATGGATTTATGTGGTAGCATTGAGCGCCGATGCTGCATTATTATCTTTATTTTTATATTTAATGGTAAATAACTTTTGATAATATTATCGCTTTTACGATGTTCTTCTTTTAAACTACAAAAGCTCTTATTATCGTCACATAATCAAGCCTAAAATGAAAAGAAAGTGTGAAATTATATTAATTAGTAGGTATTTAGTTGAAAAACAGCACAATAACTCAGTTGATATCTAAAATATATAAAATTCTCGTGTAACGGTGTTCGAACTTAAACTCCTCCGAAACGGCTCGACCGATTTTGATGAAATTTTTTGTGCTTATCCGGTATCTATGAGAATCGGCCAACGTCTATTTTTCATCCCCCTAAATGTTAGGGGTAGTCCACCCCTATTTTTTTTTTATTTATATGGCAAAACAACGTTTGCAGGATCAGCTAGTATTTTTATACTCGTACCATTCCACCAAATCCTTGATGCCCTTCAAACTTCACCCTTTTCGCTAAGCAGTCTCTTTAGATCTTGTTCTTGTTGTCCGCAGCCTATAGAGGTCCACTGCTGGACTAAGCCCTCCCCCAAGGCTCTCATTCCATTGGGGGTTGCCATAATCCCCAAACTTGGCAGGCGGGATGGGGATTGCTGTAATTTGATATTGCATAGAAGCATTGCTGCCCGCTTCCCTGGTGAGAGTTCCCTTAGTCGCGTCTTATGACACCCACGGGAGGATATGGGTTGGTACTATTCTATGCCTGGTACTACACGAGGCTCTCTTTAGATCATCCACTGCTAAATGGCTGTACGATGCTATTCTTCACAGAATAGTGAATACCCAGTACATTTAAATAACTCAGTACGAGATTGTGGCGCCTTCTGTCCCGAGTTTTAAAGCGTAATACTCCCTCTTAAAGTGCCTATTTGGATTCGAACCTACACCCTACATACAACTCGTAAGTCGCGGCCGTTATCACTGAGCTACTACAGCTCTCATAAATAATGTTGAACTCGTATTTAAACCCTTTATCTTATGATTTGGAAAATAAAAAAATAATTCAAGTAAATGGTTCAAACACCATCAACTGAACCTAAAAAACATTAATATAGTTGTAAGTTCATATCTTTGTCTTATATTTTCCCTAAGAACGGCCCCGGCGTCTGACAAAGCAGTTGAGTTAGCAAATGAGATAAGATGGCCTAATAAGATTCCAGGATAATCGAACCCGAGAAATTCAATCACTTCGAAATTTAGAACTAGCTTTGAAATTTCCCTTGAGTGTAGTCTCTACTGGCCCTTTATTCGGCTTTCTCATAAAGTAACGCGTTTGAAAAAATTACAGTGCTGTTTTGTTACCCGCAAAGAGTAGCCTAACTTCTCGTTTTAGGATTCTTAAAGAGCGGACAAGAGAGATGTCGAAAGTATTGTGTGGACGTCATCCATCTTATGTACTAATGAAAACTCTTTGCTAATCCATTACTCCATAAGTTCGAAGACCTGTCTGCTCAACAACCTAAATAGCGCAACGAATGTTGTTGAACTGACAAAATCAAACCTATAGCTACTACAGGTTCAACTGAATACCAGTATTTTGCCTATCTGAACTCCACAACGCAGTTACCTACTCGTTAATACGACCCTTAGTAAGACTGGTTCTGGATTTTCGAGCTTCTGACTACCCGTCATTACTGTCAAAGATCTACCAAATGACCACTAGGACCAAGAGCTTTCAGATGCACAAAGGAGCTTCTTGAGAATACCGATAAAAGACTTATCCCATCAGCAGGGTAATTGCTTAACACACTTTCAGTAGCAAAGGGTTTCATTATGACTGTTCCAAACAAATTTTTCGAACATATAGCTTCAAAATGATTCCAATTGATAGTAATAGTGTGTTACGCGATTCGAGTGCAGGTGAAATGCATAATGCATTTTATAATACCATATCTTAAAATACGAATCAAGAATAATCTAAAATATAAAATACAAACTCATATTCGGTCAAGTATCAGGAGGACACTGGTGTAGGCCAGGCATCATTCGATTTCATCCTCTATTATTACTGCTATAAAATCCAGTATCCTGTACGACAGTTTTCACCTATTGCGTTGTAGACAATGTCACAAGCAATTACAAAACGTTTCCGGGCGAAAAAAAATGTTGGCAGTATCGGAACAGAAAAAATAAAAATTTCAGATAGAAAATTATCGATTTTTATTGATCAGAGACCGGTTAATATAAGGGATAAATTTCCAAAAATCCTTTTGTTGTGCTCTCCTTCATTACACGAGTATAAGGAACTGTTGAGCAAATTTACATATTTTATACCCAGCGGTTTGGGCTGTGCGTTGTCTATCAGTAAAAGGATTAAAGATATTATTTTCACGAACGGTCGTACAAACTTTCATTCCCAGATGAATTTTCAAGAATCCTTCCTTAGAGCCTCGTTTTATATAATTTTCAAGCTTTTGGATCCACTGGTTTATTTAGGCTGTGGGCTGGCTGACAGTAAATTAATGAATTAAGATTTTTATCAATCATAAGATCTGAGGGGCAATTTTAAGTATGATCATAGTCTGATTTCAAATATCAATCTGTTGAAAAGTCTTAGAATTTCATTGCACATGTCGTCGAGATGAGGCTACGACTAGATGTTGAAGAAAAATATTAAATTATTCAAACTTGTTAAAGTTAAAACAATTTTAGCCTCTTGAAGTCTCCTATTGTGGACATTTTATATCAGTTTTCGTAGTAAGTATCTTGAGCAACGTCATACCTAAGCAAGTATAAACTTACTGTAGCTATATGCTAACTTAAATACTTTCCCTTTGAGTTTCAACATAACTACTTCCTTAACTCACTGATAACAGTGAGTTCCAAATTGTATGAGAACAAAGACGTACGGCAAAAATTAAGATAGAGAAAAACATGATATTTTAGATATATATTAAACATTTACTATGCTTAATCTATGCCTAATGTCCAGGCAGTAAAACCACGGCTGGGCAAAGGTATAAAGATTTTCTATAAAGCTCCACTTTTTTCCCATATTAACTGTGTATTCCATTCAAAGTATATATTTTGTTTTTTCATATCGAAATTCAACGGAGAATGTTTGAATATTTGATCAAAACAGAGACGTTTTATTTTGCCATTTTCCAGGAAGCTAACTTATTAAGTAGAAATTATTCAGAATTTTGCTCGAAGTAATGAGAAAAGGAATTACTAACACGAATTTAAAGTACTAATTAATTTTACTATCCGTGTTTTTTAAAAAGAACTTTTACGTACCATTAAAATATGATGTTCACTGACCAGGAGACGTTGAAGGTACCTATTAAAACTTATCAATATAACCAAGTGCATAAAATTAAAACAACTTTAAAAAACTTACCGATTGGAATTTTATCCACTTCCTCGCTCAGCACATGGATATTACAGTACATAAGCGAAAATATCAGCAAAATATATTTTAATACTTTCAAAAGAACTTTGAAAGCCATGGTGTTTGAAAGATTTAAAGTTAGAACGAAAAACCGGAATCACATATTCACGTGCGCACTAGTTTGAAAATTCGCGCGGCCAGAGCAAACTAGAGTTCGGTAGGGGTAAAGTTCTGAGAGCGTCGATAGTGCGGGAGCAACGTCACAATGCGAGCGTCGTCGTATACCGACTGGCTGGGCGAACGGATGGCTGCCCGCCCTTCCCGACCCTCCCTCCAGAGCGGCCTCTATATCCTCTTTTCTACACGATACGCATGACTTGTTTTATTACTTTTATTTTTCTTTAATAATCTTGCTTAATGGTCTATTTCGTTGCTCGATGAAACTTCTTAAATTTCCTTTTCGAATGTTGCTTGCGTTTACAACAACTTCCTCAGTGTCGTTTCACCACGTAGATGTCCAGTGTCGGTCAATGCCTGGTTTGCGTTGCCAATGGGGTTTACTCTTTTAGGTGGTTAATAGATTTTATTGGTATTTGTTACGAAACTGTCCTTTACTCAAAGAAGCAACTTATATTTGCAATAAAGTGATTACTTTGGGGATCCATTGGAAGAGGGTAAAAAGTTTCTTGAAAGACAACGCCAACAGTTAATGTTTACCTACTTTAAACTTTGTTATGTCGGTAGATTGGAAACTAAGCATCATTTATTACTTTATCTGTTTTTAATGTCCGTAAATATTCCCTCAGGGTTTGTTTTGAGAAAACATATTATAAGAAAGAATGTATCTTCCGCATTTCATGATTATATTTACAATAGATGTCCGCAGGGAATGGTCCTATGTTTTGAGAACATTTACTTTTGGATTAGAAACTGATTCCTTTGTACACTCTAAGAAAAAATCATGTTTTGAATGGCAATGCTAGAATCCTTATAACTTCTTTCTTTGTATAAGAATAATCGTGAAAAATAGTATGTTTACGAACCTAACAGTTATTGCTGTTGTTTTATATAGCCATGCCCACTACTCAAGTAATTCAGCTTAGTTAGGAACCACGCTGAAATGAAAATAGGTGCGGTTACAGAAAAAATATTTTACTGTAAAAATTTTACCTAAAATATTATTTAAAAGCTTGTTTGAGTGATTACAATTTTTTTTATGGTGACAAATAACACATATTTACAAGATTTTTTTTCCGGAGAAGTGAGTAGCTTTTCTGTAGGTATTTGGTATTTTGTCTGTGAAAATGAAAACCATTTTCATGTATCAGCTTTAGTTTTTGAGATATGAAATATGTATACTTTAGAAAGAAAAAGCTATAGACACATGCAAAAAAAAAAAAACTCAATCTCTAAGAGCAGCCAAAAAGAAATGACGAGATCCGCAGAAGAACCAAAGTCACCGACATAGGTCTGCGAGTTGCTAAGCTTAAGTGGCATTGGGCAGGGCACATTGCTCGTAGAACCGATGGCCGATGGGGCAGTAAGGTTCTGGAGTGGCGGCCACGTACTGGAGGACGCAGCGTAGGGAGGCCCCCAACAAGGTGGACCGAAGACCTAGTGAAGGTCGCGGGAGGCCGATGGATGCCGGCAGCACAAGACCAGTCAGCGTGGAAAGCCTTGGGGGAGGTCTTTGTCCAGCAGTGGACATCCATAGGCTGAAGAAGAAGAAGTGGCCAAGATTTTCAGGGAAATGGTCCAAATGAGAGTTTAAACAATGAAGTTTGACAGTCATGTTGCAACCAAGATCTTTTAGATATGACAACATGTGTTGGACCAAGTGGCGGTGCTTTGGCGCTTTAGTATTACCAACGAAGTTTTTAATTACTGACACAAAGGAATTCCATGCATTGGCCTCGATTTTGTTCACTTTTGTAACAAAATTAATAACATTAAATACTAGTCATATTTGGGATCCATCAAATATTCTAGATTTAAATTTTTCTGTACTTAGGCCAGGGAACTTTTGTGTAATTACTCAAAACAATCACCATTTTTATTAAGCACCTTAACAAACTGCTTCATTATTCCAAATTTTATGTGCAATATGGCAAAATAAAAAGTAAACCCATTTTGCTGTCCTAGAAAAAACGGTAAATCGACACATATTTACCAGTTATGTTCATGGTATTTAATTTTTTCAATAAAATAGTGTAACACTCGTAAATGTGCGCCTACCCACATATAACATACGAAGAATTTGTATGAAAAAACAAAAACTGATACATAAAACTGAAGGTAGATTCATATTTACCGTACCGAAATATAGAGGAAACAGAAAAAAAGTCTCCGGAAAATTTTAAAAAGTGAAATTTTGTAAATATGTGTAATAATTGTGTATTGTTAACGTGTTACGTTTAAATTCAATTGGTTTGGATTTGTTTGCTGCTGTTAATATCAGTCATTGATTCTACGGTTTATATATTGCCAGTAGTGTGTGGATATTTTAATTTCTTTATTCTCACTAAACTATAATACTAGGCAGCTATACTACAATATACATATAAAACAATAGCATCGAATAACTTGTTTTTTGATTTTCAACAAATTACTTTAAAACCCTTTGTGACATCTACCACGTTAAGAGCTGGAACTGGTTAGGCTTAGGATTTTAGAGTCCCGTTAATTATTCTAAGCAGGCTCTAGAATCATTAACTATTATTTCAAGCTGGTTTCTAGAAGACCTTTATCTTCTACGTAAACTGGGAAAATTTTGTTCGATCTACGCTCGCTTGCAGAATCTCATTCCGAGGGTGATAATGAGTAAACTTTTCGCAAACAGAGATCAACATCAAGCAGATAACTCAGCTAATCTTACTTGGGATATCAACAATGACCTAAAAGTCCATTTTAATACACTTGCTAACCCACATACAATACACATACACCGAAGGGATATGAACCATATCAATTCAGTGCTGCTCTCAAGGAACAAGCACATAGATGAAACCTACGGTAAAGCTAGGGGAGGTTGGGAAGATATTCTGTCAAAAGAAAGCTTTAGAAACTGGTGGGGGACAGTTTTAAAACGAACATCGAACCCCCGGTCACCGCAGGCGTGGGCTTGGGGGCGGCGAACTATGGGCAGCACGCCGCCCGGTAAGGACCAAGCCCGGGTGACGGCGCGTTGTGTATTTCACGAGCGCTTCAGACAGTATGTCAGATGTTAGCACATCGTAGCGGGGTCCACGAAGACCGATGCCAGGGTCAGGGTTACGGTTTGGTTGAAAAAGAAACCGTGGCTCTGGCGCACAGGTAAGTGAAAGAACACGGGTGGGTTTTAGTCAGTAAAAGTCTGATACTTCTCCTCCGCCCAAAGCGGGAGACGTCTGATTTCCCATCCATACCAAAAAAGGAGGATAGTCTTTTTTAATTTTGATGTTTTTTTAAGTGTATAGGCTTAATATAGCATCAAGCGGGATTGCAGTCAAGCACTAGTTTATAATGAAAAAAAAAATGGATCTTCTTTGTAGTTAAGGATGACAATGCTGTTAAGATAGCCAGCGTATTTAGGTATGCCCACATAAACATACATCCTTATCAACCCTTTTATCGGCCCACTGCTGGGCACAGGTCTCCTCTCATACAGAGAAGGATTGAGCGTAATCACCACGCTTGCTCAATGCGGGTTGGCGATTTCAGACTTAAAGTCCAGGTTTCCTCAAGATGTTTTCCTTCACCTTCAGTCATTGGTGTCAAGATATACTTAGAAAGTACATATAACTTTAGAAAAGTTCCATTGGTACTTGCCTGACCTGGAATCGAACCCGCGCACTCATACTTGAGAGGCTGGTGTTTTCTAGGCCACCACGACTTTTTTAAATACCATAAACATACATAATCAGCCTATATTGTGCCCATTGTTGGGACACAGGCTTCCTCTCGATGAGAGGGAGGGGCCATAATCAACCAGGCGGGCCCAGTGCGGGTTGGTAGATGCCGAAGTTTTAGGTTCTAGGACCCTAGGGTTCTAGGTTTCCTCGCGATGTTTTCCTTCACCGTTTTGAGGGCAGTGGTGATGAAATAATTTACACAAAGTAAAGCTCCTGATGGGATTCGAACCTACGACCTTCAACTTGTAAGTCGCGGCCGATACCACTAGGACACCAGTGCTCTCAGGTCTGTTCTAGGCATCTAAGTGACAGCTTCAGAAAATATTCTGTCTTTATAAGCGGTCTCAACCGAGTATTGTTTCAGACCGCCCCGACGGATACGGATTAAAGGCACACTTGCCGAGGTCGGTTCGTGGATGGGTGTCAACCAATTATATATAGAGAGCCCTTCTTACCTTGTATTGCGCGTTGATCCCGGTTGTGTGTTATGTAATATTGACGTTCAAAAATTGCTAATTCTCGGCCTAATTTGAATAAATGACTTGATTTTGTCATTCGTAGGGTTTTGTTCGTCAGGCGCTCAAAAGTTGGACGAACAGGCCTATCAAGGGATATTTTGTCAAATAGCTGTATCTGGTCAGACTAGAAGCTTACCCAAATATTATTGAGAGAAGAGCTTCACATGTTTTATAAGAGCGCAATTCAATATTTTTAAAAAAATACCTATGAACTTTTATTTCAACTGAAATTTCCGATAAAGTACAAAGACCTTTACGTTCTCGGAACGAAATCCAATTTTACAGGCCCACTTTCTATACACGATTGCTTTTTGCAGCATACTCCTAATAGTTCGAGAGAAAAAAAATAGCAAATGATTTGCCGTGTAAAATTTGTGGAAATAAATTTCGTGCATGTCCGTATGGTAAAAAATCGAAGACATGTGACATTCACGTGGGTGTCTACGTGGTTGATTACAGGCCGCTTCATCTTACTGAGAGGAGTTCTCTGTCCCAGTAGTGGGAACGTACATATGGTACCGATGTACATAACTGCGACAGGTTGTCAATTGTCCCGCGAGACGATGGTCCCGAGATACTCTGGGGATGTGGCCGCAATGATATTGATTGTTTGGCATCCAATTACCTAATAGCACTTTTCACACATACGCTTAACTACATATTAAAGTAATTTGTGAAGGTCAATCAATTTTCAGTGTAATGCTTCTAGTTAATGCGTTCAATGTCAGGAAAAACCTTCTAGGACTAGAATAGAACGATTAGGATGTAATTTGTTGTTTCTATGTAAATGTTTTCATATAGGACACGAATGCCAGACAGATGTCACGTGAAATATAAATATCAATTGTTAAATAATGTGTGTTGTCTATGACATCAGGCTTTGATATCAGAATAACTGTTTATAACTTTTCGCATTTGAGGCTTTTGACCCTGTATGTATTTTTATTATTATTATTTATTTCTTTACATAAACTCATCATCATCATCTCAGTGTTATTCCCATTCGCATCCGATGCTTTTTCAGCTTTGGAGTCTGGGGTCCGCTTTACCAGTCTAACAGCTGATTTTGGCTAAACTGGGATATTTTCCGTAAAGCGACTGCCGTCGCTAATGTCGTGGTGCCCTAGTGGTTAAAACACCAGCCTCTCAAATATGAGTGCGCGGATTCCATTCCAGATCAGACAAGTACCAATGTAACTTTTCTTAAGTTATATGTACTTTCTAAGTATATCTAGGACAACAATGACTGAAGGTGAAGGAAAACATCTTGAGGAAACCTGGACTTTAAGGCTGAAATCGCCAACCCGCATTGAGCAAGCGTGGTGATTACGCTCAATCCTTCTCTGTATGAGAGGAGACCTGTGCCCAGCAGTGGGACGATAAAAGGTTGATGATGATGATGACTGCCGTGTGACCACCACAACCCGAAGGCGTTATCGAAGCATTGCCGTTAGACCAATTGTTGAACTTTTGAGGGTTCCAACTACCCGTAAAGACTGCCATTAGATATTCGTATGGCAACCGGGACCAACGGCTTAACGTGCTTTCCGAGGCACGACCAGACCAGTGCAAATATTCATATTCATGCATACAAATATTTACACTGCGCGGGGATCGAACCCACGCCTCCTTGCGCAGTGGCCGCGTTCGCCTCTGCTACGCCACGGTGGCTGTCATTCATTTTCTTGTCATTCCATTCTTTACATAAACTAACAGACATAATACAATCATGTGTATGTCATCATCATCAACCTTTTTATCGTCCCACTGCTGGACACAGGTCTCCACTCTCATACAGAGAATAATATGTATGTCGTATTAAAACCAAAACGTAGGGTAGTAAGGTTAGGTAAGGTTAGTTCCCCTCACATGGGGAAGTCCCCGCCCCCTATTCGTTGGACCCTGAGGCGGAGGCGCGCGCGAGTGTCGGTGCACGCCTCAGAGGCGATGCACGGGGTAGTTTAACACCTCACTACCCCATGCAGGAGGCGAGGCCCGGACAGACCGGGCCGGCACGAGAGTGTGGGGCCGCGGCAGAATCAGGGACTCCCGCGGTTCCGTGCGCACGTGACCGGAGAGACACCGGGGTGGTTTTTAGTCAGTAGGAGTGTGACAGACCCCGTCGCTTACCCCAGGGCGGCTGACATCCGTTGAGGATTTTCCACCACGGAACAAAAAAAAAATATTATAAATTCGGTTTTGAATTCCAGGTGTATATAAGTATGTAAACTGCTTCTAATAATTCTATACATATTTAAATATTGAAAAGCTATCAAAACAGATGTTGACATTGACTAGCATTTAAACCAAAACAAGGGTAAAAATCATGAGATATCAAAAAATCTTTCCAAATAGCTATCAGCAGAAAAGGTGCCTAGAAGTCTGGCAGCCCACCACAATCTTCTGTCACCATAATCTGCTGATTCTTTGGTGAAAAAAGTAGGCCGGCCTTTCTTTCTTACTTTCTTATGTAAAATTGTACAAAATTTGGTCGCGGAGAGTCTCCAGATCAATCTCCCTCTGGCGTAGCATCATTGATCGTGTAGTTTGGTTAAACATTGCATCACTTCGCGCAACTGCCGTCTGCCTTATATCCTCCTCTATTCATTCAGTTTTTTTGAAGTGAAACTTCTTTATCGGCGTTGGAAAAAAAATTACCGTCACATTTTTCCGTTACGCGCCATCTTTTTATTAATTTTTTTACTATATTTACCCACCTCGAAGTCCTTCCCCATATCCCTACCTAAAATCCCGGATATCTCGGAAACGGCTGGGAATTTAAAAATTCTGACAAAATTTCCCCCCCCCCTAGCCGGAACCTATATTCAGATAGGACCCCATAGTACCTGACCCCCAATACCCATATAGCACATACATTCCGAGATTCCAGTGTTCTATCCCCTCCCACTCTCCCCTCATGTTGTGACCCCAGGTGGACAGGATCCTCCCAACAGTTAGACAACCCCCCCCCCTCACCTACCCCTCCCCCTAGCCTCAACCTAGCCTCTACACCCCTCTCCTCTACACTCCCTTACCCCCCCACCCACTTGCTCCTCAGGCATTGCTATCTCGGGATCCGGAGGTCCTAGACTAGCCGAGTTTGGGCTCTTCGGAATCGGGAGGAAGAGCCCAACATTCTGGCCCCGGGGGATTCCGCATCCCGCATCCCGCATTTCGCATTGCACACTGACTCACCTGGTGCTGGCGCGTGCAATTGTTGGGACATACAGGCTGTATCTTTAGGTTAGTTTAGTTTTAAATTTGCTGTTGTATTTAGTCGTGGACCGTCCCCCTATTGGGGACGCTAAATTTTAATCTTTATTAATGTTATTTTACGCGCCACGCGCGTTACGCGCCATCTTTTTCTAAGAAGTTTCACTTCTTACGTGTGTACACTAGTACACGCACACATTTTTTTTTATTCAGTGAATAGGTTATTTATAAAGTAGCGCGCTTTACCATCAACAATTGCGTAACTGCTTACCATCACCTGATGAATAAATATATAATTATAGAAAAAAAAAAAAGACGTGTGGCACTCGAGGACTGCCGCGGTAAAGCTATTGCATAGCATTTTGTATCAATTTATGCAATTATAATTATTTATTTATTTTATTTATGCAGTATTTCTTTTTCTTTGATATTAATTCAAGTTACACTTTTTGAGCGTGGTGACCGATAAGAAAACAAATTTTTCTTTTATTAAATAAATAAAAATAAATGCACTTTGTTCATTCATATTCAAAACACTTTATACACAAATTTTACAAGTACAGTTATCACTCGAGTCAGTAAGCATGTAAAATGAGAAAACTAACATAGAACGATGCGTGTGAGAACTAAACGATCACAATTACACAACAACACTGATACCTTTGAGAAAGCGGACTTCCTCTACAATAGGGCAATTCCTCCGTAAGGTCTGTCTATGCTATTACTTATAATCTCTGTCATTGTGTGCTGTTTCGGTGCAATCGCAAGATCGGCCGGCCACTGAGGGGCAGGCAAGACAGCTATAGTATCCTTATGACTCCACCAACTGGTATTTCGTTGACTCGGAAACGGCGCACAGGGAGCACCACGAAATATACTCAAATACTCCGAGGTTCTTTTTCAATATACCCCACTGTTTTGTCGTGGTGGCCTAGTGGTTAAAACACCAGCCTCTCAAGTATGAGTGCGCGGGTTCAATTCCAGGTCAGGCAAGTACCAATGTAACTTTTCTAAAGTTATATGTACTTTCTAAGTATATCTTGGACACCAATGACTGAAGGCGAAGGAAAACATCTTGAGGAAACCTGGGCTTTATAAGTCTGAAATCGCCAACCCGCATTGAGCAAGCGTGGTGATTACGCTCAATCCATCTCTGTATGAGAGGAGATCTGTGCCCAGCAGTGGGACGATAAAAAGGTTGTTGATGATGAACGGCGTCGGTGTCGAATTATTTGTTATCAATTTAATATTTTCGAGCTGATCTTTAGTAACATAATTATTTCTGATTGCGTTAACATCTGACCGTAGAATTAATAAATCCTTCATCAACTTCTTTACGTACGTTCTACGTAGCAAAGCAAACTGGTGGCAATTTGTGAAGGTCATATGCCACAAAAACTGGGATTGTTCGGGATCCGTGATTTTAAACACCGTAATCGTATATTTTAGGTCTTTCTGCTTTTTGTTCTTACGCCTCGATACATGTTTTTGTCTTGTCTTCGTAGAAACAAAGAATAACTTTTTTGCCTCATCAATGTCTTCCTCACTAAAAGCCGACGAGCATATTTTTATTAAACTTTCGTTGTTTCGTTTCGGAGATAACAATATTACAACTCGTACACTTAAATGTACTCGTATTAACATTGTTCACCGACATCTTTCTGTAATATTTTATTTAAAAGCTATTTTATAAAAACACTACTAAATTAATTTGAATAAAAGTACTTAATAATTAATTATATGAAAAGTTTTTAAGGTAGCCATGACAACGTCGATGACGTCTATGACATATCTCTATAGAAGACTTATTTCAGAGAGAAAATTAATCGCAAGTTTAGCACATCGCGACTATCAGTAACATGGCAAGTGTGTAGAACTGAGTTCGCGCCCTGCAATATGCATGCTCTTTTTGAAAATCTATAAATTGTTTTCAAAAGATGTAGTCGCACGCGCACAAACATACCGTGCCGAAGACTGCCGAACTGAAACGACGTTAGACGATGTACGGCCTTCAAGCCACACCTCCGTGCCCGTCGGAGTGGGGAGCGTGAGGTTTTTTCGTTACGGAATTTCTGGATTCGGTCCCCGCGCTCAAGGCCCGCGATAGAAGCTATGCAATAGCTTAAAAAACCACTGGACTCCCAGATACCTATACTATACTATGTACTTTTATTTAACATAGTTGTGGAAATTATAGGGACGTTTGTATAGTATATATTAGAAGCATAATGTGATATTCCTAATTAACCATGATGAGAATGTAAACATTACATTTCATGTTATGCGCTTAAATCCCGAATGTCACCTATTAAATGTTTTAATTCTGTTGTTTTGTGTAGCTGTTGTATGTGAAAACGACATTGTATTAACTTTTATTATACATTTTCTTTACAATGTTTATTTTTTTTTTTAATATAATCATTATCAACCTTTTTTTTATCGTTCCACTGCTGGGCACAGGTCTCCTCTCATACAGAGAAGGATTGAGCGTAATCACCACGCTTGCTCAATGTGGGTTAACGATTTCAGACTTAATTAAAGTCCAGGTTTCCTCAAGATGTTTTTCCTTCACCTTCAGTCATTGGTGTCCAAGATATACTTAGAAAGTACATATAACTTTAGAAAAGTTACATTGGTACTTGTCTGATCTGGAATTGAACCAGCGCACTCATACTTGAGAGGCTGGTGTTTTAAACAGTAGGCCACTACGACATTTTTTAATATAAATGTATTTAAATCGAATATCTAGTTATGCGCATACCTCGAAATCTGAAGTGCAGACCGACGATCACATTGAACCACTCGTAACTGTTCTCCAAAATAGACTTAAAATGATAGTGGTTTTAAACAATAAATATATAATTTAACTTTCAAATATGCTAAACTTAAAAAAAATTAACTGAGGGCTTAATAGCGGACGGGTCAGGGTTGCGGATTGGTTAAAAAGAAATCGTGGCCTTTGCCTACAGGCAAGAGAAGGAACACGGGAGGGTTTTAGTCAGTAAAAGTCTGACACGCCCTTACGCTCCGCCCAGAGCGGCAGAAGTCATTCGATGATTTCCCATCCAAAACAAAAAAGGGGCTTAACAGTGGACATTGACTCTGAAGCTTCTCACTTCATCTTGTTACTTGGCGCCTTAATTTATAGGTATTTTTTAATTTTCATTTTTCAGTTTAGTTTCGAGGCGGTCTTCATCATCAAGGCTAGGTACAAAATTGTTACCAAGATTAATGAAATAAGTCCAGACACGATGTAGCTGCAGTAGACTGATGAGGAGGGTCATCTAAATAACAAATGTGTGGCATAAATCTGCTTTCCGAATTCGCAACTATTTTGGGGGCACTTTTGCTTCAGGACGACTTGTGGGATGGATTCCAATTGAATATCAGTATTTTACACGGAGTGCCTATGAGAGCTCCACAATTCACTAACTGGGTAATACTATATCCAGATAAAAGTGCATATCTAACGCAATTTTGTGTGCTATAAAAATAAATATATACGGACAAATCACACAGATTGAGCTAGCCCGAAAGTAAGTTCGATATTTGTGTTATGGGATACTAACTCAACGATACTATTGATAATAGATACATATACAGATAAACATCCAAGACCCAGGCCATGAAAAGATCGTTTTCCATCATGGCCTGGCCGGGGATCGAACGCGGTGCCTCCACGTTGCAGGCAGGCGTGTTGACCGCTGCGCCACGGAGTACGACATGAAAATCGCATTACATGGAGAATCAATCAAGCCCTATTTTTCCACTCTTGGGTGTCGATTTTATCTTTCCATTTCTAACTTCGAAGTGTACCTAATACAATAAAGAAGCCGACAAATTGCATATCGGACCACGCACATTGAAGCGTTCCGTAGTTGGGATGAATTTATCCCAAAAACAAACTTAACTTTGTAGTTGACAAACATGTTTCCCTCTCATTGATAGACGTCACGGTGAATTCTACAGCTGCAAATGAAAGTTTGTATTAAAAAAATATTTTTCGATACGACGTTTTCTAACACGGCTTGCGATATGTGTAAATTGGTGGAAGTCTTCACGTGACAAAAAAGAACTAAATTAGTGCCTCCATGCGGCTGGCTCTCTCTATTACGCATTAGGTATTAATTTGAGCTGGTTACCTTTACGAGGTTCTGTGGGAAAGGGTCTTTACAGATTGACGTTCCGTTTTCCTGGTACTTAGGATCGGACTACTCAGGAAAAAGTTAAAAGTGTTCACGCTAGCAGAATAAAAATACCTACTTTGTCAACTTGAGAAACTCTTTCTTATTTCGCCGGTTAAAAATAGACAATACACTGTAATACTTTTTTTTTTAATAAATTATAACTAACTAGCGCTTGACCGCAATCCCGCCTGACGGTAAGCATTGATGCAATTGTTGATTGTAAAGCGCGTTAGCTTATTAAGAGCCTATTCACTCTAGCCTTGAAGGCAGTTAGTACTAATTTAGTAACAATTTGTGTTTATCTGCTATGTTAGTAATGTTGATCGGTAACCCTGATTTTCTTACCGTATTTAACCACCTCATCATCAAAACCTTTTTTATCGTCCTATACCTTTTTTATCAAATTCTTTTTTATCGTCCCACTGCTTGGCACAGGGATCCTCTCATACAGAGAAGCATTGAGCGTAATCACCACGCTTGCTCAATGCGGGTTGGCGATTTCAGACTTATAAAGTCCAGGTTAAAAGTCGTGGTGGCCTAGTGGTTAAAACACCAGCCTCTCAAGTATGAGTACGCGGGTTCGATTCCAGGTCAGGCAAGTACCAATGTCACTTTTCTAAAGTTATATGTACTTTCTGAGTTTATCTTGGACACCAATGACAGAAGGTGAAGGAAAACATCTTGAGGAAACCACCTCTACCGGATGCATTTTAATGAAGCAGTCTGGTCTCGTAACAATAATCTTCAGGAACCATCGACATACTTGTTTTTTTTTTTGAGCTAATATGTTATATTCATGTTTTTCAGTATTTTCAAAAAGTTTTAAATGCAATATTATGAATAATATATAGTAACACGAAAGGAACTACATTACACGTGTTACCACAAAACTAACTTTACTCCGAAGATCGTCCAATACGTGTTTGGTAAACAGCACACGTGGCGAACCTTTCTAAGTATGTACTGCATATGGACGACTTAATACAGAAAACTTAAAATCGGAGGTTTATGGCTCTCGATCCAATATGATCGTGTTACCTAGATCGATAGTTGACGCTAAAATCAGTATATTTACAATCCCAGTGTAAGCGAATAATAGACGTTACAAGACAACGTGTGGAATATCGATAAATATGTCAGGAATGCAATGACACTCACTAGAAATTATCACGCTTTTCTGGACCGCGATGCTTGCCAAATATCTGCCCATAAATTATTGCTGTTTGACGCATTACAGCAAAATCTATTACAACGCGTTATTTAGGTACATTATGTGTTGAGTTATACTGGATGTTGTTTATGAGGGGTGATATGCAGCACTTGGAACTGCTTTGAGGCTTATCTTGGAGTGTAGGCAGGTATATAAAGTTTTTAAGTTATGTGCAAACGAATTTCTTCCAATGTGATATAGTTATCTTGATATTTATATTTTTACTTTTTTCGTCTATAAAGCTTACCGCTTTTCCGCCGCTTTCCACTTTGTTCGGTGACATTTTACGGATCGATAGATAACAGTACCTACCACAGCTTGAGAGAGGAGACAAGAGAGGACACATAATAATGTATTCTAAACAGTAGTTACCTCACCAAAGTTTACCCTTATGATAGTTTAATTTAGCCATAGAGCCCCTGTTTTGAAGACGATGTGTGTATATGATGTTTCTGTGCTTTCCTATATGAAGTATATGAAAATTTTAATGCAAATATATTTAAAAAAGAATAACGTTACAGTTGCCTGCTTCTGCCTGTGATTTCGAACAACAAAATGTATAAAAATCATAACTATATCAATAGTCGGGGTTTGAACTTACAACTACAGCTATGCAAAAAAGTTATTGAATCGAATTACATAGATAACCAGCGTGAACAAACTTTTAAAACCCTACAGAGCTTCAAAAGAGAAGTTGAGGTATTATGAGAAAATACATTTTCTTTTTCATAGTAAGTAAATTGCGAGGTATTTACTTTTCTTCAAAGCAACTTCTTCACTGACGAAATAGTTGACAATTGTTGTTAAACTCATTAGTAATGATCCTTGTGATTTATCAGCGGTCTATTCATTCTACTACTAGCGCACTCTTAACTTACGTAAGGTAGTTGCACCTGGAGAGCATTGTTTAATGGATCCCTCGAGCTCGTTCCGTAATTGCTCTATGAGATTTAAATCCTGGCTAAAAGCTGGCTATTCCATGCGGGTGATACCGACTACTTGAATATAGGATGTGTATATTATATAATATACTCGATGACTGTGTTAGGGTGCTTGAGAAGCGACGCTAGAAATTATAAGCTCTTTGTTGCTCATCTTGTAGGTGAGATCTTAGAGAGCACAAGGGTCAATGATTGGCACTGGATCCCTACTCATTTCAACGTGTCTGACGATGCCACACGGGGCAAAGCTGCTATTGAGTCCCGATGGCTATCAGGCCCAGAATTTTTTTCATTTCCCCTCTCGAATGACCTTCTGAGAATACGGTCTCAGGACGAATCCCTCTAAGGCAGGAAGAGCTCAAGCATTACTGTCATCATCTGTCTATTACACAGGATCACGTCAGTTGCCTTTGCCAGTGGTAGCTAATATCACTCATTTTAGTTCACGGATTAGACTCGTGAGGGCAACTGCTAGAGCTCATAAATTCATTGCTCTCATTTTCAAAAATCGGGACCACGATTATCAAAATTTTTGGTTTCGGGATATTTGTTCGGCTTTAAATGCGTCTGAGCATAATTTACGGTCTATAACCGCCTCTGTCACTGCTCCTGCGCCATTGGATTCCGAAGCCATCATCCGCGCAGAACGGCACATTTTGGGGCAAAACCAGCTCAACGCCTTTGGAGAAGAACTTCTGTGCCTCATACGAGGGCAACCCATTCCCAAGAAAAGGGTTTAGCTATTTTATCTCCAGTATTAAAAGAAGGATTACTCCACCATGCTGGAAGAATATCTGCAGTTTCAGATAAAGTACCGATTATCCTTGATGGAAAGGACCCGGCAATACGTCTCCTCATTTACCATTATCACGCTAAATTCGCTCATGCCAACACCGAAACTGTCATTAATGAGCTGCGACAAAATTATTGGATTCTCGGTATAAGAAATGCTGTGAGGTCGGTGGGCCACAAATGTCAGTTGTGCAAACTTTTAAAAGGCAAAACCATGCAACCACCTATGGGAAGAGAGACTCGCCCATCATAGACTTCCCTTTACGTTCACAGGCGTGGACTACTTTGGTCCAATAATGGTTTCCGTAGGACGTCGACGGGAAAAACGTTGGATTGCACTATTTACGTGCTTAATCACAAGGGCTATCCACCTCGAAATTGTCGCCAGATTATCTGCAGATTTGGCCACCTTCATCGCTTCATCGCTCGTCGCGGTACGCCTAGCGAAATATTTCCGACAACGGAACATCGTTCGTTGGAGCCAACCGACAGTTGAAAACCTTATACGACGCCGCAGTGCCGCAGTTTGCAGCCGAACAAAAAATAGCATGGCGATTCATGCCTCCTTCGGCACCCTTTATGGGCGGAGCATGAGAGCATTTAGTTATTCTGTTTTTTTTAAGCTATAGCTTGGTCAAATAAAACCTTTTTTGAAATGGGCGCCATCTGTCTGTCTATAACATATTCCGCCTTATTCATAAACGCTGCTTAAAGTTAACTAGTGATTAGCAATTTTTTCACCATACATTTTTGACCTTTTAACGTCACTTAACTTATATTATGGATCTATGTACATAACTTTGTGGGATGTCGTGGTTTTTATGTATAATGGTATCGGCCGCAACTTCCAAGATGTCGATAAGATATATAAGTCGTAGGTTCGAACCCCGCTAGGTGCTTTATTTTTTGTAAATTATTTCATCACCACTGCCCTCAAAATGGTGAAAGAAAATATCGCGAGGATACCGGTATGTTCTAGAAGCAAAAACTTCGAAGACATGTATCAAACCGCACTGGGCCCGTGTGACCCTCTCCCTCTCACAGAGAGGAGGCCTGTGTCCCAGAAGTGGGAGTGGGAATTATAGGCTGATTATTTTAAGTAATCACTCTTAAGGCGTCGAGAGCCTTTATTAATAACTTTCAAGTAGCATATTCTTATGCACTTTTTATACCTGCGGGCTTAAATAGGGTAGTTGACTAAAAAAAAACTAATTAGTCCGTCAGTCAGATTTCCAAAAAATACTAGACACGTATTTTTTATTTTTTCATATAAATAAAAAATGAAAGAGATACAGTGCGTTGAAAACTCGTGTGACGTCACTGCACGCTACAGTTTTTAGCGAGCAATGATGTCACCAGCCACCGCTCCTGATCTTTGATGCCTTTTATATTTGTAAATTTTTATAGATCTGATCAAACAAAATATACAATATGTAACAAAAACCCTGTTGTTCCTTCAACCTACGTTTTAAGAATCGGCATACGGACGTAATAAATCAAGTAATTTATAAAAATTGTTCAACAAAAATAATTAAAATAAATGTTTAATTATTAATATTTATAATCTCTAACTGATTTCTTAGTTCTGCAATAGGGATGTATCCAAGGTATGAAAATCAAAAAAATAATTAGTCCATCTTATAGATAATAAAAAAAATTAAGGCCCGTATTTTTCATTTTGTCGAAATTACCAAAAACTACTGAGATATAGCGTATTAAAATTACGGAGTGGGGGCTAATTACGGCACGCCGTTGTATGTTTTGTAGCACGGCGTGACGTCATGCGACATTTCAAATCAATATATCTTCCTAAGTATTTGAATGAGAGAAAAAATAAAAAATACGTGTTCAATATTTTTTATAAATCTATCTGATGGACATTAAATTATTTTTTAGGATACAACCCAATTCTGCATGAAGAAATTAGACATAAGTAGAACGTTCCCGCCAATTTATTTAACTTATAAAATCAGATATTCTAAAAAAAAAATAGAATTTGACGATTTTAATGGGTATTTGATTGTGACCCCTCGATTAGACAATGATTACTGTTTTCCAATTATGACTTCATTAATGATGTGCTTGTAGAAAATTAAAATTATATATCCCTGAAAGGAACAAATAATCTGAATGACGGACTAAATAGAATCAATATTTCTTTTAGCCAGGAAATATCCCTATTCCCACATATTTTGTATTACGAATTTACGAGGAACTTCTTTCAGAGCAGTGTTGCCGGTCCACAAACCGACGCCGAGCATCATACGAGGCAAAAATCAAACTTGTACAGATGTTGAGTTACAAACCATGGCCTCACATGTGCTTAACTCAACATAAGCCGATCGTTTCTGTAAAATACACTACACACATTACTCGGTGGTAGACCATAAGATCGGCTGCCGGCAGAAGTTACCACCCACCAGACAAATTCTTGCCGCCAAGCGATTCGTCGTGTTCCGGCGTGATGTCTGGTGAAGCCGTACGGAGGACGGGTCTGAGCAGTTGTGTTGTGAAGCTTGCCGGGTACGATGCGCCAAATGATGTTGTGTCGGGAGTTTGATCATGGTCCATCCAGATCAATTTCCCTCTGGCGTAGCATCATTGGCCGTGTTGTTGGGTTTATAAATTTGCATAACCTCGCTCAACTGCCGTCTTACTTCCTATTCACTATTTTTTTTTAAGTGAATGGGTTTAATAAACTAGCGCGCTTTACCGTCAACGATTGCATCACTGCTTACCATCAGGCGGGATTGCAGTCAAGCGCTACTTTATAATTATTAAACAAAAAATCTTACCGTGAAAATTCGGGTGAAGTGGGCTTAACAGTGGCAAGCTCTAGTATTTGTTGGAATGGTAGCTCAGTCCACACTGTCTTCGCCCAAGTGTTCAGGGTGACATGGTTACAGAATCAGACTGCTAGTTCTGCTGTAACTGATTTATATCATCATCATCTCAATGTTAATCCCAGTCGCATCCGAAGCTTTTTTAGCTTTAGAGTCTGGAGTCCGCTTTACCAGTCTAACTGCTGATTATGGTTAAACTTCGATAGGTTCCGTGAAGCGGCTGCCCTCTGACCTCCACAACCCGAAGGCGATATCGAAGCTTTGCAGTTAGAACAATTGTTGAACTTTTGAGGTCTCCAACAACCCGTAACGCTGCCATTAGATGTTCGTATGGCGACCGGGACCAACAGCTTAACGTGCTTTAAGAGGCACGGCCAGACCAGTATAAATATTATGCCTAAAAATATTTCCACTGCGCGGGGATCAAATCCGTGCCTGCCTCCTTGCGCAGCAGCCGCGTTCGGTACCGCTACGGCACGGGGCTGGCTGTAATTGATTTATACGTATTCAGAATTGTGATGGGCAAACGAATCTATGTAATGAAATGTATGAGAGCATCGTAACACATATAAGCGTAGCAGTAACAACAACTTACAAATATTTCTATGACTCATTCAATACACTTTCAAATTAATTTGTGTTTCTCTATGTTCTCCACATACACCATTTTACTCAATCCTTGATTATTGTTTAAAGTAAACAAAGTTCTTAAACTTTTAAATTGAAATTATTATCACAGAGTGAAAGTTTCCGGGACCGGTGCCCATCCTAGCGGCATCCTGGGGTAGGGGTATAATATCCTCAAGTTTATATCTAATTCTTTCTAATTCCGAAAATTTCATATTTGCATAACAGAAAATGCCTGCTTTCAACTGTAGTTATTTCATACGGAGTATGTAAGACAAACAATAGTGTAACTGATAAAGGTCAATAAAAACCGTCTAAACCATTGTTTGTGTTTCTGGGAAGGCAAATAAATACACTCAACAAAATATTTAAACTGTTACGGGACTTTAAACCGTACACTCTCTACAAAGAACTGACTTCACTGTTTATGAAATATACAGGTGCTTCAATCGCTTCAGGCACAAACAGTGCTCTAAACGTTCCCTAATACGGTCAATAAGCCGGGCATATTGATTGTATTGTGATCCAACCAGTTTCATTGCTGCACGATCAGCACTGCGTAATTGTTGCCTCCAAGGCTACAAGCTAATAAACAGTGTTCAATCATGTTTTGGTAAAATCAAAAGCTGTGGCTACGATTGAAGTTTTGAGGGATCAAATTCCGAACGAGGTGATCCGGCACAGAAGTAAACTTGTTGACGTTGCTCATAGAATAAACAAGATGAAATAGTAATGAGTCGGCCTTATTATCAGTAGCGCCAGTGACGGAAGACATGTTCTTGCGTTGTAAGTTTTGAAGGAAAAGTAACATCTCAGGCTATATAGAGAGATTGTCAACGCAGGTTGGCTTATAGTAGCTGTATGAAACACTTTCATCAATAAATAGCACCATAATTAAAAAAAATAAGAAAGTACACAGCTTAATGATATTCAATGAGCTGTTGCTGGACCCCCACTTGCTCAAAAACAAAACTAAAAGTCTGTTTACCTTTTTAACTTGTTTTAACTAATGTGACGTAATAAATAATTATTCTAGAATGTTTAAACATTATATTGAAAACTGTTTGGAACTGTATTTCAATTTCGCTTGAAATGTAACTAACTTACTTTCGTTATCATCATCATCACTGCTGGGCACAGGTCTCCTCTCATATAGAGAAGAATTGAGCGTAATCACCACGCTTGCTCAATGCAGGTTGGCGATTTAAAGTCCAGGTTCCCTCAAAATGTTTTCATTCACCATCAGTCAATGGTGTCCAAGATATACTTAGAAAGTACATATAAGTTTAGAAAAGTTACATTGGTACTTGCCTGACCTGGAATCGAACCAGCGCACTCATACTTGAGAGGCTTGGTATTTTAACCACTAGGCCACCACGATTTACTTCTTTATATTTGTTTGTAACTCGCATGTAAAGTCAACAAAATACAAACTATTTTATTGAATAAATTAAATTAAATGAAACTATGATAAGGGTTTCCTAAAATCGAGCGGAATAAATAGTAGCCGTTTAGACTCGCCTATGTCCATCCACTATTTCTACGTAGTTCGCAAACTGACTGTTACAAGATAAAATGAGCTTATACAGTATTAGAAAAACTTGCAGGCTTTGAAAGTAAGCAGCTTAGCATTAGCTTAGGCCACAGGAATCCTTACGACCTCCTGCCGTGCGGGAAACAAGCTCATGTTGAAATTATGTTTATGTTTGTTAGCGGAATATGTTATTTTTATATGATTTTATTTAATATCGTCGCTTAAGTTCTAACACCGCGTAACTCAAAATAATGAACTTTTCAGGAGACTAAAAAAACTGTCTAGGTATACAAACCTAGAAGTTTTTTTAGACTAAAAAAGCTGTCTAGGTATACAAACCTAGACAGTTTTTTTAGTCTCCACCGCGTAACTCAAAATAATGAACTTATTAACTAAAAAAACTGTCTTTTTTTAGTCTCCTGAAAAGTTCATTATTTTGAGTTACGCGGTTTTAGAACTTAAGCGACGATATTTGTCGGTAAGTTTTGTTGTGACATTTGCCAGACACTGCTGAGATTGACTTACAATTAACAGATTTGTTTTATCACTATATGTAATTTTTATGTTTGAATCTCTTTGTAGTGATAATTCATATTCATGATTGATGGAATTTGTTGATCAATAAATTGTGTGATGTACGCCTTAGACAACCTAAGATCATGTGCTTCATCGGCGTTCATTGGATCATTTTGAAGATTTACGATAAACCGCGTTGCAAAGCATCTTCTAATTCTCCGTACTTATTAATATGACAACGTAAACATCCTTGGATATATTTACAAATGAGAAAAATACGTTGTATCACTAGGGAAAAGATATCAACGGAACAAAACTCTATTTTCAAAATATGGGTCAATGTCCAGCACATTCTTTCATGACAACGGTTTTAATTATATTTATGTGATTGATTATTAAAGGCCTCTTTATCAAAAAACGACATTTAGTAAAACCTCAAAACAATTAATTCCAATAACTTTATTATTTTAGAAGAATTATGATTAATTATCATAAAGCTATGTAAATTAGAGAAAAAAACTAATTTTGAATAAAGTTTGGGATCCAATGTAGCAGCTGTGTCATTCTTGAAATTTCATTTCAATTAAGGAAACAAAAGCCAAAAGTTTTATTAAAACGGAATATCCTTCGTGGTTCTTCCGTACATACCTAGTTCAATATTAAATACATTCTTAATATCAGAAAATTATTTGAATCTCTTTTGCGTTACAAACAGTTGTAAAGCGCCCACCCGTTTGTAGCGAATACGTAAAAGTTATAACACGAACAGATAAAAATGCCTGGAATAATAAACGCACTTCCACCGGTGACTTATAAAAATACTTCTCATCATCTTAATAAGACGCAGCCGCGCTTACAGAACTTTATTTATTTCGGCTATAAAAGGTTTTTTGAGGAATGCCAAGTTTGAATATTTAAAAGTTTAAACATTGCCATCAAGTACATGTTAATCTTGTTAATTAAATAAAGCGATATATATATACAGTGAAACTTGGTTAAGTGGGACCTGGATAAGTGAGAAACCTCCATAACTGGAACTCATGCTGAGGTCCCAACACTTTGGCACTGAATTACCTCTGTTTGGACGAGGTAAGCCTCTATATCTGGGATTTGTTCTTTCGATTTATCATCATAGTTACCTCTATAATTGAGACAGCGAGTAAATTTTATATGCATTAACCTCTGTGACTGAGATAACATGTTTACTCATTCTTATTCTACCCACAAATTCCACACGTAATTCCAAGTACGTAAGTACAAATTTTGAGCTTCAATTACCTTCAGTTTTAGTTTCGCTTTACTATCATTCAGATGTTTATTTGAAAAATGCCAAAACGAAAGCTACAATCGTTATCATTACGTGAAAAACTGAAGTTAATATCCGTTTATAAAAGTGGGAAGGACTAATGGAATTATAGCTATTAAATTGGATTGGAATTGGAACCCACTGTAAATGAGACAGATATTTATTTATACCTGTATATCTGAGACACTGGGTAAGTGGAATACCTCTATAAGCGAAACGACATTGCAGGTCTCTTGATTTCTCACTTAACCAGGTTTCATCGTCGATATCATTGCAATTAAAGTTGGTCATTTGAGTTACATAGCAGTGGGGCAAACTGATGGAAAGTAGGGATGGTCGAATGGTCACTTCGCTTTGAGGTGCGGACTAGGGTACATCTCCGAGGATAAACTGTCGGCTTGCCTATTTAAATTGTGATTGTCAAGTTTGGAGGGTATATCTACACTTCGTGCTTTAATTCAAAACGCCACCTATGAAATGGATCCCGTCCCACCACACCGAGACGTTGTCGACCGTATCGCTCCGCCGTCCCTGACTCAGACACATATATTAATAAAAAAAAACGCTCTATTTTGAATAAATCCCTTATGGTGAATTAAAATAAGTATTCAATTATTCATAATATCAATTCAAATCAACATGAAAGTTGCACTAAAGATGTTTGTTGTCGCGTGTTATTATTATAACTATTCAAATAAAATAAACTTTTTTTTTTGAGTATGGGAAATTCATCAAATGACTGCTTTGGGAAGAACGAAAGGCTGTGCCAGACTGTTACTGACTAAAACCCACCCGTGATCCCTTCACTTGCCTGTGCCCCAGTACCCACGGTATCTCTTTGAAATAACCCAACCCTGGCAGGCAAACCTATTAACACTAAGAGTGCGTACAATAAAAAACACGTATAAGCCAATAACTATATTTGGAACGCTGTTGGGATTATGGCGGCGCTGCAGTTACATCTGGATTGTTCGCGGATGTGAACAGTAACAACGTTTTTCACGGTACCATATGAAAGTGAAAGCTGGACAACTCGCAGAACGAAAATTTACGTAAACGTTCAAAACCTAGTTGCAGAGTCATATCGATGCGAAAAATAACAAAAAAACTGCCCAAGTGCGAGTCGGACTAGCGCACGTAGGGTTCCCTACATACCATTATCTTTAATATGAAGCAAAAAACGAAAAAAATATCACGTTTGTTATATGGGAGCCTTTTTAATCAATCGGGTAACTCAGAGAGGTGAACATTCTGACTGGAGCTTCACAATATATATTTAAAAATCTTATGTATGTACATAAAAATATATCGAATTTTAAGAAAATAATCGTTATTCATAATATAAATACCATGAACAAACACAATCTTGTTGTAAATCACACTCGTCTCCACAGAGTAGGCAACTCGTTCATGGGTCAATGTATACACGTTTACAACCAGCTTCCCATGGACATTCGAAACTTACCCAACGATATAAAAACTATATAAAGACCAAACTTTGCAAAAAGGGGTATTATAAAAACTCAGATTATTTAGAAGACAAAAAAGCTTGGGAATGAGCTGCTCGCTCTGTTAAGCATTGTTATTAAGCGTAATTATAACTTGAAAAAAGACGATGATCCCTGTGTTTGTTTCGGCTATTTCTTCTGAGAGGTAGTCAGTTAGGAAATGCCGGCTTCATCTAGTTAAAAAAAAAAACATGACGTGTAAAAGTGATCGGTGATCCTACTTGCTTAATAAACGATTTCATTACTTTTATTTTTAGTATTTGCTGCAACAGAAATACATAATCTCTGATAATTTCAACTGACTAGCTATTACGGTTCATGAGATACAGCCTGGTGAGAGATGGATGGACGGACGGACAGGTGGACAGACGGATAGCGTTTCGTTTTACCCTTTAGGTACGGAAAATAAAAATGAAGAGATTTTGGCAGAGTTGCGTTTGTATGTCACTTTCCCTTTACTAAGGTATAACCACAACTAAAATAAACCACCCCCACTTGTTTGTAAGCGTTATTATCGTAACAGTTAAACACTAATTATATTATTAGTAATATAACTTACGGACTGCAAAAAAAAAAAAATGTCTGAAATAATCAGCTAAATCCGTGTAGACTGGAAGCTGAACACAACATAGTTTTAAAAAGACTAGGCAGATGACAGATAGACCCTGTGTATGCGTGTCTTATTGACCTAATAAAATACTTCAATCTATGGTGGTATCCAGTGATGGGTAGCACCATATCTACGGGTGAAATGGTTGTATATTTTGAATTTCGTACGATCATCAAACCAATTTGGGTGGGTTCGCATCCACGAACATTACATAATAACTCCCCACGTGACCAATTAAGGGTTAAATATCAATCACTAATAGAACACAATAATATGGCCGGATGTCATCGTAGCTAAGTTCGAGTTACGGCGTAGCACAGTTTGAACTACACCGTAGCACTGTCTGATATTCGCCGTAGCGCAGTTAAAACTACATTAATTCAACTCCAAAGTAGCAAGCGACGTATGTATGTACCTACTTATTGCAGGCTCCCTCTCTGCTGCCATTTTTGTTACATAAATGCGTGCTACTAAAACAAGTAGCCCAAAAATGGGCTACAGAATTGGTTTAAGTTTTGAACACACCTTTGTATATTATAGAATTCTCCCGACCTAGCGGATCAGAATAAGCCCACACACTTCCTGACTAATCACCTTCATTCTATAGGGCTATTTCATTGTCCAACTTGTTTTACAGCGATGTACTTTAAAGCCAAATGTTAGGGCTGCTCGACGGCATCATGTTGTTGTTATTTTGATATAATAATAATTAATTTTGTATAATAAAACTACAATGTGACGTCATAATTTAAATTTATAAAAATTTTGGTACTTGTTTTATTTAACTTAACCTAACCTAATAAGTGTTGGGTTTCGGTTGTTAAAAGTCATCACAGGGTATCTTTCGCTTTTTGTAACACTATACGAGATACGCAAGCAAAATATAATTTTAAATCCTAAATAAGAAATTTATTATCAAAAATAACATTGACGGTAAGCTCCCACACTACATAGAGGCCCTTTCCCTCACACACTCACATACACACACACTCATCCATCCACACATTCCCCAGGAACGCTCCTTCCTATAAGTAAAATTAATATCATTGTTAAATCTTAGTATACGGGTAACTAGGATAAAAATGTAAATCTGGTAGCGTAGACCACCAGGTCTGAAATACAGGCTTCAGCTTAGCTTAGGCACAGGTCTCCAAAAATATTTTCCTTTAAGCCCATAATTTGACAACATTTTTGTTGTAATATGTTATAGGGATATTGTAAGTGAAAAAAAAAAAAAAATATTATTTTCCTAAATCTAATAAGGTATTCATGAATAAACGTAGCTTGGAAGGCTACTTAATGTAAAAATAACATATTTCCACGGCAAATAATGTTTATGAAAACAATAAAATTATTGAAAAAAAAAACATGTAATTCTCGAATTTTTGCCTGTATGAGGCGTCTGTAAGTTTCATGAAACAGGTCTGTGAAACTAATAAATAAGAATGGGTATACTGACGTTATACAATAAAATTATATACGTATAATAAAATGATAGAATAGAATAGAATACTTTTTATTATGTACACCATATAGATTACAGAACATAAATATATAAAGATTTTACAAAGGGTGACACAATGGGCGGTCTTATCGCTGAGAGCGATCTTTTAAAAACAACCTTTGGATGGAATACTAAGGGGAAGGGGAGAGAAATAATGTAGGTAGTCTACAGTGTACATTTACATAGATTATACAATAAATATGTAAGTTCGTTAACTGTATCATACTAGTTTAAACAAATACATACATCTAATTAATAAACAATAAATTCCTTCTCTGTATGAGATGAGACCTGTGCCCAGCAGTGGGACGATAAAAAGGTTGATAATGATGATGATGATGAATCAATAAACATCATACAAGAGCAAACGAAAAAATAATAAAATACAACCTCGCTAAGTCGAACCTCAATAAGTCGAAAACCACCAAATCTCGAAAAAATGTTTTGTTCCATTCCCTTAAAACACCAAAACCTCCATTACTCGAAATCTCGACCCTCTATTAGTCGAAATAATAGTGAGTCCCTCCAAGCCATTTTGGTACATATTTTCCCTCACGTAACTCGAAAAATTAAATTTTACTTCTGTATCTTGAACATAGCAATGTTTTATTTTACAACCTTCACGACTCGATTATTTGAGACTTATTGCCTCTGTAGTTCGCATAAAAATAAGTTACCGACTTTCAAGAATTCGCCGACAGTAAACCATTGTTTCGTAGAATGCAATTTAAGAGTATACAATGAATAGAATTACCACGAATTTATGATTTATGTTAACACGTGTTTGCTTGCTTACTGTCACGTGTTTCATTTTATTACAATGAATAGAATTACCACGAATTTATTACTTACGTTAACACGTGTTTACTTGCTTGGTGTCAGGATTTTAATTTCATTAGTTCATATTTCATTTGAATTTTAGCGAAGCAATTTATTTGTTGTCGAGTGAATCTAATCATAAATAGTAGTAGTTGTAAAAGTTTGGTTCTACTGCAACCTCCTTATGTCGAATAAAATTCCGTCTAAGTCGAATTTCTCTATAAGTCGAAAACTATAACTCGAATTTTTGGCGTCACCTTTTATATTCGACTTATAGAGATTCTACTGTATTAAAGACAGAGTGCTTTTTATCATGGTCTTAAAAGTGGACAGTATAATAAAATGATATACGTATAACTCCGAGGCAAAAGCAAATTAAAGTATGTAGATTCGCTGAAATGAATCCTAAGTAAGAATCAGGACTACGTGAATAACATCGACTGAACTTCTTCCGTTTGGAATTATTTTCAAAATACTTTATACAATAACGGGCAGCCACCGAGCTTAGATATGTCTGATCGCAATCAAATAAGTTAATGGCAAGTTAGTAGACTAATGGGAGAAAATGTCTTGGTCGATTGAACGACAGCAAGAACGGTCACCCCGATGATCGTTTGGCGGATATAATGATAGTCGTGCATTGCTACCGTGTCCGCCTCTCTTAATGGTTTTTATAGAGATTCTTTGCGAGCAAAGTTGAATTTTGAACTTTGGCTTAATCTTAGATTTCGATAACACATGCACAGATCATCAGTCAAATTACAAAACTTTTTTTTAAATTTTAATATCAGAATATTTTGATGCTAGATAAAAAAAGTTCAATTAACAAATACATTTCAATTTAAAAAGTTTATAATATTCAGATTTCCCATGTTTTACATTTTGTGAGAAGAAAAATAAGTGGCACAATATGGCTGTTTGTGTGTGTGTGACTTAAATGTTTGTAAACTCACTCACGTCAAGATACAAAATTAATTGTCAGTGTAGGACAACATTTTTATGCAAAAAATAAATTCATATAAATTATAATTTACAGACTAGTGCTTGAAATTCAGATATACATACGCATCTTCTGATATCTGATCTGGTATGCATGGAATAAAATGGATATCTAGGATGAAAAAACTTTCAAAAACTGAAAATTTAATTTCACGTTATGACTCAATCAGTTTTAGAATAGATTAGAGAGTAATAGAAGCTAAAAATAATGTATTTACTTTTTTTGTATATAACCTTCCATATAATTATGAATGTAAAATATAAAATATTAAAACATAACCTTTTAAAAGCATTTTACTAAACTTAAGCCATGACATAGTGCGACGTGTGTTAAGGCACTAATTATTCACGAATTTAAACCGATGTCCTCAGCTGTTCATAGGCTATCAGTTTATAAGTAACCTTTAATATATTCGTTCTTAAGATGTATTTAGGTAAATGCTGTACATCAGTTGCCGGCTTTACATAAATAACTAGTGCAACCACTAGTATAAATGTTTGAATTACATAAATAACTAGTGCAACCACTAGTGTAAATGTTTGAATTCAAGTTAAATCGAGCTCTTCCCAGAGACCGGTATCATGTACGTTTGCACAAGCTTGACAGTCTACACGTTTTAATGACGTCTAAGCTGTCTCCTCCTCAGATTCTGCACACTTCAATAAATGCTTGCCGCTCATGGGACCTGGCAGCGTTATTACCACAAATTAAGGGATTCGGTATCATACCAAGAAGGTTTCTTCTTTTACTTCTCAGTCTATAGAGATCCGTTGCTGCACAAAGGTATAATCCCCATGTTTGGCAGGCGGGTAGGTGTGTTATTTCAAGAAGCGCTACTGCCCACTTCCCTGGTGAGAGTTCCCTTAGTCGCCTCTTACGACACCCACGGGAGGATATGGGTTGGTACTATTCTATGCCCGATACCACACGGGGCGGGACACGGGACATGAGACAGGAAGGTTTGGTTCAAGTATATTTCAGTCTTCATGGCCTAGTACAGTCGCGGTGACCTAGTAAAGTTGTGGTGGCCTAGTACAGTCCTATTTTTAATGAAAGAGAAAGAAAACGATGCAGTGACCGGTAATTTTGTTTAGTTCCTGAACAAGAGAATCGACGCCAATAACAGCTTTTCTTGATGACAGAGGACAGATGTTCCTCCAAAAGAATAATAATTCTTACAAATAAAAAAAAACATTAAAAAACGCGAAATTTGCACGCAACAGCAAGTTGAAGTTTATTTTGTGTGAAGTAGACATACTCAAAATAGCGGCAGCGGCGGGCGTTGAGTGTAAGCACTCAATGTGAAAAGGCAATTAATACCGCGACCGCGCTTTCTGTTGCTGAATTGTTCAAATCCTTCACTTGAGCGGCAACAAATACGACTCAAATTTGAATGTTTAAATGTGATAATGAAGGGGCGTGGGGCAAAAGACTAAAGTAGCTTGCAGACATCGCGCATGACGTTGAATAAGTAATGAATTTTCTTACAGAAACCTCAGCTGTGGTTGAATTATAAGAAATAAACTATCCGAAGTTTTGATTCCATTGTGAGGATACACTGTAATGTGGCGGCGATCTCTCGCGTCCGGCTGTGATCTAGGCCACGATTCAGGCAGGCCGTCATCTGCTTCTGCGAGGCAGTGCTGCTTGCACAAGAGGAGGCGGAACGCGTGAGGGAGCGGAAATCCCCGCGCCCTCACGCTTCTAGCCGCTGTAGGAGACGCCCTGGTCGGGAGACATTATTGAACTCCTGGCCACCGTAGGCGCGGGCACTTTAAAGACCAGGCCCGGGTCGATGGCACGTTGTGTTTCACCCGCGCATCAAAGAGATGTCAGCACATTATGAAGGGGTCCACGAAGACCGATGCCTCCTGGGTCAGGGTCGCGGGTTGGTTAAGAAACACGAATGGGTTTTAGTCAGTAAAAGTCTCACATTTTCCTTCCGCTCTGTCCAAAACTATTACCTATCCAGAACAAAAAAAAAGATACACTTTATGCTTATAATTATATAATTATTATTCTCCGCGTCTTGTCCATTATGAACTGACGGTATTCCTGTATACAGCGGGACTATCATGGCGTAGCGTGCAAATTGTAAGCCTCTTGATACCGGACGATATTCAAATTCAAATCCATTTTGCAAAACACCAGAAATGCATGCATCGGTAGTACCTCTACGATATGAAACAGCAGTGCAGTGCTTTCATCACCAATAGAGCTGAGCTTATGGAATTATAGATACTTATTGCGTCACTACATAAAAGCTTGTAAGTAATACCTACTGTGTATTCGCTTACCAACAAGCATATACATAATTATTTTGTTCAGTCTTCGCCTGGGACAAGTTTCGCTAGCAAATAAATTGAAATGAGTAAATAAACTAAAAAGAATTACAAACGTCGTATCTTCGTCGATTTCTCCAAGCCCAGACTTGAAAACTACTTTTAGCTGAATCGCCTTGAATTAGATATTGTACCTTTCAACTAAATATCACCTTAAATAAACTTTTCTATAAAACTTAAGTCTAACTCATAATGTAATATTTAAGTCCGCCTTTCTGAGAAAGGTTTGAATTATAAATAATAATTTAAAATTCGTTCAGCGAGCTAGTTCGCATGGTGAGGATGCAATTGCTCAGTGTGTAGTTAACTCGCACGCTGAACGAATATTAATTTATTATTTATTAGTTAGTTACTTCTAATGAATTATTATATCATTATTTGTATGCGAGGGTTATGTGGCTCCATTTTCTCGGCAGTTATACGTAAGTACTTTATACGGTCTACCCAAATGTCTTTTAGGTAATGTTCGTCCAGTAATGACAAATGCCTGCACGACTGCACAGGTCCACTCAAACATGTCTTATTCTTTCTTTAAAAGATTATTTCAGTCACTATTCTACTTGAAGAGACGCTAAGCATGCCATACAACGTAGCAATGCCGCCAGTCTCTTGGGTACATTGCCAGACGACAGCGATGCGAGGAATATTCCGACGCTGTATTTTAGTGTGGTATTAGTTTTAGTTACATAGCTGAGTTATCATATTTTTATTTAAATCATATATGGTACCTAAATAATATCTTTGGTGTATCTTGTGAAAATAAAAAACACCTGATCTTATTTTGTGAACATGATTAAGTCAGAACTTTAAAAGGGCCTTTCTTAAATCCACTAACAGAAATAATATCATTTATTTTTAGAATAATGTTATCATCATCATCATCATTTCAGCCAAAAGACGTTTTTTTATGATTATAAACTAGTACTTGACTGTAATTCCGCCTGATGGTAAGCAGTGATGCAATCGTTGCTGGTAAAGCGAGCTAGTTTATTAAGCCTATTCACTTAAATAACTTAGTGAATAGGAAGGAAGACGGCAGTTGAGCGAGGTAATGCAAAGTTAAACCCAACAACACGACCAACGATGCTGCGCCAGAGGGAGATTGATCTGGAGACCCTCTACGATCAATCTCCCGACACAACTACATTTAGTGTATCCTACCCGGCACACATCGCAATACAACTGCAACAGACCCGTCCTCTGTACGGCTTTACCGTACACTATGTCGGAATACGGCGAATTGCTTTGTCCACTGCTGGACATAGTCCTCTCCTAAGAATCTCCAGGATGATCGGTAAAATAATGTATTCAAAATTTAACTAAATATTTTTATGCATATAACATAAATAACAAATAAATTTAGAACGGAACCAATTTAATTTAGTGAACCATGTTAATATTGCATATATACGGTTCATGGACCACAGTAATTTTAGTAGTAGTATCCTAAGCGAAGTGAACAGAACGTCGTAGTGGAAAATTGCAGGAGATAAATATACTTATTGAAAAAGACGTTTACGATCGAAAAGCACTATGGAGAATTCACTTGTAGCGTCGCCAAAATAAATAATTTGTAAATTCTTGGGAAAATATACAGGAAATAATGGAAAGTTATTGAAAAAAATTCATCTTAACCATAAATCTTATAGGCACCAATAGGATTGGCGCTTGGCTTGTTTATGGCGTCTAGAGTAGAACGTTCAAATCAGATTTAGAATTAACGAAAAATCTTGAGATAAAGAGCAAAATTAACAATAACTTGCACATTATTATTTATTTTTATTTTCGAGTAACAAAAGACACGCACTATTAAGCACACAATTTCAATAACAATACAGACATGCAAGATAATAAAATAAATTTAAAACAGAAAGGAACGTAGTGCATTTCTAAAGTTATGCTCGATCAAAGTTCCTGCCGATGGCGGGGCCTGCATTGCAATGTTTTAATTGCATACGATATCATAGGATTATAGCATGGCCCCTCTCGCATTGGAATTGAAATGAAATTCTGTAATATTAGTTGTGGGTACGATTTGCGTAAATATACAAAATTTTACATTAATAAAGAACACGAATTGACTATACCTTCATAAAACAAACCTATATGGGAAGAGCGCTGATTTACCTGTCTAGAATACCTTTTTGCCTTCAATCATTTACCTATATCAGTATCCAGCTACATAAAACTTTACCTTGCAGTACTTCACGGCGAATTTTCTTCCTTCTAGAAAAGTTATCGCTATCGGCTCTCGGGACTACATATCGCACCCGTGCCTCCCCGACCTAGCTTCACCCCTCCGACGTAATAACGACCGACTTTATAACCGAGTGGGCTTAAATCTCACAACACTTTCCCATATCTTCTTTCTCGGTAGAACCGTCGCCCGAATGAAATCTAAGCCCTCGATTACAATTGGTCCCGCCGGAGTCAGTAACTTATCCAAAAATCCGAGGTGATTTAATATGCCCCAAGCAGTCACGGATTTAAAACGATCTCAGCTAGAACTGAGCTCCGGACAGCGCTTCGAGCTTTTTCTCGTTATGTTCCTTTGACCATGATTTGAATTTAATATGGAACATAGAAACAAAGACAACCCATTCAAAATAAGATGGTATGCTACCAAAATGAATGTATTGGTTGCGAAATTAAAAAGTGCCAAGATTACATTTAAAAATTTATCAAAAATTAGTTTTGATCATATCCTAAACCTTCATTAAAACATTCGTAGGAAACTTCACGATTAAGTGAACTTAATTGAGCAAGTAACGAGTAGGTACAATTTCAACATGGATCGAAGAGGTCCCGAGGTATATTTTACATACGCGGCATATAAAGCTCATATATATACACAGTATCCTGGTTCATACATACCGCTCTCATGAACAGTGTTAAGTAGTTGAGGTATTGCAAACCCAACACTTTTCACTCGTTAAAAACATTTGACGATTCGTAGATTAAAATAAAGCCATACTATACTTTCTTTTCAACTACGACTTGGCAAAACTGACCTTACGTTTCTATTTTAACCAAATTGTTGGGGACCTAAAATTAGCTCACAGCCCGGTAAGGTCCAGACCAGGGTAAGCGATAGTGCATTGTGTTCCTCGCGCGCTTCACGAGAGATGTCAGAACATTGTGACGGGTTCCGCCAGCCATGCCTTCTAGGGCTGCCAGTTGTTCGAAAGAGATACCATGGCACAGGAGGTAAATGAAGGCACCCGGGTGGGTTGTAGTTAGTTAAGGTCTAATAAACCCTTCCGATCCGCACAGAGCGAGAGAAGTCATTTGATGATTTCCTATTTAAAAAAAGAGACGCTAACACTAAAAACTACATAGAATGCCACAATGGATACAATGCTTTTGTATTAAAATCAAAAAATCAAAATCAATGCATTTATTTCAAATAAACCAGTTACAGGCACTTTTGAATTGTCAGAAGGTCGGTCAGTCAGTAAGGTGAAGCTAGTCGCCCATTCCAAAGAGTAGGTACCTATGGAGAAGAACGGGCAAGAAACTCCATGGACACTCTTTTAAATTATCAAGCTATTGATACAAATATTTGATTACATCATTCATTTTGAAATCAATCGTGTGAGAACGATGCAGAAATATATTGTACGCTGAGAGCGTCCATTATGGAAAAAACAACAATTCAGAAATTAAAATACGCCGTAGCAGCTAAGAGATGACCAGTCCCCTCTGACGGCGTCCGTTCACGAACATGACGTATGGATCAGCATCATTCAGCTCAACCATATTGAAGGGAACCTAATGACCCAACACACACGCCACCACCAGCGAGACATTTGAGTGAGCATGACATACTCTCAACAGCCATAGCACTATCAAGTCAATAAACGACTAACCCAACAAATAGATGCTTTACAGCAAGTAGATCGTGCTCACACGTGTTCCATGCAATTATACAATACTAAGAAATTGAATCTACACAATGCAAAGACAGTTTTGTCCAAGGTTCAGCAGCTCCAACGGTGTTCCCGAATGCTAAGTTTAGCTCCTGTGTAGCTGCACCAGTGCCGAATACCCCTGTCAGCGATGCAATTCCGTAACGTACAATATGCCTGGCTACATAGTGTGTACTGGATCTGAGTTAAAAAAAAAAAAAAAAAACAAACAATTGCAAATTTAAACTACGAGAGGAAAAATCAAAGAACAATCAGTGTAAGCACAGAAATCGGACGCAGCTCAAGCCCAAGCCTTTTTGTCGTCAATATAATCTTTAACATTATAAAATGCTTTCTGACACAACTTACGTTTAATGAAGCATTTGAATTTATTCAGGCTCAGATCTTGAACCACCTCTGGAAGTCTATTGTAAAAATGTATACATTGGCATCTAAAAGAGCCACCTATTTTCTTGAGCCTTGTTGTAGGCACAATAAATTTGTGCTTGTTCCTAGTATTTATATTATGGACATCACTGTATTTTTTATACAATTTTATATTTTTATGAGCATACAAAAGATTTTCATAAATATATTGAGACGGCACGATCAGTACATTAATTTCTTTAAATTTTTCTCTGAGAGATTGTCTTGTTTAGTGCGTCAATTGTCCATCTAAAAAATAATCTTATTTTAAACGACTAGTTAACTCTTCACAAATATTGATTTACATTATAAATGAAATCCATTTCAAAACTTTATAGAAAGGTATAGTTTTTAAAACAAAAGTTAGTTTTATAGTACAAAAAATGGCTATAAAGTGTAAGCTGAAAGGCGGGTTAAAAAGGGCAAGTCTTCGCTTTATCGACTGCAGCAGCGGAACTTAGGAAACTTTATGTATGTAGTTACTGGAGCTGAAAATGGTAGGCAATTTGCATAACAAGAAATCACATACCTGTCTTAGTTGTTATTATCTAAAATTATGCTGATCTGAGATCATTTTGGCATTATAATCTTTGTTTTATATGTTTAGGTGTTGGCATTACACCTAAAAATATAAAACAAAGATTATAATAAACAAAATTTGTCTTAAAAATAAATAAATCTTTCTTTCTTTAACTTTCATGTATTTTATTTAACATTTACTAAAATTGGTATGAAAAAATTGGATTCTATGGAAAATCCTGCGTATGGAAATCTTATTTTTATAGAACTCCTTATGTACATGACGAGAAGCTTAAATGGCGAAAGTCAGCACTAAGAACCAATTCTGGAAAATTCACCCAAACGGATTAATTAATTATTTAAAATTTTAGGGGTTGAATAGAGGATAATAGTGTTTGTATGCAAGGTTGTTTTTGCCGATGGTAAATCGCATCAAGCACATGGCTTATTTCTCAAATATAATAGGCCTGCTCAAAATTAGAGCGTTTAATCACCAGATTGTTAAAACGTATCTTAATGTTATAAATATTTTCATTCGTGTAATTCCACACAGTTTCGGATACATAGCTATTTTAATATTGACTTTTTTCGCCATTGACAATTCTAAGAGTTGGAGAACGTAGCAAAGCTGTAAAGTTTCAAACTAGTCTCTTTACGAGGGCTCTCGTCGTAACAGAATGATCGCACACTGAGCTTTCCTCAGTAAAATGCAATAAGTTAAAAATATATTGTCGTGACATGAATGTATTGTAATTGGGAATTCGTTACACATAATAGAATTCCTGTAACAATTGGTATCGTCACAGATATTCTTACCAAATTAACCTAAATCTAATTGATATATTATATATTATGTTCTATAGCTTCGTGTCATAATTTTTCTTTCAAAATGAACTTATCTTTATTTTATTTTTGTGAGCCTGTGTTGTATCCTAATAATGGGCAAATGCCCTTTTGTCTAGCTATGTTGATGGTGCAAAGTGCAGATTAAGTTTAATCTTTTTATTATTATGAAAAAATACCAAAGAGACCTATTGTATTTTTTTTTTCTTTTTAAATGTTGATGACCGACATCTGCTTCCAGATTCCATACCTTCAGTCAAATTAACTGAAAATATAAAATCCAAAAACAAATGTCAGTCAAGTCCTGCCAAATTATACAAACCCCCAACGGTTCCCGGTGCAACGCTAGCCGCATTGCCACGCTGGATGGCGATGGCTAACCTTTGCAAAAAGAACGAGCGGTTGCGGGAGTCACCCGTTTTGTCCCGGAGTCTATCTAGCCCTATCTCACTAATGAGCTTCTTGGCCTATAAGTGCGGCTAGATGCATTTATACGCTACCGGACGACGAGATTGTATTGGATCTAGACGGCCCAGCGGGTTCGTAGAGAGTGCGTTTCAACGAGGTATCTGAGAAGATGCGCAATGAGGGATGTGTGTGATATTCACCAACCAATAGGACAACTCATTATCATAGCCTCCCAAAAGTGCATTCCTAGTGAAAACCGAAGGCACAATCTTGAACACCAAAGTTGTAAAAAGTGCATGAGGGTCACGTGTGAGGAATTTGCTCGAGGATTGCTATCTATAAATTTTTTCCTAGTTTTGTATGTATAAGATTCGGCTCTGCTAAGCCCGTACCACATAATCCGCTACGCAACCTCGCACAATTCAGATTCTTCGTACAGGAAACACACCATTACTGGCACTACGCCAGCATGTGTAGAACAAAATGTTAAGAATTTGAATACGGGGTTATTCAAATTCACAACATTAGGTTATTCCTGAATTGCCCTAGGGCAATTGCTTTAGTAATGTTGCGACGTATAAGTATACTTACTTTATCCAAGACCTCTATTATGTTATAAAAGTAGTACATTTATTTTACAGACAAACTGGCTTAGCCAATGTGAAGGTCGGGAATTATCCTACGGGGACTTACTATCGGGGAAATGGTACCCTATATTTTTAGGTCGTGGCTAACTTATGTTCTGAATTCATCGAAATCCGTTCAGCCATAACAGACATGTAGTGATAATGTGAAAATATCGAGGGCGTGACTGTCGTGAGCTCATGCGCATTTAGTTTTTTATTTTTGCAACGTATTTCAGAACGAAACCGTAATAAACAGAATTTGTTAGCAGATGAAGTACTGGCAACTAAATAGCTAACGTATTACAAATATGGAACTTGACTCTCTTTTCATCATCCACCAATCATCTTCAGGATTTTGGATCCAAACCTTTCCCTTTTGCAAAACAAGAAATCTTTCATCAACTTTAAGAGTAGATAGTGATCCTCAAAGAAATACATTTATAGGCCATACAAAATTTTGTTCTATGCAGCCATTGCGCCAACCGTGTCGTTTTTCTTTAAGGCGAATTGGGTTTGAAGCCAATTTAGAGATTTCCAAGTCGACAATAAAGCGAGGCCAGATGAATGGCCCAGATGGTCCGGTACGCACCTGCCAGAGTTTACATTAGATGTGCTAACCGTTGATTAGATCCCTTCTGAAAATACCCATTATATTCAAGAAGTTCACCTCCATAGAGCGCTGAAACACATGCTAACCAAGTCCGTATTTCGATCCTTTCAATCAATTACAGAAACATGCCTTCTTTCTTTGCCAGAAGGTTTCACGAATACACACCCTAATGACAATGCCACCATTGCCATTTACCACCCAATATTTATATCAAAGTTCTTCTTAAATATTTAAAGCAAAAATAACGTCACAAATCATGTAATAAAATATGCGCGTGTGTGAGTGAGTATCTGTGGAAACTGCATATGCCTCAATTAAGGCTTTAAGATAGCGTTACTAGGTATTTTCACAGAGTTAATTATAAACCTGTCGTGTTTGTAGGAGCCACGTGCAGTAACAAAAGTAGCAGTAGTTATTTCAGCACACTGACCCTTCGTGCGCAAAAAGGAGAACAAACAAAAGCCTTTTCCTCAATTAAGCAATTTGTGTGGACATAAATTTTGTGAGTGTATGGCGCTCACCGGTTGCCGGGATGTTTCAGTTCTGTTATTCGAGCGCCCGTTCATTTTGAACTAAATGTACAGGCGAGGCGGTACGCTAAGACCGCTATTGTTTGGAGCCTCTAAAAATTAAGTTATCTACATAATATCTATACTAAAAATATTTTAAACAGGAAAGATTTGTATTTTTGTATTTCTTCTTCATCTCAGCGTTAATCCCAGTCGCATCCATAGCTTTTTTCAGCTTTGGAGTCTGGGATCCGCTTTACCAGTCTAACTGCTGATTTTGGCTTAACTTCGATATTTTCCTTGAAGCGACTGCCGTCTGACCTCCACAACCCGAAGGTGATATCGAAGCATTGCAATTAGACCAATTGTTGGACTTTTGAGGGCTCCAACAACCCGTAACGACTGTCATTAGATGTTCCTATGGCAACCGGGACCAACGGCTTAAGGCACGACCAGACCAATGCAAATTTTCATATTCATGCATACAAATATTTACACGGCGCGGGGATCGTACCCGAGCCTCCTTGCGCAGCGGCCGCGTTCGTTACCGCTACGCCACAGAGGCTGTTAATTGTATTTTTGTATGTGTTACTATGAAAGCCCGAACTGCGGTAAATCTTAGGTAAATCCTAAGATTTTACAAGTCTCACTGGCAAAAGTCGGAATTGTTCTGTGCTCTTAACCTTTACCGGTGGTTTATTGAGGTAGATAAATTTTAGTTTTTACCACAGATATTGATAAATAGTAAAATAATCAGAAAATATTTATAAAACAATAATAACGATTGATGAATAATATATGCAAAAACAAAATACAAAAACCAGAAACAAACACAAATGTTTTCACACTCATTTCCTTATTTGGCAGCGCTATTTTGTTGAGAATTTAAAAACCAAGAAAAGAAAAACCAAGACTCGCCGGTGAAAGGCCGAATTGTTCTATATCTAACTTCCGATATCTGCAGCTAAATCAAGGTCACATTAGTAATAATGAAAAAAGAAATTAAAATGAAACTTAGAGGTTGTAAAATTACCAAATTTACCAATAAAACTTGGTAAATCTTATCAATAAAAGACTTCACGAGACAATGCCCAAGTGTTGTAGTTATTCCACAGTAACAACTATTTACAATAATAATGGATCACATGTGGACAAATTATAATTATGTAAGTAGGTAGCTCAACATTTCGTATTCCTAGCGGTTTGATGTAAGCCCATACTTTCAAGTATGGCCATAAAACCCACAATGTCTTCAGGCAAGCTCTCTAGAACCTCTGTAGGCTGAAATCTGTTAACAAATTATATATTTTGTCTTTAGCTTCGCGACAGCAGAAAAATCTGGTAACTTTGTTCTAGGCTAATCACGTTATCGAGGACACTACCCACAATAGTACACCATGATACACAATGATTGCGACTAGTTGGGATCGTTTGGACCGAACAGACCATTGGATGGTCCCAACGATCCCAACTAGTCGCAATCATTTGACAAAAATGTGTTCACCGATTAGGGGGCTGGTGTTCTATTGTGGGTAGTGTCCTCGATAACGTGATTCGTTTGGACCATCCAATGGTCTGTTCGGTCCAAACGATCCCAACTAATCGCAATCATTTGACAAAAATGGTCACCGATTAGGGGCCAGATTTAAAAAAGAAATTGACAATAAAAAATAATGAGCGAAAGGAAAAAGATTTTTCTTCAAGTTGCCTCTATGTTCCCGCAGTGTATAATCCATTTCTTGCAACACTCAAAGATACTGCAACAAATTTATCTAAAGATTTGAAAAGCCTGTAGTCTACAATAAATCAACACAAGCGCATTTGCAGAAAATGAATTGCAAACATATAGCTAATGTTGCAGTTTCACCGATATTCAATGCTTTTTGCTAGCAGACTACAATAATGGGGATGTTCGCATACTGGCTTTTTGTTCAGATCATGCTCGCCACCATATGGTACAATTGAAAATATTTTTCAGAGATGGGACATTTAAAATCTGGTCTTTTCTCTTATATAAATTGTATACAATACTTGGCTATGTGTGTAGCACTGGGAAACAGTACGCATATAGTGCCATTAATATTGTGTATTATAAAAGAAGATAAAATTACAAAAAAAGAAATTTTTAAATCTTATTTTTATTTTCTCTGATTTGAAACAAAAGTCTCCCAAATGATATAAAACAAATAGAAGGTTGCAACTATCTAAATATTGTTCCCAAGTGAGAAGACTACCTCTTCTTCTTCTTCAGCCTATGGATGTCCACTGCTGGACAAAGGCCTCCCCCAAGGCTTTCAAAGATGACCGGTCTTATGCTCCCCGCATCCATCGGCTTACCGCGACCTACATCAGGTCATCAGTCCTCCTTGTTGGGACGCAGCACGTACTGGAAGACGCAGCGTAGGGAGGCCTACGCTGCGTCTTCCAGTACGTGGCTGCCACTCCAGAACCTTACTACGAAGACTACCTCATATAGTGCGAATACCAAAAAGGCAAGATATAAAAGATCTGGCTGCATCATTAGATTTTCACACTCAGTAGTTTGAAGACTACCAATCTGAACACAAAGTGTTAAAAACTGCTTTAAAAAAATATTATTTGCAAACAAAAAACTCGCCTGCATAAAAATCTAACGAACTGAAAAGGCAGAAACAAGTTGAACAATCAGAGTTTGGGCACTGTTCTATGGAGCACTTGTTTATCTAGCTAAGAGGTCCCCCAACCTTGTTAGTTCAACTTGTTTCTGCCTTAGTTTTCAGTTCGTAAGATTTTTATGCAGGTGATTTTTTTGTTTGTTGTTGGTAAATATTTTTTTTATATTTTAATCTTTTTTAGTTTTCTTATTTATTAATATGTTATGTATATATTTAGAATCGGTGTTTAAAATCCTTCATTTTGGTACCCCACTCGATATGCTTGGTAGACTTTTTCTTCTTTCTTTTTTTTACCTCACAATATGAAGTCAAACATCCGCCATTTTGGTTTTTTTAATGTCACCTAAAGATACAAGGTTCTGGAGATACAAGGTAATAAAGAATATTACTTCCTGGCAGTCGGGGTAAAAGGTTACCAAAGAAAATAATGATCTCAGACAATCAATGTCAGACTTAAAACTACGCATAAATTATATGGAATGGCAGTCTTGCTAGAGTAATAATAAATGCAATGTCTAACTGAAAATAAGCAAGAGAACCTTAATACAGTCGTGAAGCATCTCGGTTCAGTTGTCGGATGCGCGCTAAACGCCAATGATATTCTTCGCTGTACCCGCGTAGCCAAACTCGTAAGCTAGGTACCTACTGTCCGCACGCGCTCGCAAAACCTCGCGATAATCTTCTGGCCTCGGTAATCAATTACAATAAACAGAAAAAAAAAATACTGACGCCATAGCGCCTATCTTGGGATAGCTGGAGACAAGAAACTATAGTATGTGCTCGAACATTTATCTCCTTGCAATAAGGCGCTTCATGCTGCTACTAGACAAAAAATACCTAGTGAAAAAATTTACGAATGCACTAGCCGTCCCTACAATTTTTGAAAGTCCCCCTTGATTTATATGGTCTTCCACGAACAAACCTTATCATTTGACACCTAGAAGATGTGTTCTTTTCAACAAAAAAAGAATTATCAAAATCGGTTCATAAACGACGAAGTTATCCGCGAACAAACATAAAAAAGCCTCCTTTTTGAAGTCGGTTAAAAACCATCTGTGCCAAATTTAAAAACAAGAAGAAGACAGAAAGAGTAATAAAGATCCATTCATACATTTTCACAATCTTTCGCATTTATAGTATTACTAGAATCTTGCCATCACAATGCTTAGACAACGGCAGTTTTTTTCAATGTTTCATAATTCATGGAATATTTTAAGATTGATACCCAAATATATGATGAATTTACGTTATTATTAGCCACTACTACACTAAAATACCCACTTAATTAACATAGTAAGGATATCTTTCAATACTTTTGAACAGGTACTTGTGTTTATATTGTGAGGAGTACACATTTAATAAAGCCGACTGTAAGATAAGATTAGAAACAGAATCACATAATATTTAAGGTAGTAGACATTAAGCGTACATAAACTCTGAATTTTAAAAAGTATACTTTTTTCATCCATTCTTGTCTGAAGATTGTCACTAAAATCAATCTAAAACTAAGTTTTTCCTGAGGCATTCGGTAGCAAACAAATAATAGGGCCCTGAATATCCAATGAACTTCCTCGATTCAAATAATTTGAGTGCGCCTCAGTCCGCGACGACAGAGGATTCTCCTGTGCAATTAAGTGTTTCGGCTTTCATTGCGAGAAACTTGAAATCAGTTCTTTGAATGAGCTTCAAATTCGCATGTCAGCAAATGGTGGCCCCGGAAACTTGGCATTCACACTTTTACTTTGTTATGAAGCCTTTCTCTAAGATTAGCTCGTTCAAGTCATTCTAGCAAGTCTCGGTACTATACTCTAACATAAATTTGGAATATTTTGGTGATCCATGGCTTTAATATTAAATATAGTTAAGTGCAAGAAAAAGTTATTGGATATATTATTCAAAGAAAGAGAAGGAAACAAACAAATTATTAGTTTATTCTGCATAAATAATATACAAACACAAACACACGCACGCGGCACATTATGTTAGTACTGTTTTTTCATATCGGAACATACAGCGCTTAGTACTACTTAATATAGTTACTTACTCAATATATAAAATAATTAGAGAGCATGTTGTATACAGTGGCAATTTAGTAGATACCATTTTTTCCTTTTGATCTAGTATCTGCCTCACCCGCTGCAGGTTTCTCGTTCGGAGTTTTAACGGAAACATGAGGTTACGATGCACCAGCGGGAAGGATATTATTGCTCACGAGCTAAATTAAACCGCGAGAGTGCAACAACAAATTAATGCTCACGCGTATCAAACTATGTTTTTCAACACACTTGGAAAGGAAAGCTAAATCATAAACATGGTTGTGACAGATGTCAGATGGATACGCGAATGATTTCTTGGTACCTGAACTAAATAGATATAGTTTTTTTTTATTATTAGAGCATATGATTCTTTAGTATGAGTAATATAAGAACCCACATCTTGAGTTATTTTCGCAGTTATCTGTGGCTTACTTTCTCACATTATTGCGGGAATATAAAGTAAAAAGAAAGCTTGTTCAATTCCCTGCGTTGAGTGCTGTAGCGTAGTATGTACATAAATACCTATAATTCTATGTGTGTAACCAACGCATAACTCGTATATTACCCGAAATAAGATCAGTCCTGCATTATACTTTGCGATGTTTCAATCAATCTGATACCCGTCCTTATTATGGCGACCCTGCTACTAAACAGGGCTTGTCATCATGTGCGTGATCAGTCTAGAATTTGCTCCGCGCAGTTACTGTTTTAGTTAAGAACTTTTTACGAGTGACTTTATATCATGTAACTCAAAAGTAACAAATGAAGAGGTATTTATCAACCAAGTTAGCGCTGCTAAGAATACCGCGACGGAGGAGGAATTCAAATTTCATTTGTCGGTGATAAATATTGCGACAATCATTATTTACACGATTTTATTTATCTAGATATAGCGTATTTGTGTAAAAAATTCTTTAGGAGATTTATCTTTAATCGTTTACCTTACCCTTTATACGTTTTAAAATTTTACTTTATCGTGTTTTGTTACCTAGAATACTTTCCTTATAAATTACGCAGTTTGGCGAAGGACCTTTTGGGTCCGAACCCTTATACTAGTGATGTATTATTTTAAGTTGATATCGTGGAATCTCTTGAAGATTACCTTACATTGTTAACTATTATCAGCTTCATGTTAATACCAAGTGTTCATTTGTTCCTTTTGAAGTTGTGTTTTTAAATATGTTAATACTATGTTTAGGTTAGGTTAGTTTGATGTCTGGTGAAGCCATACGGAGGACGGGTCTGAGCAGTTGTGTTGCGATGTGTGCAGGGTACGATGCGCCTCATGTTGTTGTGTTGGGAGTTTGGTCGTGGAGGGTCTTCAAATCAGTCTCCCTTTGGCGCAGCATCGTTGGTCGTGTTGTTGGGTTTAACATTGCATCACCTCACTCAACTGCCATCTTCCTCCCTATTCGCTCAGTTTTTCTGAGTGAATAGGCTCTTAATAAACTAGCGCGCTTTATCATCAAAGATCGCATCACTGCTTACCATCAGGCGGGATTGCGGTCAAGCGCTAGTTTATAATTATTAAAAAAAAAACAAGGTTTTAGCGAGGATTTTTGCTACCTTCGTTGGATCAATGATGCCGGCTGCGATAATCTACAATTCGCCGCAGCGGTCCAGAGATTGGATCCACGTCCTCGGAACTTAATGTTCCTGGTGTGTATTAGGCATGATAGGAGTGTTCGCTGTTCTTTCCTGACTCCTGAACTATATCATTATACTATAGTGTATCATGTACCGGTTGATTCTCCGCACGTCTCATTTGTGGATTCGTTTATGATGATTGATGTCACGTGATCCCATAGTAGTGGGTGCGCAAATTGGCAGTGCTAAAGGGTCCGTAGTGTAGGTGTATGAAGGCTGCTACTATGTTGGTATCCGCTGTGGGCTTACGTACGTCCTTAAGACCAAACAAGAATACTCATAGCTAAGGAGTTAGCTGATAAATCGTGTACCATTGCACGGCACCACGTGGCAGTTTGTGGGCACCGAGTAGCCTGGTACATACGTGTGAGATTAAACATTTTGCCGAATCCCACACATATTGACAACCTCGCGAGCCAAGTCAAGTTACTTGCTTTGTTTGTGTTTTCGGCTTTCACGAGGTTCTCATCTTGCGGGATGGTTACGTCAACAATCTTTGAACGCCGCTCTGATCGGTCCACCATCTCTATATCAGGCTTATTGGCAACAATAGTCCTGTGATCCTGTCAGTGACGATGAATAGATCCTAGTACAATGTGACATTGCCATTTTCAAGAACTGGGTCGGGCATATCCCTGAACAGCACCTCCGATTTTATAAGGTTGTATTTGAGAGCAAGCTACTAATGAATTTACCTGGCTACAAGGTCATGTATATTATTAGTTTTTTTTCTATATATATATTCTATATATACATTTTAAAAATGTAAAACAATATGTATGTATAAAAAAAATAAAGGGAATAATAATAATAAATTTATTTACCAATAAATATACAAACTACAAAACAACATAAAACATAGTAACTATATAGGTAATATATACGCTACATAATAGGAGCATCTGTAACCGAACTAGGTAAAACCTGTATCTCGGTGTGCAGCGCCAAACCTCTCAGCAAGTTAATATCTTAAGAAATTAAGCTAACGCGAACAACTTTATGTCGATAAAAGGAAAAGCAAAGTAAAATAAAGTAAACTAAGCTAAAAACTAAGTTTTTTATAACAATTTTACATAAAACAAAATACAGTAAATTAAGCTCAAATTTAGTGAGTTAAAACAAATACAAGAAAAGCTAAGTGAGTTTGTGTTTGTGTATGGAGAAGGGACGATATTTATCAAGGACGTAGGTTCCCTGCGTACTAATATAACCCGTAAGCGTTATAATGTATGCCAATCTTCGACGCCCGCGATGTTGTGAGGCGATCTGAGGAATTACTTTACTTCTGGAGACCAAAGCCCTCCACCGGCGGGATCTCATGGCGATATTCGCTAGAGTGCGATTGTCGCAACCCAGTGCTGGCCACGCCACAATAGCGGCGGTAAGTTCCTTCTTTGAGGAGTGGCTAGAGGGGCGCCACGGCGCCCTCACTTTCAGTCTGACGCAAGTCCTCACCGGACACGGTTGTTTCGGAAGGGTTCCTGTTCCGGATAAGGCGGGAGGAAACACAAGGATGTCACCATTGTGTGGATCGCCCTGAGGACACGGTGGAGCATACGGTGGAGGTCTGCCCGGCTTGGGTAGAGCATCGCCGTGTCCTCGTGGCGGGAATATCTTGCGTCCCACCCTGGTCCAGGCAATGGCCTGGAGCGAGAGTACATGGCAGGCGGTCACCTCCTTTGGCGAAGCAGTGATGTTAGCAAAGGAGGAGGCGGAGCGCGTGAGGAACCGAGAATCCCAGCGCCCTCACGCCAAGCAAGCAATCAGCAAGTTGCTGATGCCTTAGAGAATGCTGGAGTAAATATAGCCTAGTCTACAATGCTTTTTTCTTCAGCGATTCGCTTACTGGTGGCTGTTAAAGGTCGCATACCGGTTGGTCCAGTGGTGTGGTTCATTGACAAAGATAGATCTACTGTTATGTTTTATTTTGAAAATGACTGATCCTTTGCTTACACTCATAATTTGGATACTTCGGTTCGCAGTATGTTGGTGAAATCGTGGAAAGAAGCGGGTCTTACCTAGTTCTGAAGATTAATAAAGGTTAGCAAAGCAGTTTCCTACCTATAGAGCCTAACATGCGGAGTAACTTGGTTGTCTTATAATATATTATGATTACACTCCAGAGTATATTACCCCAAATAACATATGTTCATAATGTTGTTTGGGTATGCTTTGTCATTAACTCATTCGGAATTTGATTTTAATGTAATTTAAGATTTAAATGAAATGAAATAAAAGTCATTTATTCAAATTAGGCTGAGAGTCAGCACTTTTTGAATGCCAATTTTACATAAGACAGTAACGCCCGCCTTTCAACGCTTCCTAGTGCTTTCGCTGAAGATGTGGCGGATCAAACTCCTCAGCGTAGGATAGGAGGTCTATTAATACTAGAGTCGTGGTTAACGGAGTGAATGTATCGACGGTTATCATTACCTGCGGGAGGATCTTTACAGCATGTTTCAGGCCTTTTAAATGCGTGCTTTAGTAATGCGGTACGGCTTTGAGAATAATTACTGAGGTAGTTAAGAGTGCACGCAACGTTACGGGTTCATTATTCTCTAGGTTTTTCCGGAAAATACTTTGTTTTTCGGTGGCGGAAATTTTTGAGAAATCGAGCGACCAATTCGACAGTTCTGGTCTGTTGGCCGTGCCGGAGCAGTTCCCTTACTCTGTTCACGAGGCTGTTAAAGTGCGCAAGTATTTTACTGAGATTAAGGTTCAGTGTAATAAATATTCGACCGCTGATATGACCTTTGTTTTGGGGCTGCGTACCTAAGGATCCAATAACAGGCAGTGACTTACACAATAAATTTAAACTTAAGAATTCTATTGTTGAAACAGTGATTTTGACTGCACGGTTAGCGCAATGGTTAAGGTCACGGGTTCGATTCCCGCAAGGAACAAATATTTGTATGACCTTTAAGTAGTTATTCAGGGTCTGGATGTTTGTGTATGTGAGTTTATATGTTTGCTGACACATCTACGATACAGGAGAAATTCCAAGTGCAGAGCAAATTTTAATTTAAAAAAATTCTTTTTTTTTAAATATAAATATGCTAAAAGAAAGAAAGTGATTACAGTCTCATCGTCAGTCACCCTCCGGTTGTTACTGAGACCGAACTGAAAAATTCTTCGCTTTTGGGACCCTTAGTGATGAATCGTGCCCTCTTACTTTTGGCAATTGACTCCGGTAGTGTAAGACAATGGTCCAATACTATTACAGCAATAGGCCATTACCTATTGCTGGAACCACATGTGAGAGTTCAGATTTAAAGGCAAATTTGAACCAAACCCGTTCACCTGATTTGAGTCACGTTCACTGTACGCTTGCATACTGTCCTGGGGAGTCCATTTCTGTGCAGTGAAGTAATATAGGGTTGGATCTTCCCTAAATCCATCCACATTCAACAAAGCTTAGTTGGAGAGACACATTAGGGAGACAAGGTCAACGAATATGACTGGGGTATAATAAACTCGTGAAGCTCCCACGGCGCCAAGGAATCAGCAAGAGGCCGGTCGTCAGTCACTCATAAGAGAAATGAGCTAAAAAAAATTGGCGAATACATGCATAAGGATAAAATACAGTTAGCTTTTAAGGGTGAGCTATAATGTTTGCAATCTATATATTCTTTCTATATATATATATAAAAATCAATGCCACTTTCTTTGTAATTTTATAACTTAAGAACGGACTCGCCTATCCAAACGAAATGATTAGGCTTTGTTGTGACTAATTATTAGATGGTTTTTGTGAAGTTTGAACAAAATCGGTTGAGCGGTTCTTCATTCATGACATATTTTGTAACAAATGAATTTAATGAACGGTGGATCCTCATCTCATCTATATATACATAAAACTTTATATAACTTCTATATATTTAAAAATCAATGCCACTTTCTTTGTAATTTTATAGTCCACCAAAACTGTGTAATGTCACCAGATTGGCAGGTAAAAACTCATTGCCAAATTTAATTGAAGCTACTATCTTAACTAGTAAATCAAAAGGAGAACTTTGTTTGATACCGCGTGTCCCTATGATCCCAACTGATATGCCATTCAACAATGCCCAAGGGCAAACATTTTACGTTTGTGGTGTGAATTTGGAGCAATCATGTTTTTCACATGGCCAACTTTATGTAGCCTGTTCGAGAGTCAGTACCCCCAGACGTTTGTTTATACATGATAGAAATGGAAAAACAAAGAATATTGTTTATCTAAATGTTTTGGTTAAGTTTTAATATTGCTAGCAAAAAAAAAAAAAAAAAAAATTGAATAAAAAATAAATTAATTGGTTCTCAGAAGTTACCACCCACCAGACAAAGCCTTGCCGCCAAGCGATTTGTCGTGATCCGGCATGATGTCTGGTGAAGCCGTACGAAGGACGGGTCTGAGCATTTGTGTTGCGATGTGTGCCGGGTACTATGCGCCTAATGTTGTTGTGTTGGGAGTTTGGTCGTCGAGAGTCTTCAGATCAATCTCCCTTTGGCGCAGCATCGTTGATCGTGTTGTTGGGTTTAACATTGCATCACCTCGCTCAACTGCCGTCTTCCTTCCTATTCGCTCAGTTTTTCTGAGTGAATAGGCTCTTAATAAACTAGCGCGCTTTACCATCAACGATCGCATCACTGCTTACCATCAGGCGGGATTGCGGTCAAGCACTAGTTTATAATTGTTAAAAAAAAAAATTTTTTTTTGATGATCCAATAAATTTGTTGTTATTATTTCACTTTATACGTAGCGAAGCACATGTCGGGCCGCTAGTATTAATAAAAAAGAAGAGGTTCGTTTATTTTGGAGACAAAATTCGGTGATGAACGGTACGTGGGGAACAGTTTATACATCGAAAACACACATTACCACACCACACTACATACTAATTGCTGTTTATAACTGTTCTTAATACAATTGCCAAATACATTACCACTGTAATGATACCAACGTGGCTTTTGTCTTTCTCACTGATTTTAGGTAATAAAAAACAACGAATATAGCCATTAGTCGCATTACTTTGAATTAAGCAATTGATCGTATGAATTTTTTCTCGGTGGTAGGCCATAACATCGGCTGCCGGCAGAAGTTACCACCCACCAGACAAAGTCTTGCCGCCAAGCGATTCGTCGTGTTCCGGCATGATGTCTGGTGAAGCCGTACGGAGGACGGGTCTGAGCAATTGTGTTGCGATGTGTGCCAGGTACGATGTGCCAAATGTTGTTGTGTCGGGAGTTTGATTGTGGAGGGTCTCCAGATCAATCTCCCTCTGGGTTAAATATTGCATCACCTTTTTTTTTTTTTTTTTTTTTTTTGCCGGGGTGGAAATCCTCATAGGATGCCCGCCGCCCTGGGGTGGGCGACGGGGTATGTCAGACTTTTACTGACTAAAACCACCCCGGTGTGTCTTCTATCACGAGCGCGCGTGGGGCCGCGGGAGTCTAAATTCTTCCACGGCCCCACACCCTCGTGCTGGCCCGGTCTGTCCGGGACTCGTCTCCTGCACGGGGTAGTGGGGTGTTAAACTACCCCGTGCATCGCCTCAAAGGCGCGCGCCGACACTCGCGCGCGCCTCCGCCTCGGGGTCCATCAATAGGGGGCGGGGACTTCCCCATGTCCCTCGCCCCTGGACCCATTCATGGGGGGCGGAAGAGGGCGTTATCCGCCCTTCCTCGGCGCCCGGTGCGTCTTCTGCGGCCCGGGAAGGGAGTTGATATCTCCCTCTCCCGTTCCGCAGCTTCCTTCTGCGACATCACGTCCTCGCAGAAGGACACCACCGCGTCCCACGACTCTGAGCTGCCGACCATCCTCCGCACTACTGCCGGCAGCATCAGGTCGCCCCCTACTTCATTTGTGAGGACACGGCGCTGCTCCTCCCAAGCTACACACTCGGAGAGCGTGTGCTGCGCCGTGTCCTCCCCGCATTGGACGCAGTGGTGGCACCGAGCGTCCGGCTCTCTGCCTAAGCGACGCAGGTACTTGCCGAAGCAGCCGTGCCCCGACAGTACCTGCGTCACCCTGAACGACAGGGAGCCGTGCCTCCTCCCGAGCCAGTCGTCGAGTACTGGCCGGATCGCCTCGACGGTAGCGAGGCCGGCGGTAGGGCGCATAAGCCTCTGCCGCCAGTCCGCCACCAGGACCTGACGGAGCTCCTCTCGGCGCAGCTCGATCTGTCGCTGCACCGGACTGGAGCCCCGTGTCCGCTCTTCCTCGCGCCATTGGTACAATGACGCGAGTACTTTCGCCTCTAGGTCCCAGGGCGGGGATCCGGCCAGGACGCAAGCCGCCTCGTAGGAAATCGTGCGATACCCGCGGACGACCCTGACGGCCATCGCCCTCTGCGGCTTGCGCAGAATGGCGAGTGTTCCGGCCGTCAGGTCCATCGCCCACACAGGGGCCCCATACAGGGCCATGGACCGCACGATTCCCACGTACAACCGCCTACAGGCGGCGCTCGGGCCCCCCATGTTGGGAAGCAACGTTGATAGCGCGCCTGCTGCACCCATCAGCTTGGGCGCCAGCCGCCGGAAGTGGGGTCCGAAATCCCACCGGCTGTCGAGCACCAATCCCAGGTACTTCATGGTGAACTCGACAGCTATCCGGGCCCCACTGACCACGATATGTGATCCCGGCGCCGGCGCACGCCGGGGGCCATGGAAAACCATGGCCTCCGACTTGTCAAGGGCCACCTCCAGGCCCAGGCGCCGGATGCGGTTCACCACCTGTGACACCGCAGCCGTGGCTATCAACGTCGCTTCCCTGTACGAGCTCCCCCGGGCAGTGACAAGCGTGTCGTCCGCATAACACGTCAAGTCGGCGCCCGACGGGAGCTCGCCTCTCAGCACCCAGTCGTAGCCGATGTTCCACAGGAGCGGTCCCAAGACCGATCCCTGTGGAACACCGCACGACATTTGGTGCCGACCGGCACCGTCACGTCCCCGATAGATGACGCATCTGTCCTCCAGGTAAGCCCCTACTATGCGGCGGAGGTAGGGAGGCACCCGATGGTATTTCAGGGCCTCCCTAATACAGTTCCAGGGTAGAGTGTTGAAGGCGTTGGAAATGTCTAAAGACACCGCCAACACCACCCCACCCCGGGACACCGTATCCTCCGCCAGGGCTCTCACGCGCATGATGGCGTCTATGGTGGAGCGCCCCCGACGAAAACCGAACTGGCTGTCGTCCAGGTTCGGCCCCTCTCCGCACAAGTGGCCGACGAGGCGATCTGCGATTATACGCTCAAAAAGTTTGCCCGCCTCGTCGAGCAGCACTATGGGCCGATACGCGGACGGCGAGTCCGCAGGGCGCCCCTCCTTCCTGAGCAGGACCAGCTTCCCCTCCTTCCACACACTGGGAAACTGACCCTGCTTAAGGCATGCCGTAAAGAGCCCCCTCAGCTGGGGCTCTAGCTCCTTCAGAGCAAGGACGAGAGCTCGGCCAGGAACTCCGTCGGGTCCGGGCGCTTTATTCTTGGCCCGGAGCCGCGACACGGCCGCTCCCGTCTCTGCTTGCGTCACCACGGGGACATCGGTGCCCTCTTCTTCTGGAGAGTCTGTGGCTGAGGGTGAAACCATCGCCGGGGGAACATGTCCCGCCCGCTCAGGGAAGAGGGTGGATACCACCGCCTCCAGCAGCTGGGGTTGCATACTTTGCACCAGTGGGGGCGCCCAGGGACGCAACTTGCCCCGTACCCAACGGTAGGGGCGCCCCCACGGGTCCCGATCTAGGGACCCCAGCAGCTCTTCCCTGGCCCGCGACTTAGAGTCGCCGATGGCCAGCCACAGAGTCTCCTGGGCCGCGCGGTACACCCCATACCGCGCGGCCTCCTCGACGGGATCTCGTCGACGTCGTCTTCGGTAGCGCGTGTACTGGCGGCGAGCCGCGACGCACTCGACGCGCAACCGCGCAATGTCGTCGTTCCACCAGTACACGTTGCGCCTTGCGGACTGTTGGCGGACGCGGGGCATGGACGCGTCGCAGATCTGCGTCATCGCCCCGCGAAACCGCAGCGCCTCCGCTTCGACGTCGACGGACCCGTCCGTCGCCGACTCCCAAATCCAGGACTGGACTATGGCAGCTTCCTCGAGTAGTTCCCTGTCAAGGCGCTTAAGCGCCCAGCGCGGGCCGTCGTTAATCGGGGCTCTTGGATGGCGGCCGCTCGCGGTCTGGGCGGAGACATCGAACCGGATATACCGATGGTCCGACAGCGTCTCCACCTCCACGGCGACACGCCAGTCATGGACACGGCTGGCGACAGAGGGGCTAGCGAAAGTAACGTCTACTATCGACCCGCCCCGCTGCCGCACGCACGTGTATACCGAACCCCGATTCAGGACGACCAGGCCGGTCGTCACTACCCACTCCGCTAGCACCTCGCCCCGAGGGTCAGTGACCGGAGATCCCCACGCCGATGACTTGGCGTTGAGATCCCCGAGCACCAGAGCGGGACGAGGGTGATAGCGGCCTACGACGGTGCCCAACTCGACAAGGAACCCCTCGAAGTCGGCGAGACTCTTGTTGGGGGAGAAATACGCCCCCACGATGACGATGCCGCCCGAGACCGCAGCAACCCAGCCGCGGCCCCGAGACGGGTCGATCAGAGTCCCGCCAATAATGGCCACCGAGCCGTCAATGCATCCCAGCCAGTCGTCACGGGCAGGAATGAAATACGGCTCGGCGACCACAGCCACTTGGATCGACCACTGCGCCATGCTCTGGAACAAAAGATCCTGAGCTCTGGCGCAGTGATTGATGTTGCCCTGGAGGAAACGGAATTGTGCCATTATTGACACTCCATTTCCTCGGCAACGGTCCTGGGCCGGGAGTCGGCCGCGGAGCTGTTAGCCTGCGGGGGAGGCGAGATTTCCCCGGCAGGCTTAGAGCTCCTCTTCTTCTTTTTGGTGGCCTTTTTGCTGGCAGGCGTGCCACAGGCCCCTCCGCCCACTCTGTGTCCCGCTGGCTTCCCTGCAGCCGAACATAAGCTGCAGTTGAGCGCCGCGGAACACTGGGCCGCCTTGTGGCCGGGCTGACCGCAGCGATAGCAAAGATCGCTACGGTCAACCTCAGCGGTGCACTTGGCCCGGACGTGCCCCTTCTCCAGGCACCGGAAGCACCGCAAAGCCCGGGGCTGCAGGAGTTTAACTCTCGCTGCAACCCAGCCTACCAGCAATCTGCCACTTGCGGCGATTTTATTCGCCGACGCCACAGGGCACCGAACCCAGACTGCGCCGAGTCCGGTGGCGTCGGTGCGAATATCGCCGGCCCGCACCTTGTCCGGCGGACACTCTCCGCTTCGGGCAACGGCCGCCACCACCTCCTCGGAAGTCACGGACTCGTCCAGGCCGGCAATCCGCACCTCTGCGGTTTTAACCGGCCTGGAAATCCGGACGTCCTCGGGGTTGAGGACCTCCCTCAACCTGGCGGCCAGAGCGTCCGCCTTCTCGGCATTGCCGCTCGCAGCACCAGCTACCTCAAACAGCTGCGCACCCGTGGCAGCATGTCTGATGGTGACGGACTGGAGGCCAAGATCCGACAACTTGATCTTGGCCTTGGCCTCGGTAAGGACCGAGCCGTACGTTACGCCGCGCTCCGAAGCGCCACGCTGAAGCGTGAGCGTCACGGCCTCGGAACGCGGGGCCCGCACAGCCGGTCCCTTGCGACCGCTTTTGCGACCGCCTTTGCCAGTCCGCCGCGCAGCCTCCGGAGCCACCTTTGCGGTTTTACCGGAGGCGCGCGCTGGTGCTGCTGAGGCCGCCTTGGCGGCCTTAGCGGCTTTGCGGGCCTTCTTACGACCCACGACTGTCGCCCAGGTCTCACCCTTAGACCCGGCAGTCGTGGGCTGCTCGCCCTCTGGAGCTCGCTGAGGCGCAATTCCCGGCGTTCCCTCAGCCCTACGCCGTTTGTCGGCCGCTAGGGGCGGACGGAGGTTTTCCTCAGGGAGGCGCCGGGAATGCGCCTCAAGTTGGGCTTTTACCATGCTCCCGCACTGGAGCATGCACACACGGACGACGCGCTCAAGGCACGATGCGCTCAGCTCATCATCCGTGCGTGCCGGTCTTGGTGCGGGAGCCGGAGCCACTTCGGAAGCGGCAACGGTGGGCGTGTGTCGCTGCTGCTGCTCGCTCAGCGCAGCGACTTGTCGCCGGAGGTCCTCCAGATCATCACGGAGGCGGCTGTTCTCCTCCTGCAACTTCACGACCTCGTCTGAGGCCGTCGTGTTGAGGAGGGTGCCAACCGCCTCCCTGATGTCCGCGGCAGCCTCCTTGAGACCGCGAATGAACGTGCTCTTCAGGTTGCCAGATTTTGTGGCAACCTTAAGGACCAGGTCCACCCCGTCCAAGGCCAGCTGACTAAGGGCCACCGCCGACGGTTGCCCCCCTTCCGCCGATAGAGCAGCGCGTCGCTCTCGAGCGCGTCGGGCCATTTCCGACACTTCGTCGGCTGCGACGGCTTTGCGCTGCTCCCTCCTGGCGGCGTTGAGCTCCGCCTTCGAGCTCCCTAGCGAGGCACAACTCTCGCCACCAGGGTCCTCCGAAGTGACCCCCATGTCACTTTCTGCTTCGCTGGCCGCCGGGGAACGCACGAACTTACCCTGGGCGTCCCTCCGCAGCCGCGAAGCAGTCACTCCTCTGGAATTTTGCCGACCTCTCCTCGCGGTCGGCACCTTCGGGGCCGGCAGGCCTTCTTCTTCAGAGGTCAGCTCCGCCGGCCCACCTCCCTTCTGAGCAGGCTCGCGTGGTCGCTTCCTAACGGAGGACGGTCCACGCGGCCCTTCGTCCACATCCACTGCATCGCATTCGCTGCCAGTAACATTAACGACAGCAGGGGCCTGGTCACCTACCCCTGCGCGTTCTTCGGTCACCAATTTAACATTCGCAGGCCCGGATACCTGCGAACGCCGGGCGTCAGCCGGATCGCAAGACAAAACACAATTCGCTATCTCTGACATTTCATTTACGATAATGGGTGTTACTCACATCACTTCCCCAAGGCGATGCGGCCGCTCTTTTTGGAAGGGTATTAAACCTCCCGAGGCCTGCGGATGCCTCTGGTGCAGGATATACCGCCCACTGCTCGGTATCTAAAACTAACTTACTACTAATAATATTATTAACATTTTTTGAATTTTTTATTAATTTTTAAATTTTGTATTTTGTTTTGTTTATTTTGTATTTTCTCTTTGATTTTTATCTTTTTTCCCCCTTATTTAAACCTAACCTATATGTAACCTAAACCTAAACCTAACCTAACCTACCCACCACCCGGCACCGTGGCTATGAAACCTCCACCGCCACGAGTGCCTGTAGACCGCAGGGCGAGGAGAAACCCACGGTCTTCTCCAACTCGGTCACGCGACGTGACCCCTAGGCCGCGGACTGTCAAAACGGCCCGCGGTCCACACCATCTCGCTCCCTATTCGTGCGCTCTGCTGCAGCGCTGCAGAGCACAGATAGGGAGCCCTCGGGAGCGACTCCTCCGCTCCGGCAGAAATTCGCCGCGGACAGCAATCTCCTCCTGCACAATAGTCACGAAGAGATTGCTGCCCACGCCCAGGGTGCACCGGCCCAGCGTCTGCTCGTCCTAGGGTCTCAAAACCAGAGGACCAGCAGGCACTGAGCACTCGGGGAGGTTTTCTGCCACGCACCCCAAATATTGCATCACCTTGCTCAACTGCCGCCTTCCTTCCTTTTCATTCAGTTTTTTGAGTGAATGGGGTTATTAAACTAGCGCGCTTTACCATCAACGATTGCATCACTGCTTGCTAAAAAAAAACATTGGATAAAGCAATTCTTTGCATTTCTTTGCTTTCTTCTATGTTTTCCAATACTTTTATTTTTTCTCTCCCAACCAATTATTTTTAGTTTCCTTATCTGCCCGCTATCGCGCAGCTTAGAAATCTAAAAATAACTGCTGGTGTTCTGTTTTGGATACTCCTTCACTCCTCCTTTGTTGTTGACCATACTGTGAAAACGAAAATGATTGTACACTGAGGACTACTCCAATCTCTCCAAAATTCTGAGGCCGAGTTACCTTTACCTCTATCGTGGATTGCGTCCGTCAACGCCACAGACATTAGTAATGTAATTACATTTTGCTGCCCAAGCCGACGCCAAAGCGGGGTGAACTATAGCTAACTTTTTGAAGTGTAGGGCGAGGCATCATAACAGTTTCCTGGAAAACGTTAATGTGGTAAAGACAATTTTAATTTTCTCGAAAAACAGCGCCTTTCCACGCACTTGACCCAGCCCGCAAACAATTTTTCAACCACGTTGTATTCTAAGCACGGTATGTTTGTTGTTTTAAAACAAGCCATCTGTATAATTTTTTAAAGTTTTACGTATTCATGCAATGAATTCGTTACAAGACTAATAATTTACTTAAGAAATTAATTATAATTGATGTTTGACGTTATGGGCACTATTTGTAAGAAATGAAGAAAATACGTTAATTTAACACACGACTAAAACAACACACAAGATACATACATCAGATGTAAAACAGTAGCGGAGAGTGTTGCTCGCTGCTGCACCAAAAAGGCCCAGTTCAGCACAAAACAGCCCATTCTCGGTGGTAGACCATAACATCGGCTGCCGGCAGATGTTACCATCCACCAGACTAAGTCTTGCCGGCAAGCGTTTCGTCACACGCCAAATAATGTTGTGTCGGTAGTTTGGTCGTGGAGCGTCTCCAGATCAATCTCCCCCCTCTGGCGTAGTATCGTTGGTCGGTTTAGCATTGCATCACCTCGCTCAACTGCCGTCTTCCTTCCTATTCACTTATTTTTTTTTTGAGTGTATAAGCTCTTTACAAACAAGCTCGCTTTACCATAAACGATTGCATCACTGCTTATCACAAGGCGGGAAGCACTAGTTTATAATAATAAAAAAAAATAAGTTCAGCAAAAATGTCAGACAACTACGTCTGTAAAAGATCGCTATTAGCGATAAGACCGCCCATTGTGTCACCCTTTGTAAAATCTTTATATTTATGTTTCTGTAATCTATATGGTGTACATAATAAGCATTCTATCCTATTGTAGTACCTGACGCTGATTTTCCAGTTTTATTTTTTTATTTTTCCATTTCGAAATTTAGGACATTAGGTAAAAACATATTACACATAATTAGCTTCTGCTCACGGTTCCAACCGCGAGAAATATAATATTGTTCTCCGCCCCAACCGTCACACCGCATCGCTTTCCCCCGTTATTACTTACCGACGTTTATGCTCGGCTTCTATGGGTCCAAGCGTTATGTTAAGTAGCGTCCCTCAAGAAGTGGACAATAAAATGCAAAGATCTTTTTCAAATCCTACCCGTAGTTCCAGAGATATTTAAGATCTAGTATAGATTATTTTTGCGAATACATTATAACAGATTCATTGTTTTTGTAAAATATAAAAAAATACGTACGCTAAAGTGAACCCACATCACTGGTAATGTTATAATTAAACTTTAATGGAAAAATTGTACATGGCCGCAAAATCAAACACCGACCATTTAGGAATTAAAAGTTCAAGGGGACTTCGTGTGGGCGCAATTTTTTATTCTCTGTAACATTTAGAAACTTATAATTAAATAAAAACACTTGATTTTTATCAGATATTTTACTTAAACACTTTCCAGAAAATTAACAATAGCAGAATAAGAAAACTTACAATATATACTTTTCTAAAGCAATAAATTAACATGGTAAATAGCTCGTGTGTATAATACAATGCAAATGTTCTCGAATTCGCGAGGGGAATGAACAAGCCCTTAGTACACGAGTATGTAGAAAAAACGTAGATTCAAGTAATAGAGTTGGATTCTTTAAACATACTCGCATGTAGCACCAAGAGAAAAAACGGTAAATGCGAAGCAGTTGTGAATTAAAACTGGAAAAATAAAAGGGAATCATCCAGCAGCTACTTGAGCGAGAACCTGTATAAAATGGTTTTCCATTTTTCAAAGCATTGTTTGTTGGTTCAAATACTGTCGAACTTTATGCCGGCACTGTAAGTAATAATGAAGCCTATGAACAAAAGTACGTTAAAAAAAATTAAAGTGAGGTTTCTTTTGCAGTCTATTATTCGTTTAAATGCCATAGGTTTTTTTTTATTTTCTGTCCCTTATGACGTATGTGATTTGACGTTAATAGTTGTTACATACAAAATCTATCCCTGGAAAACTGATATTTTAACAAAGAGAGCGTTCACGGTCCAAGGCTTGGGTTTTAAAACTCGTAGATATTAAAACTCTAACCCAAGTATCTCATATTTATGCCGTCAAATTGTTGTCATTTAAGGTGGAATTATTATTGTTTCGAAACAGTGATATAAAAAAATGTTGAATAGCCACTTGGTCTCGGAGGCCACCTCCAGGACCGCTCACAAAGTTTTATGTTGTGGAACTTAGCTGTTTGTGCTTGACATTTATTGCTTTTATATTTTACGAGCTCAAGAGAGACGACTTGCTAAATGTTGCTAAACAACGTACCAATATACTCAATAATATAAGCACGTTTTGCGTACTTGTAAACTTAATTTTACGCACTTTTACTGCGGTGTGTTCAGCTTTCTTTTTATTATTTGTATAGGATGACTTGTAAAATCGAATAATATTTTCCAAGGATGTAAAATATACCTAATAATATTTTTGCTGATGATATCGTAGTCATGGCTGAGACCGCGGAGGACCTGAGTACAATGCTCGAAGACCTCAGTAGGGCCTCCAAGCGAGTCGGTCTTAAAATGAACATGGGAAAGACGAAAGTCATGTCTAATGCCCATGTTGTACCGACTCCTATAAAGATTGGAGACTCTGTTCTCGAAGTTGTTGACAGCTACGTGTACCTGGGACAAACTATCCAGTTAGGAAGGTCCAACTTCGAGAAAGAGGTCAATCGTCGAATCCAACTCGGCTGGGCTGCTTTCGGGAAGCTACGTAGAATCTTCTCGTCCGAAATACCGCAGTGTCTCAAGACAAAAGTCTTCGACCAGTGTGTGTTGCCAGTGATGACTTATGGAATTGAGACGTGGTCGCTAACAATGGGCCTTATAAGAAGGCTCAAAGTCGCTCAAAGGGCAATGGAGAGGGCTATGCTTGGGGTTTCACTGCGCGATCGAATCAGGAATGAGGAGATCCGCAGAAGAACGAGAGTAACCGACATAGCCCGAAGAATTGCAACACTGAAGTGGCAATGGGCTGGACACATTGCCCGTAGGACCGATGCCCGATGGGGCCGACGGGTTCTCGAGTGGCGACCACGCACCGGAAGACGTAGCGTGGGTAGGCCCCCGACAAGGTGGACCGACGACCTGGTGAAGGTCGCAGGAAACCGCTGGATGCGGGAGGCGCAGGACCGGTCGTCGTGGAGAACCTTGGGGGAGGCCTATGTCCAGCAGTGGACGTCTTTCGGCTGAAATGATGATGATGATGATGATGAATATTTTACAAAGATAGATACGATTCGTGATAGTTTGACTCTTTTACAATGTTTAAGCAAAATTTTTCTCTGAACTCTCAATTTCAACGATTCCAATAAGGATTGTGACGTAACCAATTGTTTTGAACTAGAATGTGTGTGGTTGTTTCCTTAAAAGATTACATTATATACCTGATTGATGTGTAAACTGTTTATGATTCTATTTATAACTAGAATAAGCAATTTCGTTTAGAACCATTTATCTCAACATATTATTTTGTTCAGGAGCTTTTGTTCACGTCCATTTGCGTTTTTAACCGGCTTCAAAAAAGGAAGAGGTTCTCAATTCGTCGTAATCTTTTTTTTTTTATGTATATTCACCGATTACTGGAGACAAGAACTTTACACCCATGTGGGTTAAAATGAAGATCTGCAGTAGATTTGATGATGAACACCTTAGACAGTCGAGGGAACTCCTCAACGATTCACAGCAGCTACCGTTTTGCTTGATTAATTTGTGTTGATAAGAACTTTCCACCTAGATGGGTTGCGACTGTCATTAAGGCTCTAATAATGAAAACAAAAGCCAGTTCAAAGAACTCTTCAACGGTTCGCAGTAGTTGTCCTGTGTTTGGACTTAATTAATTTATCTTCATGAGAATTTTGCTCCCATATGAGTTATAATGAAGATCTGCAATGGATTCGATGATGGAGCCAAGAGACAGTTGAGCGAACTCCTCAGCGATTCACAGCTGCTACCTTGTGTTTGTACTTGATTATTAATTTGTATTGATAAGAGCTTTACACCTGGATGTATTATGATTGTAATTAGGGGGTCTTATGTTGAAGACAAAGGACAGTTAAGGGAACTCCTCAACGGTTTACAGTAGCTATTCTGTGTTTGGACTTAATTCATTTATATTGATACAATTTTTTTTTGACGCTGTGGAAATGCATTTACGCACCATACCCCGATGGGCGTGTGTGGGACTCGCCCAGCCGAAGCCGGGAATACCCACTAAAACCACAGCGGCATATCGACATCATCTGAGTGGCGGGGTCATGGGAAATAGCAGAGCCTTTCTACCAATCCCCCGCCGGTGATTCCCGCCAAAAGGCGGGCCCACAGTGGTCCCCCCATACGGAGGGGCCGGGCTGGGTACGTCTTCTTGTGCGAGAAGACGCAGCAGCCAAGGGTTTTTTAGCAAGGTGTCCTTCCTCTTAGCCCCACTCGTTTGCCCGGAAGCAAACGGGGCCCCCAGCTCCTATCAGTGAGGAGACCGGGTTGCCCGACGGTGACCCGGAGTTCGGGTCATGTCAGCCACTTGAAGTGGTGGTTGATCCACCGCACATGTGACCGCCGAAGCGATCCCCATATCTGGTTTTGATCCGCGCCGGTTAACCGGTAACCCCCATATCTAGGGGCCGTTCCCCTATCCGCCACCTGGGGACGCTTCCGATGGCAGGCCAGAAACTGCCCACGGAGTATGTCTGCCCCAACGATACTTTGAATAATGTAATTGTTGCAAATGTGCAATAATTAAGCATAACAACATAACATAATAATTAGCCTACGTTGCTCCCACTGTTGGGACACAGGCCTCCTCTCGATTAGAGGGAGTGGGCCGTAATCTACCGTACTGGCCCAGTGCTGGTTGGTAGATGTCACATGTCTTCGAAGTTTTTGGCTCTAGGACACGCCGGTTTCCTCATGATGTTTTCCTTCACCGTTTTGAGAGCAGTGGTGATGAAATAATTAACACAAAATAAACCGCCAGATGCGATTTCAAACCTACGATCTACAACTTATAAGTCGCGACCGATACCACTAGGCTACCACTGATGAAGAAAGGTTAGCGTGGATTCGAGAGTCAACCATGCATCCGCAGCAAGTACCAACGTCAGCGTCATGAGTACGGGAATGCCCGCGGCTCATCAAGTGCATATACCAGGTCCAAGAGACATAGTCCTGGTTATGTTGAATGAGAATACCTAAGCCCAACCAACAGGGGTGACCTTGCCCGGAATAGGGGAAATCTTTGTGTATAGAGGAGCCAGAATAGCCAATAACGAAGTGGCGTTTCAATACATTCTGGAGAAACATACAGGACCACCTCTATGTCGTCTGGACCAATGACAATTACGCAGCCTCTTTCCAAAATATGGTACACTGCCTTTAATACTTGGGAAGTAATTTGTGTACTTCAATGGCATTCCAACTTGCTCTCTCAATGGCTGCGGAGATCACCTCTATAGTTCCGGAAGCACCCAAGCTGCATAAGTATGAGGAGCACACAACATCAGACATCGACAAGGGAACCGTGGTAGCGGTCAATTCTCAGCTTCGCCATGTAACAGCGGCGGCAGCAACGATATGCTTTCGCATCGGTTTCACCCCTCCAACAACACGCCCTTAGTTACACCATACTGCAGTCGGAGAATTTGGTCGTCAATGGAGCATTGGTTGGCGTCGCTACTCACTAGCAAAACTAGACACCAGACCGCAGTATAGAACAGTACCAGTGCAACACAGCAGATTGGGTGTATCGTATCTTGTCGGGCCTTAGTATGCTCATCAAGGTTGACTACTCTTATTCGTTCAAAAACCCAAACGGGCTACAAAATGTAATAACAGTGCAAATGGTGGCTTTGACATTATGGGGTATAGCACTGGTCAAGAGTGACATTTCCCGAAAATCCTGGTCAGGGCTGGGTGCTAGTGAAGCTCCTGTCTCTCAAACCCCCCTAAGAGTATGGGTTTCAGACCATTGTCTAGGGATGGTAATGGTACACAATGTGGATTCATTCATGGCCAACGTGATAAACGGCAACTTCACGATCGGACAAGAGATAGACGCGTACTATGCAATGAAACCAACAGACGACCTTTAGGGAGCGAACGTATGCATGCCTTATGCTGCGTTTTAACAATAGGCGAAGACTTTCGGGCTGGACATGATCGGCACGCACAAGTAACCAAAGGCGTTATTTCTGCAAATTTGGAACGCCCACGTATCTCGATGAGGCTCAACGACAGTGAATCGGTATAATGGCTGGGTTCAACACGACTCTCTTGCCTACTTGCAAGCCACTTTCTGGCACTCAACGCAATGTTGCTTTTATGGTTCACCTCTCTATAGAGGACTGGCAGATTTTTAATTCCGCAAACGACATCCCTCTTCAAACCCCAACTGGGATGATGCCCAATCTGACAACTGTGGCAATGCGTTATCACTATCGTCACATTTCAGACCCAGGCTGCAATCTCATTGTGAATAGAAACGCCATGCGCATGGGATCTGAGATGTGGATTGTTTTGGACACGCACTACCCAGACCCCCCTAACCTTGGTTGTATCGAAAGTGAATCCCAAAAGTTCAACGGGCCACACCGACCCAAAAACCGGGTCCAAAATACTCCCATTGAGGCACATAACGAAGACGGCCTCGCAAGAAGAACCGAAGGTAGAGTAGTCGGGCTGGGCCCTTCCCATTCCGTTGAACTATCTTATACGAATACGTTAAGCCATTCTAGGAATAGAAGAACTGGACACATATGGGGTCAAGCGTGGGAAGAGGGGCCCATCAACTTTAACTTTTATTTGTATGATGTTGTAGAATGTTTGGGTAGGTAAATATAAATATTTGTTAAAAGTATTAGGTATCCACTGAAATAGTAATGTGTATGGTGGAGAGTAGTTTTCTTTATCTATCAACATTATTAAGTACAGTTGGTAGGTTCATACATAAGCATGGGTCAGTATAATTTCTGAAGCGACAATAATCGGGTGCTCTTCAAACAAATAAATTTACTAAATATACGAGACGAAACTAAAACGCATTATTGGTTTTTTGAAAAATTCATATACCTATCTCGGAATCGAAAACGTCGATAGTGTAAAAAAAGACGCTGTCCTATTACAGACACCATTCATCAGGACTATCATGAATAGGATAGTTGACTAAAAAAACTATTTAGTCCGTCAGTTAGATTTCCAAAATATACTAGACATGTATATTTTCTTTTTTCAGATAAACAAAAAATGAAGACGACACAGTGCGTTGAAAACTCGTGTGACGTCACTGCACGCTACACTTTTTAACGAGGAGTGACGTCACCAGCCACCACTCCTGATCTTTGATGCATTTTATATTTGTCAATTTTTAATGATTTGATAAAACAAAATATACGTATCCAATATTTTTCTACTGAATGACGACTAAATAGAATCAATTTTTTTTACCCAGGAAAAAACCCTATTCTGCGAAGTAATGCAATACGACCAGCTGAAAAAGTACTCATTTTTTTGCAAAATAATTTTTATATTGCTTTCATTTCATTAAAGTAATTGAGAACACAGTCCTTGACAAATATCAATCTTTAGAATTGCCCGGACTGACCACCTCCACTCAATTAAACAGGTTCTTGAAAAATACACAGAATTTCAGCTTCCATTTTATATTCCATTCGTAGGTTGCTCAAAAGCTTTTGATAGTATCAGTCGTATCACAATTTTCTAGGTAACGATGAGTGCTGACAATTTGGATGCTCTTCCACTGTATGTTGCCAGTGATGACATGGACTCTACGACTGGCTTACAAGGTCCACTACTATCTTACTGGCTTCTAACAAGCTCCAAGCTCCCTACTGTATATGTAATTCTCATTTTAATTATCTGAAATATCAAATATCAAAGTAGTCGTGGTGGCCTAGTGGTTAAAACACCAGCCTCTCAAGTGCGCGGGTTCGATTCCAGGTCAGGCAAGTACCAATGTAACTTTTCTAAAGTTATATGTACTTTCTAAGTATATCTTGGACACCAATGACTGATTACAAGGTGAAGGAAAACATCTTGAGGAAAACTGGACTTTAAGTCTGAAATCGCCAACCCGCATTGAGCAAGCGTGGTGATTACGCCCAATCCTTCTCTGTATGAGAGGAGACCTGTGCCCTGCAGTGGGACGATAAAAGGTTGATAATGATGATTCAAAGTACCGTTAAATAAGGCGTATACGCTATGCAGCCTTTTTAGTGTTTAACCGGGATCCCGTCTGATGGTAAGCCGTGATGCAATCTTTGATGGGAAAGCGCACTAGTTTGTTAAGAACCTATTCACTCTAGCCTTAAAGACGCTTAAATTTTAATCACACGGGAATAACGCCTCTGGAATATTGTCCCGGACCCTCGCTATACGCGGTATAGAAGACGAGGCGAAAGGCTTCGTGGGGATCTTAGCGGTGTCAACAACGAAAGGGTGGATACTCGCCGTAGGACGTGTCTTCCGATAATTGAACGGCGATGGCGGAATTAAGTCATGTAATCCCTATGAACACTCTCCAAAATGCATCCTATATAATACTGAAAGGCTGGCTATTCCACACCTGTGCTTGTTGTACTTTGGAGATTGTTCTTTACCGAATCTGTTTTCCAGAAAGTGCAATTTTGAAGTTTCATTATATGAAACAGCGTCCTCATTTTATGTTTACTGTGTTTAAAGATTTCCAGAGATTTATTCCGTTGAATGATATTGATCCAGATTCCCTTGTTTCCAAACTAAACTTAATTAATAGGGTTGCCTCCTCCTGGGTAAAAAAAAAATGATTCAATTTAGTCTGTCGTTCAGATTATAGAAAAATATTCGATAACTATATACAATATGTAAAGAAAACCCTGTCCGACCCGTAAGAATAATAAAGGTTAGGTAAACACATGATCAAATAAAATATAAAATTTTACGTAATCATCATAGAAACAATACTAATGAATTTTGAAATAATCTTTTTTTCCCGCGAATTAATTCCAACTTCTCCAAAATTTGGTAATTTTTAAAAAAGTGACAACACTGTTATTATTATGAGCGAATAGCGATGCGACCACGTGCCGCGTGCCCTGTCCCTCGCCATCCGCGGAAGGGTTGTTTACCGCAAATGTATTAAGTTACCTCTTTTTGGGGAATTATATTTATTTTTGTAGGGGGATCTTTTTTGTAAGTTTAGCCCGACTTTGTATCCATTAGTAGAATCAATTACCGATACCTAACAATACCTTCACGGATCGGACAGGGTTATCTTAACATATTGTATACAAATATAAAAGGCATCAAAGATCAGGAGTGCGAGTGGGTGACATCACTCGTTGCTAAATAGTGTAGCAAGGAGTGACATCACGCGAGTTTCCAACGCACTGTACCGTCTTAATTTTTTGTTTATATGAAAAAGAAAATATATGTTTTTGGTTATATGACCGATGGACTAATTAGTTTTTTTTAGTCAACTACCCCATTTAAGATCAATGCATCTTTTTCTTTCTATTTCCTTAAGAAAAGGACATAAGATAAATATTAGTTTAGTCTCGTCAAATTAGTACGCGCCTAACGTTTATCTTACGCCCGATTATGACATACGCTTGTCCAGTCTTCGCACATGCCAAGCCGCGTCATATCCATAGGATGCAAGTAGTCCAAAACCGTTTCCTGCGTAAAGCCACAAACGCCCCTTGGTTCGTCCGTAATGAGATCCTCCACCTCGATCTCAAAATCCCCACCATCCAGCAGTTCATGAAGGGTCTTTCCAAACGCTTCTTTGACACTGCTGCCAAGCACCGCAATCCCCTGATAGTAGCGGCTGCTAACTACACCCCCTCCACCATCTCCAAGCTTCGCCGCCCAAGGCATGCCCTCACAGACCCAGATGACCCCATTACCCTCCTCCAAGAGGCCAATAGGGCCACCAGCACTCTTACAAAGAACAGACCGACCTACCGACCTCGCCGCCGAGGTCCATCGCGACGCGTTCAACGTAGTAGCCCCCTCCCCCGTCCCTCGTCCGACGAAGGCCAGCCCGCGCCGCAGCTGAGCCAGTAAATAAAAATTCGATCCAGCCATCCCTTGCTGTTCTCTCCAGCGACGCCCTAAGCCGAGGTCCGTACCCCGCAGGGGGTGCCCTTAGTGCGTAGTCGCTTAGTTTTTAGTAGCCCTGGCTGGAGGCTTTAAATTCATTTAAGGCATCCACAGGAAAGTCCGGTTAAGTAGTCACGGCCTCTCAAGGTCAACTACGAGATGCCATATCAAAAAAAAAAAAAAACGTTTATCTAAATATTTTTAGTTGCCATACCTTTAATCGTGTCTAAACTATCTATGGAGTACCTTAATTTGACAGACCTACACTACTATGTTATCTTCTATCGTTTTCTTAATCCTTACCAATATTATATATCGGTAAGTGAGTTTGTTTGTTCCGCTTTCACGCCGTAACTAGCGAACCGATTGCTTTGAAATTTTGCAAACGTAAAGTTAGAAGTCTGGTTTAAACAATAAAGTACTTTTTATATCGGAAAAATTTGGTATTCCCGAGGGAAATCTAAAAAAGCGCGATATAACCGAATTCCACGCGGGTGAAGCCGCGGGCGGAAAGCTAGTGAAATATAAAGGAAAAGATGCACTGTATTTGAAATAAGTTTAGTTTTGAACAAGAGAATTTGAAATTGAGAATTTTTTTTTTTGTTATTAATTGTATTTAACATTATATTTTCGTTTTGTATACTATTATACCTATCTGTTAATCACGCCCATGTGAAAACTCTTTCCAAATTTCGATGTGCTATATAGACATCTAGTGCTGGACCGCAATCCTATTTGACGGTAAGCAGTGATGCAATCGTTGATGGTAAAGCGCGCTAGTTTATTAAGAACCTATTCATTTAAAAAAAAACCGGCCAAATGCGTGTCAGACTCATGCAGAAAGGGTTCCGTACCATTGATTTATGAAATTAAAGGATTTAAGTTATTTGTATGAAAGATTACGCGGTAATAAGCGGTTTACGATTTACGTGGTATTAAAAAAAACTACTTACTAGATCTCGTTCAACACAATTTTCGTTGGTAGTTTTTATAGTAATGTATATCACATGTTTTTTTTAGATTTTTCATTTTCTTATTTTAGTAGTTAGAAGGGACCAACCTTTTTTTACTTTGGAAGCGTCTGTCACGCAAACCATTAGGTTTATATAGAAAATATTTTTGAGACCTCGATATAATTTTTGAAGATCTATCCATAGATGCCCCGCCCCACACATGTGTTTGATGAAAAAATTTTTTTTTTGGTTTTAGTTCTAATTATGGGGAGCCCCCTATATTTCTCATTATTTTTTATTTTTGCATCTAAACTCTTATTGCGGATCACAGAATACATCTACCTACTAAGTTTCAACAGTATAACTCTCATAGTTTCGGAATAAAACGGCTGTGACATACTGACGGACAGACAGACATGACGAATCTATAAGGGTTCCGTTTTTTGCCATTTGGCTACGGAACCCTAACAAACTGAGTGTATAGGAAGGAAGACGGCAGTTGAGCGAGGTGATGCAATGTTAAACCCAAGAACACGACCAAATAATGCTGCACCAGAAGGATATTGATCTGGAGACCCTCCACGACTAGACGATCGATTCTGTAAAAATGTCACCGTAAAGAGTTCGGTGAAGTTAAGAGAGTGAGCTGTCAAGTGTCATCCCTTTTTTTTTGTTGGGACGGGAAATCATCAAAAGACATCTCCTGCACTGGGCGGAGGAGAAGGGCGTCTCAGACTTCTTTTACTGACTAAAACCCACCCGTGTTTCTTCACTTGCCTGTGCGACGGCCAGGGCCACGGTTTCTTGTTTAGCCAACCCGGAACCCTGACCCAGGAGGCATCGGTCTTCGTGGACCCCGTCGATGTGCTGACATCTCTTCGAGGCTCGCGTGAAACACGATGCGCCGTCGACTCGGGCCTGGTCAAGTGTCATTATTTAGCATTTGTTTCAATCACTTCACATAAGCTTTCACGAAAAGGTGGTTACAGAATCACACTAATTTGTTTTAAAAACTTTGCCTACACTCTATGGATCACTCTTGTATCGTGGATGCGTTTACAAACAGCCAAACCCGGAACAAGTACTTGTAAGTCATACAGATACTTGTTTGTGTATGCAGGGCAGTAGTTGAATAACTTAACAACTGTTCCAGCCATGCCGTTAACTGAAACTGTGATTAAAGTTATTTTCCAGCTGTCACCATTCAAATTTCCATCAAGTTGCTAACAATGATAGAGCAACGAGGACACCAGCAAACCAGTGCAGGATTAAACGACTAACGGGGCCAAAGCACTTATCGGCAAATTCTCACGACCGGAGAACGTTCTTTGAGGTTAATATACCTAACGGAAATATGAGCTGGAAACTCCTTCTGACAGTTGCCTGAGACTTTTAAACAGGCAAATATAATTTCAACATCATGACCAAGTTCCAGGTTTAGCAGCGATTGGAAATAATCGCATTTTCCATTCGCAATAATCGGATTTTTCTCGGTGGTAGGCCATAACATCGGCCGCCGGCAGAAGTTACCACCCACCAGACAAAGCCTTGCCGCCAAGCGATTTGTCGTGTTCCGGCATGATGTCTGGTGAAGCCGTACGGAGGAGGGTCTGAGCAGTTGTGTTGCGATGTGCGCCAGGTACGATGCGCCCAGTCTTGTTGTGTTGGGAGTTTGATCGTGGAGAGTCTTCAGATCAATCTCCCTTTGGCGCAGCATCGTTGGTCGTGTTGTTGGGTTTAACATTGCATCACCCCGCTCAACTGCCGTCTTCCTTCCTATTCGCTCAGTTTTTCTGAGTGACCTATTCACTCTTAATAAACTAGCGCGCTTTACCATCAACGATCGCATCACTGCTTACCATCAGGCGGGATTGCGGTCAAGCGCTAGTTTATTATAGTGCGTGGACTAAATGATGACATAGTGTCAGGTGAACGAGAGTAACCGACATAGCCCGAAGAATTGCAACACTAAAGTGGCAGTGGGCTGGACACATTGCCCGTAGGACCGATGCCCGGTGGGGCCGACGGGTTCTCGAGTGGTGACCACGCACCGGAAGACGTAGCGTGGATAGGCCCCCGACAAGGTGGACCGACGACCTGGTGAAGGTCGCGGGAAACCGCTGGATACGGGAGGCGCAGGACCGGTCGTCGTGAAGAACCTTGGGGGAGGCCTATGTCCAGCAGTGGACGTCTGTCGGCTGAAATGATGATGATGAGTGTCAGGTGTTAAACAGCATATTCTAGTCAGCGTAATTTATCACACTGGAACGACTCATCCGTTTCCTAATTGGAAGGCTTCAATCCGGACAGAATACGGTAGTCGTTCGTTTCTAAGTCACTTGTTCCGTCGTTCCTTTTGTTGATAGATTCGATCGATTTTAACAAAGCCGTGTTGTCTGAATAGAAAATAAATAGATACCTAACTCGTGTTGGACGAATCTACATAACTCGTAAAACTTTATGATGATACCAACAGAAATCTAAAGACAATTTATAAGATAGACAGATGCAGTTAACTTACGATTCATTTACTGCAATTAAATATAACGTTTTGGATTCTAATTTAGTTTTTATTATGAGTTAGTGACGTGTGTTTGATTACTAGCGGTATTATAGTTCTTTTTGAAATGCAAGCAAATGAGATTGATAAAACTCACATATAAATAAGGCATGACAAAGACATAAATAAAACAATATACAGGTTGGACACAAAAGGGAGGCACAAAATTGTTTTTGGGTGCATTTTTTGAGATGTAGGTATCTGAATCACCCGTATATATGTTTTACAAACTATCGTAGGTTTCGAGTTAAGATTTTTTTAATATGTAGTGTAATTTCTTGCAACAGTGTGACCGATTTCGTTTTAGAAGTTTCTAAACAATAAGTAAGTAGAATGTTTGCTGCTTTGTCTCCACGATCTGTGTGTTTATGAATAAACAATTACATTAATGCAAGCTACTAAAACACTGACCTTAAATTGATAGTTAAACAATATTCTTCATATTTTATTACTTTAGAACTCAGTGGTGATGATATATACGACAATGTAGCTGAAAAATGTGGTGATATTTTGACGGTTAAATACAGTAGGCATGTACGATGTCGTGATAATCCAATGGTTAAAGCCTCGCTTCTTATGTAAAGGGATTTGGGTTTAATACTTTTTACTCTACTTTTTTTTTTTAATAATTATAAACTAGCGCTTGACCGCAATCCCGCCTGATGGGAAGCAGTGATGCGATCATTGATGTTAAAGCGCGCTAGTTTATTAAAAGCCTATTCACTCAGAAAAACTGCACGAATAGGAAGGAAGACGGTAGTTGAGCGAGGTGATGCAATGGTAAACCCAACAAAACGACCAACGATGCTGCGACAAAGGGAGATTGACCTAAAGACCCTGCACGACCAAACTCCCAATACAACAACATTAGGCGCAGTGTACCCGGCACATATCGCTACACAACTGCTCAGACTTTTTTCAAATAATTACTAGTTTCTGAGATTATCTTGGAATAACCATTACTATCAGTGACTTATTTGAATATATGTACATATTATATATTGAAATAAGTTTCACATCGCCAACCGTTTTGGTGAAAGTCGTTTCATTTGTTAAAACGTATTTATTAATGAGTAATGATGATTGATGCTCATTCTTACTCTATGAGAAAATCAAATCAAATAAAGGCTGAAAACTTTTCTGATTATTGTATGCCCTTACTAATAATTGTCTTAAAGTTAAAGGATTTGATAAACGATCTATACCTACTAGTTATTCAAATTTATAATAGGGTATTTGACTAAAAAAAAAAACGAATTAGTTCGTCATTCAGATTATAGAAAAATATTGGATACGTATATTTTGTTTTATAAAATCAATAAAGATTGACAAATATAAAAGGCATCAAAGATCAGGAGTGGTAGCTGGTGAGGTCACTGCTCGCTAAGAAGTGTAGCGTCTAGTGACGTCACTCGAGTTTTCAACGCACTGGGTCGTCTTCATTTTTTGTTTATATGAAAAAAGAAAAAATACGTGTCTAGTATTTTTTGGAAATCTGGCTGACGGACTAATTAGTTTTTTTTAGTCAAATACCCTATTGCCATTATAATCTCCGGAACAGTTGAAACGATTTTGACATATCGTAGCTTAAGTTCTAACACCGCGGAACTCAAAAAAATGGTCAAAATGTGTTATGCATGTCATTGGATAAAGAATCGAAAGACGCGTCATTTGACCAATCGCAAATAAGCGATTAAAGCAATAATGGCGCGTTATTTCGAAAAAAAAAACAAACAAAAAAAATATTATTATTATTTACAAACTTAGACTGTTTTTTCGTCTCCTGAAAAGTTCATTATTTTGAGTTACGCGGTGTTAGAACTTAAGCGACGATATTTTACTTTCATTGACAGATAGATTTATGTGGATGAGGAATCATCAAATGATCTCTCCCACTCTGGGCGAAGCGGAAGCATGTCAGACTATTTTTGACTAAAAGCTATACGTGTTTCCTCACTTGCCTGTGCGCCAGGACCACGGGTTCTCTTTCAAATAACCAGCAGCTCTGGCAGCCTTTGGTCATCGTGGACCCCGTCGCGATTTGCTGACAGCTCTGAGACGCGCTTGAAACACAACGCGACGTCGACCTGGGCCTGGTCTTTACCGGGCGGCGAGCTACCCAGTGCTCACCGCCCGTAAGACGCTCGCTCCCTCTCGCGCTCCGCCCCTTTCTTTGTCAGCATTACTGTTTCGCAGAAGGAGGTGAAGGATTGTCAAACACTCTCGCTCCGGACCATGACCTGGACCAGGGCCGGATGCGAGAGATCGTCGCTGATCGCAGCCACGAAGACACGGCGGTGCTCCACCCAAGCTGGACAGACATCCACAATATGCTCCACGTGTCCTCAGGGCAATCCACACAGTGGTGATACCCTGGCGTTTTATCCCGCCCTATCCAGAACAGGAACCTTCCGAAACAGCCGTGTCCGGTGAGGACCTACGTCTAACGGAAGGTGAGGGCGTCGTGGCAATCTCCCAAGAGGGGACTTACTGCCGCTATTGTGGGGGGCCGAGCCCTGGGTTGCGACAGTCGTACTCTCCATGTCTCAATGAGATTCCGCCGGAGTTCTTTCCACGGTACCGCGATTCCTCGCACAGCAGAGTTATGCCCAGGCGTTTTCCTTCTCTCGCCCTCTCACATGTAGGCGATCCGTCAAGGAGGCTTGCCGCCTCAGCGGAGACCGTGCGGTATCCCCGAACCAGCCAAACGGCCATGACCCTCTGGGAAGAAATCAGGCATCTGGCTGGTCGCTTCCTCATGGACCATGCCCACGCCGGTGCCCTGTAAAGGGCCATGGACCGCATGGTCGAGTGAGCTTCAGGCAGGAGGCGTTTGATCCCCCTAGATTGAGGGAGGAGCCTCAGGGCAACCTCAGCCCGCTCCAGTCTGGGAGCACTCCATTTACCCCAATTGACTTTTATATTTCTCTATCTGTTGAAAATGGTAAATTAAAAAAATCGTTTCTTCGGGATAAATTTTTGTTATACTCAAGTATCCGTTACTAATTTACTAAAGTAACCAGTCAACATATATATATATATATATATATATATATATATATTAACCACTGGTTCTATAAACTTCGGCAAGAACCTATATATCAACTAAGAAAGGATAGAGGGACAATATTTTTGTTCCCGTACCACGATCCCGTGGGATAACTATACAGGCCCTGGCAGAAACTATTATAAAAAGACTATTCTTACATGAATAACTAATAAATCATTTTTATTTAAGTAATTAGTTTATAAAACCATTGGGTATTGCAATGTAGTTTACAAATCCTAAATGCAGAAAATACCAAGTTATGGTTCATCATCATCATCAACCTTTTTACTGTCCCACTGCTGGGCACAGGTCTACTCTCATACAGAGAAGGATTGACCGTAATCGTCACGCTTGCTCAATGCGGGTTGGCGATTTCAGACTTAAAGTCCAGTTTTCCTCAAGATGTTTTCCTTCACCTTGTAATCAGTCATTGGTGTCCAAGATATACTTAGAAAGTACATATAACTTAGAAAGTTATATTGGTAATTGCTTGACCTGGAATCGAACCCGCATACTCATACTTAAGAGGCTGATGTTTCAACCGCTAGGCCACCACGACTGTTAGTTAGGTAAGTTATGGTAATGCAATCATAATGTAGTAACCCAGCACATTTCTTTATTTGTTGCTAACGCGATTTCCGTATCCACGACTTCTCTTTTGAAATACTTTTTAATCATCTGAGGGATTCGCCAATCAAAAGCGCTAGTTAATTCTTGACGCCACGCCATTTATTGCTCGTGCATAAATGAAATTACACGCGACTCCGAGTAGACAAAGGCAAAGTAAAAATTATAGCAAGGTATTCAATTGCACGAGATCTATACATTGCCGATTGGAAAATTGGTGTTTTGTAGAAAACTTAGAATATTATCTAGTACCGGATTATGTAAACAACCAATAATCACATAAATCTATGAAAAGGAAAGCTCCTTTACACAGATTTATTGACATTATTCTTATGTGATTATCGGTTTTAAGCAGGATTAAAGAATTTTGCTTACAATTCGAGATTCCCACAAAATTAAAATTTCATCATCATCATCATTTCAGCCGAAAGACGTCCACTGCTGGACATAGGCCTCCCCCAAGGTTCTCCACGACGACCGGTCCCGCGCCTCCCGCATCCAGCGGTTTCCCGCGACCTTCACCAGGTCGTCGGTCCACCTTGTCGGGGGCCTACCCACGCTACGTCTTCCGGTGCGTGGTCGCCACTCGAGAACCCGTCGGCCCCATCGGACATCGGTCCTACGGGCAATGTGTCCAGCCCACTGCCACTTTAGTGTTGCAATTCTTCGGGCTATGTCGGTTACTCTCGTTCTTCTGCGGATCTCCTCATTCCTGATTCGATCGCGCAGTGAAACCCCAAGCATAGCCCTCTCCATTGCCCTTTGAGTGACTTTGAGCCTTCTTATAAGGCCCATTGTTAGCGACCACGTCTCAATTCCATATGTCATCACTGGCAACACACACTGGTCGAAGACTTTTGTCTTGAGACACTGCGGTATTTCGGACGAGAAGATTTTTCGTAGCTTCCCGAAAGCAGCCCAGCCGAGTTGGATTCGACGATTGACCTCTTTCTCGAAGTTGGACCTTCCTAACTGGATAGTTTGTCCCAGGTAGACGTAACTGTCAACAACTTCGAGAACAGAGTCTCCAATCTTTATAGGAGTCGGTACAACATGGGCATTAGACATGACTTTCGTCTTGCCCATGTTCATTTTAAGACCGACTCGCTCGGAGGCTCTGCTGAGGTCTTCGAGCATTGTACTCAGGTCCTCCGCGGTCTCAGCCATGACTACGATATCATCAGCAAACCGAAGGTGTGTCATGTACTCGCCATTGATGTTGATGCCCAGTCCTTTCCAGTCCAGAACCTTGAAGACATCCTCCAATGCAGCGGTGAACAATTTCGGGGAGATAACATCTCCCTGTCTGACACCACGCTGGAGAGGTATTGGTTTCGTTTCGAGAGGTATTGGTGCTTGTTCCAAACTAGATCTGAATCCTCATCCGGAAGTTCAGAACCCCCATTCGAAAGGATGAGATATTCGAGAATAAGTTTTACATACAATGTTTAGAAAAGGTCGGAATTTGTTCAATATAAACAAGGAAATGTTTTCAAAAGTCTGGGATTAGGACTTTACCCGACCTTGTTTCTCATCGGCTTTCTCCCGAAGTAGTGATCAAAATCAAACTTGTTCAAATTTGCAATGGAAATAACTTTTTATTTTCCCTTTGAGCTTTCAAGGTTTAAAGGGACCCGGGTCGCCAACTGCTTAAGGATATTAAACTTCCTAGTCGTTGCCTTAAACTTGTTTTAGGGGAGACTTTAAATATATTCTTTATTTTCTTACTCTGATATAAATCTCTTAATGTTAGCTTTGTAATGGGTTCTTTTTTAAAGTATTGAAACATTTTCATAGTAATGTATACATCAAAAGTGTTAGGAAGTATTATGTTCTTTTTTAAGTTCCGTATACTAGGAGTAACTCCTGTATCTTGGGTGGATTTAAACTGTCATACACAAATAACCAAACCAGTAACAAACATTTGTTAAATACGGTAATCGCACCCGAGACACGTAACGCAACATCGTATCGTTCAGTCACTGCACCAACCAAAATTTATGGTTGGTAATTACATATAAAACATATACATAAATTATTTACATAATAACACACGCTGTAAGGGTATGATGACGATGATGACGTAATATACCATATTACGTCATCATCATCATCATCAACCTCATTTTTTATCGTCCCACTGCTGGGCACAGGTCTCCACTCATACAGATAAGGATTGAGCGTAATCAATACGCTTGCTCAATGCGGGTTGACGATTTCAGACACCAAAAACTGTGATATTCATAATATTAACACCAGAAACAAGGACAAACAGCGCGCCCCTTTTCACCGACTTCAAAAGGTTCATAACTCTTTTGTTGGGTTTGGTATAACTTTTTATAACAAGATACCCTCTGCTTTGCTAGACTTGCCTTACAATGCATTTAAAGCACAAATCAAATCCAAGCTTTGTTCAAAGGCATATTATTCCGTAAATGATAATAAGAATAGTTGGTCGCTCTGATTAACTCAGGACATCGTTTGTGTTCTTTCTCCGGAATTAGCTTACTGACACGTTATATGAGTTCATATAATTCCCTTTTTTTTTACAATACATAAATATGTAAACTGTCACGCCCTTTATGCCTGGGGCTTTTATTGAAGTAATACGTTTTTAATTATTTGCTGGTATTTTGGCGTGGTAGCTGGCACATTTTCAATAATTTTTTTGTCGTTGTATTTTCTTGTGTTCAATGGTATACATAGTATTGTATAAAGTCATGTGTTTTTTTTTTAATGAACAGACAGATGTGCTGCTGGGGAGTTTCTTTCCGCCACTTCTTCTTCCCAGCGAAAGCACTGGGAAGTGTCGATGGGTGGGCGTTTTGGGGGACTGTCTTATGTAATATTGACATTCAAAAAGTGCTGATTCTCAGCCTAATTTGAATAAATGTCTTTTGATTTTGATTTAGACCTAAAGTTAAGGTTTCCTCAAGATGTTTTCCTTCACCTTGTAATGAGTCATTGGTGTTCAAAGTATACTTAGAAAGGACACATAACTTAGAAAAGTTAGATGGGTACTTGCCTGACCTGGAACGAACTCGCACACTCATATTTGAGAGGCTGGTGTTATAACCACTAAGCCACCACGACACGTATAGTACGTAACAAGATTTAATAAAATAAGTCTATTCGCGGTAAAAATACAAGTTATTTTTAATAGTCATGCCAAAGCCTTCACATACAGGACTCTTGCTGCATGTGAAAGCTTTGACGACATCTAAGATCAAATATGTAACTTTCTTTCGCATTTATACAGCTGAAATAAATTAGTTCTCCTATAGGGCGAATATCGCTACTAAGAAATAAATTAGTTCTCCTATAGGTCGAGTCTCGCTACTAAGAAATTAATTAGTTCTCCTATAGGGCGAATCTCGCTACTAAGAAATAAATTAATTCTCTTATAAGGCGAATCTCGCTACTAAGCTACGCGATCGTTGGATTTAGATTTACAATCTGCTTAGAATTCCAAAAATGTTCATTGCATATCTAGTCACAGGCATAACATGCTCTACGTACCCTGTAACTTGCTTCCATTGTATGAATTATTCAGCAAAGTGTAACGTAAACCGTTTTACTGCCACGTTCTTGACCATTTTGCATAAAAATATATAGTTATGATAACAAGTGATTTTTTGAAGAGGTTTGCTTTACTATAGTTATATTAGTTTAGAATTTAAATAACTCCAAATTAAGCCGCATAAAAATTATCAGATATATCATACTAAAATGATAAACTTTAATGTCAGTATGTTTCTTACTAGTTCACGTAAAAACTACAGAATGAATCTGGGTGTAACTTGCTAACAGGTTTATAACCAGAAGGCTAACTCTCGTAAGTCTCATCTCGGTGCCAAATAAATGTCCATAATATGTCAGTCTATTCTATTGTATTTTGATTTATGGCAATGAAGCCGATGTCTACTATTCTGTCAATGTCAAAAGTGGATTGGAGAAGCAAGAGTGTACATAAACAACAATAATAATAATAAAAACAAAAAATTACGATGTTACATTGGACCTTTTTATGTTGTGTGAGGTTATTGAAGGAATGATACATATCATATTATAATAGGATATTTGACTAAAAAAACTAATTAGTCCGTCATTCAGATTATAGAAAAATATTGGATACGTATATTTTGTTTTATCAAATCAATAAAGATAGACAAATATAAAAGGCATCAAAGATCAGGAGTGGTGGCTGGTGACGTCACTGCTCGCTAAAAAGTGTAGCATCCAGTGACGTCACACGAGTTTTCAACGCACTGTGTCGTCTTAATTTTTTTTTTTTTATATGGTAAATAAAAAAATACGTGTCTAGTATTTTTTGGAAATCTGACTGACGGACTAATTAGTTTTTTTTTAGTCAAATACCCTATTGTTAGAATAGAAAATAGACTACCAAACTTATATACTTATTAACTTAAATAGATATCCAAACTTAAAATATTAGAGAATGCAATAATTATAATTTTAGATTATTGTGGCGGATAAATATCATCAGTGCCACAAGTGATTCTGGAGAGGAGTAATTTGTCAGTCAAAATGTAGAGAATCAACCATGAGCCTTAAAACTCTAGAGATAAGGTTGAAAAAGTATTAAAGAAATCTGAGAGATTGTAGTAAATTGATGTCCTGTCGTCAGTAGGTACCTGTTATTACTTGCATACTTGCATGGTACTATACGAAGTAGGTTCATAACATACCTTCATAGGCACACTCTTTTGTATTTACGATATTTTTAAATCTAAGGGCGACGTGTGGTGTAATGGCAATGTTAGAAATTGTGGATAATGCGAAAGGGAGGAGATCACGCTCCAAGGATGAGGGAAGGAGGCAGAGGGGCGACCCTTATCTCTGTGGAAAACGACGCGCGCACCATCTATTATAGAAATATTCTCAAGTTTTATGAACAATGAAAGTGAAAGAAGTAATAAAGCTTTCAAATATTTTTTAAATAATTAAAAAAATCATTTGCTAGTATTTTCTTCATTATTAATATCACACATAATTATTAGATTTATTAGCGACAATCTTAAACTACGCCAATATAAGAGTAAATTGTATTCCAATCTACAATATATAGTAAAAGTAGACTTAAGAATATTTCCAAATAATCCTATTTTTATCGGGATTCGGGATACGCGTTAAGTGAGTAAGTGAGAGCGCGGGGCGAGGTGGGAGGGGGGCCCCCGCGTCCCATGCCACACTCGTTCGCCATCAGTCGCCCCTAAGTCTCAGGTTTGCACACAGCATCCCGACACTTTATCGCCTTATATTTCTCACAGTATTATAACGAAAACCTTTTAAATCACATAAACACTATCATGTTATTTGTCAAATAACGATTCTACCGGTCAGAGACAGTTCGTATATAAAAATGGTGTTTATTCGTAACTACGCTACGCGGTATACCGGCTTGTTGTTGATAAACGCAGTGATAATAACAGCACAACCCTTCGCAGTTGAGAAAATAGCCGTCGGTAAGTTTTAATAAAGCTCTTTATAGTTTACTTAAAGTTTTACAATTTATGTTTTGCTCTATATTACTTACCCATATTATTTATCAGAACATAAACAATTTTTTTTTTATTTATGTTTTATTGTATATGCGTAAATAATCACTTTGTTAGTATAATATTTATTTTTTGAAGTTTTGACAAAAGTGTTTCATTCACTTTCGTCTCACTTCGCCGCGTTGTGTTTTTCATGTAATCACCATGTACGTAAATCGATTTTCTCTTTCTAACGCGTCGCGACTCTCTCGCTCGCACGAAACAGATGCGGCGTTTGGTAGGGGTGAGCAATTTTCAGGCGCGTTTTTAAAATAACTTCGTTTTGATTGGTATATTTAGTGACAGGTCGAAACCTTTGCTTCAAAACTCAGACTGGCAATACTTCTTTTTTGACCTCTTTTCTAAACGCAATTCCTTGCAGGTTTATAATGAAACGGGAATTTAGCAACTGCGTTGTTTGACCAGCGGCAGTGGCTAATACTCATTTGTTACGTTTTATGAGAAAATATACTTGAAAACCTAAAAATAAAAAAGATTTCTTTATAATTAAATAACGGTTTACAGTTTATTTAAGGTTACAGTTTACAGCTTACAGTATTGTGTATATACAATTTTGCCTTATACTAAAAAACTTGTGAGAAATCTTATACTAAAACACTTGTGAGAACTGGAGTCTGAACTAGGTTCGGGACCTGCCTGACAGATCTCATCGTCAGATCAGGCTCACAACCGTAAATGTTTTAAATAGATAATCTGTATATAATGAAAAATGCCAGTTATCTATTTAAAACATTTTTATTTGAGAAATACAGCAGACGAAAAAGAATAGTAGAGAAGCATACAAAACAACTCACAAAGATTTTCTTTCAAGTATTTTTACTTTGTACTTATAAAATAAAATGGAACTATTATTTCGACAAGTCTACTTTAAACTGACGCAATATTTGGAGAGGAACTTGCCGTAATTACCTGACTGAAATAGTTCGTTTCATGGTCCCGTAGAGAGAGCTGCACCTGTGCTGTTGCAGTCACTGCTTCGGACACAAATAAAGGGGATAGTGACCCGAGTATTTTCCACAGAGCGGCGCACGAATAACAGCGTTGCTGTTGTTTGGAATACTATACAGTAGATTAATAGCCGTATCATAACGGACACAATTACATACGTCTTCCCTTGCGAGGTATAATTTTATGCTAAATTTAATTGTTCTTTGTTAACGTTATAGGCTTCCGTAACCAAAGGGTAAAAAGGAAGCCCTATTACTTTTTACTCCACTGATTGCCTAGCCGTCTATCTATCACGAGACTGCAAATCATGAACCTTTCACAGATATTAGGTTGCCGCTTTGATATCGAATACTAAATAGTCCTTTTCAGTGTTATAACAACGTTAACCATTTCTATGTCCAATCAAATAAAAACATTCTACGTGAAATATTCCCGGCACATCTATACTTGTTTGTTTGTTTTTTTGAACGCGCTAATCTCAGGAACTACTGGTTCAATTTGAAAAATTCTTTTTGCGTTGGAGAGCCTATTAATCCAGGAAGGCTATAGGCTATATAACATCACGCTGCGACTAATAGGAGCAGAGCATAACTAACTCCACGCGAACGAAGTCGCTGGCGGCCGCTAGTATTAAATATGCGCTGCGATGCCTTGATAATATTTAATAACTTTCATGCATAATTTCACAAATAAAGTTCGTCATAAATTTTAATGCATTCTAAAACAAGTGAACTAATTAAGCAAAAATAAATAGCAACAATGTATCAGTTAATTTATATACAAACAGTGTGGGACAGATGTAAAATTTTTACGCTAAACCACTTCGCCACAAAGTACGGTGAAGTCATTATTTTTGGTATACCATTTAATTCGTGAACAGGACTCGAGGAATCAGGAGGCAAAAGGTCATGTCGACAGAGGCACAATAATACGTGTGCAAGAGAGAGAAATTGCTTCAAGTTTCAATACAGAGATCGTAACCACGAGCCGATCATCGAGAGCAACTTCAACGTATGAGAAGTTACCAAAACCGCGTGCCCGTTTATATTTAAACAACTTATCAAACTTCAAAGGCTCAGCTTAAAATGGAAAGCTGAAATGTACTTAAATTTTGATAAAATGGCCACACGACATTTTGGAGACTAGATGAAAAAGGATAATAATATCCACTAATCGATGAAGCAAGCGGTCGGATAAAAGAGATTTAGTGGTGGATGAGTGCTTTGAGTCCCGGTAAGCTTGTTAGAAGTAGGTACATATACTGTCCGTGATATATTTGAAGATACACTGCCTCCAACAGCAAAAAATCATTGCCGTTATCCACCATAATTATTCTTTTAACAAAACTAGACAATGTCAAACAAGATTTCATTACGCTTATTAAGATAAAAAAATATAGATGTATATTTAAAACCTTAAAAATTATATATTAAACATTTGGAATCACAAGAGCCCGAGTCAATTTTTGTGATCAGAACGTTCACAGTCTGACCTCAGTCTCAGTCTGTCTGTCAGTATTTAATTAAGTTTTTGATATTTATTCTCCGAATGAGGCTGGGACTAAATTTGGAACGTTTTGAATTACGAGAATTGGACTTTATATTTCGGTACATGTTAGGTTGCAGTCGAGGTTATCTACAGGCGTGAAAGACATTAGAAGATCCAATTTACGCAATTAGAAACTTTAAAAATGGAGCCACAATCTCAGCGACAATGAATGTCAAAAGTTTGTCAATACATTCACTATCTGGTCTTGTTCCTATAACTGCCCTTCTAAGCGTAATTAAGATGAATGGAGGCCAAACTAGATTTTAAAAACACATAAATACTTAAAGATCTGAAGTTATTTCATTAGATATTTATGTTATAGAGAAACGTGAATTTACTGCAATTATTTTTTTTTAAATAAACGAGTTCATAGACAACACAATTTTGTATTTCTCAAATATATGAACAATCATCATCATCATCTCAGCGTTAATCCTAGTCGCATCCGAAACTTTTTCAGCTTTGGAGTCTGGGGTCCGCTTTACCAGTCTAACTGCTGATTTTGGCTAAAATACGATATTTTCTGTAAAGCGACTGCCGTCTGACCTCCACAACCCGAAGGATATATCGAAGCATTACAATTAGACCAATTGTTGGATTTTTGAGGGCTCCAACAACCCGTAATGACTGCCATTAGATGTTCTTATGGCAACCGGGACCAACGGCTTAACATGCTTTCCGAGGCACGACCAGACCAGTGCAAATACTTATATTCATGCATACAAATCAAATCAAATCAAATCAAAAGTCGTATAAAATCAAATCAGGCTGAGAATCAGCACTTTTTGAACGTCAATATTACATAAGACAGTCCCCCAAAACGCCCACCCATCGACACTTCCTAGCGCTTTCGCTGGGAAGAAGAAGTGGTGGAACAAACTCCCCAGCAGCACAGCTGTCTGTTCATTTTAAAAAAAAAACACATGTCTTTATACAATACTATGTATAGTGATTAACACGATAAAAATTATTTACCAAATGCCAGCTACCACGCCAAAATACCAGCAAAGCAAAACAATATATTTATATTTAAATGAAAATCTAATTAACTAAAACTTGTTAGTTAACTAAGAAGCCCCAGGCATAAAGGGCGTGACAGCTTACATATTTATGTAATGTAAAAAAGTAAATTATATGAACTCATATAAATAAATATTTGCAATGCACGGGGATCGAAGCCGCGCCTACTTGCGCACCGCGTTCGCTACCGCTACGCCACGGAGGCTGTCATTGAGTCAAATATATGTACATTGAAATAGCATAATATTGTTGACCTAAACTTATATGAATAGGTGGCTCTTGTTCACAAACTAAACTAGTTTTCAGTGACTAACTAGAGTTACTATCTAGACTCTAACTAGAGTTTCTAACTAGAGTCACTTAACTAGAGTTCACTGCATCTTTTTTCTTTCTAATTCATTAAGTAAAGGACATAGGATAAATATTGGTTTAGCCCTGGCACATTATTCAGGGTTTGCCGTAAATTGATGTATTTTTAAACTGGCTATGTAGTATCAATATTTGGCATTACTGGATTTTATAACAATTTGTAAACATTGGTCTTCGGAGTTCGAATTCTTCATGAAAGAAAATATGGATGGATTCGCGCAGGTGACCGCGAAAGCCGTTGAGGATATGATCAATAAATTTGAAAGAGGGATAAGATTCTAGCCCAAGTTCCACGATGTTAGGCCTTCCGCCTGCAACTTGAAGATAAAGGGGTTAACAAAAGAGGTTCAACCAAAATATTGAGACAGGCAAATGCACCCCTAATGACATCATTAGATTCATCACCCCTCAAACGGAAGAGTGGCCTTGGGTTCGAAATTTTATCTTCTGTCCTTTTCATAAAGAAATAGAAAGAAACGAAATGAATTGAACTTTAATTAGTTTATGAACAAAGGAAAAGGAATTGACGCCAATGTGTGTAGTTTTGATAATTTTAACCGACTTCAAAAAAGGAGGAGGTTCTCAATTCGTCGGAATCTTTTTTTTATGTATGTTCACCGATTACTCTAAGACGCCTGAATCAATTAGCAAAATTCCTTTTTTGTTTGAAACAGGCAATGTCCCCAGGTGGTTCCATAGTCACCAGGTCAGAATCTGACGATGGAAGACTATTATATGTCTCTGAAAGGAACAATAGGGTTTTTGGTACATAGTGTATGTATAATGTATATGCATAACAATATTCCTCTCAACGACAAACTGACGAATAATTCAATGTTACTCCAACCGATTTCGATGATTTCTTTTCAGTTTGGTTCCGTAGAAGTTTTATCAAAATAGGTTCAGTAGTTTGAGAAATCGACCCGAATCGAATGTTCGACTATTTTAAAGCACTACAATTTAATAAAGGTCTGGAGTAGATCTGATGATGGAGCCGGGAGACAGTCGAGATAATACCTCAACGATTAACAGCAGCTACCTTGTGTTTGTACTTGATTCATTTGTATAGATAAGAACATTACAACTAGATGAGTTGTGGCTGTCATAAGGGTTCTGATGATGAAGACAAGGCCAGTTCCGAGAACTCCTCAACGGTTTACAGTAGCTACTTTGCGTTTGGACTTAATTATTTTATATTGATGAGAACTTTGCGCCCATATGAGTTAAAATGAAAGTCTGCGTAGATCTGATGATAAAGACCATATGTGAACTCCTCAACGATTCACAGCAGCTACCTTATGCTAGTGCTTGATTCATTTGTATTGATAAGAAATTTACATCTTAAGGATTGTGACTGTCATTAGGGCTCTGATGATGAAGACAAAGGCTAGTTCAGGGAACTCCTCAACGGTTTATAGTAGTTACCTTGTGTTCGGACTTCATTCATTTATATCGATGAAAACTTCGCACCTATATGGGTTATAATTATGGGTTATTGATGATGAGCCGAGAGGCAGTCGAGGGAATTCCTCAAAAATTTACAGCATTGAAGTTTAACATGGAACAACCACTACCTACTCGTCATGCTTGCATAAGCAATGTTGCATAACATTAAATTAAAATCAAGAGACTGAATTTAAGTTGCGTAATCGCATCATGTCTAGCATTGCTCAATTGCTCATACTTTCATTTTGCTCTCATTGGAAATTTATAGAAATCGGTTCAGTGGTTTGGTTTTTAAACAAAAATTACGGGTAAAAACACAATTACGTCGTTTGCTTACAGGCCTTTTCCAAACTATATTAGCGTCAGCGTCGTGCCTCGGAAAGCACGTTACGCCGTTGGTCCCGGTTGCATACCATACGAACATCTAATGGCAGTCGTTTTGGGTTGTTGGAGCCCTCAAAAGTCCACCAATTGGTCTAACTGTAATGCCTCAATATCGCCTTCGGATTGTGGAGGTCAGACAGAAGTTTAGCCAAAATCTACTCGCCGTACGGGTCGTCCTATGATGGGGGAATTATGTCAAGCATTTTTTTTTTATTTACACTAGTGCTTGACCGCAATCCCGCCTGATGGTAAGCAGTGGTGCAATCGTTGATGGTAAAGCGCGCTATCACTTAAAAAAACTGAGTGAATAGGAAGGAAGACGTAAGTTGAGCGAGGTGATGCAATGTTAAACCCAACAACACGATCAACGATGCTGCGCTAGAGAGAGATTGATCTGAAGACCCTCCACGTCACCAAACTTCCTACACTACAACATTTGGCGCATCGTACCCGGCACACATGCTCAAACCCGTCCTCCGTACGACTTCACCAGACATTCACAGAACATGACGAATCGCTTGTCGGCAAGACTTTGCCAAGCCTCGAAGACCAATATCCTAGCACGCTCTCCAAAATGCATACTATAGAACACTGCCAGGTTGGCTACTCTTCGTCTCTGCTTCAGCCTTTGGAGACCATTTTTGGTTGGTCGCCAGCTTCTGCACCAAATCCAAAGTTGTCAGGTGGCATTTTACAACAGCAGCCCAAATGTGGCTGGAACACTCCACACACGAACGGACCTATGCTTTATATGATCGTGCTTTAAAACTATAAAATCCAATCAAAGCACTGATTTTAACGAATTGACCGGCCCTAGGCCTATATCCAGTAAATGAAACAAAAGCCCAACCTACCCCGTTGGTCTCGTGGTAGCAAGGGCAACTGCCGAGCATTCTGGATTCCATTACCAGATCAAAAGTGTTATTGGGTTTTCCATAAGGAATTTCTTAATAACAGACCGGAGTTAGGAAGTTTCGGTTTAATACCCCCGTGACTTGGAATGCATGTAAAGCCGTTGGTCCTGCGTCAGATCTTTTTCCGGTCGTGTAGGATTGCCGTCCCATCGGAGAGTATACCTGCGTGCCAGCAGGGTAGTTGCGTAACAAACTATCAACGGGTTAACAATGGATTTCATTTTGACAGTTCTCACAAACATTCATTGCGTTGTTTAAGTTGTTGAGCAGACACATTTTTAGAACATATGGAGCAATGGATTAGCGATATGTCTCAAAATGATTCCAATTGATAGTAATATTCTATTACGCAATTAGGGATTTTTTTAATAATTATAAACAAGCGCTTGACCGCAATCCCGCCTGAAGGTAAGCAGTGATGCGATCGTTGATGGTAAAGGTGATGCAATGTTAAACCCAACAACACGACCAACGATGCTGCGCCAAAGGGAGATTGATCTGAAGACCCTCCACGACCAAACTCCCAACACAACAACATTAGGCGCATCGTACCCGGCACACCTCGCAACACAACTGCTCAGACCCGTCCTCCGTACGGCTTCACCAGACGTCATGTCGGAACACGACAAATCGCTTGGCGGCGTTGAGGTTGGCCACCATAACCGAAATCGGTCTGAAGGTTATAGTAATTTAATTAAATTTGTAAGTAATGTAACAAAAAAAACCTTCACACATGAAGAATTAAATTAATTTTTGTAATAGTAATTTGTTTCTTTAATTTGTAGGTACCTACGTGTTTTATTCTGTTAGATGCAGTGTTAATATTTATAATAAAGTGGTGTATTTTTTCTTCCTAACATGGGGGATGTGAGCTAAAGAAAGTGGGTCATTTCACTCGACACATGCGCCATCGACTAGTTAATTGACCATTTACGTATTGCAAATCAGGGTGGCAGCCTTGTTTAAATTGGAATAGTGTAGAGTCAAATGATGTTTTTACTATCAAGTGGTTACCAATATTCTAGTTGACAAAGTACGTATTATGGATATTGGCTCTAGATAATGGACTCAGATCCTGTATGCACACCTGCATAAAACACATGTTACACCGTAAATCTCGTTGGCAAGGCCGATTTACATTACTTTGATCAGTCAAAAATTAAACTGAATTTGTTTCTTGCAATGCGCGAACTGAGTGTAGAAATATACAAGCTTATTAGTTTATTTAAATGAAAAATACTATGATTACGGACAACTGGATCGAGCCGGAATCTTGAAAACTCAACCATATATTTGCAATTATGTTCAATGTAACAAATTATTCAGCAGTTTTATGAGTAGAAGCTGAATGGTTTTACGTTTTAAGGGCGGGTCAACAACGTATGTCCAGTAAGTAGAGGAATGTTGTCAGTGATGACTTACGGAACTAAGACGTGGTCGTGGTCAAGACAAAAGTCTTCGACCAGTGTGTGTTGGCAGTGATGTCTTATGGAATTTCGCTAATAATGGGCCTTATAAGAAGGCTCAGAGTCACACAAAGGGCAATGGAAAGAGCTATGCTCGGAGTTTCTCTGTGTGGTCGAATCAGAAATGAGGAAATCCGCAGAAGAACTAAAGTCACCGACATAGCTCTGCGAGTCGCTAAACTTAAGTGGCAGTGGTTACATTGCTTGTAGAACCGATGGCCTATGGGGCAGTAAGGTTCTGGAATGGCGGCCACGTACTGGAAGGCGCAGCGTAGGGAGGCCCCCAACAAGGTGGACCGATGACCTGTTGAGGGTCGCGGTAAGCCGATGGATGCGGGCAGCACAGGACCGGTCATCGTGGAAAACCTTGGGGGAGGCCTTGATCCAGCAGTGGACATCTTTAGGCTGAAGAAGAAGAACAAATTAATTACTAGTCTGCAATGGGGTGAAATAGCGGCACCAAGGTAAACTAAATTATTTTCATTAATATTTTCATCTCAGCCGATAAAATCGCTAATGTTTTATGGACAAAAAGCTTTCATTGTGCCTAATGGTAACCTTAAGGTTAATTGTTGGAGTATCTATTGAATTACCTGTAACCTTTTGTAAAGGCTAGAAAGGTCACTGAAGCCGAAAGGAAATTTAAATAAAAGGGAAAACGGTTTATTTTAGCTACCTACCTACTTAAAAACTGTTTTGAGTACTTCGTAAATTCATTAACAAATAAACATTTATTATTAAACACAAAAACTGTCATTAATAAATCCTTTAAAAGATGGGGGAAATCGCGTTAATATCCATCGCGTACTTACAACTCATCTACACAATAAGACACGAATAGCTATTTTAATTTGTTATATATATATGTAGATACAGACTTTGTACATTTACGCAACTACATAAACATTGAAGAAATTCTACAATTGTTACAAAAAGTACTCTGGCCAAAAGAGTTAATAAAATGTCTTTAAATAGCTAGCAAACTAGGCTACTGACTGTCATTGAGACACTATAACTATAAATTCGAATCAATCTGAAGCATATTGCTAATCCATTGCTACATTCGTACTAAAATTGTGTTTGCTCAGCAACGTTAGCAATTAATGTTGTTGAACTATCAATATGAAACTCATTGCTACTGATAGTGTGGTACGTAATTACCTTAGAACAGGGAAATTGCATAACATATCAGTAGCAATGGATATATGATTTTGACAGTTCAAACAACATTCATTGTGTTATTTGCGTCGTTGAGTAGACACATTTTCGTACCATATGGAGCAATGGATTAGCAATAAACTTCGAAAGATAGTAATAATGTGTTACGCGATTAGGGTGTAGGTCAATTTAAAACCAATTCTAACATTCAAAATCTAGTCACAGTCTCACTTCGGTGACAAATAAATTCCAATATTAGTTGAATTGACCTGCTGACCGAAAGCCGCGACAACATCTATCGAAGCTCTCGTTAGGCGGTTGGATCAAGAGACTAATTTATTAGAAGGTAGTATTAGCAGCAGCTCAATGTTTTTTTTAAGTAATAATCGTTCACATACTCCAGTACCCCCGTCTTATTATGGCGACACATGCTGTGAAGGTTCTGAATATGTAATAGTATTGAACGTCGAGGAAGTCCAATATTCTCATTCTCAGTTGTTCCTATTAGCATATATTTTGATATAAAATGTCGGGACCACATTGTAACTATTAGGTAGGGTCACCATAGTAGGTGCGGGCTTGCGAGCTGTGAGCAGTGGGCAGCTCACCGCCCGGCAAGGACCAAGCCCAGGTCGACGGCGCGTTTTCTTCCACGCGCACCGCGAAGAGATATCAGCACAACGTGATGTCACTATGCGGTGTAAGGTATCACATTAACTATTACTCAGGTTATACTGTACTAATAAAGTAAACAAACGAAAGCAGCGGTGCCGCGACTTGAAGTTGACATGGGGTTCCAACATACGACCTACAGCTTGTCACGGTCGTAAGTTCGAACCTTATGTACAGACAGGCATTTTTTTTAAAACATTATGCTAGAATATAAAACGATTTCAACATGAAGGTACAACATAATAGCACTTATAGTCAGGGTCCTGTAATTTAACTTCGAACTTATTTAACATGACATCTTTAATGTAACTACGTGAAAAATTCCCATATAAGCTGCTGGCTCCAGTCCAGGTTTTGCGAAGCAGAACTAACTCTTCACAAGTTTTAAAATTATCTACGACCTAATAAAGCTGCATTACAAAACTGTTGTTCACAAAATTAAGTCATAGACATGTTTGTCTATGACTTAATTTTCTTTATTAGAAACATTGAGTGACGAAAAAACATGCGCGTGACGACAGCGGCAGGTCTCTGACCAAATAGACACGAATGCCGCTTCATCTCTCTCTCCCCGACCTGCCATCTCAGCGGCGAAGACTGAGGAAATGGTGCGAGTCTAGTCAATCTAATGGTGACTAGGAGCACTAAATCAGTCGCTACCAAACTAAATCCTTTCCGAAGTTGATAAAAGGCGAGATGGGCCTAGTAAAACCACCAGTACTCAGCGATGAAGGCGCAACTGAAGCATGCGCTGACCGAGTACATAGTACTGACCAGAGTTGCGGTTAAAATATACGCCAAGACCGCTAGAGACCTGGTGCTGAATTTCAAAAACGGTGACATAGCTGTATTGGCCGGGAAGTTATCTGGCGAGAAGGCGACGATATACGATTGCACTACGGGAAAAGTCCTGGCCGGGAAGAAAATAACAAGACATGACCGCGTACGACATGACGGACTGTTTCACCCCGGAGATAGACACCGCTGACACCGCTGGTGTGTCTATCAAGTCAATTTCGCTGTTCCCCGGAGGACAAGGTGGTGATAGAGACACTTAACACGAAGGTGCTCCTCGACGAGAAGATATTACAGCGGTTAGACGTGTTGCGGAAAGAGCATCTTACCAACTTCGAAGTAAAGTGGGCGAACAGTGTCTCGGGGTGTGGGAAAACATCCTGGAACGTTCACAATTACAAGACTCCTGCGTTGTGTCGAGAAGCGTCCGATCCGGACTGTGTCATCAGTGCTGGTGAACGACACCAAGTTAGGTACAGGCAATACTGTGAGTCGCGTGCTCGACGAGTCCCTGATGAATCACTTCGGCGTCATAGTAGCAGTCGTGTAGGTTTCCGGCGCCAGTCGTCTGGTGTTTATAGGTCCATCATCATATCTTTTAGCGTTAATCCCAGTCGGATCCGAAGTTTTTTCAGCTTAAGTCTAACTGCTGATTTTGGCTAAACTTAGATATTTTCAACGAAACGACTGCCGTCTGACCTCCACAACCCGAAGGCGATATCGAAGCATTGCAGTTACACGAAATGTTGGACTTACTAATTAATTAATATTTGCAATGCGCGGGGATCGAACCCGCGCCTCCTTGCGCAGCGGCCGCGCACGTAACCTCTACGCCACAGAGGTTGTCAATAGGTGACGTACCCTTTATCGACAGATTCAACCTATTTATTGACGTGATAACGTCTATTAAATCGGTATGCCGGGAGTCATTCGCGAAAACTGCGTAACGGCCGAATCTGACGCTACACGGAGTCCACGCCTACTAAAACTAACCTTAGCCTTGTAACTTTAGAGTGCAATATTATTTACCTAAAAGCACGGTTGTAAACAATTAGTACCAGTTTTTCGCATACATGATTAAAGCATTGATAGCCGAGTGGTGAAACGCTCGGATTTATATCGACTCACTCAAGAGGTGCCCCGGATCGATTCCTCACGGGACCGGACGTTTTTTATCCTTTTTAATTTTTAAATTTTTCCTTTTTAATTTTTCTTTTTCTTTTTGCTTTTTTTTATTTTTTAGAAAATTTAAACAAACTATTAAATAAAAATATAAATGTTATACATTATTTTATTTTAAATAATTTCATTGCACCCAGAAAAAATTACCATGTAATAGACGTTATCACGTTCAAATATCGGCAGTAGACGGAGTTCTACAGACAGTTTTTTTTCCTTTGAAGTACATAAGAACTGACTGCGTAGCCAAAATTTTGAAACAGCTGTTGTGTACGCACCGAAACCCCCATGAACGTAGCCTACGCATTGCCCAACTATTACTCAGGTTGTTAGCCGTTGCACGGTACTCGGGCACGTCGAACCCCGCGACGGACGTCAGCCTGAAGTCCCAAGGGTTTGGGTCCGGCGATGGCTCGCGATACACAAGGTGCAGGGCCTGAACTACGACAGTGTGATCTTGATCAGGACGACGAACAAACCGTTACCTATATTCATCATCGCGATTCACCGGGGGAAGAGTTAGAGAGCAGCGAGGCAAGTACACAGTCAAGAGAACTCACCAGAGAGCCAGCAGCTGAAACAGTAGCTGAGCCAACAGCTGACCTAGGATCTGAGGCAGCTGACCCTAAGCCTGACCTCCGTACTGATACGGAAGTTTGTCCAAAACTACGAGATATTATATTACTAGAGTAGGTACAAGAAATTCTTCTAGTTTATAACATTTTAGTTGGGAAAATATGTTAGTTCCTGCGTTTCATGCGCGTACGCTTATAAGAGCAGTGCGATAAAACAGTTTGTACACCGATCGGTCGAGTCTTATTTAACAAAACCCTAAGGAGAGATTGGAGCAGTTAATACACGAATTTTCTGGGATATTGGTAGCACCGTAGTACCCAGCTACAAGTTGATACAAGTTTTCAACAAACCTTGTAAAAGTTTATCAAAGACGTGTAGTGATGAAAACTTGTGTCGAAATTTTTTGTCGAACATGCTTTTACCCGTATTATGTTTACTTATTAAGCTATCATTTTAAATTCATATATTGTTTATTTATTACAAGTCAAAAATAATTTTAACGATGAAAATGTAAAGGTACTACAACAACAACTACGATTGTTTTTTTGATCCTTAGTTATTCATTCATTCATTCATCAGCCGAAAGACGTCCACTGCTGGACATAGGCCTTCCCCAAGGTTTTCTACGACCTTTTCTATGTCCTGCGCCTCCCGCATCCAGCGGTTTCCCGCGACCTTCACCAGGTCGTCGGTCCACCTTAACGGGGGCCTACCCATGCTGCGTCTTCCGGAGCATGGTCGCCACTCGAGAACCCGTCGGCCCTCATCGGGCATCGTAGTCAACTTAACTAATTATTTATTTAAAATATTAATTGTTTGCATAATATCCAATTCGCGAACTTTCGGCACCTGTTTACCAATCAAAGAGCAGACAAAATTTTACAATAGCTAGTGTATAATTAAATAACAACTCTGGACAGGTTACAAAATCGTACCAGAAGGATTTTTTACTATATTCAGAACACGATTGGCAAAACCATATATTCCGACGAATTGAGTAACAAAAGTTACGAAAGTTTTTGAAGTCGGTTTAAAAACAAATCTTGAACTATTGCAATCATGATTATCAATTATTAAAGTATTCTTTACGCCTTTACATACACAGAGATTATTGGGCATATGCTAAAGCCACAATGACTATGACATGTACATTCGTTTTTGCCATCGACTACCTTCCAAAATTAGCTATTTTTCTCTTTGTAGTTTTTTTTTTTTTTGTTTTATTCCACTTCTTTACTCCTTCGTAAATTGCAAGACAAAAGCCTCTTCTCAAATACATACGTCACGAGTATTGATTACCTTATCAAGAATATCGGGATTAAAAATACCTGGTTTAATAATCTCGGCTGGACTATCTGTGCTACGAGTACATTTCATTCAAATCTGTTCAGTCGTTTTTGTGTTATCGAGGAACCACAATCATTTAAGTAAGTATGATAAGTACGTTCGTCAAGATTTTTTTTATTTCATCGATGTCGGTGATGTCTAAGATAAACAGACACGCGAATCCTTACCCATTGGCCATCACGACTTTTGCCAAATTTCAACTTTGTAAATGTATGCTTTAATGGAAGTTAAAGGTACGGGTAACTTTACTTTCGGTTTATGAATAAGCGATGGGAGTACTCTAATAAATGCCTGTAAACATTAAAGTACACCAAACTGCTTTAGTTCTCCGAGGTAGGTTTTTAAAACTCATTCTTTAGACAGTAAAGACTATCATCACAGCCAGCATTGTGTAATAGTTGATAATGATTGTTAAAACGAATGTCTGGATGGCTAATTCGTTACAGAATTAACTCCCAGCTGCCAATTGTATTTTAGACTTTACAAACTGAACTGGGGCATAGATTTAGTACTACGCCTAGAACACTGAGTGCAATATAATGTAAGTGGGAACAGCTGAAGCGACGTCAAACGTGCATCTATCAATACTTCACACTTCGGTGCACAGATGTGGCAAGCTTGCAGTTAATACAGATAAAATGTTTTTGCTGAAGCTACCATACTTCCTGAATGGCTTTGAAACTGCCTTATTCTACGCGGGCACTAGGAATATGTTTAAACTTTCTATGGAAGTTTTTATGAAAGTCGTGGATCTCCTCTTAAAGTAGCAAATTGATATATGACATATTAATAGCTTGTCGTCATTTAGCTCACTATTACTTTTGTATTTGATAGCTATTAGTCATCCATCATCATCATCAGCCTTTTTATCTTCCCACTGCTGGGCACAGGTCTCCTCTCATACAGAGAAGAATTGAGCGTAATCACCACGCTTGCTCAATGCTGGTTGGCGATTTCAGACTTAAGTCCAGGTTTCCTCAAGATGTTTTCCTTCACCTTATAATCAGTCATTGGTGTCCGAGATATACTTAGAAAGTACATATAACTTAGAAAAGTTCAAATCGAACCCGCACACTCATGCTTGAGATGCTGGTGTTTTAAACACTAGGCCACCACGACTTCAGTCACCCAATCACAATAAAATAAAACTAAATAAAATTATAAATATTTATTTGTATTAAAGGCAACTTTCACATTTATAATTGGGTATTCATTGGTTAAGCACATAGGATTGCATTGTAAGATTTAACTTGTAGCAAAAATTGTAGACCGGAATAACATCTCCAAAAATCGGTTACGATTTCCAGCTAAAAAAGCAATTTCAGGCATATATATTCCAATAGAGTTTACGCTATTTTTTGGATATTTACAGTTTCTTAGATCGGACCAGTTTTGTAAATATACCGTGTCATATTCGAGCGATACAGTACGAATGTTTCGTATCAGATTATACTTTACACATAGATTACTTTGAAACGTTAGCCTTTGCGGGACCAGTAGTCCTTTTCCTAGTAAGGCTTCTTTCTCATAATAACTTGGTAGGTTTAAGTTGCAAACGAAGTCCCGTTTGTAATTTAAAACGAGTGTTTCATTTACAAATACCAGTACCTGGATATAATTGAATGAAGGTAAAAAGACTAGAAAAGTAGTAATGATTGTACTACAAAGCGTAAACAAAATCTGCATATAGCGTTATCACTGCTAAAATACATGACCTTTACTCTGGCCACTACACTGGTTCACTAATGCGGATGACACGTGTCATTATTTTGATTACAGAAAATATTAATATAACGAGCGGTCTGCGACAGCGTTCAGTGCGGGCGGGCGTAAAGTTACTTTACGTGGATACGTGTGAACTTTTTGGAAAAATTAATAATATTCATGAATGTAAACTGAGACACGGGGCAGAATCTCCGACAAATTCTGTGCATTTTGATACCTGTTTTGTCAAGTTTGGTTGCGAATCTATACAATAGAAATCTATATAAAGCTGAAGAGGTTGTTTGTTTGTTTGAACGCGCTAATCTCAGGAACTACCGGTGCGATTTGAAAAAATCTTTTTGCTTTGTATAGCCCATTAATCCAGGAAGACTTTAAGCTATATGACATCACGTTAGGCCCAATAGGAGCGGAGCATAACTATCTCCACACGAACGATGTCGCAGGCGGCCGCTAATAACATATAAAATGTTTACCACAAAGTGGACCGACGATTTTGTTAAAGTCACAGGAACCCATTGAATGTGAGGAACACGGAACCAGTGTAAGTGGATGTGTTCAGGAGAGCTGAATGAATATCCAGCGGTGGATATCGTTTGGCCGTAATGACGATGATGGTGATTAACACTAAAATTATATCCGATGACAGATCTAATTACTGTAAATTAGCTTCTCATTATTTTGCTGGTCCATCAACAAAATCCTTAATACAATAAACAACTTCAATGTAAATAGTGCTAAAGTATTAAAACGCGCGTGAGAAGCACTTGAAGGTTGTAATTAGTCACAGTTCTCTCAACTGTGACTAATGTTATTTGAATCAGTGCATGGTGCAACTAAGTATCATGCTGTATGTACAAGGTAAATTCTACGTCTTAATCGTGTCGTTTGAGTTCTAAGCACAGTTCTGTATAAAGCAAGTACCTACTAGTAGTGTAGTATTAGCAGGGTATATTTTAGCTGTGTTTACTATCACATGTAGAAAACCCCTTCCACCTTAAAGACTACTGTCGCCTGCGCTAAACCGGCCACGCACACTAACCCATAATTTTATATCCGTGTGTGTTATATTCCAACCAATCAACCGCATGCAGTGTAGGCCATAACATCGGCCGCCGGCAAAAGTTACCACCCACCAGACGAAGCCTTGCCGCCATGCGATTTGTCGTGTTCCGGCATGATGTCTAGTGAAGCCGTACGGAGGACGGGTCGGAGCAGTTGTGTTGCGATGTGTGCCGGGTGCGATGCGCCAAATGTTGTTGTGTTGGGAGTTTGGTCGTGGAGGGTCTTCAGATCAGTCTCCCTTTGGCACAGCATCGTTGGTCGTGTTGTTGGGTTTAACATTGCATCACCTCGCTCAACTACCATCTTCCTTCCTATTCGCTCAGTTTTTCTGAGTGAATAGGCTCTTAATAGACTAGCGCGCTTTACCATCAACGATCGTATCACTGCTTACTATCAGGCGGGATTGCGGTCAAGCCCTAGTTTATAATTATTAAAAGAAAAGTATCTCTACGAAGAATTAAAGATGTAGTCTACGCTAGACAAGGAAAACAATATTAGCAAACCGTTTTTTTATCGCAGTCTTTCGTAATCGTCTTTCTTTAAAGTAATGCAAAATTTCATTACTTTAATTGAAGTTAAGTTAACGGCCGCACTTAACTAATCGTGCTATCAAATGCGTGCGGTTGTGGGCTCGAAACCTAATTAAGACAAAATCTTTTTGTTGTTTCATATAATTTAAAATTATGATAATTGATTTATATTTTAAAGTAAAAATGTTTGCAAATAATATTGAAACGAATACGACAATTTAGTGAATATTTATACCAAAAAAAGGTTTTTAATATCATTATGTTTTAGGTTACTATAGATGTAATACAATAACAAACAATAAACATATTATAATGCAATTTATTATAAAGTTTTATATTATTAGGTGTAGATATACTTATACTAATAAATAAAACAAACGTAGATATGGCAGCATTGTAATATTAATTAAAAAGTAATCCCTGACAAAGTTATTGTTTTTTTTATAAATTATAAACTAGCGCTTGACCGCAATCCCGCCTGATGGTAAGCAATGACGCAATCGTTGATGGTAAAGAGCACTAGTCAGCGCACAGTCCCTCTATGTACGCGGTATAAAGGAGGAGGCGAAACGCTTCGTCCGCATCGTAGTGGTGTTAACAACGTAAGGGTGGAAACTCGCCGTACGACGGGTCGTCCGATGGTGGAACGGAGATGGGGGAATTAATCATGCAATTCACTCGTACACTCCTCAAAATGCATCCTATAGAACACCGAAAGGCTGGCTACTCTCCACACAACGACATTCATAAACTTTCGCCTCTATAATTGACCACATGGTGCTCTTGCTTTGAAAGATGTAGGTAATTAGCTCATTTAAAAAATAAAAATTCGAATAATGAGAATCCGGTTTGTGCTAAAGTTTTATATATTTTACCAATTTTCTATAGATGTCCACTGCTGGACAAAGGCCTCCCCCAAGGTTTTCCACGATGACCGGTCTTGTGCTGCCCGTATCCATCAGCTTCCCGCGACCTTCACCAGGTCATCGGTCCACCTTGTTGGGGGCTTCCCTACGCTGCGTCTTCCGGTACGTGGCCGCCACTCCAGAACCTTACTGTCCCATCGGCCATCGGTTCTACGAGCAATGTGCTCTGCCCACTGCCACTTAATTTTAGCGACTCGAAGAGCTATATCAGTGGCTTAGGTTCAGAAGAACCTAAGCCTCATTTCTGATTCGATCACGCAGAGAAACTCCGAGCATAGCTCTTTCCATTACCCTTTGTGTGACTCTGAGCCTTCGTATGAGGCCCATCGTGAGCGACCACGTTTCAGTTTACGGAACTGAAACGTGGTCGCTGTCATCACTGTGTCATCACCAGTGTGTGCTGTCATCACTGGCAGCACACACCGGTCAGTGTCTCAAGACAAGTCTTTGACCAGTGTGTGCTGCCACTTTCTAATGTATGCTGTTAATTGAGCATACACTTCTCCGCTCTGGACGCTAAACGGATAATAACCTTTACGATAAATAAAAGAAACCTTTTCCTCACCAACATTTTATCAAAAACCGGCAATGTCCTAAGAGATCACCATAAATAAACTATAAAAATCTAAAAGTTGTTTTAAAAACATACAAACTTTTAGATTATTATGAAAGCATAAAAAAATTAAACATAAAAGTTGGTTCTTATCAAACGATGTTCATTTTCTTAGCAAAGCGGGGATCAAATGTTCTTTAAAATAATAGTATATCAACATGATGAATACACAATATTTTGTAATAGCGACGCCAACTCTGCTCGCAAGTAATAAGCACGTTTTCCGAGCCGCCGTTTACCAAACGCGAGAGTATCTGGTACAAATTATTACGAGTATCTGTGGTCCTGTGTAGTCCACAAAGTGTATCTTGTGATACGTACTAATATTGAAATTTCTACTTTCAATATTCCCGTAAACAGAATATGTGGTGTAGTAAAAAAAAATTATAATGACGGGGATATGCATGTGACTGTTGGCTTCATAAAGTGTTTTTCAACACCCTTTAATCACTTCTGTGCGCTACGTGTCTTCTGCATACTTTTTCTTACCTTTACTGACTTTGCCGATTGCTTAGGATTTCTGGAGTTGTAGATTTGCCCAAAAATAAATTACATTCATGCGAATCGCCTACCGAAGTGCTGATTCGCTCGATTCGGATGACAAAATTGGTGGAAGTCGACAAATAAGCGATTATAAGTGATCTGGTTAAAACAAAATGATAAGCCTATTAGTTTGCTAAACGGAGCTTTCTCATCTATTCATTTACCGCTGGTATTTCAATGTTTGTTGGAGAATGGCTCCAAATATGCCATACCGCATTTCAGTCTCAGTAAGTAGGTACTATTACTGAACATTTATTAGAACGTTTATTTGATTTCGAAAGGTCATCAACACGTTTAGTACTGACATTAATTAAATTGATGATTAATCAATCATTTTAAATCATCCTAATTCAACAAACTGTTAGATCGTGACCAAATATACTTAGTTATCAAAATATCCCTTAATTTTAACATCGTATTACCGTATTCTCATTAAATTAGGAAAACACAAAAGAGAAAGAGACGGCTGACCTGGCACCCGCAACACTGGGAACATACTTTGCGAATGTAATCAACATGAAAGCCTTCAATTTCAGCGTGATTTACGAGACTAATGAATTTTTCTACATATTAAGCATACCCTATTGAAACCTATCGCATTTATGAGTTGATTATTCTATTTTGAATTGTCTGTCTTCTTTCAAACGTTTCGCTAGCAATTTAAATGGAGTCCACCAAGAATTGACGACAATATAGTACAGTGGCTGAGTCAACTGCTGCACTGAGGTTGCTGGTTCTGACAAATGTTTTTATGGCGTACAGGTACCTAGTTATTCCGAGTCTATCTGTTTGCGTGTGTAAGTTTAAATGTTTGTACACGGACCCACGGGAGTAACTCCTAGTGTTGGGCAAAGATTAAAAAACAATATGGCAGCTTGTTTGTCGCCATAATCAGCGTCCTTCAATTCCTGTAAATAACAGCCGACAGTAACGTGATTGAGCCTTACCCGCTGCTATGACAGTGAAAATAACTTGCAACTGTTTTCTTAATTTTTCATTTATAGGAAGCTCAATAATGGAAATATTTTTACAAAGAAAAGATCCTATTCGATAATAAAAATTCATATTTACATTACAAATTCAAGATAGTTGCAAGGTATAGGTAACAACTACGCGTAATATGATTCTAACAAACTTATGCAACTTTGTGGGATTCATAGTAGAACAGTGCAAAGTATCGGGAGAATACTAACTGTATTAATTAATAAAATAATTTTATTGGTATATATCGTGATTGAAAGCTATACATTATCTATTTTTTAATATCTTGCTCCTTTAGCATGTCTATCATATCGGACGGTTATAATTGTCTTCTTCTTATTGTGTTCTAATTGTCTTCAACTTTTATTGGCCTTGAGGAGATGAAACACTAAATAGGCCTTTAAAATATCAACGGGTGGGACTAGTACTGTGGTTGAATCCTCCAAAGTTAAACATCAGCACAAAGGTAGGAAATGAAAGCACTAAACGTTGAATAAACCATAAAGACATATTATGTTTGAGCAAAGCTTTTTAACAGCCCGAATCCGATTATACCGACTAGATTGTTATCATCATTTTAAGCTCTAGTAAAAACGAAAGCATGGTCCTTATAGAATTCACCAGATACCAGATTCAGAATTCTACAATTTTATTACAATCGACCTTTTTGTAATGACTAACTTTGAGGGAATTATCTAATGTTACTTAGACTGTGAAGGATTATCTTTATCTCTCTTCAGATATACAAATATAATAACAAGCCTTAGCTTGTAATTATCTTTTTAGTTATATATTAATGTTATTAGTCTGTAAGTTTACCGATTTTTTTTTTTTGTAAATTTTATACTAGTGCTTGACCGTAATCCCGCCTGATGGTAAGCAGTGATGCAATCGTTGATGGTAAAGAGCGCTAATAATAATAATATTAAAAACTATATTGGCAACACAGCAAACGTCAACATCATAATTTTTATCAATTTAAGAAATAATACTTAAAATCAGTTTTTTTTATTCCATTATTGTGAAATATTCAATATAAAACCAAAACCCAAACCTAAAACAATTTAAAATATATATAAAAGGTATCCATATACATCAATGAAAAAAAATATCGAATATTTGGGGGTGACATCTGTCATGTCACCTCGAACAATATATAATTATTATTCAGAACAGATATTATTGTGGAATGTTGACAAAATTTGCCGCAAGACAACGTGCACGCCCACCATCTACGGACTCGTTGCTCAGCTCCGCCTCGCCGCTGCCGGACCGCTTAGGATCTCGAAGCCCATCGACTTCTGACAGGATCCCAGCTCCCGGATAAAGTGTGCAGCGCATGAGATGGACACAATCCATCAATGAAAATGTCATGCGCTCATACTATGCGGCTACAGAGGGAGGAAACAACTTGACCGCGTACCGTGTTCGGATGCTCTCTCTATTTCAGGTGCTTGAACCGGCTGTCAACGTTTCGGCACAACGTCTATCGGATCAGGTACGGATTATCCAGGGTAATCATATGTTGGATGATACTGTGCTTGATCGCCTGCGAAATGCAATGCAGAGTAGCCGTGGCATCGCTCACCAGTCACAGACTGCGGAGATACCACCGCAGCCAACAAACTATGCTGACGAGGGGAGTAATGATAGAGCTACAAATGTAAGTACCCAGTGCAATGAGGAGTTGAGAAATGCTTTGGAGGCTGCGATTCGGAAATATCGTTTCATGTCGGCAGAACTAAGAGCCCGCCTGCCACGTTTGCCCATGCATAACAGAAATAAGGCAATGATGGCTGCTCTGAATGCGCAGTTATCAAATTATTTTGATACTTGCAAGGACCTCACTGACACTCATTCAATCCTATACTGCGCAGCTGTAGCAGCTTGTCGTGTAGCTCATGTCAAATTTCCCAGTGACTCTAGAGCTACACGATCGAAACCAGTAGTACCAGCTTGGCAGCACAGGATTGAACGTCGTATTGGGCCGGAGTTCTCATCGGTAAACTAATCTGCTTCAGGGAGAGGGTAATACTCGTCCTAGAGTGATGCGCTTTGTGAGGCGGGCATCTCGTCTCCAGGACCGGACGGGCGGCATAACTTTTGGATAAAATGGTTTCCAAGGTCGCACGCTCGCTTGGCATCTCAATTCCAGACGGTTTTAGAGTCTGGTTCGTTACCTCAGTTCCTAACTACTGGAATAACCCACCTGCTCCATAAAGCAGGTAGCACCGCGGAACCCAAAAAATATAGACTGATCACCTATTTACCGACGGTCTCTAAAGTTCTTACATCCATTTTGAAAACTAAAATTAACAAACATATTGACAGCAACTCCATCGTGTCTGCCTCTCAAATTGGATGTAGGAGCGGGTACCGCGGTACTAAGGAGCTATTCCTCATTGATGTGGCCATTAGCCAACAAGTTCTTCGTTCCCGAAAGGATCTATCGACATCTGGGATAGATTATAAGTCCTATGACTCAGTGCCACATACATGGCTCAAGCGGATGCTGGAGTTGTATAAAGTGGATGCAACTCTGCGCACCTTCCTGATGACGTGTATGAGGACATGGAGGACAGTCCTTCGCAATCCAGGATGTCGAAATATTCAGAGGTATAGCGAACCGATAAAGATCGAGCGAGGAATATTTCAGGGCGACAGTTTGAGTCCACTTTAGTTTTGCTTAGCATTGAATCCTCTAAGCACACTATTGGAGGATTCATCGCATTCGAAACCTATAAGTATTTGGGAATGTCGGAAGCGTTGTGTATCAATATGTTACTGATATGAAGCAATTGTTAAAGGAACGCTTTTTTGGCCGCCTGAAAAAAGTACTTAACCGGCGTCTGTATGGTTGGGTCAATATGACCCGCGCAATTTTCAATTGTTTGTATCTTTTAAGAATCGAATGCGACGTTGCCGTACTTCTCAGTAGCTGGAGTTAAGACATCACCTTTCTTGTTTTATGCCACAGTTTAGTTGTCGTGCGACTGCACCGGGAGTTACACGTGCGCAAACGTCAAAAAGGTAAATATGACCCAACTATACAGTCAATGTAACAATTATGCGCCATTTTAGTAGTTAGTGTAAAAAGATTATAATTTCCGTATTCTGTTATTTGTAGGTTATAATTTAAAATGGATCGTGATGAATGTGAGCGGCAGCGTATTTTAGCAATTTTAGAGCAATCTGATTCAGAGAAAAGTGGAATTTCAGAAAGCGAGCTTCCAAAATGATGTTACGATTGTATCTCATATCCCTAAAAAAAACAAAGTGGTATTACTTATGTCCAGTCTTCACCATGATGCAACAATTGATGAGTCGACAGCAGAAAAGCGTAAACCTGAAATTAACACCTTTTACAATATGACTAAAGGCGGGGTTGATGTTGCTGACGAACTTTGTTCCACATACAACGTTAGCCGTAACACGAAGAAATGGCCTAAAACAATATTTTATGCTGTGCTGAATATGTCTGCAATAAATGCATATATAATACATAATAAAAATAATAATCAAATTGTAAAACGGCGCCAATTCCTCAAAAAGTTAGGCCTTGCTCTCGTAAATAACCACTTGAATACTCGCCAAGACGTCGTGCAGTTGCCGAGAGAAACGCGAAAGAGAATCAGAGATTTTCTTGATGGAGAACCATCTGAGGAGCCACCTGCAAAAGTACAAGGTGTACGGAAAAGGTGTCAAGTTTGCCCAGCCAAAAAAGATCGCAAAACGACGCATACATGCACAAACTGTCACAAGTTTATTTGTCCCGAACATATTGTTCCGTACTGCAAAGAGTGCTGTGATATGTTGCAAGAATGAGACTAACTTAGGACTGTTTTATTTTTATTTTGATTTAAGTTTGAAAGATCTCGTTTTCAACTACACCAAAACGATAATTGTAAGATTATAAGTGAACATTTATGTTATTTTATAGTAACGAGACTGAGGATGTCTATTTTTGTTGATTATTTTTGTATGTTTTTTCATAACTCAAACAAAGATGCTACGATTAGTTAAATTGCCTTTTATTTCTGCTGCATAACCTTAAAATTAGTGTTCTAACTAAAATATACTCATATATTTATTATATATTTGAAGTTCAACAAAATAAAGGCTTCTACATTTCAGGGTAATTTTGACCCACTTGACAGTCGGTGTAACAATTTTCTACCATACAGACGCCGGGTTAATAGTCTTCTATCAGACGGAAACAAGGTGCGCGCTTTCAACGGTTGAGTCATGCCGGTATTGATGTACTTTTTCGGCATACTCAAATTGACTCAAATCGAACTTGACGCCCTGGATCAGAGGTTCGCACGTTGCTGACTGCAAATCGATTGCGCGATAATGCGGAGGTCGTGGCTTTTTAAACGCTAAGACCCTCCACAATCGCGAGATATGCAGTCTCAAGGAATATTTTTATATTTTTTGTGGTAGGCCATAACATCGGCCGCCGGTAGAAGTTACCACCCACCAGACAGGTCTTGCCGCCAAGCGATTCGTCGTGTTCCGGCATGATGTCTGGTGTTTTTAATAATAATAATAAACGTCTGGCTAACGGAGAACACTTGCATAGACACAATCTTGGGGCCAGGATAATTCATCGACAACTTGCTCTCAAATACAACCTTGTGGAATCGGAGGTGCCGTACTACAGGTATGTGCCCGACCCAGTTCTCGAAAATGGCCATATCACATTGTACTGGAATCGATCCATAATCACTGACAGGAATATTGTTGCCAATAAGCCTGATATAGTGATGGTGGATCGATCAGAGCGGCGTGCAATGATTGTTGACATAACTATCCCGCATGATGAGAATCTCGTGAAAGCCGAGAAAAATAAACAAATCAAGTATCTTGACTTGGCTGATGAGGTTGTCGACATGTGGGAGATGGATTCAGCAATTATTGTACCGATAGTCGTGACAGCGCCTCGACCAACACCTCAGGAGACTCTCGTTAGGCAGCTGGATCAAGGGCTTGATTCAGAAAGAGGTACTTCTGGACACGGCTCGCTTTGTCAGAAAGTTCCTCTCTCTGGAGCCCTGACCGCCGGTAGCTTGGACCCTGTTCCCGATACAGGTTGTCTACTATTTTTTAATGTTTTTTATGTATAAATATTTAAAAATATAATTTATGTGTGTATGAAATAAAATAAAGGAATAATAATAATCCTTTATTTGCAAGAATCTAGGTTTACACATTAGCTGTTCATAAAAATAAATGTCCGGTACAATTAAAAAATGTTAAACTCGTCACATTATATTAGCTGCTAAAAACAATTTATAAAATGTCAGCTTTTATATAATAATTAAAATGTCCATAATTATTATATACTATCATGTCAAAACAAAATTAATGCTATTAAGTCAATGTCAAAATAAAATAAATAAAATATAATAAGAACCAAATTTATTGACACTACTTTCTTTCAACGAGGTAATTTTTCTTCAGAGTTCACGTTTTCTAGAGTAAAAAAAGCTATGCATTTCTTATACTACCGACTACAGCGAGTTAGTTTTAGGATTTAAATTTGATCTCGGCTAAATGACAGGCCGATCTCATTCGGCCGTACTGTACGGCTTCACTAACTCATTACCTGCTTGGCGAGATACTAGTTTCCAATTTGTGAAGATTCGGATTCCAGACTGAGGAAAGCGGAGTCGAATAATGAAAGATCGACTTTCTGTTTTCAGTTCCTCATATGTCCAGATATTTACGTGTATTGTATATTTTTTTATTCTATTACTTTTATTAGAAGATAATTTACATTAAATATCTTAGTTTATCTTACTTATCTTTATAAGTCTGAAATCGCCAACCCGCAGTGAGCAAGCGTGGTGATTACGCTCAATCCTTCTCTGTATGAAAGGAGACCTGTGTCCAGTAGTGGGACGAAAAAGGTTGATGATGATCTTACTTTTTTAAAACAAGTTGTTGACTTAGTTCTAATGTTACTTATAATATTCGTCGCGATACGTTTCCATGTGAGTGAACCCAACTCGACCCGTACCCAAAAAAAAAAATTAATTCTCTGTGCTAACACTAGTATAGAACACTATTCTATTAATTTTTTGACTTAGGTAGACCTAAGCGTATAGAAAAATAACCTGAATATTCCATTGTTTAATTTAAACCGTTCGAGATAATATTGGCAATACCAACCAGCATAGAGCAATAATTAGGTTATAAAAACAAATTACTTACCTTTCGCAAAAAAATTCAATCTCATAAACACGTGAAAAGGCTAAGCGCCACAAGATGTGCTGAATTACTTTCCATTATATTTACTTACTTAATACATATGCGACAGCACCGTGCATACACTGTAGATTTTAGCATCTTCCTTCCATTTTTTAAACTTAATAAAAATATTACCATGCTGGTAATATTGCAACCGCGCTATTATCGTTTCATAAAAGCCCTGACACTGGAGCCCGCTCAACAATTTTACAGCGGTGAAAAAGTTTGTTTTAATCTTCTTTTAATGAAGTTACAGTCTCACAACCAGGTAAGAGGACGCATTGCAAGTACACAAACAAATCCTATTTAGTAAAAAAACCAAGTAAAAAGTTTTTAGAAAAAGTATTGCTGTTATTTATTGTACAATTTAATATTTGTTGTATTATATTTTATTTACTTTCTGTTCTTACTAGGTACCAAGTTAATGTTAATAAGTTTTAACAACTAGGGTTACCTAAATCCACAAACTTAGCTTGCACATTATGATGGCATTGCATCCAATTTCCATGCCGGCTTTTACTAATGAAGAAAAGTAATTCTTCATTAGTAAAATACCGCAGTGTCTCAAGACAAAAGTCTTCGACCAGTGTGTGTTGCCAGTGATGACTTATGGAATTTCGCTAACAATGGGCCTTATAAGAAGGCTCAAAGTCACTCAAAGGGCAATGGAGAGGGCTATGCTTGGGGTTTCACTGCGCGATCGGATCAGGAATGAGGAGATCCGCAGAAGAACGAGAGTAACCGACATAGCCCAAAAAATTGCAACTCTAAAGTGGCAGTGGGCTGGACACATTGCCCGTAGGACCGATGCCCGATGGGGCCGACGGGTTCTCGAGTGGCGACCACGCACCGGAAGACGTAGCGACGACCTGGTGAAAGTCGCGGGGATCCGCTGGATGCGGAAGGCGCAGTTCCGATCGTCGTGGAGCAGTGGACTTCTTTCGGCTGAAATGATGATGTTGAATAATGAAAAGCCGGCATGGAAATTTGACGGCAGGGTTGGCGCAGTGGTTATGTTATTACGCTATGTATCGCGGGTTCGACTCCTGCACGCAATAATTATTTGTATGATCTACGAGTACTTGTACTTCTTTCAGGTCTGACTGTTTTTTTCTTAGTTTACATAAACGCACCCACAATACAAGAGAAATTCCTAGTGCGGGGCAACGATTAAAAAAGCCATGATTCAGAAACATGTGTCGCATAGTGTCAATACGGTTTCTTTTATCCTTTTGTCTTAACCATCAGAGGGTATGAACCTCATACCTAGGCGAAATAAGATGAACTCAATATTAATATAACATATAGTATATATAGAGTGAAAACTTTTACAATTAATTCCGTCGACCCTTAGCCAGAACTGGTCACTATTGTATTCGGAATGGTTACCTTTTGTAAGTAGTAAGCAATTGTATTTACTTCTTTACTCGGTAAATTTTAAAAGGAATGCTAATGGCAACTACATATATAGGATGTTATTAGTTTCTGTTGTTGTTTATCTCGTCAACAGTATTTCATAGATATTTTACATCGTAGTGATGTATATATATGATAGGGAAAGAGAAAGCGACTTTGTTTCATACTATGTCCCTATGTATGATTAAATCTTTAAAACTCCGCAACGGATTTTAATGCGGTTTTTTTTTTAATAATGGAGTGATTAAAGAGGAAGCTTTACATATATATTATATTAATATCCATTAAATAGTCGAGGTTTCTAATGTAATGTTGTGAATAATTACATTCTTTTCACGTTTGAAGTGAAACGCCGGTAGAACCCTACGAGATTTATCAAAGTAATGTACTAAATATTGTACACATTGAAAAGGTCTACAGAAAAGTCTACAATGGTATATGTCTGTCTCTTATGAATATCCTACAATAGCATTTTTTGTCATTTACTCTTTGATGACAAATATTAGATAATTTTTGAAGCGATTTTAACCAATACAGTATTATTCCTTATCCAATTTAATACCTTAAATATACTGATCCAATATAGATCTATATCGCCCTTTACAGCACATGATTTAAATGAATATTTTCGAAGATATTACTGATTTAAAAATTGTGGGACGTCACGTTTGCGGCGGTACCGACTCACTGGGTCGGTGGGAGCGGCAGGCCCATAAAATATTCACAGTTTTTCTGTAGTGTATTTAGTATCAGCAGTGTACCCGTGCGAAGCCGGGGCGGGTCATTAGTATATTAATATAATACTGTGGAGGTATGAGGAGCAGCGTGTAAACCTCACTCATCCTTCATAGAAAAGGGAGGATCCTCCGACCAGACTGGTTGTCTGGTGGGCCACATGTCATTTAAGAATTTTTACTCTACTCGAGATACTTTAGTCGGATATGGTGACTTCTTAAGCTCCCTCTTGAAACATTCCAAAGTAATATAGAAAGAAATGACGTTGCAAATAGAAGAAATATTGCTCGAGATGGAACCTCAATATGACTCTTAGGGCATAATGTTCGACCAATCGGAGAGAAAAAAGTCAGTGATAGTATGCGGGTACGTAAACCAAGGCAGGCGGGTTTGCGTGTTCCAACGGTATTAAAGGAGCTAGAGAGCTGTAGCTTCAGTGATTCAGATAAACGTTTCGGTCAGCAGCCATATATCAAACGGATGACGCTTTCAGAATACGGGTGTTCTCGCTTTTTCACTGTACGACCGATAAAGACGCCCAATGAAGTGTTCCGCCTCTTGTTTGTGGACACTTTCATTGGCAAGCGATTTATAACCGATGCGATTCCAAATATATTTGCTCTTTGATATCAGCTGTGACTTCGTGTGAATGGTTTATGACTTCCATAAGATTTTTTTTTTATATTGCAAGTGTGGAGACTTGAGAACAGGGTGTAAAGTTCACTCATTTTCCAAAAAAAAGGGTGGATTTTCCGACCAGACAGGTGCTGAGTTTAGCGAGCACTGCCCCATTGGTTGATGCTGGGAAGTTTTATGTGTGATAATTGCACCCAGCCTCAGCCGAACAACTTTCTTCCTTCTAGCGCTATAAACGACCAATAAAATAAAGGTACAAGAAATAAACACTTCTTGCTCCTTTTTCTCCATCGGTTCCTACTATTCGAAATGGACAAATAACTTCATCTTTCTGCCTGACTGACCCTTTGACAATTCCCAAAAGTGCCTGTAATTGATTTACTTGAAATCATTCATTTGAGTCTGTGTACCCGAGTACCTAAAACATACCTATAGCACCGTCATCGTCAGTGAGTTACGTTGTAAGTATCACACAATACGTCAAGAGCCTATTAAAATAACATAGCAAATAATTACTGTGGCTTATCGTGCGTGAAACGTTTGACAATCATGTGCATACTTAATACTCCAAAAATTGTGATAAGTAGCACACCTGCCAAGATTGCAAAGTTTCGGCTTAGCAACGTTTTGTTTTTTTTAACGTGTTGTTGTAAACACATTACAAAGTGCTGTGAATACATTATGAACTACGTTTAATAATAAATTGAAAAACCATTAACGTAGCGCATGCTTTAATGTGTTTTAATGATTTGTTATTATTATTTAATGAAGTAGATTTAGGCTTATAATGGTAAATAATAAATAAATATGATAAATTAATCTAAATTGTCAAATATTATGTAATGTCTTTGACGCTGGCTGTGACATCGGGACAACACTTGTTTATAATTTTTCGTGTTTGAATGCGAGGCTTTTGAGTGTATTATATGTCTTTATTATTTACTTGTAATGTTTGTTTATGCGGAATAAACAATTTTTCATTCTTTTCTTTCTCTTTTCTTTTTATTCTAATTTGTAAAGCAACAGTGCAGTTATCAATTTAATAATAACTTATCTAACCTTTAATAAAACTTGCGAATGCTCTCAAACAACATGAAAATATATCCAGTCTCCCATGGACTTCGTTCACTTCACAGGCTGTTCGGATAAGGGGTGTCATAGTCAATAGATAGGGTCTGATCACGAACACGTTAGTAATTAAGGTCATCTCCGCCTTCACACGTACTGGTCCGGCCCTATAAGTTCTAGTTGATGCAGCGTTCCAGAGTTATATGCTACGCAAGGCAATAACTGCACTACATACGCAGCAAGACTGAACTCCCGGCGAACCCTGAGCTCTTTATACCCTAACACACCCAGTACAAATATTGTGAGCTATGTTCATCAACGTGTAGAACGGTTACGGAACGGTTTCATATTATAAAAGCAAAACTGGCTTAATGATGTAGCAATCTTTTAAACTAACACTGGATTGAATCCGAATCGTCAGTTTTACGCAAAATCAATTGTTATTTAAACGTTTATCAATATAGTTCAGGTATCCACAAGCATTTGAAATTAATTTGTAGGTAACAAACAGTATTAAGCTAAACAAATATTTTTATTATTATTACAGGTGCGATATTCGATCAGAACACGGAAGAGATCCAGAATGTCTTCAAGTATGCTATGACAATCCACAACCAGAACATAAGTAGCCGTCGTCTGGAACTGCAGGCATACGTCGATGTCATCAACACCGCAGACGCTTTCAAACTTTCTCGTCTTAGTGAGTATTATCTATTTTTTTTTTACAAACTTAAAATTCACTATTTATACTCATACCCCAACTAGCAACTACAACAAATGGGTATTCATTTTGATATCGTTAAAACACTAACCCTTTTACAAATAATAAATAACAATCAAAAAAGGCAAAATAGAATATCTCGGCTACGTGCTCCGACCCGATAGATATGCTCTACTCCAACTGATTATGATGGGCAAGGTAGAAGGGAAGAGGCGCGCTGGGCGAAAGAGAAAATCGTGGCTGCGAAACATAAGGGAGTGGACCGGCATTGCTTCCGTCGAAAAACCGACTCGCTGTTGACAAGAGCGAGTACAAGAAACTGACGGCCAAACTTCAGGATTGAAGAGGCAGTGGAAGAAGAAGAAGAAATAATAATAATTCCTATTTTGTTAGTACTAATTAATATGAAGTCAAAGCCTGTCCAAAAAAAAAAACTGATATATCAGGTAACTACTTTAACCTATTTCGACCGCCTAGAACGATTATAATATTTTATAATATGTAACACATACTCGTATATTCAAGTCCGATTCTATATTTAAATAATGATCGAGTGTGAGGAGGAAAGTTCTGTAAACCAGACCCTTAGTGTACAATCGGACAAAATGTTGATTTGAGACTCGTTTTTAGACGTAACTATCGATTGATTTTCTTAATTTAAATTATTAAAAAAAAATCCTATCAAAATGTTAAAATGGAAGACATTGTACTGTTGAATTTAAAATATTAGAATCACAAAGCTATAGTTTATTGTGGCAGAAATATTAAAAAGCCAAAACTGTGGCAGTGTAGAGTGCAATTAATACTCCACGCTGCTTGCTGGTGTGATTTATATGTCTTCGATTCTTTTTTTTTTTTTGGTTGATTTTCGCGCTAGCAAGACATTATCGGTCTGGACACAGACGCCGACGTTGCATTAAGCTTACTGCCTTTGTGAAAAGGGGACAACGAATGGTACCAATTCTTGTGAATAAAATAAATGTTCGTCACGATATTTTTATACGTAAACAATATTTTGCGGAGTACTATTAAACGTCATTTAACAAAAATATTGCCGTTTAGAGAATTAAGTATACTTTGAATACTGTATTGTTCTCTATCGATCTTTTGAAATGAAATAAAATGAAATCGTTTATTAAGCAAGTAGGATCACCGATCACTTTTACACGTCATGTATTTTTTTTAATCTAGATGAAGCCGGCATTTTCTAACTGACTACCTCTGAGAAGAAATAGCCGAAACAAACTCAGGGATAATCGTCTTTTTTCAAGTCCAGACATTAAAAATGAGAATGTTTACAATAATTTACCTTATAATTACGCATATTGCTTAATAACAATGCTTAACAGAGCGAGCAGCTCAGTCCCAAGCTTTTTTGTCTTCTAAATAATCTGTGATTTTATAATACCCCTTTTTGAAAAGTTTGGCCTTTATATAGTTTTTAAATCGTTTAATTGGTAAATTTCGAATGTCCATACTCATGGACATTCGAAATTTTTTCGAAAAATTTTGGTATGCGGCTACCGCAATAGCCCGTATTGCCACCATGTTTGAAATGTGCCAAATGATCTATACAACACTTAGACTAAGAACCGTGCTCACCCACGTTGAAGCAACCGCAGTTTTACACGAAAAAAAAAAAAACACTTTCAATAGCGATTTTTACGTAAAATACAATGAAATATGATACTTCATGTCCGTAGCAACATAAGATTCAATTCAAAAGTAAAGGGGTTTGGTGTCAGAAGGAAGAAGAAAGTCTATAAATTATATAAACTTCAATAGCACAATAAATTCATTTCATTTTGAAGTCAGAAAAACAAGAGCTGGTACTACAATAGGCTCAGATCAACATTTCTGAAGATTGCACTCTAAGGTCTCTGTTAGAAACCGTGGCCCTGGCCGTTGCCCAGGCAAGTGAAGAAACACGGGTGGGTTTTACTCAGCAAAAGTCTGACACTCCCTTCCGACCCGCCTAGAGCGGGATAAGTCATTTGATGATTTCTCATCCCAACAAAAAATAAAAAAAAAGGAATTTTTGTTTCTTCAAAATCTAGTTGCAGCCTCATTTCGGCAACAGATAAGTGTCAAAAACATGTCAGTATGTAGAGGAAAGAAAAGTATTTTTGTCAGAGACTGAGGTCAGATTGTGAAACATTCATGACATCAACATCAACGAGAATTACCCCTCCGATGTTTTTAATGAAATGCAATATTTTGTATTTGGCGTTCATTCTAGAGTTCCCTTATGCTGGTTCATAGGAGCATTCCCAGCAACGTGATACGAATACAAGTTTCCCGTATTCAAATATTGTCTGTGTCTTTGAAATAAAATTAGCGCTGCAAGACTGAGCCATTGTGGCTTGGGAGTACTTAAGAGAAGTGTCATCAGCATATCACGTGATCAGAATACTGCTAACAGTGTCTGTCGCCATTGTCTGGCACAGGTCTTGATCGATAGTCTTCCCTTAGTTGATTGGTAGTACGAGTATGCATTGTTGAAGTTATTTATTTGTTCGTTTTAAGTTATTCTGAACAATAACTAATTTGCAATACATAAATGGTGACATATTATTGTATCATGCGAACCACTCATCTGATTGTTATTTTTGTCTTACTGATACAAAAGGTATTACAATTAAAACAAAAAGTAAAATTAAGTATCCTGACCTGCCATCAGCTAAAAGACCGATCCCTCACAGTGAAGATCTACCGGTACTAGAACCACATCAAACTAGCGATATGTGCCTTACGCCAGAAGTCGAAAAAGAGACATTGGATCCTGACTTTCAAGGTAATATACGAGTATAAGAAGGAGTATCAAACATTTAAACCACACATAAAAGTTTTCAGTCAATATATGGAATTGTACATGTCATATTATAATCATAGCAATTAGATTAAGTCACTGAAAATTCAATAAAATTACATTAAACACTTTCTTTTTTTATAAATTAAATAATATGAAAGAATCAATAACATATCTTTGACAGAATAAATGATTCCCGATTGGTAAAAAAAGGGTTTGAGTTATGTTTCGACACGCATCTGTAACCTGGATACATATTATATATATATATATATATATATATATATATATATATATATATATATATATATATATATATATATATATATATATATATATTTAACAACGTGATGAATTTAACATCGGACGGGTCTGAACAGTTGTGTTGCGATATGTGCCGAGTACGATGCGCCAAATGTTGTTGTGTCGGGAGTTTGGTCCTGGAGAGTCTCCAGATCAATCTCCCTCTGGCGCAGCATCGTTGGTCGTGGTCTTGGGTTTAACTTTGTATCACCTCGCTCAACTGCCGTCATCCTTCATATTCCTAAGTTTTTTAAGTGAATAGGCTTAATAAACTAGTGCGCTTTACCCATCAACGATTATCATCAGGTTGGATTGCAGTCAAGCACTAGTTTATAATTATTAAAATATATATATATATATATATATATATATATAAAATATAAATTCATCACATCATTATTTTTTATAATTATTTGTAACAATTTATTTGTAATAAACGAGATATTGTAATTATATACATTATGTTAAGAAAACCCTGTCCGACCCATAAGGATAATAAAGGTTAGGTAAACACATGACCAAATATAATATAAAATTTTACGTAATCATCATAGTACCAATACAAATGAATTTTGAAATAATCTTTTTTTCCCGCGAATTAATTCCAACTTACCCAAAATTTGGTAATTTTTAAAAAAGTGACAACACCGGTATTATTATGAGCGAATAGCGATGCGACCACGTGCTGCGTGCCCTGCCGCCCGCCGCCCGCGGAAGGGTGCTTAACGCAGATTTATTAAGTTACTTCTTTTTGCGAAATAATATTTATTTTTTTAGGTATCGATAACTGATTCTACTAATGGATACAACACCGGGCTAAACTTTAAAAAAAAATAAAGTTTAGCCCGGTTTTGTATCCATTAGTAGAATCAGTTATCGATACCTAACAACACCTCTACGGGTCGGACAGGGTTTTCTTAACATACTGTATATTCAAACTTTGTTCCAGGGTAAACTAATACAGTTAGAATTATGATTTCCCTACATTTAACACTAAAGTATTACGTGCATTAGAGTAAATGGATTATAATCTATATGTCGTGGATAACGATTACATTTTAGTAAAAGTTGCTCATTTGATTTACGTAGTTGTGTGGCAAACGAAGGGACGGTATTTTGTAATTGCGTATAAAACATGGACACTTGGACAGAGTCGTTTTGGAAAGTGTGAATTGTCGAATGGTCACTTCGCTTTCGAGGCGCGGACTAAGGCACTTCTCCGGCGCGATACTGTCGGTTTGCCTATTGTATAGTTGCCGGGGCGAAATTATTATTGTTAAGATTGGAGGGTATATTTACACTTCGTGCTTTAATTCCAAACTTCACCTACGGTATGGATCCCTTACCACCACGCCACGATGGTGACGACCCCATCGCTCCGCCATCGCTGACGGCATCATATAAGTTATATTTACTTCAGGAGGAATAGTAAATTCTCTGTTTATTCGTGGGACATTCTTTAAAGAGCATCCAATTAATTCAAGGAGTAAAAGTTACCTTTCGGTACGTAAGTAAGGTAACTTTTAATATTGAATTTTATTTATTTTTAGAGGGGGGTTCGAGAAGCAGGTAAAAATATTTTGGAATATAATAGCATGTTTTGTTTCGTTTTGAGGACAGACTAGATATTTACGTATTTTATTAGTAATGTAATGTTGCATATGCGTGTTGTTTTAATACAGTGCCCATTACAATAACTGACGAAGAGAAAATACTGAATATCTGTAAAAGAGGATGGTTAATGGGATAAAGGAAAGGGCGATTCATACACACTTAGTAGAATCACCCTCCGGGCTCTTTCAATAGTTACCAGTAACAATGTTTTACCCGCTCGACCCCATGTGTATAAAATTGACACGGAAAACTATTTTGAGTCTGCTATATAAAGTAAGCTTTCAAACGGGGTACTTTAAATTTGGGTTTATTTATAATTTATACGTATACCTGGGCCTACCCGGAAAAGTTAAACAATAAAAATAGATTCTCCAGCAGAACTGAGACCACATAAATAAATTGCCCGATTTTGTAATATAATAATACTTGGTGTCATCTTTTTTTTTTGTTAGTGTTATTTTACTAGTAATTTTTTCGTACGACGATCAATACCGGGATCCGCGCCATTCATTATCATCAACATTTTTATCGTCCCACTGCTGCGCACAGGTCTATTCACATACAGAGAAGGATAGAGCGTACTCACCACGCTTGCTCAATGCGGGTTGGCGATTTCAGACTTAAAGTTCAGGTTTCCTCAAGATGTTTTCCTTCACCTTGTAACCAGTCATTGGTGTCAAAGATATACTTGGAAAGTATCTGCGTCATTATCATTTTTCAATACTGGTATTTAAAGATCCAATACAGTGATTATGGTATTTGTTAATTTGCAATAGAAACTAAGATGCAATACCATTCTATTGCGTATTATGTTTGCAAAGATTTTTTTATCTGCGTAAATTTTATAAACTGTTTATTTTAATTGCACCGTGCATTTTTAATTAAAAACGCTAGTTTTGCTCTTTAGCTAGAGATGCAAACAGGAATAGAAGTACTATCCTTAAATTTTTGAGGTAAAAAAAATAGGGGGCAAAGATTGTAAAATGCGTTCAAGAGCTTTATTTGAGCGAATAAAAAGCAATTATTAAAGAATAACCACGAGTTTAAACGAAGAGAAAGGCAAAGTAGGTAGTGTTGTTCGAAAGTGACAAAACTGCTGTAAATCAGGAAGATGGAGTACCTAGAAAGCAGCGTAAACAACTTTTACTGAATTTTATGTGAATTTGTGTTATTATAATTGATTTATCTACTTTTCTTGTACTGGCGTGACAGTTTAATAATAAGAGATGCTTTCTAAAGTGGTTTTCTTTTTTATTTAATTTAATATAACTTTACTATTATGGGCCAGTCATGGCACAAAAATTGCGTTTGTTCCCATAAAAGTACACTGTGAAAGGCTATGGTAATTGCATGGTGTGGTGCTTCATAAACCTATTCCTGCAACTTTAACTCTGTAGGTGGAAAACTACTCGAGATACCTACCGTTTTCTATGCATACAGTCCTAAAAACATACCAAAAAAAAAAACCCAGCGTAATGTATTGTGAGTATATGCGATTTTGCCTATAGTAGTATATTTATTTAATAATAGAGATTTTGAAATTTAAAAAAAAGTTGTCATTTATCTTTTTAAACTTATTACTTTCACTACAAATCCGAAAAAAAAATCCACATATATAAGGAAAGGAGATCAAAGGAGGCCTAGAGGAGGAGGTCAAATTTTGCGATCCAGTTATTGGAAATTTTCAATCTGGTTTTGAAAAAATCCCAATCCGGTATCTTCAATACCATTACGTAGCAAAATGGTAATCAAAAATGTTTACCATTACCGCAGAACCCCACGTTAGGCAGGTGAAAACTAAAGTGTTGATAAAGGGCGAAGAATTGGAATCTGAAGACAGCAAAGTGTTCTCGGTTATAACTCTGGATGCTAAGCTTCAATGGGGTCCACGTATAGAAAAATTATCAAAATAAATACTAGGAACAGGCACAAATTTATTGTACCTACAACAAGGCTCAAGAAAATAGGTGGCTCTTTTAGATACCAATGTATACATTTTTACAAAAGACTTCCAGAGGTGGTTCAAGATCTGAGCCTGAATAAATTCAAATCCTTCATTAAACGTAAATTGTGTCAGAAAGCATTTTATAGTATTAAGGATTATATTGAGGACAAAAAGGCTTGGTCTTGAGCTGCGTTCGATTTCTATACTTACACTGATTGTTCTTTGATATTTCTTCTTGTAGTTTTAATTTGTAATTGTTTTTTTTTTTTTTTTTTTTACTCAAAGCCAGTACACACTATGTAGCCAAGCATATTGTACGTTACGGAATTGCATCGCTGACAGGGGTATTCGGCACTGGTGCAGCTACACAGGAGCTAAACTTAGTATTCGGGAACACTGTTGGCGCTGCTGAACCTTGGACAAAACTATCTTTCCATTGTGTAGATTCAATTTCTTAGTATTGTATAATTGCATGGCACACGTGTGAGCACAATGTACTTGCTGTAAAGCATCTATTTGTTGGGTTAGTCTTTTTTTGTTGTTGTTATTTTTTTTGTGTGGACGCTCTTAGCGTACAATATATTTCTGCATCATTCTCACACGATTGATTTCAAAATGAATGATGTAATCAAGTATTTGTATCAATAGCTTGATAATATAAAAGATGCTTTGATTTCATTTAATTATGACTCAATTTATGATGATCTTCCTTAGCTCCTATAAAAAAAACTCTTTTAAAAATATCGAAACAGTTATAAAAAAATTTCAATATTATAAGTTATTTCCCGAAAACGTCACGCCATTCACGACATTTTAGTGTTGTGTGAATTCTGGCTCGCAATAAAATCATAGAAAAACAAACTCTTGTAACGTGGAGTTAAAACAAGAACAGATGAGACCAAATGGTGCGCAGCGCGTTTGAAACGGAAGCATCACGGAAACGGATTTTTCCACCATGATAGCTTCGCACCTGCAGGCGCAAGCTGAATTTTTTTTACCGGCTTCTCACACGTGTCCTCAATTCATGGCCGCCAACTTTTTTGCCTGCTGCGGTTGATGCCATGGGCCGAACTCACGCTATCGTCGTCAGAACAAACTGCATGCCTACTATACGAAAATTTTGCTACATCATCATCAACCTTTTTATCGTCCCACTGCTGGACACAGGTCTCCTCTCATACAGAGAAGGATTGAGCGCAATCACCACGCTTTCTCAAAGCGGGTTGGCGATTTCAGACTTACAAGTCCAGGGTTTCTCAAGATGTTTTGCCGCACCCTTTAATCAGTCATTGCTGTCCAAGATATTTCCAAGGAATTTGGCTACATGCAAGGCTAAATACTGCAAAACTATGATAGAATCCTGCAGAGATGCAAGCATGCTAACTTCTTAAATTGACTCAAGTGGTCTTGGTCTTGCAATGTTTCGCTCCATGCAGCTGTCAAAACAAGGCCATCAGAAGACTAGCTTCGCTGTGATGATGAATAAAATAAATTACGATTTAAATGAAAACGATAGTCATGTTCAACGATCACAACAGGTTTCAACGAATTATAATTGAAACTAATAAAGTTGTTTCAACATCTACTAAAGTAGATAAGCCTCACCTCGCTTTAAGCCTTTTTCTTTATTAAAGAATACAAATATTTTTTTCTGTCTCACCAAGGTCCTAATAAAGATAAAAAGATCTTAAGCACATCACAACAAAAAAAAAAATCTAATAAAGTCTCCAAACATCAAAGCTGGAAACAAAATAAAAACGGGCTAACATTGTTTAAGACATATTCGCCAAAAGTCAGAAAGAAACAACTTTTGGCCTTATCATGTCGCCTGAACAATAATCAGGTGGCTCAGCGGTCATCTTATAGTCACTTAAAGACAAAAAATTACAATAGATAACAATAACAACATATTTTGTTGTTTCGTAATAAAGGGGGAACAATACAAAAATACTGACGCGGAAATTAAAAAAGAGAAACAAAGGCAAATTACCCGTGAAAGGGAAAGAGCGGCCACAGCCACCCCTGGCCTATTTCCTCTAACGACAAACACTTCCGAGGCGCCAGTCTGATGCGACACCGCGCATTTTGAAATCAAACAATAACGACATCGCAATGTAAAGAGGATGTACCCAGTACATCAATCATGGCGCTGGTAAAAAGCTCATAAGTTAGCTAAATGAGCAACAGCAACTACGTACTATGTTGTACTTTGTAATGAACTTGTACATTCTTATGCTGTATTTTATATGAACGGTGAAGGAAAATATCTTGAAGAAACTGGCCTAGAACCAAAAAATTCAAAAAACATTAATATTAAACCTTACCGATACCGAACGCATACAGTTTCCTTTACATGGTAATAAGTCTTTAAATTAAATTGCTACCTACGGTATAAACTTGAATAATTCAAGTGTATATCCAATTTAATGTGTATAATTATTATGCTTTGAGGATTGTTACAATATAACTATTCTCGTTAACAACGATAGAACAATCCATTCTTACAAAATTAAATGTAGTCGTTCCTTTTTTTATAATATCGCTGAGCGATAGACTGCTACGCTGCGTGTCGCGGGTTCGATCTCCGCACGTAACAACAACAAATATTTGTATAACCTACAAATAGTTGTTCCGGGTCTGTTTGTGTATGAGAGTTTAAATATTTGTAAACGCACCCACGCTACAGGAGTAAATCCTAGTGTGGGGAAACAGCACGTTTTTTAAAAAATAAAATTCGTGCTAGTGTAGCTCAGAAAAATGTTGAGCGCGGCATTCGGTTATTATGCCATTGGATGCTGAAAATATTGGAGGAGTTTGATACTTCATGCAGGCCGTTACTGGCCGTTAGGTATTGTAATCTGTTACATTTACAGAGACGAAAAATAAATTCCAAATAAATTTCTGGTAACGAACAGACGTGTTTCAGTGGTGTAAAATAAGTAGCATAGACATCGGCGTTAGGCACTGCGTGTGAACTCTGCTAGGCACTTTCCACCAGATAATAGGGACAGTCGAGCTAACATTCCACATGCCATTAATTTTAAAATTGGCGTAGCGATAAATGTTTGGCTGCTGCGCGAACGGAACAAATATTTGGATGACCTACAAGTACTTGTTCTGGGTCTGGTTGTTTGTGTTCGTGAGTTTATATGTTTTAAACGCACCCACGATACAGAAGAAATTCATAGTGTAGGGCAAAGTTTGAAAATAATCCACCCAAAGTACTTTTTAGTCTCAATTGCATTATGTTTATTGTAACATTGAATTAACTAATGGTCGCTGTAGCTTTAAGAGATTATACAAATGATTTATACATTACATAGAGATCATGCGATATCTTGATTCCACTAAGTCTTCCGTCTGCCAGAGCACGCATGTGATTGGTTGACCTGACATGATTCAAGGCTCCATCTCATAACAAATTGCTTACATATGTTGCATGCTGTTTGAATATATTAGTTTATCTGTGCAAATTGTTGTCAGTGTTTAAAAATGCAACTATACAGTATGTTAAGAAAACCCTGTCCGACCCGTGAAGGTGTTGTTAGGTATCGATAACTGATTCTACTAATGTATACAAAACCGGGCTAAACTTAAAAAAAATCCCTCTAAAAAAATAAATATAATTTCGCAAAAAGAGGTAACTTAATAAATGTGCGGTAACCACCCTTCCGCGGGCGGCGGGCTGCAGGGCCACGTGGTCGCACTATTCGCTCATAATAATACCGGTGTTGTCACTTTTTAAAAATTACCAAATTTCGGGGGAGTTGGAATTAATTCGCTGAAAAAAGGTTGATAATGATGATGATGATTACAAATTTGTCATTAGCTGCCCGGAGTTTGAAGTTGATGAAGCGATCTCCCGTGTCTCGGAAAGCACGTAAAGCTGTTGGTCCTAGTTCTTATCTCTCTTCCTTGTCGTGTCAGTTATCGGACTATAAGGAACATAGCGTGCATCTGTGCTTGTGCTATAATATCTCCTGCGAACCTGTCTAATCTTCGTTAAGATTGGCTATATTGACCGAAATCGATCAAGGGGATTATTATAGTAAGCCGTAATTTTTCGCAAGAGAATGAAATGATACGGCATGAATACTTCTATGAGGTATTCCTCATTATTTTATAAAATTTATTAAATTCCTAGGGTAACTTTTCAGAATTTCTAAATCAGAACCTCTGATTTCATAGGGATAGGGGGAATAAACATAATAACATAAATACATTTTTGTCTTCCCCTTGGCATTCCATCCAAAGGTTGTCTGTAAAAGATCGCTCTTAGCGATAAGACCGCCCATTGTGTCACCCTCTGTTAAATCTTTTTATTTATGTTCTGTAATCTATATGTGTATCTACCTGTTGTAAGCCTGGCTAATGATCCTAGAGCCAGACTAACCCGACACTACACCGACGATATCCCGGACGTCAGCCTGTACGAGATTAGTATGGCCCTGAAACAGCTCAAGAACGATAAGGCGGCTGGAGATGATGGAATTACGGCTGAGCTTCTGAAAGCGGGTGGCAAACCAGTTCTTAAAGCGCTTCGGAAGCTATTTAATGCCGTCATTATTAAAGGCGAAACACCTAAGGCGTGGCACAGGAGCGTGGTGGTGTTGTTTTTCAAAAAAGGTGACAATACCCTCCTGAAAAACTACAGACCGATATCCCTCCTGAGCCATGTCTATAAGCTGTTTTCTAGGGTCATCACGAATCGTCTCGCTCGCAGGTTCGACGACTTCCAGCCTCCCGAACAAGCAGGCTTCCGAAAAGGCTTTAGCACCATAGACCACATACATACGCTGCGGCAAGTTATACAAAAGTCCGAGGAGTATAACAAACCACTATGCTTGGCGTTTGTGGACTATGAGAAGGCCTTCGATTCGATCGAGACTTGGGCGGTGCTACAGTCTCTCCAGCGGTGCCAAATTGACCATCGATACATTGAGGTGATAAAGTTTTTGTACAAAAACGCCACCATGTCAGTCCGTCTCCAGGATCAGGACTCGAAACCGATCCAACTCCAGCGTGGAGTGAGACAAGGAGATGTCATATCTCCTAAATTGTTCACTGCTGCGTTGGAAGATGTCTTCAAGCTCCTGGACTGGAGAGGACTTGGCATCAACATCAATGGCGAGTACATCACTAATCTCCGTTTTGCAGATGATATCGTGGTAATGGCTGAGACCCTGGAAGACTTGGGCAAAATGCTCAATGACCTCAGCAGAGATTCCCAACAAGTGGGTCTAAAGATGAACATGGATAAGACGAAGATCATGTCGAACTCTCATGTCGCACCCACTCCAATTCTAGTTGGTTGCTCTGCACTCGGAAGTTGTTGACGAGTATATATACCTGGGACAAACGGTCCAACTAGGTAGGTCCAACTTCGAGAAAGAGGTGTCTCGTCGAATCCAGCTCGGCTGGGCAGCGTTCGGGAAGCTATGATACATCTTCTCGTCGTCCAAGATACCACAGTGTCTCAAGACTAAAGTCTTTGACCAGTGTGTGTTGCCAGTGATGACTTACGGAACTGAAACGTGGTCGCTCACAATGGGCCTCATACGAAGGCTCAGAGTCACGCAAAGGGCAATGGAAAGAGCTATGCTCGGAGTTTCTCTGCGTGATCGAATCAGAAATGAGGAGATCCGCAGAAGAACCAAAGTCACCGACATAGCTCTGCAAGTCGCTAAACTTAAGTGGCAGTGGGCAGGGCACATTGCTCGTAGAACCGATGGCCGATAGGGCAGTAAGGTTCTGGAGTGGCGACCACGTACTGGAAGACGCACCGTAGGGAGGCCCCCAACAAGGTGGACCGATGACCTGGTGAAGGTCGTGGGAAGCCGATGGATGCGGGCATCACAAGACCGGTCAGCGTGGAAAGACTTGGGGGAGGCCTTTGTCCAGCAGTGGACATCCATAGGCTGAAGAAGAAGAAGAATATATGGTGTACATAACAAAGAGTATTCTATTCTCTGTCTACATATATTTATTATTAATTTAAAGGCTTTACTCCAATAAAATCTACTTGCTGAAAGAACTTGAAGCAGAGTAAACACAAATATTTAGAAGCCTCGATCAGACACGTAAAATCGGGCCACTTTAGGTCTGTTGCACGGTCGTTAGTTTACGCGAAACGTCGGCAGCAAGCTGTTTTATTGTAATAAATACTGCATAGATAGAGAGGCTTTGCTAACATCCAAATATCAGTTTTGTACTGTAGGAGTTCAGGCGATTCACGTAAAGGCAAGAATAGAAAATAACTTATATAATTACTACTACTTAGCAACACCATAGTACTACAACATAATAGAATAATGAAAGCACCCACCAAAATACACCTACCCACATTTATAAAATTAATACGGCGATCATAAAAATAATAAATACTTCGATTTATATAAACTATTGGTTAATATGAAATATAATTATAAATGTTTATATTAAAATATTATAAGCCTCACTTACCTCAAATTTGCAATGCCTCAAAAAGGCCGCTAAGTTGTCATGGACAAATTGTTATATATATATAAGTTCATTGATGTGCACTTAGTAAGCAAATAAATACATTGAAACATTGAAACAATACTATATAGGAAATGGTAGTTTCATATTAATGACAGTTTATGACATATGATGGTATTTAAATAAGGGATTGGCGTCAATATCTTTTTCTTTAGGTTTCGGCCGCCGGCAGAAGTTACCACCCACCAGACAAAGCCTTGCCGCCAAGCGATTTGTCGTGTTCCGGCATGATGTCTGGTGAAGCCGTACGGAGGACGGGTCTGAGCAGTTTTGTTGCGACGTGTGCCGGGTACGATGCGCCAAATGTTGTTGTGTTGGGAGTTTGGTCGTGGAGCGTCTTCAGATCAATCTTCCTTTGGCGCAGCATCGTTGGTCGTGTTGTTGGTTTTTTTTTTTTTTTTTTAGTTTGCCCTCTGTCCCTTCGTGCTTGGCAAGAATTCTTTTTTGTCTCTTTTCTTTTTTATTTTAGCTGTTATCTTTTCCGCTTTCACTTTTTTGCGGCTTGTCCATCTTTACAGGTTTCTCTTTTCCCGTTGCGTCTTGTCATCTTTTTTATGTCTATATATACATTCTTTTATCTTTTGTCAACTTTCTTTTGTCTTTTTATACATTTTCTTATGTACTAATCTTAGTCTACTTACTTCTATACAATCATTAGGCTTTTCTTGCCGATGGCAGTCGCGGGGCTGCGCTGCCCCTCGTCCTATTCCGTTCGATACATATTTTGGCCACTTTGAGGCAGAACGCTCCAGGTACGGCCTGGAGTGTTTGTCCGCCATAAGGTCGGCTATGGATGACTCCGTCAAAACTTTCCCAGTGCTTACTTCCAGGTCGTACCTGTCGCGGTTGTGCCTCGGACACTCGAAGAGAAGGTGCTGGACTGTCTCTATGGCCTGTGTGTCACACACACACAGGCTGGACTATTCTTCAATTTAAATTTATGCAGGTACTCGGCGAAGCCGCCGTGACCGGTCAAAATTTGCGCCCAGATAGACGGCCTGTCGAGGCACTTCAGGACCTTGCGCGCGCGCACCACATCGGGGAAGAACATTCGCGTGACCCCAGCCGTGGCCCCGCCGGTATACCTCCCGTTCCAGACAGCTACTGTGCCCTCCCTCAAACGTCGCTTGACGTATGAGACTGGACACCTGTCATACGCTGGGGCGACCCTGGACTGGGCCGCCGCCTGCCTAGCCAGTTCTTCGGCGCGCTCATTGCCGGGGATCCCGACACGAGCTTTCACCCAGAAGAACCGGAGGATTTTACCATTCCCCTCTTGCTCCCTGATATTCTTACGAATTTGGGTAGCAAGGGGATGGTGCGTTTCCGGGTTTCGGATCAAGTCGAGCGAGGATCGAGAGTCGCTGAGCACCGCGAAAGCCTCTCAGGACAACCAGGTCCGTAGCCCTGTATCGCGAGCAGCTCCGCCTGAAAGACGGTACACATCGGCTCCAACCTCATTCGCTTGGTCCGAATCTCGGACCCATCCCGCCAGTATGAATATGCCGCCCCGACCCCTTCATCCGATTTACTACAGTCTGTGTAAATCAGATGAGCGGGGAGCTGTAGCTGAGCCACAGTTTCGGGGAGCATATTCTCCAGACACTGATAATCAACATCTGGCTCACTGGCGGGGTGAGGGGCCTCCGTAAAGGCCCGTGTTGTTGGGTTTAACATTGCATCACCTCGCTCAACTGCCGTCTTCCTTCCTATTTGCTCAATCTGAGTGAATAGGTTCTTAATAAACTAGCGCGCTTTACCATCAACAATCGCATCACTGCTTACCATCAGGCGGGATTGTGGACCACAATCCACCCAAATTTACCCTGGAAATTGTCAGAAATTTACCGACTTTGTGGCGCATCATTTTTTACGGCACTGCGCGCTTTCTTATTATTTTTCATGGTTTTACCGATGGTAAAAATGCCGTACAAAAATATATGACCCAAAAGGTACATCGCTCTACACACTCACACACACACACACTCACATCACTCTACATGCGCTTTTGAATTCTCACCAGCACTCATTTGGACAGCTTACAAGTGACAGCATAGAGCTGAATCTTATTATTTTATGCTCTTATATCGTCCTATATACGTCACCTGGTGGTTCATATGACCTATCCATTTTTGGACATGGGCCTGTAGTCTATTACATTCCCGCTCGGCCTTGAGGACGAGTCGAAGCTTCTAGTAGCTTCATCTAGAACATTCTCTAGGCTTCATTTGAAAACATCTGACGCGCGCTCCTGGCCCCTTTTTGACAAGAGTTATGTGACGTCCGCCAACTGGGCTGCGCACCGAAACTGTAATGATATTTCATGAAACTTTCTCTTCTCCGTAAACCCTATTGTTTTATATGTTTAATATGTTTTGTATGTTAAAAAGTGAATTTAATTTGTTTTTTTTATAACCCACTAAATTAATGAGAGTGAAATTATTTCTTAAATTTCAATGTCAGTTTCATACTTCATAAATATTCATACTTTTATTGTATTATAAATTAAGTGTATGTCGTATTATTTGGTATATAAGAGTTACACGATATAATCAATTATTCAGAAGGAGTAAGATGGCTTCGTGCTTAAATTAATGAGATTGCATTTTACATTTGCCTATGCCAGGATGTTATTATAAACCCCTCTCCTCCCCTCCGTCTCCCCCAAAGTTCTCAACGTCCGGTCCTGCGCCTTCGGCATCAAACGGTTTCCCGTGACCTTCACCAGGTCGTCGGTCTACCTTGTGGGGGGCCTACATTCCCTGCGTCGCCACTCGAGAATGCGTCGACCCTATCGGGCAACGTTCCTACGGGCAATGCGCCCAAATAACAATAATATAACTCAAATCATCAGTCTTTAAGTTGGTGTTTTTACATACTAATAATATTATACCATTAAACGAAATTTTAATTTATATAATATATATAACATCAGATATAATTTTAATCGTGTAATACGTATATTAAACCTAAATCCATTGCTATCGCAATATTAGCTAAACAAATTGTTCACATTGCCATACACAAAATATGAGCTCTCTCAAAATACTATTTCAACGAGGTAGGAAACGACATTTAAACCGAACTTTTTACATCACACCTTAATTCAGTTGGTTCTCCTAATTGAGAAGCGGTTAATTATCCTTGGAAAGCTTTCAAGCAATAAGTATGTATGGCAGCTCGTCTGAGATATAAGTAAATTGGGATCCGTAATATAGGCGTTTTTGGGAGTTGAAGAACCAATTTCGTCTAGTTTGTCTGAGATACATTCTCATACTCATGTCCCACAATTCAATTTATAGTAGCGAACAAGTGAAGCTACAAATCCAGTTAGATCCAATTTATTGAAGGGTTTAATTGAGTTCTCTCAAAACCAGAACAATGGCAAAACAATCGCTTCACAAAATCCTTTCACGTGTCATGTCTTTAACTGGAAACTTTAGTCGTTACGTTCTAGGAATGCCGTCAATATTCAAAATCTACAAACGTGACAAATAAATTTGTGTTAGAAAGGTGAAGGGTTCCTCTTATCTTTGTTTTAAAGTACAAACAGACTAGACTTTCGCACTGAAGACTGTGTAAATGTGTTTTATTTCAGTTGTTAACTTACTGAGCTAAAATATAATCAAATAATTCCTGAAGGTCTTACTTGGACGTCTTTGTGGCGAAAGATATTATAAGCAATCAATGTCTTTACCTTAATGGACGGTGTCGCGATAAAATTTAACTGAAAATATGAAACAACGGAGACGCGCCATCTTTTAATAAAGTTACCGCTAATAAACTCTGGGTTATAAACTTATTAAATTTCTATGAAAAGGTGGTGGTTGTTATATACAACAAGTGAATTGAGGTTTATGGATAAAACTCGAATGTCAATACCCGTGTTATTAAAAACGCTAAAAAATATAGTCTTAGTCTCATTGAGACTGATATCAGACTGCGAGCCATTTGAAAATTATCTAAAGTTTGGTGAAGTTTTTGCTGATACTTTCCCAGGCTTATATGATGTTCAATGTTCAAGATTTGAATTTTATTTAAGTTTGGTTAAAGTTACTATGAGTTTACGAAACACGGAGTGGCGTTAAAGGTAAACAATAAAACAAGTTTGTTTTTGTTTTTCTATACAACATAATTTTTTTAGAAGTAAAGACCGAGGGCCGAATCTCTATCATATGTCACCTAGACGAACACAAAAACACAGCTCAAATAAAGCTAGAAAATAGAAATATTGTCAAGGCAGCTGCTAGAAGCGCACAGCCAACCCTTTTCGTGCAAACAAAGCGTGTCAATCAAAGAGCGTCACCGGTTTTACTCGTACAAAGTGACGGGCCTTGACAATACAAACCACCCCCCATGACTGTTAGCTTGCGCTTAGTTGTACCAAATCTGGAGATTAATATAGTAAGTATTCGTAAAGGTATTAGCTTGCGCTTAGTTGTACCAAATCTGGAGATTAATATAGTAAGTATTCGTAAAGGTAGTCGGTTTTACACATAGGCTATGACGATACAAACTCTGTCTTTTGACAACAATTTGCCCACGCACAAAGTAAGTGCGAAAATTGAATCCCTAACATAAAACTAGTCTTATGACCGTTTGCTTGCCCTTAGTCGTACCAAACCTGGACACGAATACAGTAAGTTACTTTAGAAAAATTATTTATTATTATAAAACATTTACATTGAGGTTGGAACCTCCATGCCTGCCTGTTGGTATGCAACACTTACAGGCTACGGAACCAAGGTGATAGTTTGCTTGCGCTTTAGTTGTACCAAATTAGGACAGGAATACAGCAAGTAATCATCGGTAGTTTCTGCCAGCACGGCGATTACTTGTTCTGCAATCATGACAAACCAAAGACATTAAAATTATTCACAATAGACAGGACGTCACGAACAAAATCTTGATTCGATACTTGTGTCCTAGTGGTTAAAAGTCGCTTCGCTCAGTCCAGTGTGGTACGCCTGCGCGTCAAGACATAATTTGTGCCCACCAAGAATAAAAAATTTCTAAGGAAATATGCCAAGTTGTGTATTGGAATATTGTAAATCTCGTGGAGTAAAACGACTGGATCTAACTGCAGATTATTTTCGTATGAATTGTTTATTTTTCCTGAGTAATTAGAATTAAACAAATTTCTTAAATGGATTTCGAAAGTTTTCTATTATTGTAATAAGCCCCTCATTGTGACTATTTTTACTATTTGTTTGTAGATGTGTAGTAATGTTGTGTATAGTATTTTATTTATTAAGTTGTAAACATATTTACTATGTTTTAATGGCATTTAAAATATAGATAAATATACTTAAAAAACATAATGTCATATTATTTAATGAACAAGTAGTATTCATTCACCTACGTTATTATTATTTTAGGTTTACGAATAAAAATAATGTAGTACGGGAAAATCGGATACGGATAAGATCACAGTCTATTAAATGTCAAGACACATCACCTTGGTCGGATTAAGACTTGGACAAAAACTTTATATTCATCACATAAATAATTGTCTCCTGTGAAAATTACAGTCAAAACCGGGAGTGACTGTAAAAAGTCTGTAAAATCAGTCTTGCCTAATGCATGGATCATAATAATTAGTGATTTGTATATTAAAATAATTGGATTGTATCCTAAAAAATAATTTAATGTTCATTAGATTGATTTATAAAAAATATTGAACACGTATTTTTTTTTCTTTCATTCAAATACTTAGGTAGATATATTGATTTGAAATGTCGCATGACGTCAGGCCGTGGTATAAAATATACCACGGCGTGACGTAATTAGCCCCCTGTTTGAATTATTAGTTCACAAATGTGCCAATAGATGGCGCTGTAGCATTTGTGTTGAATCCTGCATCGCGGTGTCAAAAGTCTCCGATGTTTACTAGGGTTACGAATGTGTCAAGCGAAAGTAGTCTCAATATACAGTCTCAATATACAGTCTCAATATACAACGTTTAATGTAATCTCATTGTTTTATTGATGTCACTATAATAACATCACGCTAGTTACGACGGTAGTTGCTGCAGCAGTGTCAGTGTGTTGTGAACGGGTTGTTCACCCCCACTCCGTTACTTTAATACGCTATATCTCAGTAGTTTTTGGTAATTTCAACAAAATAAAAAATACGGGTCTTAATATTTCTTATTGTCTATAAGACGGACTTATTTTTTTTTTTTTTTTTTATTTCCTTACCATAGAAACATTTATTGAAAAAAAATATATATTCCCGAGGGAAATCTAAAAAGCGCGATATAACCGAATTTCACGCGGGCGAAGCCGCGGGCGGAAAGCTAGTAAATAAATAACTTGTAAACATTGAAACTACTAATAATTTTTCTCCACAGTTTTCAGCTTCTATTTAGCGTTACCTCGCATTGCCATTTAAAAATATTTGGAAACAAACGTGTGAATAGGATAATTTTGCTAAAAACAAAATGCATACGACAATTGTAAAAAAAAAAGCGCTTTATGGCCTAAAAGGCATTGCCATTTAAAAATATTTGCAAACAAACTTGTAAAAAGGATAATTTTGCTAAAAACAAAATGCAAACGACAATTGCAAAACAAAATGCGCTCTATGGCCTAAAAGGTTGCAAAACAAAATGCGCTCTATGGCCTAAAAGGTTGCAAAACAAAATGCGCTCTATGGCCTAAAAGGTCATATATCGATACACAAAAATCGTAATAAACTCAGTGTTATAAAAATCCGTAAGCAAAACACATTTAAAATGATAATAGATGTCACGGAAAATCAATAGTAGCGAATGAAATTTTCAAATAGTTTTCGCTGATTGTGCGAGAAAAGTTTCACTTAATTTGTTTAGATTTCAATATTTATTAACCCGATTAGAATTTTACTGGTATTAAATCGGATCTGGCAACATAGACCACACTAGCCACCTACCGGGCAATAGCTGAATATATTTTATATAAACTTAATTTCATTTTTACTAACTTTGTTGCTCAATTGTTGATCTAATTTTGCTATATTGTACTAGATGGCGTCACTGAGATATGGGATCACAATTTTTCTATGCCATTATGGTACATGTCTTTATTTTTACTCATATTTAATTATTTATATCAGGCTACATTTCAGGTCACGCTGGTTCATAGATATTATCAACCTCGTCCTGCTTTTTTTTTTTTTTAATAATTATAAACTAGCGCTTGACCGCAATCCCGCCTGATGGTAAGCAGTGATGCGATCGTTGATGGTAAAGCGCGCTAGTTTATTAAGAGTGAATAGGTCACTCAGAAAAACTGAGCGAATAGGAAGGAAGACGGCAGTTGAGCGAGGAAATGCAATGTTAAACCCAACAACACGACCAACGATGCTGCGCCAAAGGGAGATTGATCTGAAGACCCTCCACGACCAAACTCCCAACACAACAACATTAGGTGCATCGCACCCGGCACACATTGCAACACAACTGCTCAGACCCGTCCTCCGTACGGCTTCACGAGACATCATGCCGGAACACGACAAATCGCTTGGCGGCAAGGCTTTATCTGGTGGGTGGTAACTTCTGCCAGCGGCCGATGTTATGGCCTACCACCGAGAAAATATTAATGCTTCTTATTATATAAAATCATCATAAGCTGTTCATACATAGTTTCCCGGTACGACTCGCTTCGTTGTCCATTTTTCAAGCAGTTCCTAGGATCTTGAACGGAATCTTGATTAAGCTTCATGAATGTCTTATTACGTTGTGATCACTAGCGAGTTATTAAAGAAAGCAAAAAATGGCTGTATTCCTGGTTATCTTTATTATATTTCTGAGTGGTTTCGCCTTTCTTGTACAATTGATGTTACAATTGTGTTTTACTTCGTCCTTGTTCGTACTTACCATGACTTGTTACATTTCGGAAGACTCTTTTTGCCTGGTTTCTAACAAAGATTCAACATGCTCTGTACTATGTCTTAGCAAATGAATCATTTGAGGATATAGTTGATAGATTTGAGCGAAGTTCAATCTGCGAGCGAAGAACACTGTAGATTACTGTGCCGTCAGCAGGTTTGAATTTATTTGTATCAGGCATCGGATTTGGAAAGGTTCATACAGTTTTATGACGGCAAAAATATACAGGGCTGTAAAATATTATTATTGCTTCCCTTAACCCGCGAACCTGCTTACTATATTATCTGTACAATAAATATTAATCAATATATTTTTATGTAATTTTTTCTTTAACGTTTGAAAATCTAAAAAATCACAAAATAAAGTCACTTTTGATTGGATGATGAACCAGGAAAGTGATGATACAGGAAATAGCTGAGACCTTGTATCTTTATGAACAAATATTGTATACAACGTATTACAACCAGAACATTAGAATTATACATTATACAATATTGACTACAAGCATGCTTACTAATATCATAAATATGAAAGAGAGATTGGATGAAACTTGGCTCACAGGAAGATTATAACTAGAAATAATACATAGGATACTTTTTCTCCTGATATCCCACGGGATGGAAATATACGCAGGCGAAATCGCGGGGCACAGCTAGTCATAATATATTATTTACAAGATTAGCGTATTAATATGTTTACTATTGGTAACAAATATTTTTTAGCTTAAAAGGTGTTCTTCAACTCGTGTGTTTTCAGTGTTTTATATACAACTAGCGGCCGCGCGCGACTTCTTCCGCGTTTTTTATATGCTCCGGCTCCTATTGACCGCAGTGTGATGTTTTATTACCTAAAGCCTTCCTGGATTAATGGGCTATCTAACGCAAAAAGAATTTTTCAAATCGGACCAGTAGTTCCTGAGATTAACGCGTTCAAACAAACAAACTCTTCAGCTTTACATATTAGTATAGATTGGTAAAATTGCATTGTCGTTATTTTTACTATTACGTCTCAACCCGCACCACCTAATATGACGATTTAAGGCAACAGGCTTGCTTTTCCTTTGGCTCTTTCTATCACTTTCTACCATTTTATACAGGTTCGATTATCCAGTACATATAAAAATGAATGTTAAATTAAATTTAAATCCGCATGGTCTCTTCATAACATTGTAATTAAAATATTCTTGCTTTACGTACGCTGCTGGAGGTCGATTTGAGTTAATGTTCCTCCAAGTTACGTATACTGGATCATGAGTATCACAATTTTGTCAAATTTATGTTGTGATCTTCAGGCAAAAGTCAACCCACCAAGCCTCCAGTATAGTAACATTTTTGATATGTGTGTGTATCTGTGTTTATATAAGGCATTAGTGTGCCAAAAAGCATTTTGAAATTAGGATTTATAATGTTCATTATTATTTTATAAGTAATTAATAGTAAAGTTAAAAGCTGAGCTACAACAAACATAATGACGAGGTGTATGCACATAAGTATTGAAGAAGCGAGCAACCGTATTCCGCCTGTCCAACGAGGTAATTTTCTATCCTCGCTCATGGTATGGACGACAGCAGGTTAACCTGCTGGAAACTGTCAAAAATTCCCAATCCACCTCCATTAAGGCTCAAGGTTGACTGAGATTTTTTGAAAGTTTTTTTTTTTTTTTTTTTAAATATAAACCAGCGCTTGACCGCAATCCCGCCTGATGGTAGGCAGTGACGCAATCGTTGATGGTAAATCGCACTAGTTTACTAAGAGCCTATTCACTCTAGCCTTGAAGACACTCAAATTGTAGTCCGACGGAAACACCGCCGCCGGCAGATTGTTCCAGTCCCTCGGATGTACGCGGTATAAAGGAGGAGGCGAAAGGCTTCGTCCGGATCGTACAGGTGTTAACAACATAAGGGTGGAAACTCGCCGTACGACGGGTCGTCCGATGGTGGAACGGAGATGGGGGAATTAAATCGTGCAATTCCCTCGCACACTCCCCAGAATGTATCCTATAGAACACCGAAAGGCTGGCTACTCTACCCCTGTGCTCTAGGCTTTGGAGACTTTTTAATAATTATAAACTAGCGCTTGACTGCAATCCCGCCTGATGGTAAGCAGTGATGCAATCGTTGATGGTAAACCGCGCTAGTTTATTAAACCCATTCACTTAAAAAACTTAGTGAATAGGAAGGAAGAAGGCAGTTGAGCGAGGTGGTGCAATGTTAAACCCAACGACACCACCAACGATGTTGCGCCAGAGGGAGATTGATCTGGAGACCCTCCACGACCAAACTCCCGACACAACAACACTTGGCGCATCGTACCCGGCCCACATCTCAACACAACCCGTCCTCCGTACGGCTTCACCAGACATCATGCCGGAACACGAGGAATCGCTTGCCGGCAAGACTTTGTCTGGTGGGTGTTAACTTCTGCCGGCAACCGATGTGGCCTACCACCGAGAAAGAGTTTATAGATAAAGATATGTATATAGAGTGGTGCACTTAACCACTTTTTATGCACTTAACCGCTCTACATACATATCTTCTTCTGAACGCTCGGGGAATACGACCGTTGCCGAACAGTGACGAAGATTTCTATGCGCATTATCACTTTGGGAGACCTGTACCTAGTAAGCTTTATAGATAAAGTTGAAAATGTAATAAAGAAACCTGACAGGTTGTAGTGAATTGATGTGCTGTCGTCTGTACCACCAAACAGATCCAGTAGATTGCAGTTCACATATCATGTAATTTTTAGTTGTAGAACATGCTGAGAGTTTCATTTTACCTTTACGATGCTTTTTAATTTTAACATACTTTACTGAGTAAAAAAATGAAATACTTTTTCATTTTTTTTATTTTTCTTTATATTAGCTCCCAGTTAATAAAACATATCCGTAAAAAGGATAACAAAATTATCTAAAGTTACCAGATTATTATTATTAATAGGACACTCAGCAGGTGGCGCACCTTCTACCACTGTAATTGCACCCTAACTCGATTACTTTAAAAGCCTGTCAGAGAAGATAAATTTAATGAACTTGAAAATAAAGTGAATTGTCTTATTTAATCCGTTTTCGCGTTCTTTAATTTTTTATTCGTCCGTTGGTGGTGTATTTAAAAGTCGTACTTTGTACCTACTGGAACCTATAAGGAGCTGTTTCGAAAATAGGTATTATAGACAGATGATACTCTTGTACAGTAGAACTTTGTACCTACATTTTTGAATAAATAATATACATATAAAGAAACCTTTTTTTGCGAGTGGAAATGCCTTTACGCAACATACTCGCCGCTAGCTAGGCGGCAGGCGTGTGTGGGACTCGCGCAGCCGAGGCTGGGAATACCCACTAAAGCCATTCGGTTCCCCTCGGGCCCTGCGTTGAGAGTAAAACGGAATCTGCCCGACATATAAAGAAATCTGTCCTAACGTACCTATTTATTATCTACCAACCCGTCATTATCTGCCAACTCGCACTGGGCGCGTGGTAGATTAAGGTCCACTCACTGTCACCGAGAGTGCGTGCTAATGAGGCTGTTTATGTATATAAATGAAGTTATTGGGACATGACATTATATTAATCCCTAATGCAACATGTTATAAAAAGCGACATATTATTGTTCGTACTAGCTATTTATCATCTCATAAAATTTTCAGTTCACAAATGTTAGTTACTATAGGTTCTCCTCAAAAACGACAGAACCGATTTATGAAATTTTATATACCCTATACCCTAAAAATCCCTTTTTAATTTTTGTTTTTTTTTTTTTCAATTTTGTGGCAAAGAATACATACGACCCTAGATTTTCACTATTCTATCACCAAATCCAATTTTTAATCACAATTCTATAAAAATATAACCTAGAAATGTTTAAAGCAAAACAACGTTTCCTGGGTCAAAGAAAGATCATCTCGGTGGTAGGCCTCACCATCGGCCGCCGGCGTAGTTACCACCCACCAGACAAAGTCATGCCGCCAAGCGATTCGTCGTGTTCCGGCATGATGTCTGGTGAAGCCGTTTGGAGGGCGGGTCTGAGCAGTTGTGTTGCGATGTATGCCGGGTACGATCCGCCAATTGTTGTCGTGTCGGGAGTTTGGTCGTGGAGGGTAGCGGGATCCGAAGCACGGTTTTCCGCTGGCCGACCGCAGGTAGTTGGGGGCCCAAGTAGTGTGCCAGCCACATATGAAAGGCTGCCCCGCCAACTGCGAAAAATCCCAGGGTGGCCCCATCGTGCCGGTTGGCGACCGGACGAGAGGACCCGATGGCGATCCCTGGGGGGGTTCGGGCGTCCCCGCAGTCTCCAGATCAATCTCCCTCTGGCCCGGCATCGTTGGTCGCATTGTTGGGATTAACATTGCATCACCTCACTCAACTGCCGTCTTCCTTCCTATTCACTCATTTTTTTTTTTCAAATGAAAAAGTCAAATAAGAAAAGTAGGTGTGTACAGCGGGCGCACGTCCTCTCTTTCAAAGTGCACCTCTCTAATATTCGAGGTCTGCACTCCAATCTCATTGCAGTACATCACCACCTTGAGACTGAGAAGCCCCATCTACTTTTCTTGACGGAGACCCAGATCAGATGTCCGTCTGATGCGGCATACCTCAACTACCCGGGATACGCATTGGAGCACCATTTCCTGCAGCGTGCCGGGGTCTGTGTGTATGTCCGCAATGACATTTGTTGCCGGCGCCTCCGTCACCTCGAAGACCCTCATTTCTCGTCCCTATGGCTGTTGGTTGACACTGGTGTGGACAAAATTGTTTACACTTGTGTCTACCGATCGCACAGCGGTGATCAGGAGACGACTCGTTTATTTGACCACCTCAGTGAGGCTGCTGACAATGCACTGCAGCGGCACCCTGACGCACACTTCGTCGCTCTGGGGGACTTCAATGCCTGCCATCAGGACTGGCTTTTCCCGTACCAGAGGACCGACCACGCTGGGAGAGAAGCGCGAAACTTTGCGCTTTCAATGGGCCTTTCCCAGCTGGTAAAGCAAGCGACTAGGGTGCCTGATGTAGTTGGTCATACTGCCAATTGTCTGGACCTTCTGCTGACCACTGATCCGGACAGGTGTGTTGTAACAGTTTCCTCACCGTTGGGAACTTCAGACCACTGTCTGGTGAAGTCTGTGTCGACCTTCTCCCCACCAGATCACGACTCTCGTGGTGAACGGCGAATGTGGCGATACAGGTCAGCAGACTGGGATGAGATGCGCCATTTCTTTGCGTCTTATCCGTGGCAGCGGGTTTGCTTCTCTTCTAGCAATCCGTCGAGCTGTGCGGTTGCTATAACCGATGTGGTGCGTCAAGCTATGGAATATTTTATTCCCTATAATGACGTGCCCGTCGGTGGCTCGGCTCGCCCATGGTTCAATGCCGATTGTGCCCAAGCCGAACAGCGTAAGCACACGGCATTTCTCACCTGGGTTGACGCTCGTGACCGCGGAGCTCCGGATCTAAGCTCAAAGAAGAGAGCCTTTAACCGTGCTGCCAAGTCCTACAAAAAGGCACTAAAGAAGGCTCGCTTCGACCGTATTACCCATATTGGCAACAAGTTATCTGCGCAGCCTTCCGGTAGCAGATCTTTTTGGTCCCTTGCCAAATCGGTCGAGGCGAACTTCTGTCGGCCCTCACTGCCTCCGCTGGTTAGGCCTGATGGAACACTGGCTCATACGGCGAGAGAGAAAGCAGGTCTCTTTGCATCTCTCTTTACCCATAATTCGCGTCTTGATACTGGCAGTGCTACTCCACCTATTTTACCCCATTGCGGTACTTCAATGCCTGAGGTTCGCATTCGGAACAAGGAGGTTCTGAGAGCACTGTGTCGTCTGGACGTGAATAAGGCTAGTGGTCCGGATGGTATACCAGCGATTGTTCTAAAAGCATGTGCGCCCGAGTTGTCTCCTGTATTGACACGCTTGTACCGCCTCTCATTTGGGACTGGTATAGTGCCCAAGTCCTGGAAGCTTGCCAACGTGCAGCCCGTGCCCAAAAAGGGTAGTCGTGCCGATCCTACCAACTATCGGCCGATTTCGATCACCTCCATACTTTGCAAAATTATGGAGCGTGTATTGAACTCGCGCCTCTTGGCATACCTGGAAGGTAACGATCTCCTCAGTGACCGACAGTACGGGTTTCGCCGCAATCGGTCAACTGGGGACCTACTAGTGTATGCCACTCACTTGTGGGGCGAGGCACTCGAGAGGAATGGGGAAGCAATTGCTGTCTCCCTTGATGTCTCGAAGGCCTTCGACAGGGTATGGCACGCTGGCCTTTTGAGTAAGCTTCCAGCGTACGGCATTTCCCCTAGCCTGACTGGCTGGGTAAAAGACTTCCTGACTGAACGGTCCCTCCGAGTCGTTGTCGACGGATGCTCATCTGAGCCCATGTCGACTAATGCCGGTGTTCCTCAGGGGTCTGTTCTCTCTGCAACTCTGTTTCTGCTGCATATTAACGATCTGCTGATGCCCGGTATCTATGGGTATGCAGATGACAGCACAGTTGTGGAGAGATACCTGCCGGATGCTCGGGCTAGTAGGGAATCAATCCGGTCCGAAAGAGAGGCCATGGTAGAGCGAACGAGTGTTGCACTTCAGGCAGTCTCCGAATGGGGCAATGCCAACCTTGTAGCATTCAATGCCGCCAAAACGCAGGCGTGTCTCTTCACCGCCAAAAGGAGCCCGTTCACCTTGGCTCCTACTTTTCGGAATGTATCCTTGGAGTGTACCGACCGCCTTCAGCTTTTGGGTGTTGAGATTTCCTCGAACCTAAACTTTGGGCGGTTCATTGAGTCCAAGGCCAAGGTGGCTGCCAGAAAACTTGGTGTAATCGCAAAGGTCCGGCAGTACTTCACACCAGGGCAGCTTCTAATGTTGTACAAAGCACAGGTCCGTTCGTGTGTGGAGTACTGCAGCCACATTTGGGCTGGTGCTGCTAAGTGTCACCTGGCCACTTTGGATTCAGTGGAGAGGCGTGCGAAGAGGCTGATTGGTGACCCTGATTTAACTCGAGTTGGTCTCCAAAGCCTAGAGCACAGGCGTAGAGTAGCCAGCCTTTCGGTGTTCTATAGGATACATTCTGGGGAGTGTGCGAGGGAATTGCACGATTTAATTCACCCATCTCCGTTCCACCATCGGACGACCCGTCGTACGGCGAGTTTCCACCCTTATGTTGTTAACACCTCAACGATCCGGACGAAGCGTTTCGCCTCGTCCTTTATACCGCGTACATCGAGGGACTGGAACAATCTGCCGGCGGCGGTGTTTCCGTCGGACTACAATTTGAGTGTCTTCAAGGCTAGAGTGAATAGGCTCTTAATAAACTAGTGCGCTTTACCATCAACGATTGCGTCACTGCTTACCATCAGGCGGGATTGCGGTCAAGCGCTGGTTTATATTTTTTAATAATAAAAAAAAAGAGATAAACCTACATGACAACAAAATATAAACCGTGTGAACCTTAATCAATTAAGTCAAGCTGATTTTTGACTAATCAATTGACATGAATATAAAAAGAAACATATACATATATATATCTAAGCAACATCTGCATCATTTAGATGTAAAACCTAAGCCATAAAAAACATAACTACATAAGCGTTAGTCTCTGACAATTTTTATATAAAACTGAAGTCCAATTATATATATTTAATTTAACATTTATCGTACATAAATGTTAAATTAAATATATATAATATAAATAATATATATAAAACCTAAGCCATAAAAACATAACTACATAAGCATTAGTCTCTGACAATTTTTATATAAAAGTGAAGTCCAATTATATATATTTAATATATATAAAACCTAAGCCATAAAAAACATAACTACATAAGCAATAGTCTCTGACAATTTTTATATAAAACTGAAGTCCAATTATATATATTTAATTTAACATTTATCGTACATAAATGTTAAATTAAATATATATAATATATATAAAACCTAAGCCATAAAAAACATAACTACATAAGCATTAGTCTCTGACAATTTTTATGTAAAACTGAAGTCCAATTATATATATTTAATTAAACATTTATGTACGCAAAGACATGAAAAATAACAGAACAGAAAAGGGTACAGAGGTGATATTAATTTCATTTAAAAATTTCTTTTAGCATACCTATGATAGGACAATAGATACAGTGCTGTAGACAACGTGTGAAAAAATAAGTACAGAAAAAATATTACATAAAGATAAAACAATTCTCCAAACATTATGAACTTACATTTTTTTTCTCATTACTCAGGTATTTCATTATTTGCCCACAGTCTGCAACCAGTTCGCGCGAGGAGTGTTCGCTATGCTTGGTGCGGTGACGCCGGAATCCTTTGACACTCTGCACTCGTATACCAACACGTTCCAAATGCCTTTTGTTACTCCGTGGTTCCCTGAGAAGGTTTGAAACAAATTTTATTACTATATTTTTTAAAATTAAAATGCTTCTGTATGTGTTAAATGAGACATTGGTAGAATTGTCGACATCGGAAGCATTGCCATAAACAAAAATAGAACAGAATAGAATGTGTTAAATGTTCATTGTTAAGCAATACGGCATAGCTGTAGTTACAGTGTACTGAAAACTGAACTTTCTAATAAATCGTGCTCCGGCATGATGTGTGGTGAAGCCGTATGGAGGACGGGTCTGAGAAGTTGTGTTGCGTTGTGTGCCGGTTATGATGCGCTAAATGTTGTTTGTGCTCCCTATGGCGCAGCATCGTTGATCGTGTTGTTGAGCTTAACATTGCATCACCTCGCTCGCTTTCTATTCACTAAGTTTTTTTAGTGAATAGGCTAAACTATAAACTAGCGCGCTTTACCATCAACGATTGCATCACTGCTTACCATCAGGCAGGATTGCGGTCAAGCACTAGTTTATAATAATTAAAAAAAAATAACCAGTATGTATAACCGGGAATTAAATGAACTTTCTAATAAAATATAACCAGTATAACCAGGAATTTAGAATTTCTACATTTGAAGCTGTCTGATGGTTTTAATTAAACGTTAAGTTTGTTTCAAAGTTGCCTTACGAAAGTAATTAGTGAAAAACATTGTAAATTGTATTACTTATAATTATAATAAATCTTAATTTGTATCATGTCTTCGTCAGCGCGCTGCTTTGTATGCGCATTTAACCTACCGTGTTTAAAATAATTGTATTTATTGAATGCAGTTTTGACTGCAGACTTGTAAAAAAACTAGCAAGCGTCAGGGTTGAAAAAAGAACTCTTTTTAAGAGTTGTTTATAGCTTAAATTGAATAGCGAGATTGTTAAGTAAGAATGGAACTTACTTGGCATTACTTCCCCACAAAGCTACTTATATTTACCACAAAAACTTAAATTGAAGCGAGAAAAAGATAACTGCTGGTGCTTAGTGAAGCTGAAAATGTCAAAGTTTTTCTTACTTGGCCCCACTAAAACTGACTGACTCAATCCACTGCTAGCTTTGATGAATATAAATGGTTTGAGTATGGCAAACTCTGCTGTTTTCAACGAGTGCCTGAAGGATTTTTTTTGCTGACAAACCCACTCTGATTCAATTTTTATCTTTAATACTGACAGTAACCGCACGTATCTTCTTTGATGTATGAGAGAATTCTAATAAATGATTCAGTTCTAGAATTGATTTATTCAACCAACCCATAGTTTCTTTTTGCTTGGTCGGTATAGTAAGTACGTAAGCTGTACACAATTGGACCTAATTTTGCAAAATGGAAAGGGCCTTGCGAAACGAAGACATTGGATTGTTTGTTTACTAGAAGTAGAATAATCATACGATACGCTACGCCCTACGCCTCTTCTGGCAATGGTCAGTGCTACACAAAGGAGTTTTTGAGTAAATTTGTATGGTTAGTATATATACAAAATTACTTATAGTGTTCTGTTTGACAGGTTATCCCACCATCTTCCGGCTTAATCGACCACGCCGTGAGCATGCGACCGGATTACCATAAAGCTATCGTGGATACAATCCTGTATTATGGATGGAAGGAAATCATTTACATGTACGACTCGCATGATGGTGAGTATCTGTCACATACATTTTGGGTTATACACGTTCTATACGCTGTTATTCCATGTTCATGCTAATGCTGCTATCGAGAATAGATAAGCTAGTATCTTGAGTATCAAAAACTGTGTCATGTATTGTGTTCTTACTTAATTGGGATGTTGTATGAAACATAAATAATATTATAATTTAAGTTTTGAGATAAATAGATCGTAAATTTAAAAATTTCCGCCAACGAGAAGGGCTGGAATGACAACATTAACTCAGCCACTAATATCTACTCACAGATTTCTAATGTCAGCTCAACCACAAGACTGGCTAGAGGCATGAAAAATACCGCATTAGATGCGGTTACCAGTGTAATAATAGCTGATACAGTTTTCATGATAGTTGTTCAGCGAGGCTAAGTGAAAGCCTGTCGTGGCATAACATTGCAGCCATCACAATTAAATGATTCGGCTTTAGTTACTTGATTGAGTAGGGGAGAAGCTGGATTGAACATGCGAGCTGCACAGTTGGATGTACGTATATATATTATATATTTTCTAAATAGTTATACAAAAATAGTTCTCTCCGAATAGCTCAGTATAGGATCAGATAGTGATGGGGCCCACTAGGACTAAATGACTGCCATGGCTGGAAAGACGTAAGTGAAGAATAAGGGTGGGTTTTTAGTCAGTAACAGACTGACATGCCCTTAATTGCGCTCCGCCCAGAGCAGGAGAGGTGATTTTTATAATTTCTTATCTAAAAGGGATTTAGTTACCTAGACGCTCGAAGATAAGCTTCTAGAAAATTCCTTAGAAGCCCACTAATATTACATTAACACGTGTTGTAAAATATGTACCTGCATTGTGACATAGATTTCATTATGATTTTGAAAATAATCTTACCTACGCCACTTCATACCCATGTTTTAACGCGATCCGAGAAATGTATGTACACTTCTCGTATCGCGTTAAAACATGGGTACAGAATAATTTCGTATTATATGACTGACCACTAATGGAGGTACCACATCAGAGCTATTGTGAATCACACAGTCAATAGATGAGCTGTCACCCGCACTCAATTCTATAGAAAACTATATTTAAGTCTACTTGTGTGCACGTTTCTCAGACCCTAGTTATCACATTTCTTAGCTGGGGCAAATAAAATTAAAGATTTGCGATACAGATAATGCAAGTATATATCATTAATTGTTTGAAACGTTATTTAGTGAGATAACCCTTTTTTAAGGTAACCATAACAGTGGTTATGATGTTTGATTGACGACTTTGACAGTTCTACATAATATTTTCCCGTTATATTCGTGGTGAGTATTGATTTGAGTCGATTGTAATACAGAGCTTTTAGTGATTGTTTTTGTTTTGTGAACAAGAGAAACAAGAAAGTCAGACACTTCTTTTTTCTTGTCTTTTATTTTGTTAATGAAACAAGAATTTTACTTAAAACTATGACGAACTAAATAAACAATTAAGTTTACAAAGATTTCATACTTACTAATGTAGTAACTCTCGACGAAATAAATGTAAAAAAAAAATTAACAAGCCTCCCCTATAAAATTAAAAATTAGCTGTGGTGACTTTGTGGCACCGAAGATGCGATACGTCAATATCTAATAATAACTTAAACTTTGTGTTATCGTTTTAAAATCAGGAGATTAGCTAAGTTCAATTTTCCCCTTTTCCGGCTATATCTTCAATATCGGTAAACCAAATATTATTTGTAAGTAACTAGCTTTCAGCCCAAGGCTTCACCCGCGAGGAGTTCGGTTATATCGCGCATTTTAGATTTCTCTCTTCAGCCTATAGATGTCCACTGCTGGACGAAGGCCTCCCCCAAAGCCTTCCACGATAAGCAGTCTTGCGTCGCCCGCATCCATCATCCATCGGCTTCCCGCGACCTTCACCAGGTCATCGATCCACCTTGTTGGGGGCCTCCCTACGCTGCGTCTTCCAGTACGTGGCCGCCATTCCAGAATCTTACTACCTCATCGGTCATCAGTTCTACGAGCAATGTGCCCTGCAGACTGCCACTTATGTTTAGCGACTTAAAGAGCTATGTCGGTGACTTTAGTTCTTCTGCGGCTCTCCTCAATTCTGATTCGATCATGCAGAGAAACTCCGAGCACAACGCTTTCCATTGCCCTTTGTGTGACTCTGAGCTTTCGTATGAGGCCCATTGTGAGCGACCACGTTTCAGTTCCGTAAGTCATCACTGGCACACACACACACTGGTCAAAGACTTCAGTCTTGAGATACTGAGGTATCTTGGACGACGAGAATATGTATTGTAGCTTCCCGAACGCTGCCCAGCCGAGCTGGATTCGACGAGACACCTCTTTCTCGAAGTTGGACCTACCTAGTTGGATTATGTTCTGTTAAAAACTAAAAATGTAGCGTGTGTTTTGGTACTTCAAACATTAATCACCGACCACCTGTCAATCATCCTGGCCCTGAGGATCAAGGGTTGTTTATCCAAGAATATACAAAGTACATTTCTGTGTTACAATTTCCTAGCAATACAAGAAAACCTTAAAATCGCTGATTTCAGCCCGGTGTTAAATGAAATCAATACAAACTTAGCCGCAGAATTATTTGTGTTAATGCTTCAAGAGGTTATCGCTTCACATACTCTATCCATACGTATCCCAAATAGGATTCAGGTTATTAAGCCATGGATGACTCAGGGCTTGGTTAGATGCATACGCAACCGTGACAGGACGAATTACAGACTAAAAAAAGATCCTAATAATACGGTCCTCCAAGTCACTTATGATATCGCAATTACCTAATTAATTTAATTCTCGGTGGTAGGCATACATCGGCCGCCGGCAGAAGTTACCACCCACCAGACAAAATCTTGCCGCCAAGCGATTCGTCGTATTCCGGCATGATGTCTGGTGAAACCATAAGGTGGACGGGTCTGAGCAGTTGTGTTGCGATGTGTGCCGGGTACGATGCACCAAATGTTGTTGTGTTGGGAGTTTGGTCGTTGAGCTCTAGGATCATTAGCCAGGCTTACAACAGGTGCGTGTGTTGATGTGTATAAATCTCCGTAGAATTTCTCAATCTCACCCAAAAGCTCGCGCTTAGAAGTGACGATCCTACCATCCCCAGGCTTCAGTTTCGCAAGTAGGCTCCGTCCAACAGACAAATCTCGTGCGAACACTTTGGAGCCTTTGTTCCGCTCGATGGCCTCTCTAGTCACTGACTTTGAGATTTGTCTGTTAAGGCATCTGATACGCGAAGCATCATCAGGGGATTTTAAGACCACCTCCCGTCTTTCTTCCATTAGCCGACGGGTGGGACCGGACATCTTCTGTCCTTTTGAACGGAGGGTTTTGTAAAACTTGGACCTTTCCGCTTGGAGAGTTTCCACAAACCTGTTGTTATAGTCGTCCACATCTACGCATTCACCGCGGCATTCGAAGCGATTTTGCAGTTCCATCTGAAAGCTTTCGGGGTTTTAGAGTTGAGTTGACGCTGGACGGAGCGTAGACTTGCATAAGTCGAGAACGCTCGAGCCTAATGTTGAGGTTCAAGGTGCCTTTAACAATACGGTGATTACTCCCGGTTTTAACCGCATGGATCATGGAGACATTGTTGAACACTTGCTTTCTCGTTGACTATATGAAATCTGTCTCGATTTTGATCTGACCATCGGGGCAAATCCAGGTCGACTTGCGATGCAATGGTTTCTTGAAAAAAGAATTCATCACAAAGAGTCCTTCCTTTTCCATGAAATCCATTAGCATCTGACCTCGGGGATTCCGATTTCCGACTCCAAATTACCATAATCCCCACGTTTGGCAGGCGGAGTGGGGATCGCAGTGATTTGATATTCCACATTGACAAAAGTATGAAGGAAGTTATGATGTACCGACAAAAAAAGCCGTCGAGAAATAATATATATGATACTAGCTGATCCGGCAAACGTTGTTTTGCCATATAAATAAAAAAAATAGGGGTGGACTACCCCTAACATTTAGGGGGATGAATAATAGATGTTGGGCGATTCTCATAGATACCGGATAAGCACAAAAAATTTCATCAAAATCGGTCGAGCCGTTTCGGAGGAGTTTAAGTTCGAACACCGTGACAAGAGAATTTTATATATTAGATATAAATCTACGAGTATACACATATGTCGTCTACGACTAACAATAATACACAAATATTTACCACTATTGATCCGCACTTGAAAATACTTCAATTGAGACAGTCATTTGAGCCAGTCAGTATTATCTTTGTAATTGGAATAAAATTACCTCAAATTACTTTTATAAGAACCTTGAGGGTTCACCGCGAGTTATTCATAAAGTTGCCGGGAACTAATAAGGAATAGTTTCGATATACTTATCAAACTTAGCTGTTGATATTTCCATTTGACTTTAACCTATGAATGCCGTCGTTTAGTCGCGAAGTTAAGGTACTTCATTCTATTTAATATGAATACGTTGACAGAGATGAGTTTTGAGCTCATAATTATTTAACAGCATTGTAAGATAGATTTCGTTTTTGGAAGACTGACGTTGCGAGTTAAATGATGAAGCTAAAATATGTTCGTAGGTTCGTTCCTATGCGAGAGTACGCGTAAGTCATCCTAGCAGTAGATTAAATTCTCATTGCTCAGAATTCCCATAAAAGCAAGGTAAGCCTAAACTGTAGTTTGATGAATATGCTGGGTTTCAATTTCAGTCTTTTGATATGTTATTTAAAGCGCATGAAGCTATAATTAAGTAAAAGAATCAACATGGATGTAGTTTTCATATCATCACATGTTAACGTATACTCATATGAAAAATTTGGTAATTATTTCTTATGAATACCATTATGATAAGTTTAGAATAAAACAGTAGCTCCCGCTCCTCGACCACACGGCATCAAAGCTAGCACTGTGAAATCGATCCCCCTTTGCTTAAAAACCGGTGTACTAGCTAACATCTTTTTTTAAGACAACAATACTAAAGCTGGATTAACACCTTGTACAATCATTGTGGAATATTGATGTGCAAAGTGCAGTAAGTAATAATAATAATAAAAATGACAACACCAACGTCACTGTCAACATCTGTTTTGATAGCTCTTCAATATTTAAATATATATAAAATAATTAGAAGCAGTTTACAAATTTATATACACGTGGAAATCAAAATCAAATTTATAAAACATATTATTTAAATATACATTTCAAGATAAAAAAATGAAACGAAACCTTGCATCAAGAAACACAAAACCAATGACATCTGACATGTCACCTCCACAATATTATATACTATAAAAATTACAATAGTTTGAAGATGTTGACACGATCAGCCACACGAAAAGCACGCCCACCACCTCCGGACTCGTCGCTCAGCTCCGCCTCGCCGCCGCCGGTCTCCAGCCCCACTGTGAACGCTGTGACAACATCGGCCGCGGCAGTTGCGTCGAGCTCGAGCGACGAGTATTTCTCTCCGCCGACGTCGCCAACGCCTGTACGTCGGCAGGGGAGAGGCCGGCCACCGAAGAGCTTGGGACTTAGGGGCCATCCGACCCCGAGCCGGGTCCCCGCTGCCGGTGGTTGTGTGCAGCGCATGAGATGGACTCAGACAATGAATGAGAACGTCATGCGCGCATATTACGGGGCTACAGAGGGGGGAACTAACCTCACTGCGTACCGTGAAAGGATGCTGTCTCTGTTTCAAGCACTGGAACCAACTGTCAACGTCTCGGCCCAACGACTGTCGGATCAGGTGCGGGTCATCCAACGCAACCACAGGTTGGACGATATCGCACTTGATAGGCTGCGCTCAGAGGTACTGAGCAACCAAATCGTCCCGACTCTGACACAGACCGCGGCACAAGCGTCAATTATTGATGCTGTTCCGCCGCGGTCCAATCGTGTGGAAGAAGAGGATGATAGGGTTGAAACAGTAAGTAGCCAGTATAACGACCGACTGAGGAGCACACTAGAGGATGCCTTCTGCGAATATAGATACAGACCTTAGACCACGTTACCACGGCTACCCATGCACAAAAAGAATAGGGCGCTGGTGTGTGCTCTGGACTCGCAGCTCAAGAATATCTTCGAGAGCAGCGAGGATCTCATTGATACACACTCGATCCTGTTTTGCGCGGCTGTAGCGGCATGTCGATTAGCCAATATTAACTTCCCAAATTGTGATGAAGCTAACCGACCAAAACCAGCCGTACCAGCCTGGCGGCACAGGATCGAGCGTCGTATCGATGGGACCAGGGTACTCATCGGCAAACTATACTGCTTCAGGGAGGGCAATACACGACCAAGAGTAATGCGCTTTGTGAGACAGGCATTCTCGGGAACTGGAATCAGTCCTCGAGAATACATATCACATGTCACAGAGCGCATCGACTTCCTGAAGCAAAAATTTTGTGCATGGGCGAGCCGTATACGGCGGTATAAGAGGCGGGTGGATCGTTATACGCAGAATCGCATGTTCCAGAGTGATGAGAGGTGGGTTTACAGAGCTTGGGAGCGTTCTGAACAAAACGTGACCGACGTGTGCCGCCCGGATGAGGCCGCCACGAGTGCATTCTGGCGCAGCATTTGGTCAGTACCCGTCTGTCACGCTGAGGGTGACTGGATAAAGGACGTCGAGCAAGTGTGTGAAATTTTACCAGAAATGGATACCATTTTAATAACACCAATAGATGTAGCCACAGCAGTCCGTTCGTTACCGAATTGGAAATCTCCAGGACCGGACGGGCTGCATAACTTTTGGGTAAAATGGCTAAGTAGTTCACACACTTGTTTGGCATCTCAATTCCAGTCATCCTTAGATTCTGGTTCGCTACCCATGTTCTTAACAACTGGAATTACCCACCTGCTCCACAAATCAGGAAGCACCGCGGAACCCAACAATTATAGACCGATCACTTGTTTACCAACGGTCTATAAAGTTCTTACATCCATTTTGAAAGCTAAAATAAACAATCATCTTGACAGTAACTTCATCATGTCTGTCTCTCAAAATGGATGTAGGAGCGGGTCCCGTGGTACTAAGGAGCTACTCCTCGTAGACATGGCCATCAGCCAACAGGTTCGTCGATCCCGCAAGGATCTCTCCACCTGTTGGATAGATTATAAGAAGGCCTACGATTCGGTGCCACATACATGGCTTATGAAGGTGCTGGAGTTGTACAAGATAAATGCAACTCTACGCACTTTCCTTAAGTCATGTATGGGGCAATGGAAGACAGTCCTCCGCTATCCAGGGAGTCGACAGATCCAGGGGAATGATGAACCTGTATGGATTAAGCGGGGAATATTCCAGGGCGACAGTCTGAGTCCACTATGGTTCTGCTTAGCTCAGAATCCTCTAAGCACACTGCTAGAGGATTCAGGTCTGGGTTATCGATTGAAGAGAGGTGGTCAGGTCATATCTCACCTCCTCTACATGGATGATTTGAAACTCTTTGCCCCCAATAAATTGCATCTGATGAAGCTACTGAATGTGACAGAAACTTTTAGTAGTGGCATCAAAATGGAATTTGGCGTGGATAAATGTGCAGTCATGCATGAAAGCGAGGGCAGATTATAGAATCCGAGGAAATTACACTCCCGGATTCCATACACCTTAGATCCCTCTCCTCATTCGAGAGCTATAAATATTTGGGTATGTCGGAAGCGTTAGGTATCAACGATGCTGACATGAAGCAATCGTTGAAGGAGCGCTTCTTTGGTCGCCTGAGGAAGGTATTAAATAGTCTTCTTTCGGGCGGAAATAAGGTGCGCGCCTTCAACGGGTGGGTCATGCCGGTTTTGATGTACTCTTTCGGCATACTTAAATGGACTCAGACCGAACTCGATGCCCTGGATAGAAGGGTCCGTACACTGCTGACAGCAAACAGGATGCATCACCCACGATCATCGGTGATGAGACTGTATATTCCGCGGAAGTGCGGGGGTCGAGGCTTTTTAAACGCGAAGACCCTCCACAACCGAGAGGTATGCAGTCTCAAAGAACATTTTTTAAACATGGTAGTGGGTATGCATCATGATGTGGTCACAGTAGACAAGGGGATCACCTCGCTATCCATGGCGAAAGAGAACTGGCACAAGCCTATGATACTTACCACAGATGACCGCAAGATGGTATGGCAAAGCAAGGAGCTTCACGGGCGATTTTATCGGGCTCTTCATGAGCCCGATGTTGACTTTTTAGATTTCGTATCCTGGCTACGATTCGGTGACCTTTTCGGGGAAACTGAAGGTTTCGTCTGTGCAATTATGGACGAAGTTATCTTAACGAATAACTACCGGAGATATATTGTGAAGGACGGGACGATTGACGTGTGTCGGGCATGTCACCAGCCGGGTGAGTCCATCAGACACATTATCTCTGGTTGCTCTCGTTTAGCTAACGGCGAGTATTTGCACAGGCATAACCAAGTAGCTAGGATTATCCACCAGCAACTTGCTTTGAAATATAAACTTGTGGATTCTGAGGTACCGTATTATAAGTATGTGCCCGAGCCTGTTCTTGAAAATGGCCATGTCACGTTATACTGGGATCGGTCTATCATTACTGACAGGACTATTGTTGCCAATAAGCCTGATATAGTGGTGATAGATCGATTAGCGCGCCTCGCAATGATTGTCGATGTTACCATTCCACATGACGGGAATCTCGTGAAAGCTGAGAAAGAGAAACAAATTAAATATCTCGACTTGGCGCACGAGATTGTTGACATGTGGAATGTGAACTCGGCAGTCATTGTACCGATTGTCGTATCGGCCAATGGTTTGATAGTCAAGAGCCTCGACCAACATCTATTGAGGCTCTCGTTAGGCAGTTGGATCAAAGGCCAGATTCAAAAGGCAGTACTCCTCGATACGGCCCGCATCGTGAAGAGGTTTCTGTCTCTGGAGCTCTAACCACCGGTAGCTTGGACCCCGCTCCCGCCATCGGTGGAACACTATTTTTTATATTTTTAAATGTTTATATGTTTTTTATAAATATTTAAAAATGTAAATGAATATGTATATGTATAAAAATAAACGAAATAATAATAATTTTTATTTTCGAAAGTACAAAGACGTTACAAGAAAGAGTTGCATATATTTTGATAAGGTAAAATGTACAGAGGCAAATAAATTTAAGACAAACGACTCCCAAACTGAGACATGCTCGTATCTTGGGTAGTCGGCGGTCAGCCGTTTTAAATGTCAATTAATAATGTATACATATCACCGCCTTTTTGATTTTATTTATAGTTTACAATTTAGAAATAAAAATAGCAGTTCTGCCGAATTCAGACACTAATCTTTTTCATTTTGCTATTTCAATAAGTTTCTCAGTTTCGTCATAACTCAACAATATCAACCAATTGTTTAATTTATCTTTGAGATTATACTTATTTAGTTTGTATAGTGAGATCGTTTTGTTTATTTTATTGTAAAGCCTGGAACTTAATGCGTTGTATTGTCGCTGTGCGAAAGCTGTTTTACATTGCACAGAGGCCAGAGGGGCAGACAAGAGCACCACTTCGCTTATTAAGTATATCATATTCTTACATAAAATTTTCAATAAGACCACGAGGCATCAAGTTAGGACTGCCGAGTAGATCTCTCTTTCCTAAAAAACTGGTATACCTACTAACATCGGTTTTTAAGACAACAATACTAAATCTGGATTGACACCTTGCGCAATCATTGTGAAATCTTGATGATCAAAGTTCAGATCGTGTTAATAAAATATCTATGTCAGAAAAATAACAATTTATTTTAATCACGTACAGGCACACTTTTTTTGAAGAGTTCTAATTTTTTACATAGGATCGAATTAATATTTTGTAGTGTCAGTATACATTTAGTTCTTTCACCATGGCTGGCTTTTGTGTTAATTCTCTGGTTTTATTTTGTTTTATTTCAGGTTTGTATTCTCCACACATACACGAAGCAGACACACGCACATAAACACGCAATCTCGAATATTCAATACAGGCTATTTTTAACCGGCTTTAATTTAGTTTCTCTTGTTACTAAATTCATTTATCTTTGTCAATCTTTTTGCATAGGATTCTGAAAAATCTACTATTGGAAGAGGGCTCTTATAACACAGATGTTTCACCCTGGCACAGGAACCAGAGACTTCACACTTTTTTGTACCAATTTTTGTGTAATAACGCCATTGATTACGAAGTGTTACCGTGAATATTTTAGTTTAAAAATTCACAACCAAGACAAATATTGGTTGCTACTTATGTCAAAAGAATTTGACGAATTAGTTCAATGAGAAACCATTAAGTATGCCTTTTGGTCGACCTATGATTTGGCGAGAACCTAAGGTTCTTGTGAGTGACTGTTATTCTTATGTAATGGGTTACAAAGGTTTTTCTAAGAAATCTAACGTTGCCCCACACTAGGAAGTTCTCCGGTATTGTGGGTGCGTTTACAAACATAAAAACTCACATACACAAATAATAACACCCGAAACAATTACTTGCGAGGTAATTACGCAAGTAGTGATTGCCTAGTAGTTCTAACACCAGCCTCGGGTTCGATTCCAGGTCAGGCAAGAACCAATGTAACTTTTCTAAGTTATATGTACTTTCTAAGTATATCTTGGACACCAATGTCTGATTATTCGGTGAAGGAAATCATCTTGAGGAAACCTGGACTTTCAAGTCTGAAATCGCCAACCTGCATTGAGCAAGTGTGGTGATTACGCTCAATCCTTCTCTGTATGAGCAGAGACCTGTGCCCAGCAGTGCGGCTATAAAAAAAGTTTGATGATGATGATGTTGAATTACGCAGGGGTGGCTTCCGTAACAAAACCAATTCCACATTCAGAAGATCTTCTACTACCTAAGTCACCAAGTCACCTCGAACACTCGTACTAAGTACTTCAGATTCTTTATGATGAAAGCTAGGTCTTCAAAGTGGCATTACAGCAAAATCACCACATTTGATAAGCCATTACGAGCTCGAAAACCATGTTAGTAAGTTCAATATTAAAGCAATAAAATCTTCACCAACCCAACTTTTGTGAAATAAACGCTTCGCTTACTTAATTCACCTAGGTGAACTAAACACACTTTTAATAAACTTTATTCACCTGGGTGTATTAAAATTAAAAAAATATATATTCACCTTACCTGGGTGCATTCAATGTACTTTTAAGTATTACTTTATTATATTGATACAATAGTTGATGGTAAAGCGCGCTAGTTTATTAAGAGTCTATTCACTCTAGCCTTGAAGACACTTAAATTGTAGTCCGACGGACCAACCGCCGTTGGCAGATCATTCCAGTCCCTCGATGTAGACAGTATAAAATACGAGGCGGAACGCTTCGTTCAGATCCTTGTGGTGTCAATAAAGTAAGGGTGCGTCCGATGATGGAACGGAGATGGGGAATTAAATCATGCAATTCCCTCGCGCACTCTCCATAATGCATCCTATAGAATACCGAGGAGCTGCCTACTCTTCGCCTGTGCCTCCAGGCTTTGGAGACCGTTTTGAGCTAAATCTGGGTCACCAATTAGCCTCTTCGCACGCGTCTCCACTGAATCCAAAGTAGCCAGGTGGCATTTTGAAGCACCAACCCAAATGTGGCTGCAGTACTCCAAACGTTTACAAACATATAAAACTCACATACATAAACCATAAATCGAGGGACTGGATTTGCCAGCGGCGGTGTTTCTGTCGGACTACAATTTGAGTGTCTTCAAGGCTAGAGTGAATAGGCTTTTAATAAACCAGTGCACTTTACCATCAACGATTACGTCACTGCTTACCATCAGGCGGGATTGCGGTCAAGCGCTAGTGTATAATTTAATAAAAAAAAAATACCTTATTGCGACCGCTTTCCAAGCAAAGGTTTTATTTTTGTTGGTATTGGGACAGTGTTTTTGTTTTCTATCATCAAAACAACTCGCATGATACAACATATTAATATGCAAATCTGATATGATCACAAATGTTGACCGCGTGTTTATTAGTTATATTAAAAGAAAATTCTTTTATATAGTAAAACAAAACAACCATACCTCTAAAATACTCCAATTTGCATACAGATTTCTTTTTCTCATCAACCGTTTTATTAATCTTCTTATTCGCCATTACCACAGCATTTACGAAACAAATTTGAAGAGTTCCAAATACAGTTGAGACACTAGTTTAACATAATATTAAAGTAGCGGTGCGTTCTTATAAAATTTCAGTGCTACCAACACAAAGATACAGCTTAAAAAGACTTTTTCTATGCTGCTGTTTGGGATTAACTTTTTAATATCGGTGATTATTAAGATAAAAGGGTGAGGGACACTGAGTTGAGCATCGTCAAGTCGAGCCTTACTATTCTCTTTATCGTTTTGCCTTACAACAGAAAATGGCGGTTTTATAAATCGTAAATTGTACCGCTTGCCGGGAATTACAACAGAGCTGACTCTTCCGATAATAAAATGTCGACACGAAAGAGATTGCGGGGAAAACGTTGGTCGGGGCTAATAGTCACTGCAGTCTCTTTAATGGGGTGCCTATCACCAATGGAAATGCGCCAATCTTTGCTATTAATTCGTTGAGAAGGACTATTGACCAGAAAGGACTATAAAATAAATTTTGAGAAGTAATTTGGATGGTCATAACGTTATGCAGACATACATACAGAATATATACAACCTGTTCGCATTCCTGGGATACAAGTCTACTCTTGATGAGAGAGACTAGGCCGTGCGCAGGCCCAGTGCGGGTATATAGTGCCTGCCATGCCTGTTTCCTCACAATGTTTTCCTTCGCAGTTTTGAGAGCAGTAGAGATGAAATAATTTACACAAAGTAAAGCGTCTCATGGGGTTCAAACCTATGATCTACAACTTCCAACCACTAGTCTACCGCTGCTCTCTAGGCCACCGTTGCTATCTAGGCCACTACTGCTCTCTAGGCCACCACTGCTCTCTAGACCACCATTGCTCTTTTCGGATAAAACGAACCCGACTTACTTATACAGTTAAATCAGAATTATTAGGTAGGAAACATAATAAAATCCTATTCCGTTCCTTCGTTGCCGACGAGATTCATCGGCAAGCGGGGGCAGTCAAGGCTGAGACACAAGGTGATATTCACTAAAATGGCGCTAAACTACAGATCACATCCGAGGAGATTGGAATGGTTCCAGTTCCAATCCTATTATTCCAAATGTGATCTGTATTCACTGAACAAAATCGTTTTACGGGTACTCGTTAGGTGTGAGATTGGACCGAAATAAAAAGGAGTTAAATTGCACACTGTACAGCATGCAACTATTTGTAACGGCTTGTTATACTAGTATTTAACAACGTAATTTAAAGAAGCGACAGTAAGTAACCAGATCAACTTTTAAGTTGCAGTAACTACTACCACACTTAGAACTTCTAAGTTGCTCAAGTCAAGATGAGTAGACGGAATGTTATCTCTTAGAATATTTTCGTTGTATTCCGAATTCCCCAAGCTTTCATAGAAGGTAATAAATAATATTTATAGAACAGGAGTCTAACACCTCATTCGGGGCCGCCCAACCTACGAGTTATGAAACTTCCCAGATTTATAAGCAAAGAGTTAGCTAACAACTAAACATGTATCACGAAACGATCGACTTTTCCGCAGGTTACATACCCCGTGAAATTTTCCTCTTGAAGAATTTTCATTTTATCTACACCGAAACTGCGATATTAAAGCAGTTTTGCCGCAATACTGCACATAAAGTTACAGATTACAAACCCATTATAGTATCCGGTTGACGAGGGGAATAACTATTAATATTATATGTATATTGGACGAAAGTTTGCGGGGGCTTCTCAGTAAGTAATATCATTAGTTATGGGAACTGTTGGGACATTCTCATATTTAAGAAGTCGTCATTAATACACCATGGTAAAAACAGTATTTACAATGATTAATAACTTCGCTGAAACTATTAATGTACCTTTTAAAGCATGACTTGCAAAAAGCCTTTACCAAAACGGTTTGAAATTGAATCCATAACCGCCATTTACGTAGGCCATTTGAAAATATTCGTCATGACATTTCATGGCGGCTACCACTTGGAGTACATACGGCGGAATTTCATTCGATTATCACAGCGCGTTTGTCGGGTTGACCGTAAAGTTTTACGTCCTCTCGTTGGATTGCGGAACCGCTGTAGTAGAGCTGCACCTAATGATATTACTGAGTATTTCTTTCTCATTGCACTGGTTTGCTTTGCCCATTAACCGTTAATCGGAATCGCATAGAAAAATGTTACATGTTAATCAAAATTGATAATAGTTCGCACTGAACCGTTGAAATCGTTTACCTTAACTTTAACTTGATTTATACAGTACTAAAGTTGTTTAAAACTTCAAGGTCGTTATTTGAAATTAAGTTCATAACTTTGGCTCTTTCACAGAGACTACCCGTGCTTGACTTTGAATTTTGGTTTACAGTGAAATAAATGTTGATAAACTTGCTGTATAGCTGTAGATAAATCTCAAATATCAACTAACTCTCTGTAATTTTCTAATCTGTATCTTTAGGGTTGATATTATAACATTTCTTTTTTAACAAATTTTACAAAATTTGTTTGAAATTAGCCATTAATAACAGCCACATTTCCTGTGTAATTTGTTTAAAAAATTACAGGAATTATAATTATGTTACATCAAAATTTATGAGATAAGAGTCTTAAAGCATATTTATAAAACATTTGAAAATTAGCTAGAGGCCATTTTGAGAGCTGCTCATCCTCTACCGAGTAAGTAGCCTGTATGGTCGCTTCTTCGGCAAAATAGTTTGTTAGGACATTTTATAGTCGGCTTGCTGTTAGATATATATTTACTATCCTTAAATAAATGTTTCAAAGTATGGCTACCCAGTAAAGTGCCCTAAGGAATTTCGTCGTAGATCAAACGTTGGTATTTGCTTCGCTAAGAGGAATCTTTTATTAAAGTAGGAGAACATAAACGAGATGGAATTATTTTTAAACAAAAGCCAATTCCACTTAGTTTGAGATATTTTTTAAGTCGTTTAACCGCAGATGAAAAGCAAAGAGCTGTAGGGATGTCGCAAGCGGGAATAAGTCAATCTCAGGTATCTCGGGTATTTTGGTGTCGACAAAAGGGTTATTTGCAGTATTCATCAGCGTTACACTAACGCGGGAGCAGCACCTAGGTCTAGGAAGGTGTCACGGCAAGATCGATACATGAAACTGACTGCAAGACGCCATTTTAGGCTACAAAATTCAAGTGCTGCTGTTGTTAGCTGCGCCAAACTGTGCGAAATCGACTTCATGAATATGGCCTACGAGCACGACGGCCAATTAGGTGCCCACGGATACGTCACGGCAATCGCGCTCGTCGACACATTACATGGGTCCGGAATAAAATTTTATTTTTCGATGCGTCTCGATTTCGGTTCAAACCCGGTACTAGAGGGGTAAGAGTGTACCTTCATCCTGGAAATACTGAAAGACTGAGATGTGTTCAGGAAGTGCATCCATACAATGGCTCAACAGTTATAGTATGGGCGAGTATTATGAAGAACAGACGAACTGAGCTCGTTTTTGTAAATGGTAACATACATGCTGTACATTGTATGTTGAGGATGTGCTGATTTCACATTGATGCATGACAATGCGCGTCCGCATACAGCTTTGCATACACGGGAGTATACTTGGCAAGAGAAAACATCCTGGTAATGCCTTGGCCTGTACCATCGGCAGACCTCAAGCCTATCGATCATGCATGGGACATGCTCCAGAGACGTGTTTTAAAGGACTTGGGTGGAGTGTCAACAACCTAACAACTAATTTAAACATACTTAAATTTCATTGGGAACAATTTCCGCAAGATAACTAATAGTCTCATCAATTCTATGAATATTCGGCGCCAGCAAACGGAGGAGGCCACACTTTGTATTAATTTATGCAATTTTTGTACACATTATACATTTAATTGTATTGATTAGGCACTTTACTTTGTACTACGTACAGTATTAATATATCTAGATTATATATCAAGTCTAAAGCGCATAATTAAATAAAGTAACTACTTAAGTAGTCACATTTAAGAAAGTAGGTGTACAAAAATAAATGACCTTTACATTATATCGAAACAATTGTGTTATCGCCTATACCAATTCAATACCGGTATTATATGTACTGTAAATTTTCGGATGATACCTAAATATATTGCACGGCCGCTTTTTTATAGCTATCCGAACTTGGTCGGGTTATGTAGGTTTTCGATGCTTCGTCTGTATTATAATTGTTTTTCTTTAATTACTGAATTTAATGACATGAAATTTTGCATGTGAATAGTTGAATGAATACACTGATTATTATTGGCATACATTTTACGATGCAATTCCTTTAGAATGTCGTGATATTTCACTGCTTTTTAAACAGTGATCTATTCATGGTAAATTGTCCTATAACTCTTTAATTACTAAAGGAACATCATTGATACTTGGCAATATGTTGCAGACACTTACAAGGTTTCTATAAACGTGAAAATCTAGACCCCGAAGTGCATACTTTAAGAACTAAGACCTAATAAGCGTATTTTACGTTTATATTTTTATCTTTTAAGCCCTAAGATTCTTTTTTAATCTGTTTTTTAAACAAATATAAACAAATTCAAAACAACGTATGTAAAAATCTACAGCTCTCTATGTAAGCACTTTATATGAAAACTAGCTAATGGCCAAACGTTCGCTTAGCGGAAACTTGAATTTCTCCAAAGTTTATGCATGCACTAATTTTATTCATACATACACAATTAAACGCAAATACACACAAATTTTTGGACATATCTCTTTTCTTCTAAAATCTATGGATTAAAAAAGTTCCACCAGGACAACGTTCGCCCAGCGGAATCAGTTTTTGGTGAATATCTCCATAATGGCTGCGTGCACAATTTTTTTTTACCATACACAATTATACGACGTCATACACGATATCTGAATAATTAAAATCTTTAAATTCAACAACATTCCGCTGCGCGAACCCACACATTTTCATCAATACCATTTTACTTTAATAAACCGTTTCTCAAGGGTAGAAAACCTAAGATTTGCCTTACTGTTATTGCACTTGTAGTAAGAGTCAAGGCCAAACGGACCCCAGCTTCTTGGCTGCCTTTTTCCTGAATTGAGTTTTCTTTGCGAGTGCCTAAAGATCGCGACGTGGCCGGCGAATATTGCGTAAAATCAATCACAACACTGAACCCGCCCTCCTTTCGGGGGTTTGACGAAAAATATAAGAAATTTTCTTTGCCAACGTGTATAAGATGGGCTCTTAGATTGCCTTTTAAAGGTAAACAAAACCTTTAACTTTTGCAAGGTAAATCGCTGTTTATTTTTCGAGACATCTTTATGTACCTATTTAGGCACGCTGCCGCTTTATGTGAGAAAGTAAATAGGTGAGTCGGCTTTCATTCTATATCTTAACACATTCATAAGCAATTGAAAATGATAGTAATACCATCTTTTCAGCGGATAAACAAATATAGAAACAAATGTTGATTTCGATCTGTAAATCGCAATTATTGCAAGCCTATATCGATTCCACATTTTCTTCGCGATATAACTGACCAAAATGCATTTTTTTTTTCAACTGCAAAGTAAATACTAATACTCGTGATCATAATCGAACAAAATTTAATATTCAGAATGCCAAAGATCACAATCTACAAGAACCTACACGGCAGGAGATTATATCAATATTCAGTTTATACAGCCTGGCCGTACAACCGTTCCAGGCCTTGTCATTAACAAATATACACCGATTTCAGAACATTGAATAACAAAATACACAACTGTAGCATTAAAAGAGAATTTATTAATTTAGATCACAAAAAAGAGCATTTTGCTTAGTTGTCAGGTTCCTAAACTTACAGAAGGTTTTGTTTTTTTTTCTTAGTTTCTTTCGTGAAATATCGGAGGCAAAGAACATTTTAGAGAATTTTATTCTTAAATACACATTTATGTACATTTGTATATCCGCCGCAATGTTCCATCTCAAAAAATCATTCGGTATTTATAATCGTTATTTATAAATACCGTATGATTTTTTAGGCCGTTGAGAAAACAAAGTGGGTATGTAAAAAGGCTTTTAACAATAATTTTTCATACACAATTGTGTATATAGAGAATTTTGTTATTAAATACAAATATGTATAGTGTATCCACCGCAATGTTCCATCTCAACTTTTTTTACGGTATTTATAATTAACGAAGGCTGTTAAGAAAACAAAAAAGGTATAAAAAGGTTTTCAACAATAATTTTTCATACACATTTTTACATACATGTACTTACACCGTGAGTGCCGCTCTCACTTTGAGCTTCCTAAACTGTCAACTGCGCAATCCCGCCTGATGGTAAGCAGTGATGCGATCGTTGATGGTAAAGCGTGCTAGTTTATTAAAAGCCTATTCACTCAGAAAAACTGAGCGAAAAGGAAGGAAGACGGCAGTTCAGCGAGGTGATGCAATGTTAACCCGAACAACACGACCAACATTGCTGCGCCAAAGGGAGATTGATCTGAAGACCCTCCACGACCAAACTCCCAACACAATAACATTAGGCGCATCGTACCAGGCACATATTGCAACACAACTGCTCAGACCCGTCCTCCATACGGCTTCACCAGACATTATGCCGGAACACGACAAATCGCTTGGCGGCAAGACTTTGTCTGATGGGTGGTAACTTCTGCCGGCGGCCGATGTTATGGCCTACCACCGTATATTTAAATAGATTCTGCATAGAATTCGAAAACTTCTTTAGCTCCATCAGTTCTTGAAATGTGAGGTACATTATTCAGTGACACGGACACACTGAGGACACGTTATTTAAGTGTCCCATAGTTTGAATCAAATTCTCGAGACAAGGTTTAGAAATAAATATTGTGTCGAGCGGTGCACTCATTCAAGCTAAAGCCCGCAATATGAAAATGTGAATTTATTGCAAGTAACAGGCAAATTGATATTTATGCACTGCCGTAAATTGTTCCGAGGGAAAGAAACTCTCTCACCTCCCAACTTGCCTTTAAATAAACAAGAGGGCGCGGTGTTAGTTTTGTTAACTGGCTTTAAAGGCCACCTCTCCAGATTATGACCGCCCGGTACACTTGGGAACGGACACTTGCTGTTTTACTGTATTTTAATTAAATTTATTTTTAAACTCTCAGAATTACAGGTCGGTCGGTGGGCAAGGAGAAAGAAGAGGCTCGTAGATAAAAGTGTTGAAACTTTACAAAGACTGCTTATAAAATAAAGTAGCTTGCTTTTAGAATGTTGTTCTGTTATGAATCTAATTAAGTATATATTAAGCATTATTATACGAAGGCTCAGAGTCACACAAAGGGCAATGGAAAGAGCTTTGCTCGGAGTTTCTCTGCGTGATCGAATCAGAAGTGAGATCATCCGCAGAAGAACTAAAGTCACCGGCATAGCTCTGCGAGTCGCTAAACTAAAGTGGCAGTGAGCAGGGCACACTGCTCGTAGAACCGATGACCGATGGGGCAGTAAGGTTCTGGAGTGGCGGCCACCAGGTCATCGGCCCCCAACAAGGTGGACCGATGACCTGGTGAAGGTCGCGGGAAGCCGATGGATGCGGGCAGCACAAGACCGGTCAGCGTGGAAAGCCTTGGGGGAGGTCTTTGTCCAGCAGTGGACATCCATAGGCTGAAGAAGAAGAAGAAGCATTATTATTAATTAAAGAATAAAATTGCAAGAAATTAGTTCTAGGTATACTAATGCTATTTTGGGCAAAAATTTTTTTTTTTATTTGTAGGGAGAAATCTTTTTTTTTTTAATTTGATAGGCAAGGCTGTATAGGTCATTTAACATAACAATATTTTTCTTAGAATCCGAGTAAAAAATAAGGTCAAAACAAACGCTAGACTAAAAGGAATTCATGACGTAGACAGGTGATGTGCGATGTGGTGAGGTGAGTTCGGGCATTAGGAAATTTTATGCGGACGAATCGCGACCAGAAAGCTAGTAAGTAAATAAGGAATGTAATGTAACTGTATACGTATGTTCAAAATACTGAGCAGTTACCGAGATCAAATGAGAATCGTTCAATCCCCGCTGGGATATAGATCCCTAATTATATAATAGCATACTCCATTAGAGGCTATCAGTCGAATACCATTGTTTTTATGTCGCCGGGGTTCGTAATTAATTCCTCAAGTCATGGATCTGATAGAACATTATTTACTTTGAGATATTAAGGTCTCAACCGATTGCCCCAAGGCTTTTAAGGATTCGCCTTCGCTAAGGGCTATCGAAGAATTCGTATTAATTTTAACTCATAAACAATAATGAATATTAATGGCGTTTACTGTTCACTCGAAAATGAACTTGTACTTAATTCTTAAGACGGAAGTTTTTTAAACAAGCACCAAGTTTTAGATCAAGTGATGAATGTTCGTGGCCGAGTCCTTTCCTAATTGATTTATATTAAACTTTACAATTATGCCATCTATGTATAAAAGAAATATTATATATACGTATATTTTTACATACATAAAATTATTCAACGGCTTAAAATTTCTATGAAATACCGACACCAAACCTCTGGAATTACCAATATTAAATGCCCAGGTATTCATTATTATTGAAACTAATATAGTAAGTAGATTGTAGGAATATTTAGTATGAAATGTGTGCCTAATATGAAGCAATACCATTATATACGTATATTTATCCAAATTAAAATTTAAAAGTAAATTTTTGTATTATAAAATACTGGATGGTTATTGATGGAAAATAGTAGTCATAATCTCGCCTCTTTCAACATAAATGTCGGCTCATAAACAAAATTTTGTGTTAATAAACAATATTGCAGTGAGAATACAACATACATTGCGTGTATGCATCAATGAAAGGGTTATTAAGCTTTAGGATACAACACTAGTACGCAGCAAAAGGTGAATAAAATGGCTGACAAGCCCTTTTGTCCACCCATCGAATCCTTTGATCCCGCAGTTAGAAAGCTTTCTTCTATGACACGATCAGGTTTCAAACAGTTCCTGTACACACGCGTTTATCGCAACTTATCAATTTTCAAAGTAATATGACGATGATTGAGAAGTTTCAATTTAAGTAATCATTAAATGGCTATTTCGTGTGACTTTGTTGTCTTTTGACATTGACTGGGGTTTCAGGCTTTATGGTGTAGCGAAAGTTACCGAAGAGAAAGAGAATACCTCTCTCTTCTACAATGCTAGTTTAATACCACTGCCACCTGTTGTATCGGCTTCTAATACCAAAATTTTAACCCCCAGAACATCATCGGTTTCAAGTTTGTCACTTGATACTTGCCGAAGCCAAGCTGGAGGGTCCAAGTGTTCTACCACTTAGCTTAGATTATATGACGTTGGATGAGAGTTGGCAGTTAATATCTAGGCAGACATCTCGCGCTTCATCAATGTGTGACGTTACGAGTCTTGCCCTAACCGATAAATCGCGGAAGAAGAAACCCGCGCAGGCGACATCCATCCGAGCTACCTCAACGGTTCCACCAATCGATTCTACGATGAATAATAATAACCGGCTGTCAACGTTTCGGCACAACGACTATCGGATCAGGTACGGGTTATCCAGCGTAATCACATGTTGGATGATACTGTGCTTCATTGCCTGCGAAATTAAATATGCAGTATAGCCGTGTCATCGCTCACCAATCGTAGACTGCGGCACAGCCAACAAGCTATGCTGACGAGGGAGTAATGATGAGGCTATAAATGTAAGTACCCAGTGCAATGAAAAACTATAAAAAACAGAGACATCGTCATATCAAATCAAGATAAATTGTAAAAATGCGAAAAAGATATTGAAGATGTCGACAAGATCTGCCCGCAAGACGTGCACGACCACCACCTCCGGACTCGTTGCTCAGCTCCGCCTCGTCGCCACCGGTACCAAAGTAAGCGCTTGGACGACACAGGTCGCGGTAGTTGCGTCGAGCTTGAGCGACGAGTATTTCTCTCCGCCGACGTCGGCAGACGAGAGTTTGGAACTTAGGGCCCAACCGGCCCCGAGCCGCTGACGCCGTTTCCGCTGCCAGTGGTTGTGTGCAGCGCTTGAAATGGGCTCATGAATGAGGACGTCATGCGCGCATATTATGGAGCTACAGATAGTAAAACTAATCAACTGTCAACGTTTCGGCCCAACGATTGTCGGATCAGGTGCGATTTATCCTGGGTGCGTGGCAGAAAACCTCCCCAAGTGCTCGGTGGCTACTGGTCCTGTCGTTTTGATACATGAGGACTGGGGCGGTGCACCCTGGGCGTGGGCAACAATCTCGTCATGACTATTGTGCAGGAGGAGTTTGGTGTCCACGGCGAATTTCTGCCGGAGCGGAGGAGTCGCTCCCGAAGGCTCCCTACCTGTGCTACGCAGCTCTGCAGCGGAGCGCACGAATAAGGAGCGAGGTCTAGGGGTCACGTCGCGTGACCGAGAGGGAGAAGACCGTAGGTTTCCCCTCAACCTGCAGTCTATGGGCACCCGTGGCGATAGAGGGTTTACAGCCACGGTGCCGAGTGGTGGGTAGGTTTAGGTTTGGTGTAGGTTAGTTTTAGGTGGGTATATTAGGTTAGGTGTAGGTATTTTCCCGCGGCTCCGTGCGCACTTGACTGAAGAGACACCGGGGTGGTTTTTAGTCAGTAGGAGTCTGACATACCCCGTCTCCCACCCCAGGGTGGCGGACATCCATTGGGAATTTCCACTCCGAAATAGAAAAAAAAGATGTAGGTAGTAAGGAAAAAAAAAACAAACAAAGTACGAAATGGAAAACCAAAGAGAAAATAAACACAAAAAATATAAAAACCAAAAGACAAAATACATAAAACTTCAAAAAACCAAAAGACTAAATATAAAAAAATATTCAAAAAAACTTTAGTTAGTTTTAGACACCGAACAGCGGGCGGTATATCCGGCACCAGAGGCATCCCGCGGGCCTCGGGAGGATTAATACCCTCCCAAAAAGAGCAGCCGTATCGTCTTGGGGAAGCAATGTGCGTACCACCCAATATCGTAAAATGAGAATGTCCTATAATGCAAATGTTGTTTTGTCGTGGGATCGGCTGACGCCCGGCGTTCGCAGGTATCCGGGCCTGCGAATGTTAAATTGACAACCGAAGAATGCGCAGGGGTAGGCGACCAGGCCCCTGCTACCGTTATTGCTACTGGAAGTGATCCGATGATGGACGCGGATGCAAGTAATGCGGGAGGATAGTGACAAAGGGCCGCGTGGACTGGCTTTCGTTAGGAAACCAGTCCACGCGGTCCAAGGTGCCGACCGCGAGAACAGGTCGGCAAAACTCCAGAGGAGTGGATTAACTGCTCGACTGCTTCGCGACCGCGGAGGGGCGTGCACAGGGTAGGTTCGTGCGTAACCCGGCGGCCAGCGAAGCAGAAAGTGACATGGGGGTCACTTCGGAGGACCCTGGTGGCGAGAGTTGCGCCTCGCTAGGGAGCTCGAAGGCTGAGCTCAAAGCCGCCAGGAGGGAGCAGCGCAAAGCCGTCGCGGCCAACGAAGTGGCGCAAATGGCCCGATGCGCTCGAGAGCGACGCGCTGCTCTATCGGCGGAAGGGGGGCAACCGTCGGCGGTGGCCCTTAGTCAGCTGGCCTTGGACGGGGTGGACCTGGTCCTTAAGGTTGCCACAAAATCTGGCAACCTGAAGGGCACCTTCACCCGCGGTCTCAGGGAGGCTGCCGCGGACATCTCAACAGGACGGCCTCCGACGAGGTCATGAAGTTGCAGAAGGAGAACAGATGCCTCCGGAATAATGTCTAGGACTTCCGGCGACAAGCTGCGCTAAGCGAGCAACAGCAGCGATATACGCCCACCGATGCCGCTTCCGAAGTGGCCCCGGCTCCCGCACCAGGACCGACATATACGGCTGATGAGCTGAGCGCATCGTCCGTATGTGCATGCTCCAGTGTGGGAGCATAGTCAAAGCCCAAATTGAGGGGCTTTCCCGGCACCTCAAAACCTCCGCCCACCCCTAGCGGCCGACAAACGGCGGAGTGCTGAGGAGACGCCGGGAACTGCTCCTCAGCAAGCTTCATTTCGCGAGCGATCAACCCACGACTGCCGGGTCTGAGCGACAGTCGTGGGCCGCAAGAAGGCTCGCAAAGCCGCTAAGGCCGCCAAAGCGGCCCCAGCAGCATCAGCGCGCGCGCCTCCGGTCAAATCGCAAAGGCGGCTCCGGAGGCTGCGCGGCGGACTGGCAAAGGCGGTCGCAAAGAACCGGCTGTGCTGTTTTTTTTTAGATTTTTTATTTTCTTATTTTAGAAGTTAGATTAACTTTAATTATTAATATTGGCTACACAAAACAGTAGTTTTTTTTTACAATGAAATCTATCCAGTCGGTAGTAAATGAAGTTGTTGTTACTACATGTCACAGCGCGTTATGCGAAGGAGTGTGCCGAGCAAAGTTCGGCGCTTTTTATTTTTGCAAGCAATCATGTTATTACTTTTCAAAAACTTTTACAGGAACAACCGTCGTTGTGGACAGAAGACTATTCTGTTTGAGTACAAACAGAATAGTCTTCTGTCCACTGGACCAAATTGATTCTCACTGGCTCTGTTGGTCACGTCACGTACTCAAAAATGTAAACTTAAAGTAAACCTAGATTTGTATGAATTTATGCAGAAATCGATTATTCGTAGCAAAATCACAAATACTTTTGTGTAGTAAGTGATACACAATATTATTGCAAAATAAATAGTGGTTATATAATGCTTTTGCTCTAGCAAAAATGTGAAGATCGCGTAGCTGGATTGCAATGTGCAGAAATCTAATATATTGGGTTTGCGAATCCCAACAGTGCATAGTAATGGTAAGTGATATTCAAAAGCTTACGTTACTACAGCCGCCCCACTAACAATTTCTTAACGTTAAAAATATGTTAAATATAAGAAAACAAACTGCGTCCTACGTTCAATAGGCATCGGCATTGGGCTATGCATTGATAGTGAAGTGAACATTCACCACATGTATTGTGTGTCTAACCTAACTTAATATATTCCATATAACCTTCTTTTGTACTATAATAATAACATTTAGAGTATAACGTTCATTTCATATTTTTAATTTGTAGAAAGCGTTTTTGTGTAGCGTTACGTTAACCTAATTTTCTGACTTATACTTTATACTATTATACTATTCTATGTCTAGTAAGGAAGAAATCAGAAGGAGCCCGTCCACTTTGGCTCCTACTTTTAGGAATGTACATATCCATGGAGTGCCTTCAGCTGAAATTTCCTCGAACCTAAACTCGGCGGTTCATTGAGTCCAAAGCCAAGGTGTCTACCAGGAAACTTGGCGTTATCGCAGAGGCCCTCTGTACTTCACACCAGAGCAGCTTCTAATGTTATACAAAGCACAGGTCCGTTCCTGTGTTGAGTGTACTGCAGCCACATTTAGGCTGGAGCTGCAAAATGCCACCTGATTCGGTAGGGAGGACCGCGAAAAGGCTAATTGACGACCCCGATTTAATTCATAACGGTCTCGGACTTGATTCCCCCATCTTTGTTCCATCATCTGACGACCCATCGCACGGCAAGTATCCCGTCCCTACGTTATTGACATTACTACGCTTACACTGAAACAATTTGGAATGTGGTCAAGCACTAGTTTAGAACATGTAAAAAAGAACCACTAATTTTCATAAATTATAATTATCGTATACGCTCATTTTCATAGTAATGACATTTTTGCTATTTTGTGTAACATTAAACACCCGCTCAAGACTGCAATGCATTGTGTAGCGGTACCTACAACGCCACATGCGAAAAACGCGTCATACTGACATCACGCAAATCCTGTATCTTGCAAGCAAAGATACCATTGTTACAAACAAACTAGCACGCACTAGCACGTATACAAATTCACGATATCAACCGGTAGGGTAGTACATGCCAGATACTACCCGTCGCGTCGGTCGGAGGATCCTCCCTTTTCTATGGAGGATGATTGAACTGTATACCTTATTCCTCATACCTCTAAAAAGATGACCCCGACGAACCGGAACCGAACCGACGCCAAATTATCTCGACTTTACGCCCTGCTCCTAATACCTCTAAAGCATCATTATTTTATGTACTTACGTACCTCTGTTTAAACATTACAAAAACTAATTTCAACCAGTCAAATGGCTTGAAACGAGACTTAAGTAGAGCTTGAGTTTTGAGTGAAGTTCTGTAATACGGACCTAAGATTTCCTTTTATATTTTGGATGGGTATATATTGGATACCAGAGCATTTCTCAAAATTTTTGACCATGGTCTTTAAAATCGTCTTTAATTAAATTATGGATATTTAAGACCAATTATTATAAAATAAGCTAGTTAAACCTATACAGATTTTAAATCTTAGTTTGGTTTTTATTTTATTTAAGTTTTTATACAAAATATCTCGAAAAATATTACATAAGGGCAAAATTAGAGTTCTTATTTTGTTACTCGGAAAAATGTGAAAACTTTGAACATATACACAACTTTTACTATAAGTTTATATTTTGCTGTATATATTATAAACAAAACAACATTTTCACAAATGAAACATTGTAAAATCATAATAAAGTAAATTGTTTTCTAGCAATACTACTAGTTTCTGTATCCGTTAGACCATTTTCTAATGATTAAGTTTCGTTTTTCTATATAAAAAAGAAGCATGCTATATTTCCCATTTATAAAAAAAATATATCTATAATGAATTTTATAGTCAAGAGCTTTTTGAGTTTATACTTAAAGAAATTAAAAAGATATAAAACATAATTATTCAGCTTTATTTGGGACAGTAACAAAACAAGAAGTGTTGGTAACAAAATTGTAAATGTAAGGCTTAGCACACATACTTCACTCACTATCATAAAATAGAAACGAAAGAAGTAAATGAATATCAACAGAAAATGATAGATATAAACATTTCTAAAATAATAATTGTTTATTTAAAAGGATCTAAGGAAGCATATCAAAAACTTAAAAGTTAAGTATCTCTAATAAAATTATAGCCTTAATCTTCTTTAGTTAAATCAATATTTTGTTATTATGTCTTAAGACACAGTTATGACGATCATGCATTTGTTTATAAAATCACAGTTATAAAAATAATCAAAGGCAAAACATGGGACATTAACATTATGCCTATGGTCAAAAATTTTGAGAAATGCTCACCAATGCATTATAATATTATGGCAAGTAGTTGCTAGAGGCAAAACAGGAAATAATAAAATAATATAGTACTTTATTATTTATTGGTTTCAAAAATAATCATTATTACTAACTAGTTTCCATTAACTAAAAAAAAAAGATTTATTTGAGAGTCAAAGAAAGATTTTTATGTTAAGTAAAGAAGAATCTGAAAATTCTTAAAATAGCTAAGAATAAAGTCTACTCACAAAGTTTAAAACCGCTAATTATGTCGACTTCTAAGAAGTTTTAATGTTGTACTTGGCAAGTAATTTGACATTAAACTTCTATAGAAGTATTCGTAACGAGTCTATACTATGAACCTCATTAGCAAACCGCCGTACACAGATGAATCAATTTTCACTTTCTAAGATTAGACGAAAATTAACACCTTATTAGTTTCGTGGTTCACAAATAGGTCAATAGAAAATAGGTCGAAGTAAGGCACCGAGGGTAAAATGTTTTATACAACCTCCAAATTATTAACCTATACACTGGACTGGCAGCATTTGTGGCGATATTCACAAAAAAAAAAAACTTAGAATAAGCTTTAAATAACGGAAATAACTGAAAGACAAAGAAGGAATGATGCAACGACAATTGTACAAAACTTAAAATTAACTTGGAATAAGCTTTAAATAAGAGATATAACTGAAAGTCAATGAAGGAACGATGCAACGGCAAGTAAATAAAATGTACCCTATTTGGTGTAAGCGTTGCAACAAAATATTTGTAGTAAAGTTACTTGTAGTGGATGAGAGCACATAATGGAACAAGTTAATATTTAATTGGAACTTCTCCAAGTTGCCACGATGACTTTTAAGCGGGCTCTCTGTCACAAACTGGGAAAGTGCGCCACCCCGCGAGCAATTCCTTTGCCTTTTGATGTCTTTATTAAGTGAATCGTGAACTTTAGTTGATTAAATTATAACAGAATTCGTATTACTTCTCGCTTCGTCATCGATCTTCACCCAACATTTTATTAATTATTGTTATTCAAAGTTTTGGTCTGGTCTACCCTTAAAACAATGAAATTGAATTTAATGAACATAATATTATGTACTCCAAATTCAAACGATAAGGTATCTAGTTACTTCTTTTTGGTTATTCATGTCGGGTGCCCCTAGTTAAGCCGGAGGGACGACTCTCGTACTTTTGATCTAACCCCAGTCTCAATCTGTCAAAACTCCACGGATTTCCTTCCATTTTGACATCTGTTCATCGCCGAGATGAGAATGCGACTGTGATTACGCCAAGTTGAGTTGGATAGCCAGTGGACGAGATTGTGAAAGAAGGCAATACTCGCAACAACTCTTGACCCAGTCGCATGGTTCAGCCGCTTTAGAGGTAGCTTCAGCTACGCAGCAACACACGCACGCACCAATTAGAGCAATTAACATCATAGTCGTCTTTAGACAACGCTTACGGTAGTACCTCACAGAAGCTCAAAAGAAGTTAATATGGTCGCAATGAATGTCTCAAACATTTAATTTAAGTAACCCAACAGTATGTATCAGTGTTTCCTTTGGCAAATGTTGCATTAAATTTGTTTTTTCAATTCAATTTGTTATTTTTTATTATATTTGTTTTTTTTTTTTCATTTAAATTAATTATTTTTTTCATATTCTTTTTTATTTCATTTATATGCTTTGATTGGATTTTATGCATTTTTAATTTGTATTTGTAGTTATATGTATATCATTGCTGTGAATTGATCTTGCTATTGTTTTAAACTGGGTTATGTTGTTCAATGAATTTATGCATTTCCCTTACTATTAAGGTTTCTCTGGGTTTCATACATGGTTCCAATTTTAAGCTTTTCTATTACACATTTGCCAGTAGCACAAAATTCCTCTATTTATATGATTCCCACATTTAATTAACTGTAAATGGGAGCTTACTCGCAAGTGGCAAGTTTGTATTAAATTTGTTTTTCAATTCAATTTATTTTTTAATTATATTTGTTTTTTTTTTTTCATTTCATTTTATTTTATTTTTCATAAATTTTTTTATTTTATTTATTTGCGTTAGTTTTATATGATCGGATTTTATGAATTTTTAATTTGTGTTTGTAGTTATATGTATATCATTGCTGAGAATTGATCTTGCTCTTGTTTTAAACTGGGTTATATTGTTCAATGAATTTATGCATTTCCCTTATTATTAAGGGTTCTGTGAGTTTCATGCATGGTTTCAATTTTAAAATTCTTTATTACTCGTTTGCCAGTAGCACAAAATCCATCCATTTATATGATTCCCACATTTAATTAACTGTAAATGGAAACTTACTCGCAGGTATAATATGTACACTATTTATGTAAATATTCGTTATCATCATCTAACATGTATTTATTTTTTATTTAAGTTTTAAGTATGCATACACACGTTATGGTTGTAGTGTAAGACTTTTACATCAGTCACCTCACATCAGGTTCAGTTGAAAACCAGCGTCAGGCACTCACTAGTTGTGTCATTTTTGCTGAACTGGACCTTTTTGTGCAGCCGCGAGACACACTTTGTTGATGTTTTTTTACAGCGAGGTTTTAATTTTCCATTTGATTTTTATTTGTTGTTTATTGTAGATTTCCATTTGATTTTTATTTGTTGTTTATTGTAGATGTATTGTGTCTTTTAGATGTATTGTGTCTTTAGTGACGTCTGTCATGTCTGAATACATATATTTTATTTCTTTCTTTCTATAGATTTCGAACGTTTTAATTTTCGAGAATTGAATTCTGGTTCAAAGTTTATAACAATAAAATTGAATTAAAATAACAAAATATGTACTTTAAATTCAAGCGATATGATATTATCAACCTTTTCATCGTCCCACTGTTAGACACAGGTCTCCTCTCATACAGAGAAAGACTGAGCGTAATCACCACGCTTGCTAAATGTGGGTTGGCGATTTCAGACTTACAAGTCCAAGTTTCCTCAAAATATTTTCCTTCACCTTCAGTCATTGTTGTCGAAGATATACTTAGCGATATCATAAAAAAATTATGTAATTACCGCTTTGCGGGTATTCATGTCGTGTGACCCGTCCAGGCCCGGTGGCATTTACATCGGCAAAGATTACGCGGATATATGTATACACCATGTCAGAGGCGGACACGGCTGAAGAAGCGAACCAAAACCCAACGTAGACGTGTAGAGCATTGCCGGCGCCAGATCCGGTGGTGGCTGCTTGATGAAAATAAGTCCCAAGGGTTTGCGTCGGCTATTGGCGACAAGTACGCTGGTGCCGAGGGAGAATTTGTCCAAGATCACTGGGAAGGGATCCAGGCAGCCATTACTGGGGTCGGCACGGGTGGTGCTCAGCGTCTCTAACGGCTGTCGCAAACGTGACAAGGACATCTAGTGGTGGAACGACATATCAGTCAAAACGTGGCAAGAGACTGAATCTCCTGGTGATCGCGAGGCATATCAGGTTGCCAAACGTGCCACTAAAAGAGCTGTAGCCAGAGTCAGACGAGACCACTTACAACCGCTTTGCGAGAAGATGATGAACGTCGAGATGATGATGATGATTAACTTTAATTTTATATTAGTTTTTCTCACTGTTTATTGAAGCGAATTAAAATAACATTATTTCCCAAGTGGATACCATCGATTACGTAAAGCGTCTTCGAGTAAAATGTTAAGTAATAACCAACCGATACTACTAATAGATTTAAATGTTATTTAAATGAAAGTATTTTAATGTTATTTCAGTATCTCAACTGGATTGCGGAAGCAGTGACTGTTTTATTTCGTGTATTGTGTGTTACAGTTTAATATTGATCATGAGTAAGGAGCAGCTAAGTATCAAACTTAAGCTATATTAATTATCTATCTACGTGCCATTGGACAAAAATATCGGTCTCTGAATTAGTTTTACTAAACTTCGTTCTACTAGCTGGCTATCTCCGCTTTCTTCGCGACATTATGGAATAACTTGAATTCCTATGCGTCGCTGCCTTGAGAAGCTTCCATGATACTAATTTAAAAACGTATTTTATTGAAATGGAATTTTCAGTACATTTGCAATATGGTATAAACGTTCTTTTAATGGCCAATATCAGCTTTGAAAGGGCCGGTCAGTTTTTATACGTGGGCATCATGTCGTGTAATGACAAGAAAACTTAAAAAAAGGAGGAAAATCAGTAGATTAAAACTTTATTATAAACAGTAAAAGAATTAAAAAGAAAGAAATGAAGATGAGATGGTATGGGTGAGGTGAGGGAGGAAAAAAAAAAAGGGTAAAGCAGATGCAGACGCTGACAGCAAGCCAGCAGCAGCAGCGGAGGTGCAGCGTTGGCGGTAGGAGTGACGCCTTCAATAGGAGCGGTTCCGGCGGCAATAGGCCGGTAGCAGCAGCTGAGGAGCGGCTCTGGCAGCAGTAACGACGCTGGCGGCAAAGGGCCGGCAGGTAACAGAGGCGGCACCGGCAGCGAGTACCTCTGAAAGGTCTCTGGAGGCAGCGTTGTTCTAAGACTTAATATTTGGAGCTGCTTATTTGAAAGCCAGACCTACACTGACCACTGCTCTGCGAGGATTTCTAAAGAAACCTCAAAGAACGGTTGCAGGACGAAATTTAAATATTCAAAAATATAGACGAGGGAACGGTAAATAATTTTAACTTCAAAGAGTTCGGATTACAAACCCTAAAGAAAAATAGCAGGCTAACAAGAATTTTGATGAAAAGGTTGTCATAGTGATATCATCAACAATATCGTTGAAAAATGTCAAATTGTGTCAAACAGTGAAATTAAATTAAAAAGTGCTGTGTTTGTTTGGAAAAAATATTACAGTCCTGCATAGATACAGCTTCCTACCCTAAGAGTTCGCTAAGTCGCCGAAATTTAGGGAGTCCTGGTGTAATGGAATATGATCAAAAGAGAGCCTCATAGTAATAGAATGCCTATTATGGCCATTGGAAATGAATGATACATATATACATAAGTATGACTATAAATAATAAGTGTGAGTATATTTGATAATGTAGGTACATAACATTCTAATCATACCGTAGATATCATATCGTGTTCTTACAAAACCACCCCAAAAAAGACCATGGTAAAAGTGAAGTAGTTGTGTAACCCATGTGGTATCCATTTCCACGAGAGAACTATGCAGGCTTAGGAACGTGGTTTAGACTCACAAATAAAAAAATAAGAAAAAGAAAACATTTTATAAACAAAACAAAATAGAAAAATTAATACAGGAAACGAGGTGAGTGTATGTTATAAGGATGTATATATGCGTAAACAGGTGTTTGTGATTAACATGAATGATAGGGACATCATGTACATATAGTGTTTGAATGAGCATCTAAGAGGTTATTTCATAAGCCTATGTTTAGTGTCTTCGTAGTTTAGTTTTTGATGCTTTTTCTTGCATTCGAACCTGGTCATTGGATGCAGTTTTTATATAAGATATTATATAGGTATCTTGCTAATTGTAGCCTTTTATACAAAAACACTATGCTATGTTGACTCTTAGAATTTTGTTAACCGCAAAATATAATCCATCATTAGAGTCCATTATATAATAATGACTTAAGATTCTAATATTTCGCCTCGTTTTCGTTAGACTAAAGTTTAGAATCCATTATATAATTCTATTCTAGTAGCTAAGTCGTAGTGGCCTAGTGGTTAAAACACCAGCCTCTCAAGCTTGAGTGCGCGCGGGTTCGATTCCAGGTCAGGCAAGTATCAATGTAACTTTTCTAAAGTTATATGTACTTTCTATGTATATCTTGGACACAAATGACTGAAGGTGAAAGAAAACATCTTGAGGAAACCTGGAGTTTAAGTCTGAAATCGCCAACCTGCATTGAGCAAGCGTGGTGATTACGCTCAATCCTTCTCTGTATGAGAGGAGACCTGTGTCCAGCAGTGGGACGGTAAAAAGGTTCATAATGATGATGATGATAATGATTCTGGTAGCTTAGAAGACTAAGATTCCTATACTTATCTCCCCTCATTTTCGTTGGACTAAAGTTATATGTCTATAATTAAATAGCATGACAGACAACATAACAGAATGACTATTTGCTACCTTATTTTGTTTGAAATAGAATTCCTGCATTGCGAAAAACGGGCAAAAAGAGATATGTACTACATATAAGTTCCGTCAAAATGAAATCCGCCGACCGCGTCTTCCTAATCCAATTCGTAACCTATAAGCAAGGTTATTGGAATATAGGGCTGGAATAGAACGAAAAGAACAAAAAGATCCTATCAAATAAAATTGGTGTCGCAATCGGGGCGACGAAACGCAAACCGCGGATGAGAACCCGTGCTTGACGCTGTACGAGCCATACTGACAAAAGGTTTTCCTTCAATAATATCGTCAGCATCTACTTACTACTATTATCTATTTGTTGTATTTCATCTTACATATAAATAATTTTATTGTGCTTAAACGACAATATTACCTAATTATATCAAACATTTCATGTACTAGAGCATACCTAGGTACCTAAGACAATTTTAAGCTAAAATTACACCCATTTAATAATTCAAATTATGCCGATATTAAAACGCGCAATTTGCAGAAAGTTATCTTGGGCGATACCTGAGTGGGAAAGTGGAAAGTTCCTTATGAAGTTAAGAAGTTGAGCTAACTATTAGCATTGCTCATAATCGTCGCGTTCGAGGACTCGAGAATTTCGTAACAATTCTCGCAAAAGGTTAACAAAGCCACAGAACCGTTATCGGGGTGACAATCGAGAAGTTTTAATTCTCCAGTTTCAAACTGCAATTATTGACTGAACTTTGGGGCGAGGGAAATAGTATTTATAATCAATCAGACACTTCAGAAGCAGGTAACTTGCGAAGTGATCAAAAGCGCGGAGCGAAGGTAGTCATAAATCTGCGTAGATGTTTCTCATTTTACACCTTGACATATATGCAAAATTGCTAGGGGCAGCGGAGCTGGTACACGTCGCTTTCAATAAGTTTATAATAGATTTTGGGGCGCACACGGCAGCTCAAGCAGCTGACGTCATAAGCCATTAGTCGACCGACGACAGTGGAAAACCTCAAGGGTCACGAGTTCAGACGCGACACATGGTGAGAATAGTCCGGGTGCGGACGAAACTTTCACCGCATCTCTCCCCGCACATTTATCTCTTAACAGCGAAACTGTTTTGGATATCCTTTTGCGAGTTAGCCACCGAACGGCCTAAATAGGCCGCAATTTACTGCACATGTTTTTATGTCTCTAGTATAGTCGAACAAAATATGTGCATAGGATAATTACTTCATACTTCGTCATTTGCTTATCCTTTCCCAACTGTATTGGGGACGACTTCGAGCCTACCTGGAGCTAAACACAAGTATTTCACATCAAACGACTGTCCCTCTGACATTGCCACTGCGTTATATATCCGTAACAAGTGTCACAGTTTGACAACTAGTTTAATTTGCTTTCTTGTACGTAGAGGTTCCGATATGTCACCTGTTCATGGAAAGCCAGAACCTTGTCATGACCGTACCATACAAAGTCAATTTCAGCTGCACTAAAAAATCATTTTGTCCTAGCTGAGCTATTTTTCCAGTGATACTATTGCAAAGGGCCTCTAATAGTATTGCCGAACTCAGCGATAGTTCATAAAAAATTAATGGGATAGTTCATAAAACTAACAAATAACACTCAAGAATGTAATCGTGAAAATGTGTGAACAGTTCGTGTGTAAATAGTAAACTATTCTTCAAGCCTCATCATTATCAACCTTTTATCGTCCCACTGCTGGGCACAGGTCTCCTTTCATACAGAGAAGGATTGAGTGTGATCACCACGCTTGCTCAATGCGGGTTGGCGATTTCAGACTTGATAAAGTCCAGGTTTCCTCAAGATGTTTTCCTTCACCTTCAGTTATTGGTGTCCAAGATATACTTAGAAAGTACATATAACTTTAGAAAAGTTACATTGGTACTTGCCTGACCTGGAATCGAACCCGCGCACTCATACTTGAGAGGATGGTGTTTTAACCACTAGGCCACCACGACACACAAGCCTGATTCTTCAAGCCTGATATCACTAAATCGACATACATACTTACAGGCTTTTCTTATGTAATGGTGTTAGAAAACTTAATATCTTGTCATTTCGCGCATCTGCGACTATTGCTTATTCGGATTGATCGAGTTGTTCAACAAAGTTTGTTATACATTTCGCCATCAATTAGAAAAAAAGCTTAAGCTGTTTCCAGAGGTACATCATATTTGCAATTAATACATATTCTGTGTAACTAAATGTGGACATGATATTTAAAACAGACTTTAATACCGTGTATATGCTACTTTTTTAATAAGATTGTTGACCGATATGTGGCCTTTTGCGATCGGTATTAATGTTCATCATAAACAATGACTTATAAATAATATCATTTACTTACCTGCCTCCTGTACCATTTCATTGGATATGTATATTATTGTAAGTATACCTTTCTGGGCCACCCCACTCACGCAAAGGAAAAGAGTTTTTATTTTTTGCCTCTTCGGAGCACGCTTTGTCCCTTTTTCGTTCCGCTTGTTTTATATGGGGCGTTTAATTCGATAAAATTCGTGTGGATTCGAATTGGTTTAGGAGAGCTGGGAAATAGACTGGGATATAAATGCTCTTGCCGATGTCAAAGTGACTATAATTATTTTTTTGCTTACTTGTGAAGTAAGAGGAATTTTCTTTTTGTTTGAACTCGATACTATTAGGGATATTGTAAAAATATGGGAGTCATAATTCATGAGAACTAGGTAATACTGCGGTTGAATTACGGATACCCACTAATATATGAAGAAATACTACCCTGCATGTAATTTAGCCTCGTTGACAAATCTAATGCATTTAAATCAACCAATGGGAAAAGCTGTTATAATTTGATGGCCAGATTCATTAATCAATCAGAAAAAGTCGGGGTAACCTTTCGAAAAGCTACCCAGGTAATTCTTTCAATGCGTACATTGCTTGGCTAATAAACATGTTTTATAAAGTCAAAGTTAATTCATATTAATAACTAACTTATGTTCGTGGCAACTCCTGCGTAGTAGTCAAAAAATATTCTCAATAAAACTACCGGGATTAAATGCATCCTTTTAAAAATCAAGGTTATAAAAAAATTCATAAAAATTCGTTCAGCCGATTTTGCGCCTATACGGAATCTACATCCGGGAAAAATTCTTTACTATATTATTGTATGTATAGATTCACTAGAGACCAATTTCTGCCTCGCATGTGTAATAGCGGGCGGTATTTTTTTTTTTTTTGGGACAAAACCCGCCACACATTTTCCCACCTACTGCAACTCCTGAAAGTCAGAATCAACAGTGGAGACCGCCAGAAAAACGCCGAGCAATGAAGCTCGACGAGTCCCGGAGAAACGTTTCAACTGTCTTGGGTCCCGCAACGAAATTAATCAGAAAAGAATAGCGGAGGAGTAAGAAAAAATATATTTTTAAAGATATTTGGCGGGCGGTATGTCAATATAGCGAAATATAGTAAGATAATTATTACACACAACCACATACACACATTTAAACTTTCCAGAATACAAGCTCTCAGTGATGGTAAAAACTACATGGGACTTCATTATGAGAGCCAGATATGAGGTTAGAGTACTTATAGAAATCCTTTCAGCCTCTCCGGCCGATGGATTTAAGCCATTGTTATGGGCCACTAAAGACTGCCTGATTTTTAATCAAACAGCTGTCCCAAGAACGCTCGGACTGTATTAACTGACACATGCAATGCCACTGACTGTTTTTTTGCACATTTTTTGCAACATTTTTTTTACTGTAAATTCTGACCTCACCACTCCAATGGAAACCGTCGACTATAAATATCTCTTTACTCACTACTATGGGAATTGTAAATCCAGAATCCCTCCTTCAATGGATTTAGGTTCATCGACTTGCGTATACACAATAAGGACCGTTATAATGACTAGCAATTCATACGTTCAAAATCATAAGTCATTTATTCAAATTAGGCTGAGAATCAGCACTTTTTGAAAGTCAATATTATATAAGACAGTCCCCCAAAACGTCCGCCCTTCGCCGCAAACACTAGGAGTGTTTTAGCTGAGAAGAAGAAGTGGCGGAACAAGTTCCCCAACAGCACAGCTGTCTGATCATTTAAAAAAAAAACATGACTTTATTAATACAATACTAACACAGAACATATGAAACTATCCTCTCATCTAGCCACGTCAATATACCAGGAAAGCATAAAACAAAAACACTGGAAATGCAAGGAAATAAAAACTTGGTACTAAATAAAACGAGGACCGATTTAAAAAAAAAGAAGAAGAATAATAGACAATTAATTATAAAGGGTGTATCTGACATCGACGCACAAACGAGTACCATGGATCCAGTACATGATTCTGACCCGTGGCGGAATTTTGCGTCGGCTTTTTCACGATTTAAAAAGAAATATATGTAGTTTTTTTTCACTTTAGACCGTTCATAATTGCTATACTTTTATAACCCAATAAGATTATAAACTAAAAATTATTAAATCACTAACTACACAAAAAAGCACAATGAAAACAAACCCCGAAAAACTATCTTATCAGCTGATTTAATAAAGTTCACATCAGGAATCAATGTCATACCTACAAACCCGCACGGCGGCACTCTTAAAACGAGGGCCGAGTCGACACTTTTTTTTTAAACACTATTATTTCTATAACTATTCATTAACGACACATGACTATCATAATTTTATTAGTGGTATGCGGTCTGGCCTTTTCACGAAGTTTGCGTTACGATGTCAGATACACGCTGAACTCATATAACCTGTCAGTAATTTTCGAGAAAGAACACAAACATTGTCTTGAGTTAATCAAAGCGAGCAGCTATTATTATCATTTAAATAGACGTAGACAGAATAGCAGAATGCCTTTAAACTGAGGTTGGATTTTAATTGTTCTTTAAAGGCATTATAAGGCAAGTCTAGGCAGTTCACATATGCTCGTTAAGGCATTCATGACTACATGCCTTCCGCGCCATCACTCTTACTGGTATTATCGTAAGCACCTTTACATCTTGAGCTAATAGGCCTAAGGTTTTAAAACCCCTTCCTAATCTAGGCCAGCACCCTACTTGCGTATAACATTATTATGTAGTACATAATAAATACACACATCAAAAGTGTCTAGGGATCAACATATATTTTTGCAATAACTTTTCTCCTGATTGATATTAATTAAAATTTTCTTTAAGGATTCATCAAATAAAGTGTTTTCGTTTGTCACAGCAACGATAAACCAAGTCACCTTTGCATTAATAAAGAAATTTGCCATTTTCCTAATAAAGGGATATTTGACATTTGAACCACTAACACAAAAGTTCGAAAAAAAGACTGAAATAACAGTTTTCTCTAAAATTTTATTGGGTAACATAAACAATTAATAATCCGTGTTTCTACCGCGAACACTAACAACACAAGAACATCGGTTTGGCATACTCAAAATGAGTTCATCCAAATCACGCTGTGGAATGGCCGTCCATGTTCGTTGCAACAACAAAAAAAGGTCTTCTTGCGACTGGATACCCTCCATATTCGGCAGAGCTCTTCTCTGTAGCATATCCCATGCATGCTCAATCGGGTTCAAGTCTGGCGACTGAGCAGGCCAGGGCAGGACATTGATGTTAGCTGCGGCGAGAGTCTGTCTTACAACTCTTGCGGTGTGCGGTCGTGCATTATCATGCATTAACTGAAATAAGGGACCGATTTGCACTTGTAAAGGAACGATGACGTCTGATACAATCGTCTCAGCATAAATTTGAGCGTTGAGGTTGCCTCTGATCCAAATCAACTCAGTTCTTCCGCCGATCCAAATACCCGCCCATACCATGATGGTTCCACCACTATAAGGATGGACTTCCTGGCAGGATTTTAATCGCTGTTGGCGTCCAGGGGTTCTCCAGTGTCGTATACGTCTTGTATCCGGTTTCATACCAAAACGAGACTCATCAGAAAAGCACACGAAACGCCATTGTTCTTCTGCCCAATTTCTGTGTTCAAGAGCCCATTGATATCGAATCCTACGATTGTGCATTGCTATAGGTGGTACCCGTAGCGGTCTTCGGGAATGAAGGTTCACTTCATGCAAGCGGTTTCTGACTGTTTTGTCGCTAATTAAGTTCCATGAAGAGTGATGAAGCCTCACGGCTAACACCATGGCGGTTATTGTTGGAGCTCTTCGAGTTAAGATTTGAATGTATCGGTCTTGTCTCCGTGTGGTGCAGCGATACCGTCCTCCATGGCGCTCAGCCACGGTACCAGTGCTTCGGTAACGTGTCCAAAGTCGACTGATAACACTCTGACTTGTATTCAGAGCTAAAGCCACAGTACGTTGCCGGGAACCAGCTTCTATCATTCCCACGGCTCTGAGCATTTCTTCCCTGCTTAAATGACGTCGCCGCTCCATAATAACGTTGGTTTTAATCAGTAGTAGGGAAACAGTAGCACTAATAATGTCTTCAATGCGTTGTATGTTTTTATAGGGAAAATATTGACAGCTGATTTTCATCTTTTGCTCGAATTTGATTCACAGTTCCTGATTCAAATTATGAATGCACCAAAAAGGATCCATATAAATTTATAAAATCATAAATTTATTACAAAGCCACATCTCAATCTCAAGAAATCCGCATAAAAATGCTTGATCCTTAGACACTTTTGATGTGTGTATGTACTATCAATTCAAATGTTCGTAAAATATGTCAGTTCAACAACATAAACACGAATGTTATTGAACTGTCAATATGAAATCTATTCCTGCTGATAACGTGATACGCAATTATCCTGCTGATTTAAATAGCTCAGTTTATCAGAAGCAGCTTCCGAGTTTTTTCTTTGAATGAAAAAGATATTGTTTATTCTAGAAGATAGAATCGTCATACGTGAAATAAGACTTTGCTGTAATTTGTACCTGTAATGCAATATTATTTTTTAATTGTTTAATGCATTTCTTATCTATATATATGTATTATATAGACCTACCTAAGAATTTCCTAAAAAACTAAATTACAGGTAACATTTTTTGTTGGTGCAGAGCGAAATGAGTGTGATTATTTTACAAAGTAAAAGTAAACAAAATTAAATAATTCTTTCCTTCCCGACATATATAAACAACGACACATCTAACATTTTTTTAAACTATTTGCCAACAGGATTACTCAGACTTCAGCAACTGTACCAGACCATGCAACCGGGCCGAACAGCGTTCCGCATTGCACTCGTGAAGAGAATTAATAACGCGTCTGACGCCATGGAATTCTTGTTAGCTTTAGAACAATATGACCGCTGGGGAAACAAGCGGATAGTACTAGATTGCAATGCGAAAAACGCCAAAAGCATTTTGGTCGAACATGTTCGGAAAGTACAATTGGGACGCAGGACCTATCACTACATGCTCAGCGGACTGGTGAGTATTGGTTGCTCTGGCATCTGGCCTAGATTAGAAATCCAGTTTCAATTTTTACGTCACTCTGAAAAGTTCATTCAAGCTCCACAGTTTTTTGGTAGACACCACACATTTGGTAGGTATACGTAACCAAATTGTATAATTGTGCTCTACTAATTTCAAGGCTGCTTTTTTCTAGTGCTTGACTGCAATCTCGTCTGATGGCAAGCAGTGTTGCAATCGTTGATGGCAAAACACGCTAGTTTATTAAGAACCCATTCACTCTAGCCTTGAAGACACTTAAATTGTAGTCCGACAGAAACACCGCCGCTGGCAAATTGTTTCATTTGCTGTATTTTAATATGATCTATAATAATACCAGTGAACGCAAATAATACAATTCCGAATGATACAAAAACAGAATAGAGCTGAAAGAGAATAAATTTCATATTCCGATGGTCGAAAATACATTGTGTAAAAACAAAGTGTACATAAATAAAGTCGTTAAACGAACGATTGCATGTTCGCAAAATGTTAAAGAACTAATTGACGTATATTGGTACAGTGAAGATTGTGTCGGGTTTTATTATTCGCACCGGAACAACGCAATTACTTGAAACAAGAACTTAAATTGGCCCATTAACAGGTTATGGACGATCATTGGGAGAACGAAGTAACAGAATACGGCGCAGTCAATATAACTGGGTTTCGCATCGTCGACCACTCGCGCAAGATTGTGCGCGATTTCATGGACGGTTTGCGGCGAATGGACCCTCGCTTCAAGGGAACCATATCGGTAAGTGCTTTCATTACCCCACACCACTAGGTGTTCGGGTATTTGTAGGTATTGCCATCTTATATCAGAGAGCGTGTATGATGAGCCGACAACCAGAGAATTTCCCACCTGCCGAAATAACGGCTGATGTTGGGAAATTGTATGTATACTAGTTACACGAGAAACTTTGCTTGCGAGATGTAGAATCCGTGTGACGTCAGTATGACGTGTTGTTTATTTATGGCGTTTGTAGGTACCACTACAGAAACAACGTAAAAACATTTTATCAGTGTAGTTACGGTAGGACGATTATAATTATGCATCGTTGAACTATCAAATTGTTTAATGGTCTGTTAAATAAAAGCTTACAATGCGTGAGCATTGAAAATCAAAATCTTATTAACAAATTATTAACATTAGCACGTTTAGAACGGCAATATATGTATGCTATATACGAGTACTACAGCCTTGGCCAAAAGTACTAGGCACCCAAACTTTTACTTAAAATAATGGAAATAGACAACTTATACTTTCTAAATGGATTTATTACTATTGATTTAGACAAAAAACAATACAAAAAACTTAAAATCTAGTCTATCCACCTTTGGATTGGATCACTGCCCAAGGCAATCCTCTCTTGCCATTCCTGCACTAACGCATTTTTTAATGCCTTTTTGATGTTATGCTGCGATTTTTCATTTTCTGCTTTAAAATTCCCCAAAGCTGCTCAATCGGGTTTAGGTCTGGGGACTGCGCAGGCCAGTCCAACAAGTCAATGTTGTTTTCCATAAACCAACCCATTGTAGTCGCTGACTTATGAGAAGGTGCTTTATCTTGCTGGAATATGACTCCGTCTAAGTTGGTATCACCGAAAATAGTCGTTAACGAAGGCATAAGGGCAGTTTTAAGCACTTCTATGTACTTTTCGCTATTCATACGACCTTCGCAAACAAACATATTGCCAACCGCGTCAGCCGCCACGCCGCCAGCCCCAGATCATTGTGCTGCCTCCTCCGTGTTTTACTCTTGAAACGACGCAGTCTGGATGGTATTTCTCGCCGATAGGTCGCCTCACGAAGGGCCCCCCCCCCGTTGTTCCAAATATCTATACGTGAATGATAAAAAATGATTTTTTTTTCAATGGCCTTAATGTTTATGATTGAAAAAGAAATAAATAATTGATTGTTCTTATTAATAATAAAAAACAGTAAAATTAGCTTACCTCAAAGTTAGATTCGTCAGACCACACCACTTTGGACTAATCTTCCTCCGCAAAATGTTGGTGCCGTTGATCCCACTCCAGCCGTTTTCTTTTATTGTCTTCTGAAAGTCAAGGCTTCTTCCAGGCTTTACATCCTCTTAGGCCTGTCCCCAAGTCTTCTTCTAGCTGTCTGAGCACTACTTGATTTTTCGGACTCTTCAGCCAAGGCAGCAGCTAACTCCGATGAAGTTTTCTTCCGATTTTTCTTGGCTTCGCGTATTAATTTTCTATCTTCACGCTTCGTAGTTACACGTTTTCTGCCTGTTCTGGGTTTATTAGTGTAAGTACCAGTCTGAGCAAACCGTTTGATAGTAGATTGCACCGCACAACGCGAACATTTCACCAACTTGGCAATCTCTTTTTGCGACTACCCTTTTTCGAGAAGAAGTTGTATTTTTACTCGATTTTCTTAAGAAATTTCATTGTTTTTCGACATTTTTAATTAATTTAGACATCAATTTGATCGCTTCCATCAGTACTAATAGCTTATTCACTTGTTAGAGTTTCGAAAGTAACTAAACATGATTACACCACGAAATAAATCCTCTTTTTTTTCGGTCGCCATGTATTTTATGACCTAAATATAAAGCCGTTTGCTGTTCCACAAAATTATTTACTACACTGGCACGTCATCTACGATAAGACGATACTTTTGGCCAAGGCTGTATATTATATATAAGAAATTGTATGTATATTATATATAAAGGAAATTTAGGACATGAGATTTAAATTGCACTTAATAGGTATAAAAGATATTGGAACCTGTAATAATGTTATAGAGTTTCCACTGTCTGAAAAGCAAAGCTACCGTAAAATATGGTTGAGGTTGGCTTCTGACGAAGGTCAAATGCATAGTGACAAAAGTGATGTATGGTATTGAAGTGTTCTTGTACATTTATCTAGTTTTGGTCAAATACATCTGACAAAGCTCTTTATTAAAGATTTTAAAAAAATCTGTGCTAATTTAATTAAAATCGGGATTTTTGCTGAATACGTGAGTATGTATCAGATTTTTGGGAACATGCGATCTGCAAAATCGTCACTTCAAACTAAGGATTAAAGGATAAAAGACTCCGGCAGTACATCATTTTAGACATTATTAAAACTTTGTAAAATATGAAGGAAATTTTATGATATCCAGATGTAGAACATAAAGAACAAGGGATGTAACTGGCGTATTACGAAGAAAATTTTGGCGTGAAGTCATAACGCGTTTATGTAGATTTCACTAACTTACGTACACCCTAATGAAACAGTGAGTGGGGAGCGCCTGCATAAATTATTATTCCATATGATCTCCCTTTTCAGTGTAAATACATTTAGGCCTTTTTCGACTCGGCAACGTATGCTCAGGAGGATTCCTCTGAAGTAAAGTTAACTCATCACAGTTGTTAACAGGTTTTGTACGCTGCCTGGAAGTATGGAAATTATCTAGATAATTTTCTAATAGAAGTGTGGTGGACATCATGATATTATATGTATAGCTTGTTAAGTTGGGCCAGTGTAGGCTAACACTCAAAAATACGTATTTTAAAAGACCTTGCCTCACATTTGGAATTGCTGAAGAGTCGTGGATGCGTTTACAAACTTTTAAACTCACTTATACAAACAGCCAGACCCGGAACTATCTGTAATCTACAAAAAATATTTGTTACGTGCGAGAATCGATCCCGCGACTCGCAGAGCAGCAGTCAGCAGATAATAGACGTAATTATGAATGTCATATTAAACTTTTTTATTTACCAATAGGCGGAGACAGCCCTCATGTATGATGGTGTACAAGTGCTGATGGATGCATTAGGACGACTATGGAGGAAGAAGCCAGACGCTTTCAGGAATGCCTTGCGACGCACTGCGGGACAAGCGAACTCCACCAAAGTCATTGATTGTAACCCTGGTAAAAGCTGGGTGGTACCGTTTGAACACGGTGACAAAATTTCCAGATTAATCAAGAAGGTAAATTATATTATGTTATACCCAAGAAGAAGGATCTAAGGTTACGGTATATGTCCACTACAGTTCTTCAAATATAAGAAGTACAATTTGATGTTTCATACTTTTCATGACGACACAACTATGTAAAAAAAAATTGACTTGTTATTTCTTCCGTAAAACCACGTAATTTTAAAGTTACTTTTTATTTTATCATAAACTGCAGAATTCTTAATCACTTAAATTTTTTTGAAACAAAGCAATATAACCAATGTAGACTATAAATTGTATTTTTTCTTGACGTCAAAGTCACGTAGTAAGGTACTAAACCGTAGTGTTCAGACTCTTCAAATTACCAATAATCGTTAAAAATTACTGAATAATCGAACTTACTAATAACGATCGTTCTCAATGAAAGCAATGTTTCTGTATGCCTGAATATGGATATTTGCACTGGTCTGGTCGTGCCTCAGAAAGCACGTTAAGCCGTTGGTCCCGGTTGCCATACGAACATCTAGTGGCAGTCGTTACGGGTTGTTGCGAGCCCTCAAAATACCAACAATTGGTCTAACTGCAATGCTTCAATATCGCCTTCGGGTTGTGAAGGTCAGATGGTAGTCGCTTCACGGAAAGTATTGAAGTTTAGCCAAAACCAGTAGTTAGATTGATAAAAAGGACCCCAGACTCCAAACCTGAAAAAGTTTCGTATGCAACTGGGATTATGATGATTGCCATCTCTGTTAAAATTACGAAACTCAAAATAAATAATGTATAAAGCAAAATTTATAATATTTAACATTGTATGTAATACAATGTTGCTTAGGTTAGGATAGAACTAAAGACTTAGTCTTTCATCTAAAATTCAGACATTTACAGTCATAAAATAAATAAATCTGTAACTTTAATCGATTAGATATTACAAAGAAATGAAATCAATATCTCGTATAAATCGGATATTGTAGTAATCGATTATTTAAACTCAATCCCTATTCTTCAGTATGTTAGAAGTGTCAAATTGCAATTCTTATATTTGTAGGAGTATAAGTACACCTGAAATTATATTATCTTTTGTAACATGTTTTAGACGGATATAGAGGGTCTTACTGGAAATATTTCATTCAATGAGGAAGGTCATCGCCACAATTTTACTCTGCATGTGGTTGAGATGACTGTTCAGAGTGCAATGCTAAAGGTAAGCAAGCGTAATAGTAGATTCTAAAACAGAGCTTCAATAGCTTGCATGTATTCGAGTATTAAAACTAGCATGGCATTATTTAAACATGCAGTATAAAAGTGAACAATGTAGATCCATTTTATGAGCGTTATTAAATTGACGATAAACTTTGCACATCCGTTAGCAGGTACTTTCAGCAAAGGTTAATTTTAACTTTATTTCACCCTACTTCTGTTCCACAGCTCGCTAATGATTTCTCGGCGTTCATAAATCAATGTGTTCAAACTTTTAGACTCATTCTTTCAGTCGCCACTTGAAACTTTCAAAATTTGTTTCCAGTCCCCTATTTTTATGTGGACAACTGGTTTCTGTTGACAACTGTTCTCTATCTAGGGTATGCAAATAATAATGTGTACCTTAGATCACTTATTGAATATACTCTTTGCATTTGGTTTAAGAACTCTTAAAACAGTGCAATGTCGTAATTATAATTCATTGTGTTAGGTTGCTACATGGAGCGACGCTCACGGGCTACAAGTGGTTTCACCAAGATATGTTCAGCTTCGTTCTCCCGCCACTTATGACACCAACAAAACCTACACTGTGACGTCGACTATTGAAGAACCTTACCTGATGCAGAAGCCAACAGAGTTCGGCCAAAATGAAGAATTATACGGATTTTGTAAAGACTTAATGGAGCTGATTGCGAAACAAATGGGAATCAAATGTACGTATTTATTTATTTTTTTATTTCTTGTCTTCTTATCTATCTGCCACAGTAAACAACACTCAATAGACCTTATTTTATGAAAACACTATTTCATAATGATCTTGACACTATTTTGCGTCTATATATACGATTCAAAAGAATACTCGAGGATCAGCGTTTAGTCAAAGTATATAAACACGGCGGAATATCAATATCTGATAGATAGGGTAATTGAGCTTTGACCTCAATTGGCAACTCAATTACTGAGCTATACCGTTTTCTGAGATGAGACCAGTTTTGGCCACAAAGTTGTTAATTTTCAGGCATGTAGCTCCTGGAGCCATCCATAGATTATAAACAACATGTAATACGCAAAATTTATTTAAATATGAGAATGAAAAAGCTACTGTCAAACAAACTCGAACAAAACCTCCATTGATGTCAATAACACAATAATTAAAGCTGCGTTGGAATTCTATGTTATCATTGCATTATATTTGTTAAGCTTCTGTCATACTGTGATAAATTTTATTTGTAAATAACGATTCATTTTAATTCTGAAGGTTTTAAAGTGAATTCCGATTTTACAGATGTTAAATACATAATGGTTGGACAATTTTATGTTTTAATTTTACTAACACGTAACAAAAACTCGATGTATAAATACGACAATATTAACAGACGAAAAAGATAGGAAGAAACTCAACCTTCAAAGAGTCACAAAAGAGACATCTCTTATGTGGCGTTGAGGGGCGAGTTTATTAATACCTATTATAGAGTTGTATTGACCTAGAAACAACAGAGTCATGTAAGCCATTCTTTGTAAAGTATGAAAAATTACCCTCCCGTCACTCTATATTGCGATGTTCGTAAAATCAAACCTACATCTGGTTTAAGAAACAATCAAATATGTATAACCATAAACGGTGCGATAAATATAAGCACCAATTATGTGTGACACCGTCCAATACAGCAGTGATGCTTAAAAGTGTTTTCTGTATGGCCCAACGTGTATTCGTTTAAAACTCATTAAAACTGAAAAACTAAAAAATTCTGCTTTTTTTTTCTACTGTAGTTGAGTGTCCAATGGAGACAACGCACCAATAATTAGTACCGGGCGACCGAGCTTTGCTCGGCAACTTTTTTTTTTGTTAGGTACATCGTGTGTCTCTATATTTTCAAAACAAAAAATACATAACGAGCGAATTTTTTAAATAATATTTTTTCACTAATGTTTTTCGATCATACCGACATAATAATAAAAAATAATATTAACTGTTATTTAAATATAAAATTACGAGTGCAATTTAGTTTAACATTTTATTATAAATAAGTACTTATAGTTTAACAATCAGTTACATCAGTTATATATTATCATCAATACATAGTTTAAGGTCTTAACCTAATACTTCCTTCCATACTATATTGCGGGTATGTCGAGGGTTTTCATAATAATCATGCCGGGTGCGATGTGCCAAATGTTGTTGTGTTGGGAGTTTCCTCGTGGAGGTTCTCCAGATCAATCTCCCTTTGGCGCAGCATTATTGGTCGTGCTTTTGGGTTTAACATTGTATCACCTTGCTCAACTGCCGTCTTCCTTCCTATTCGCTCAGTTTTTTGGAGTGAATAGGCTCTTAATAACCTAGCGGGCTTTACCATCAACAATCGCATCACTGCTTACCATCAGGCGGGATTGCGGTCAAGCGCTAGTTTATAATTATAAAAAAAAAAAAACATTTCATGTTCTGACGCACGCTGCCGCATATCTTGCAGACGTCGATCCCGTTGCTCATCATTTTCGGCGGCCACACGTTGTGCTGCACGCTCTCGTGAAACATCTAAATCATAAGACCTTTCTGTTCTTAAAATGTTAGTCAAGTTTTGCAAGCATCTTACTTTAGCAGTGTGGGATGAGCGGAAACCTGATGATTTTCATCAAGTTCTTCTTCAAATGGGTCCTCACTGTGCGAAGTCTGACAAACGCGTGTGGGACGAGCGAAAATCAGATTGTTTTCATAGAGGTTTTCTTCTGCTTCTTGAGATGAGTCACGGCTTCGTGGAGTTAAATTGTTTGTAAGCGATTTTTTTAATATTCTTTTTGGCATTTTCGTGTAAAAAAGACACATGATATTTTAAGAGCAATTTTCTGGGTCTAACCTCAAACCAAACATTGGTTTCGTGTACCACGAATGTAAACGTCATCTATATCAAATCAAAGTACTATATTAATTATTAGTTTAATTTAATTTTATTTTGGAATGTTATATGTATATTTATAATAGTTCATAAATAATTTAAATGTATTTTGTGTATGTGTTTTTATGAAAACCATGGACAATTGTCTGATGTAAATAAATTAATAATAATAATTATAACAAAAAAAAAGATGCCGAGCAAAGCTCGGTCGCCCAGGTGCTTCATCATTATTAAATCATATTATATGGATGAATTTTATTTTGCCTACTTTGAGGAGGTGCAAGGTATCATAAGGTTAGCAATAATAATAATATTTCAGTTCGTGTTGTGGCAAGTCTGAAATGTTGACACTGTTGAGAAATTCTGTTGTAAATTCGACTGCTCCTTCAGGCTGATCTTTAAAATGAATGAGCTTCATTGTTTCGACTTCTCCTACACTTTTGTGCTACCCTGGTACTTTGCACCTCCACAAAGTAGGCATAATAAAAGTTCTTCCATGTATTATATATTTACAACAAAAAATATTGTTGTTACAACATCATTTCTTTCACAATTGTTTCGACTTCTACACTTTTGTGCGACCCTGGTACCTTGCATCTACACAAATTAGGCAAAACAAAGTTTCTTCCATTGATTTAATAAACGAAAAAGAAAATTCGTTGACGCGGTTTCCAATTATATAAAATGTAATAAAAAAAAGCATTAGACAACGCCATCATTCTTTTTTTTTTAAACTTCAAAAAAAAAAAGGAAAAAACACTATATCGTCAGGGATTTGAACCCGAAGTCTACGAGTTCCAAATCAGAGGCCGAAGCCCCTCAGCTATTCGTAACATTAAGGACAGGGGCGAAATTTAGCTTCTTATGAGAAGTTTAGCAATTGTTCAGTGCCTCAAAACATAGAAAATAGACATTTTCTGAAAATTCAACCTAGCTAGATCGACTTATCGTCCCCGAAGCCCCCTGCACACAAAATTTCATGAAAATCGTAGGAGCCGTTTCCGAGATTTCAATTATATATATATATACAAGAATTGCTCGTTTAAAGGTATAAGATGTACATTCTAATATGGGGGCCAATTTTGCCTCTGATCATTGTTGTTAATATTTTATCTTATTTTGAGGATTATATTTCTTTTCTTCATATTTAATTAAATTTATTTATTGTAATCGTTAAATTTTAGATGCATTCTTTTTGTAATTAATTATTAATTTTACAATTGAATAAAACCATTAATGAAATTTCATTATAATAAATATTTGTATGCCGAAAAGGTAAAACATGAGTGTGATCCTTTCCACAATCAATGTACTTACGTCTTGCATGTTGTGTGTGCATACTCAACTGCCAGACAAATAAATGGACTCGCATCATTTATGATCTATATGACCTGTGACACCGCCACGCGACGGTTTCCTCGATCAGGCTGTGCAATCGTTCGATCATCGGCGCCAGTCGTCAATATTAGTTTTTATTATTAAGACGTTTATTGATACAAAAACACAGAACCATTCGGAATAAATTCTCAAAATAATGGTTAAAATAATTCGTAAATGAAAAACTAGAACACTTAATGTCAAATTAAATACTTTTGTTTTAGACAAAATAAAGCTGACGAACGACGCTAAGTATGCTAATGATGCTACACCAGATATCTACACCGGCGTAGTTGGCGACATCATGAGAAAGGTACGTAACATTGTGAGTTTTAATAGGGCATGTTATCTTATAATTGTACAAGAGTACCAGAGTAAGTTGAAAAGATTCAAGTACAGTTTTAAAATAAAATATTATTCACATACTGTAGAGATCAAAATAAATCAATTAATTATTTTAAAAATTAACTCATCGCCGTGTATCCTCAACAAATCCACATCATTGCTATTTGCTGATGACTTAAAACCCAATTCTTAAAACAAAGCAGAAAACGGATTATTACATAGTATACTACAGTAGGATTGATACTATTGCCAGTGATGACATATGGAACTGAAACGTTGTCGCTAAAAATGGGCATTATAAGAAAGCTCAAGGTCACTCAAAGGGCAATGACTCTCTCTACATTACCCTTTGAGTGACCTTAAGCTTTCAGCCAGCTTTGAGTCAGCTATGCCTGGAGTTACACTAAGTGATCATACAAAAAATGAGGAAATCCGCAGAAGTACGAGAGTAACGGACATAGCCCGAAGAATTGCAATGCTTAAGTAGCAGTGGACCGGACACATTGCCTGTAGGACCGATTGTGCCGAAAAGTTCTTGAGTGGCGAGCACGCAGCGTGGGTAGGCCCCCGACAACGTGGACCAACGACCTGGTGAAGGTCGCCGGAAACTGCTGGATGCGAGAGGCGCAGGACCGGTTGTCGTGGAGACTATCCTTGGGCTCCCCCAAGGACAGTCTCCACGACAACCGGAACCGAACCATAGACGTCCTCTGCTGGACATCGGCCTCCGCCTATGTCCAGCAGAGGACGTCTTTCAGCTGAAATGATGATGATGACAGTGAGATATAGATGGCATCACTGGTTACCATCAGGAAGTAGTCTTAGTTTATAATATAAAAACAAAATACACACATCAAAAGTGTCTAGGGATCAAGCATTTTTATGCGGATTTCTTGAGATTGAGATGTGGCTTTGTAATAAATTTATGATTTTATAAATTTATATGGATCCTTTTTGGTGCATTTCATAATTTGAATCAGGAACTGTGAATCAAATTCGAGTAAAAGATGAAAATCAGCTGTCAATATTTTCCCTATAAAAACATACAACGCATTGAAGACATTATTAGTGCTACTGTTTCCCTACTACTGATTAAAACCAACGTTATTATGGAGCGGCGACGTCATTTAAGCAGGGAAGAAATGCTCAGAGCCGTGGGAATGATAGAAGCTGGTTCCCGGCAACGTACTGTGGCTTTAGCTCTGAATACAAGTCAGAGTGTTATCAGTCGACTTTGGACACGTTACCGAAGCACTGGTACCGTGGCTGAGCGCCATGGAGGACGGTATCGCTGCACCACACGGAGACAACACCGATACATTCAAATCTTAACTCGAAGAGCTCCAACAATAACCGCCATGATGTTAGCCGTGACGCTTCATCACTCTTCAGGGAACTTAATTAGCGACCAAACAGTCAGAAACCGCTTGCATGAAGTGAACCTTCATTCCCGAAGACCGCTACGGGTACCACCTATAGCAATGCACAATCGTAGGATTCGATATCAATGGGCTCTTGAACACAGAAATTGGGCAGAAGAACAATGGCGTTTCGTGTGCTTTTCTGATGAGTCTCGTTTTGGTATGAGACCGGATACAAGACGTATACGACACTGGATAACCCCTGGACGCCAACAGCGATTAAAATCCTGCCACGAAGTCCATCCTTATAGTGGTGGAACCATCATGGTATGGCCGGGTATTTGGATCGGCGGAAGAACTGAGTTGATTTGGATCAGAGGCAACCTCAACGCTCAAATTTATGCTGAGACGATTGTATCAGACGTCATCGTTCCTCTACAAGTGCAAATCGGTCCCTTATTTCAGTTAATGCATGATAATGCACGACCGCACACCGCAAGAGTTGTAAGACAGACTCTCGCCGCAGCTAACATCAATGTCCTGCCCTGGCCTGCTCAGTCGCCAGACTTGAACCCGATTGAGCATGCATGGGATATGCTACAGAGAAGAGCTCTGCCGAATATGGAGGGTATCCAGTCGCAAGAAGACCTTTTTTTGTTGTTGCAACGAACATGGGCGGCCATTCCACAGCGTGATTTGGATGAACTCATTTTGAGTATGCCAAACCGATGTTCTTGTGTTGTTAGTGTTCGCGGTAGAAACACGGATTATTAATTGTTTAAGTTACCCAATAAAATTTTAGAGAAAACTGTTATTTCAGTCTTTTTTTCGAACTTTTGTGTTAGTGGTTCAAATGTCAAATATCCCTTTATTAGGAAAATGGCAAATTTCTTTATTAATGCAAAGGTGACTTGGTTTATCGTTACTGTGACAAACGAAAACACTTTATTTGATGAATCCTTAAAGAAAATTTTAATTAATATCAATCAGGAGAAAAGTTATTGCAAAAATATATGTTGATCCCTAGACACTTTTGATGTGTGTAGTTTGTTTTTATGGCTTAGTTCACGAATATACAGCATGTTAAGAAAACCCTGTCCGACCCATAAGGATAATAATGGTTAGGTAAAAAAATGACCAAATAAAATATAAAATTTTGCATAATCATCATAGTAACAATACTAATGAACTTTGAAATAATCTTTTTTTCCCGCGAATTTACTGTAACTTCCCCAAAATTCGGCAAAAAAGTGTAAACACCATTTTAGACCTTATAATTGTCGGCTTTCTTTTGATTATTTTTTTAGGTTCTTTAGCGGCGTCAGTGTGTCTAGCCGCCGACGGCGGCAAAGGAATAATTAGAGCTGTACTAGTTTTTGCGTAATAACGTTTTGTTTTTGTCGCTATTATTCGAAACTGTACCTGGCCGAATGATTTGTTGTAAAAACACAGATTACCTAATGGTAAAAGTACTTTTTTTGATTATCGATTAATTACTCATAACAATATTGTAACACAAGTACCTATTAGTAAATAGGAACTAGAAAGGTCTTATGAAATACGTGCGACGGTGCCAGGCCGGTATCGTTCTTAGTGAACGAAATATGGAACAACATCTCCGCCACAGCCATTGTGCTCATGGAATGAAATTCGAAGATACATTCGGAGGGTCAGACGACCTTCCTACTTAAAAAAAGTTCTTTTCACGAGCTGCCTAAGTAGGTATCATTGTTTCTTTCGAGAGTCGATAAACGTGGTTAGACTATTTATACCTACATGCATGAGGTCAACTGAGGTCACGACCTGTGCCTGTGTTGCCATGAAATTACCTATTTATTTTATTTAAGTTATTTATTTTTAAGGGGGTATTTTTTTTTAGTTTAGCCAGGTAATGTACGCATTAGTAGAATCAGCTAACGATACCTAACAATACCTTCACTGGTCGGACAGGATTTTCTTAACATACTGTATTTATATAGTTCAGTGCTCTGAAATCGTTGTACGAAGCGCTTGTAAAAAGTCATTTGGAATGCAATGCTACTAATATTAGAATGTAACCAGAACAAATTTATTATTGTACTTGAAGCAGCATGGTATGTATCGTGGGACGTGACGGTGCCGGTCGGCACTAAATGTCGTGCGGTGATCCACAGGGATCGGTCTTGGGACCGCTCCTGTGGAACATCGGCTACGACTGGGTGCTGAGAGGCGAGCGCCTGTCGGGCGCCGACTTGACGTATTATGCGGACGACACTCTTGTCACTGAAAGCGGGAGCTCGCACAGGGAAGCGACGTTGATAGCCACGGCTGCGGTGTCACAGGTGGTGAACCGCATTCGGCGCCTGGGCCTGGAGGTGGCAAGTTGGAGGCCATGGTTTTCCATGGCCACCAGCGTACGCCGGCGCCGGGATCACATATCGTGGTCAGTGAGGCCCGGATAGCTGTCGAGTCCACCATGAAGTATCTGTGATTGGTGCTCGACACCCGATGGGAATTCGGGCCCCACTTCCGGCGACTGGCGCCCAAGCTGATGGATGTAGCAGGCACGCTATCAACGTTGCTCCCCGGGCCGCAGGAGACGCACCGGGCGCCGAGGAAGGGCGGATAATGCCCTCTTCCGCCCCCCATGAATGGGTCTAGGGGCGAGGGACTTGGGGAAGTCCCCTATTCGATGGACCCCGAGGCGGAGGCGCCTCTGAGGCGATGCACGGGCCCGGACAGATAGAAGAGACACCGGGGTGGTTTTAGTCAGTAAGTCTGACAGACACCCTCGCCCACCCCAGGACGGCGAACATCCATTCCATCATTGAGGATTTCCACCCCGGAAAAAAAAGCATGGTATGTATCCAGGATATCTACTGTTACCAGGTATACTCTGTTTGTGCTAGTCATAGTAGGCTATAATAAGCTAGAAGTAAGAGGATGTAGCTCTCGCTATTTATTAAGATTACGCGTGGTAAAATATACAACCCTAACTTTCTACGCACAGTTGGGTTGTGTATTCCTGATGGGTACTTGAGGCTGCGGTGGCGGCCACCCGCTTGCATCAAACTGCTGCAGCACTACAGATTGATTTCCAAAACAGTGATGATAGATTTATGTATTTTAAAATAGATATATTAATACCAATTTGTTTAAAATTTTGTGGATTTCGATGTCAACAAACTTTATTAAAATGGAAGCACATCTAGAGATTAAAGAGAAGTGAGTATTTCAAAAGCGGTCCAAGGGATCCGAAAATACAGCGGCACCATCACTGCCTCCACGAGACCCGAACAGCACAGGGCTTTGAACCCACGCGATTACCCACCACAACTTCAAAGCCCAAGAAAGAACCGATATATAGCGAAATTGACATGATGGGTTTCCCTGGAGTAGCGCCGCACCGCAAACCTAATGAGTTCGCAATCACGGTTGAAGGATTTATTCCTCAGTGCGAGAAAGAGTATGCACCATCTATATTTCGCGAAGAGTGTTCCTAAGTCGACTTGACTATTGTGTTATGTGCTTATACGCACACCTTGTTACACTGAAACAATAAGAAGAACAAGAATTAAAGTGACTTTGATTCCATACAAAATATTTTCTCTATGAGTCACTTTAACTAACATCTTTGTTTTAAAAGTCGCAGCTGATGCAATATTTTTGCCTACCTTCAACAGTGTCCATGTGGCGAAAACGGCTAACTTGCCTGGTATATCAGAGCTTAAGAGTTGAGTCGAGGCTCCAAGAGCCCCAGTGGGAACGAATATTATTGGGAATTGCTATTTGTTTTATTTTTCTTTTGACGTTTTTATTTGACATATATGTATATGTTATTGCATTCGACATTCGACATATCACAACATCTATGAAGAAATATTGTAATAAAAGGGAAAAATAATAGATTGGTACAATATATTGAAAATGCACTCCTGCAAACATGATGACAAGAAAAAATAGCTGTGCCGGTTGGCATGAGTACGGCCAATAAATTTAAGCATACAACGATAATAACTTAACGCTGAGAAATAAATCTAAGCAAATTGTTTCAAATTATGAGTCATTGGAGGTAGAAGCAGAAACGTCAGTTGGAGATGCATACAGATCATTTGCTTCGACACCCTCAATCAAAGGCCGTGCCGGTTGGCATGAGTACGGCCAATAAATTTAAGCATACAACGTTAATAACATAACGCTGAGAAATAAATCTAAGCAAATTGTTTCTAATGATAAGTCATTGGAGGCAGAAGCAGAAACGTCAGTTGGAGATGCATACAGATCATTTGCTTCGACACCCTCAATCAATGGCCGTGCCGGTTGGCATGAGTACGGCCAATAAATTTAAGCATACAACGATAATAACATAACGCTGAGAAATAAATCTAAGCAAATTGTTTCTAATGATAAGTCATTGGAGGTAGAAGCAGAAACGTCAGTTGGAGATACATACAGATAATTTGCTTCGACACCCTCAATCAAAGGCCGTGCCAGTTAGCATGGGTACGGCCAATAAATTGAAGCATATAACGATAATAACATAATGCTGAGAAATAAATTTAAGCAAATTGTTTCTAATGATAAGTTATTGGAGGTAGAAGCAGAAACGTCAGTTGGAGATGCATACAGATCATTTGCTTCGACACCCTCAATCAAAGGCCTTAACCAAAGCTACATGTAGCTTGTACATTAGATCAAATGACGATTTGATAGAACTATAAAATAGGATATGTCTACTCGAGGAATAAATTACAAATCACAGAAACCGAAATAGAGAATTAACTGTGAGAAAATAGTTCTTGAATAAAAACTTTTTTTACAAAAAAACAACAGACTTAGTTATTTTTCACTTTGTAGTGATTTGTTCTTTTTTTTTTGGGGGGGGGGGGGGGAAGTCGGTTGTTTTTTTGTAAAAAAAGTTGAATAAAGTACTATTAAGCTGCATTCGGTCAGACTGGAAATTGCCGCCAACATAGTTGAGAATAGGCTAGGAAGCAAATGACGCCTTTTTAATTTGAATTTTTACCCGTAATTTTGGTTTAATTACCAAACTACCAAACCGATTTTTATAAAATTTCCCTAGGGACTGGACTAAATATATGAGCATTGCTAGAGATGACATGATTACGCGAATTAATTTCAGTCTCTAGCAGTGGCTAGTGGTTGTCCTACGTTAAACTTCAATGCTGTAAATTGTTGAGGACTTCGCTCGACTGTCTATGGCACAAGGTAATTAGTATATTGTTGAAGAGTTCCCTGAACTGACCTTTGTCTTCATCATCAGCACCCTAATGACAGTCACAACTTATCTAGATGTAAGGTTAATAAACAAAAAAAAAGAAAATATGGTAGATGCCGTGAATCGTTGGGGAGTTCCATCGACTGTCTATCGGCTCCATCATCAAATCTACTGCAGACGATAGTCCCTAATGACGATCACAACCCATTTATTTATTTATTTTTTTTTTTTTATTAAAATACAAACCAGCGCTTGATCGCAATCCCACCTGATGGTAAGCAGTGACGCAATCGTTGATGGTAAAGCGCACTAGTTTATTAAGAGCCTCTTCACTCTAGCCTTGAAGACACTCAAATTGTAGTCCGACGGAAACACCGCCGCAGGCAGATTGTTCCAGTCCCTCGATGTACGCGGTATAAAGGAGGAGGCGAAACGCTTCGTCCGGATCGTAGAGGTGTTAACAACATAAGGGTGGAAACTCGCCGTACGACGGGTCGTCCGATGGTGGAACGAAGATGGGGGAATTAAATCGTGCAATTCCCTCGCACACTCCCCAAAATGTATCCTATAGAACACCGAAAGGCTGGCTACTCTACGCCTGTGCTCTAGGCTTTGGAGACCAACTCGAGTTAAATCAAGGTCACCAATGAGCCTCTTCGCGCGCCGAAGAGGCTGATTGGTGAGTTCTTCATTTTCGTGGAGCCGTAGTTCACCCTCATAAGAATGACCACGACTCCACCTAATTAGTATTTTAAATATTACTGACGTGTTAAAATGTTTAATTAAACCTGCTTATTCTACGATTGTACTAGACGTCGCTATTTATCTATCTATTCATCATCCCTTCGTGACGGAGCGGGCTAATTTACCCCATGGGCCCAGTGCAAGTTGGTAAATGTCACATGTTCTAAATTTGTTAATACAAGAAACTAGTACAGAGTACATTAAAATTAACAAGTTACAAAAATTACACGGAAATAATCCTATCGCCATTTACGCTCTCGTGTGGGAGAGCTTTAAGACACAATCATATTAACTAACACGGTAAACAAAAGAAGACTGTTGATGTCTCGCTAATAGAAATATTATTAACACATACACCCAGTAATATAATAGAACGCGAGGTACTCGCAAACTTTACGACTGCCAGTGGGATATACTACATTATGACCAATGCTTCAGCTGTAAACAAAAAACAGACATACACAGAAGTAATACGAGATTATTTTAAAATGGGAGCTCTTAAAAAAAAAAAAATATCAGTTCCATTAACCACTGCACTACAAAGCCTGAAGTTGAACAGAGATTTAGACGCCCAGATAAATAAGGCAGTTACTGAAACTTGTGATATTTTAAGAAGCAACGTCTTCCGTCACCGAATGCTGTAGACTTTTTGCTCAATATCAATTACAGTAAAGTATGAATATCCCACAACCGAGACCCATGGAGACTCTTATATTATCCCGCAGTAGAATAGTAAAATATTATTCGTTTCTTTTTTGCCGTCGCGGTGCGGAGAAAATGGACGTCCGCCACGAAAAAATGTAACACGCCAGTGTTGCACATTTATCCAAATCCACGATTTTGGCGCACAGAACTCGTGATTTTTTTACTTTCAGCAATGAATAACGGCGGAAACGCATTGGGGGAGCTAGCAGTAACTAAAACGCGTTTTGCGCACCATGATCATACTTAGAGACACAAGCAGAATTTTTACTAGCACTACTGTTCGGTTTATAGTCTACTGTGATTTTTTTGAAGTAGTAGGTAATTGTTGTTACCCGAGTGACATTTTCGTACAAAAATACAAAGTATTCTAATAAAACGTTGTTTTATAAACATCGAGACATGATAGTATTTATGTAGGTTTTCTTATACTTTCTCGTTCCAGTCTCAAGTTGACGAAGAAATTTGACGGCAAATCTAATATCAAGTGAAGGTTCACCCTTAAAGCTCTTCGTCTCCATACGAGCCGGTCGTGTGTGCGCTTTATGTTATTTCACAGCTTGTCTCAATGTCTAATGAAATATTTGCGGGGGTTAGTTTCCCATATCTTGGGTGTTACTTTACGTTGAGGGAAGTATAATACAACTATATTTTAGTAAAACAGAGTGCACAGATCTGTGCCAAAAGAGCTTTAGCGAATTGAATGTCAGTATTCGTATAGCTTTATTGTAACTAGAAGGTGTTAAGTAGGTTACTGATAATATAGCTGATGTCCAGCCATCAAATCAAATAATTATCAACTTGAGCACTTATGACACGACAGAAGCAAGTTATAGTTATAGTTTCCAATGTAATAATAGGAAAGAGCCGGCAACAAACTCCACGGTTATCCTTTTTACAATAAGTGGCATTTGTTGTGTAATGTTTACAACCCACAGTGTGTATGAGAAGATAGCGTAAACCTATCAACAAATACTACTTGATAAAATGAGAAATGGTCTACAAAGTCCTCACATTTATAAAATATAGAAAGGATCTATTAAAATGATGGATAACATACAAAACCTATTAAAATCTAGTGAGTTGATTGCTTTAACCTCTCTGTATATATTGTCTAAAGATAATAAAAATGTCATATAATTAAAAAATAAACATAGTAATTTGACACCCAATTAATAGACATGCCATTAAAAAGGTGCCACGGTAGCCACATGTGCAGAAGGAATTATTGCCAAAATGACTTGTGGTCATCGTATTCTTTACTCTTGTAGCAGTACCTACAAACGCCACATGGAACAACGCGTCATACTGACGTCACAAGAATTCTACATGTCGCAATCAGAGTTTACCGTACAACTAGCATATATACAACTTCCCAATTTCAACCGTTGGGCAAGCGCCCGCCAGACATAACACTCTGTATGGTCGGAGGATCCTCTCTTTTCTATGGAGGATGAGTGAACTTTACTCCCTGTTCCTCATACCTCCACACTCTAATATTAATGTTTTTTTTTTTTTATAAGGCCACGCGTTTTATGAGGGATAGAATTTTCCATTTGCTAAGTTCTGTAATCGGCATTAGCAACTTTTTCTTCAACAAAAACCATTTTTTCCTCAATATTAAAGTCCTTTTTTCGCTTAGCAATTATGTCTAGAAATGGCTCGTGAAAAATAACATTACGACATCTTCGCGATAAATGTAAACAAAATATACGAATATACGGAAAAAATACGATTACGCCACAATTAAACATTTTTATAACTTTTTGAAGTGCTGGCCACTTTGAAATCAATTAACTAACTGACTAAAGAAAAATAACTTTTTTTATCACTACCCCGTGCAGGAGGCGAGGCCCGGACAGACCGGGCCGGCACGAGAGTGTGATGCCGCGGCAGAATCAGGGACTCCCGCGGCTCCGTGCGCACGTGACCGGAGAGACACCGGGGTGGTTTTTAGTCAGTAGAAGTCTGACAGACCCCGTCGCCCACACCAGGGTGACGGACATCCATTGAGGATTTTCCACCCGAAACAAAAAAAAAAAAGGGTTTTGGATGTTTATCTTTAAATGTATCTATTATAAATATAGTATCGTTAATCAGTATCCCATAACACTAGTTTCGAACTTACTTTGGGGCTAGCTCAATCTGTGTGATTTGTCCGTATATATTAATACAATATATTACTTAATAGTATTTTTATTACACAAATCATGATTACATTTTTATCGTGAACTTTTAGGTAAACCCTTAATATTTTTACGATCTGGCCTGACTTTTTGCTAAACATTCAGATTCCTATCGTAATTTTTATAGAAAAGTTTTAAAATAAGTATCTTTTCTAGGAGGCTGATATAGCGGTCGCCCCTTTAGCCGTAACACCTGAACGTGAGCGATTAGTGGACTTCAGCGAGCCGTTTCTCTCAATGGACACACCAATCTCTTACACAAGAACGCCGAAGCTGTTATCGGACACATTCAGTTTCCTTCGACCATTATCAAAAGAAATATGGGTGAGTCGCCAGTTTTGTGTTCGTTTTATTTGTGTATTTTTGAGAGTTCACTTTAATTAATATAGGATTGTGTATGAATCAAGAAAATTTAATTTCGGTTCCTGCTTCTGGAATAAACTCAAAAACTTTTTCAAAGCATACCTAAATTAAAACACGTTGAAACTACATATGTATAACCTTCTGGCTGACGTGCAAAATTACATTGTACCTTAGTAATTACGAGATCAAGATCAAATATACTCTACCCCCATGATATTTGACACTCTACCCCCACGGTATTTGAATGTTCATATATTTTAATTTGTTAAACATACCAAAAACACTATGAATAAAACAATACAATACGGTATCAATACGGTATCCTATTCCCTTCATTTCTGCAAGAGCAATTAATAGTAGATTTAGAAGCCAAGTGCTGTAAGGCATCAATTGCAGTCCGAGATATTAGCCGAGCTAGTTGTTACATCTAGATTGTGAGATAAGTAGAAAAAAAACCGGCATTACAAGAATAAAAGTAAAAGTTTTCTATATCCGCCTTTTTTCATGTTTTTTCAAGAACGAAATTGAGCTTCCCGTTCGACTTTTAAAATTGATGACTATTATACTCATACGAAGACAAGGCTGAATAGCGAAGCGACCTCTTTTGTGATTGGGTTGAATACATGATGTCTATTGCCAGTATGGTGGTTAGTTGTACGCGAACTTTTTTAAAAGTGAATTTTTTTTTATTACCGCCCTAGGGCTTTTCTAACTATATTATTATCCTAGACCGCTAAAGGATCCCCTACAAAGTTCATTTGGGGGTAATAAAGACTTACTTAAAGAATATGAGAGATGTAAAAAATAAATTTCTAGTAAATATTTATTTCACTATGTTTATTTTTAATCCTCTATTCAATTATATACATAATATTTTTATATATTAGAATATAAAATCATTTAAAAACAATAACTCACGGTCAAGGTCAAGTTGATGAAGTAAAACCTTTACGGTATATAATATTTAACATATTTAATCAATGGAGAAGTAGTATTTTTGAAATTGGAAATGGCTGAGGCCCTGCATGATTGACACTTGCCTTTGTACTCCTAAGAGTTATTCTTGCTAAAATGTAAATCTGTGAATTTTAGATGGTGTTAATTATAATTAAGATCTTTATCAAGCCTTGTTTTACTAAGATTGTAATGACACGTCTAATCAGCTTATCACAAAGCCTCACAGAATTTCCTGCGATCAGGAATCCAGAGCGTGGAGCCTTTAAATCGAGCCGTGTCCAGTCAAACCGCGGTTTGAATTGAACCGGTTTCATCATAAGGTTTTGGTCCAGACTCTTGGCTATTGACTCCTCTCATTGGCGGTCCTAACTATCGGTACAATGATTACCGCGTCCACATCCCAAATATCGAAAACCTCGAGAGCCAAGATACTTGGATTTATCTTTCCCGGCTTTCACAAAGAGAACACCCGAAGATAATAATGCCAGATTGACTGTCGACGACAGTCAACTGTGCCCCGTCCTTCACTATAAGTCTCTTGTAATTTATCGACATCATAACTTTATAACTTCGTGCATAATTACACAGACAAAACCATCCGGTTGCCCAAAGAGGTCAGTGAAAGTAAATCTAAATCCGTGAAGGTTAAAGCCCACCCCGCTTTGCGCTAGTTCTCTTTACCCAAGACGAACAGGACGAAGCCCTTGTCCACCGCGATTTCATTTCGATTTATTTCCAAATAGGTGTCTATATTTAATTATTATTAAAGATAATTATTCATAAACGTTGCTTACAATTAAGAGAAATTCAAACGTCAAAAAGTAGACTTTGATAATTGTGACAGTGTACTAACTTTAAGTAACATTCCTAATTATGAGGGTAGTAGATTATGGTTGTTAGAGGCCTAAAGATAAAGTACTCAAAACAAGTATCCAAAATAATATTTCAAGTTAATACAGAAATATACAGAAAGTTAGCTGCTCTACGTATACAACAACTGATTTTACATTTCATCTCAAGTGTATCCAAACATTTTAACGATCAAGACATGTTCATTTCACCGATCAAAAAATATTTTGTTTGTATAAATTCTTTGTTAGAATAAACTACATATAAAATACTACCCTGCATTACTTACACTAGAATGTATACCTATGTCATTGGATTGTTACATTAATTTAGCTGTATACAGGTAGAAAATTTTAACTAAATGTTTGTTCTTTCATGTATACCTTGAATTATATTCTTCATTTAATCTAAAAAGTTATACATGAAAGAACACAACAAATTACAATAATATTTGAATATAGTAAATAACAATAAAGTAAAATAATAGCTTACACAACGATACTTGCAGTTCATGTTATAATACAAACAAACTAGAGAGCTTAGAATTTCGTACGTGAATTCATGAGACCCCACAAACAACCACCATTTGTAAACATTATGAGACCGACACTAAATGTGGGTGCACGTTATATCTATTATTTTCAATTCCACGCAGCGATAGTGTATATTCTAGTAATTACGTTTGTTTGCAGCTCTGTGTATTGTTCAGCTTCTTCGCCGTCAGCATTGTACTTTTCTTAGTATCAAGATTCTCTCCTCATGAGTGGAAATCGGTCTCCATATCTGATACACAATTAGACCACACAATGAGTAGCACCAGTGAGGTAAGACTAAAACCTTTGTCTGAATAAACACTTAATTTAAACAATATTAATTTATATTATTATGAATTTAATATATATTTTGAATATATTAATTAATATTTTTATATTATTTTAGATAATCTTACATAACGAGTTCAGTATTTGGAATTCGTTCTGGTTTTCGCTCGGATCTTTTATGCAACAAGGAAGCGATGTGGTGCCGAGGTATGCTATAATATAAAATCCCACTACACGTAACGATTCTGGAATATTCAACATAAATAACTAAATGGAAAACAATAAAGGCGCTTGCCAATACTCAAGCATTTTAAGTAATGCGGTCAATATAAAGAGTCGACCTAGCTATGGAATTCTAGATTAAATTCCATGTCGTGTGTAAAATTGCGCGTACTTCGGATATAAGATAGGAGGTATGTTTTGTACAAGAACACGACGGATAAAAGGAAAATTGTCTTCATGACTTTAAGAAATGAATATTCTATATTTAGATGTCTCTTCTTTTTTTACTGTTTTTAAAACGAACATTTTGACCTGTATTTTATAGAATTAACATTAGACTAGTTTTTTTTTATTTATCATCTCTATACGTACATTAAGATTCTATAATCTGTAAAGTAATGTATACACTCACATTTATTTGTATTTATTCCTGCAGGTCAGAATAAGCATCCAATTTCTGTTAGGCACTGTTCTGATTGTATTTTCCTCGACACCAAGACTTATCCAAAATCACTTCCGATACACAGCCCTCAACTTTAACGCTAAGTTTGAGGACTTAGTGACATCTCAGCATTGGGAACTGTACCCCCGCTGGATGGTAACTAATTTTTGGTAAAATTTTCTTAGTTGTGTAAGATAAAAATATCTAAATATCTATAAATTATAATAAAAAAATAATAAAATGGAAGTGCCGATTTGTTATATTGAAATAATCGTTTTTTACTATATGCATCTGAATATATACTGCACATACAACAAAACTTTTCTTTTTAATTTTTGTCCTTAACGTTTGTTCCGGTTAGTCTCTGAAATGGCTGGACCGATTTTGACGCGGCTTTTATTGGCTAATTCTTTTGCTATGTGCTTTTTGTCCCCATAATCCCACGGGAAACTCACGTGGGTGAAACTGCGGGACGCAACTATTATATAAAAATCAATCTCTATTTACTTTGGTCATGCCACAACTTATGAACTACTTCACAGATTTCATCAGTTATTTTTTTTAATATTTCCACTATTTTTAATAGGTTCTTTTTACAGGCAAAACTCAATAAAATTGCATCACGTAGGTGAAGTTGCGGACAGAAGGTGGTAGTTAAAATAGTTGAATACTGTTCTAGAATCTCCAGACAGAATTCCAGAAAGAACAGATTCTATATTCATTGTATTCATTTCAATAAATACCTAAATACCAATTTTCTTGCAGTATTTGCATTCAAAACCCTATTATGTCTGAATGTATGGTAGTTAAACATTATTACGTTTTAGCTCATAATAAATCTATGTCTGATGGTACGACTGCAATCAAGCATATTTAGCATAGCAGATCTTAAGTTTCTAGAATACCGAGCAAATGCCGAATTTACAACGTAAACCAACCTCAACTGAATTAAGAATCAACGTTACGTAATACATAATTCTCAGACCAACTGGAGCTGGCAAAACGTTGCACATAGGTTTGGTAAGAGATAATTATGACAATAACAGATACATGAGCGTACCCAGCTCCGGCCTTTGGAGCCAAGTCAGATTTTTGGAGTCGAATCGTTTGCAGCTTTTTCGTCATACACACTAGACTCTAGTGTGTATGACGAAACAGCTGCAAAGGCGATGCGCTGCAGGGGTGGCGAACCAATGGCACGCGTGCCGTTGGCGGCACGTAACAAAATAATTTCGGCACGGCATGATTTCAAAACATGTATTAAAATCTACCAATGAACCTCCAATTTGATTTTGACCCCTACAAATGCCTTCCAAAGTTCCCTAGAAATGTCTAGAAGGATTTAAAATAATAATACACAAGCATAATTATTAAAGTTTTTTTTCAATAATCACTAATACAAGATTTATTTGTTAACACGTCATGGCCAACTGAAATTTTTAGTTGGAAAAAAATGGCACGTAGATACATAGAGGTTCGCCATCCCCGCACTAGAGTGTAGTGTATATATATACCTAATGTTACATGTGTTTGTGTAGTCACTATTCACACATCTACACGAAACATTTATAGTAAGGTGTGTAGGGAAAACGGCAGCAAATAATTTTGTTTATAGGTAGTTAAATAAATAAAATGTTTTTTTTTTATTTTATTGAATTTAAAAGTAAAGTAATTATTGAGAATCTTCTGCAAAACGATTCATAACATCTTCCTTGTAAGAATCGCCCATACTGTTTACAAGTTTTTTAAGTACACTGAGCTACAAAGTGCATTTAACCAATTTCTGCACTTTTTATTTTTTCATTGTTGCCTGTTATACTATTTTAATAATCGCATGTCTCCTTTTATTTATTGATCAAATCCGCTTTACGTTTGTCTATCAAAGTATATTTATCCAAATATGTGCAATAATTTCCTACTAGAAGACAAACAACAAAAACCTTCCAATATTGGATAGCTGCTACAGTTAGATCAATTGTCATTTTAAAATTTTGAGGTTACAGTAGTACCTAACGTCCATTAACCTTGCCCAGCCCTGAGACTTAAAATATTGGTTTGCTTTACTTTAAGTCCAGGTTTCCTCAAGATGTTTCCTTCACCTTGAAAACAGTCATTGGTGTCCAAGATATACCTACTTTGAAAGTACTTATAACTTAGCAGCACACAAGATATTATGATATTATTATTAAAAAAACTCTCGTGGATAATTCTCATAGGAATTACTATTTTTGCTAAATTTCATAGACACACTAAAAAACCATTATGATAAAATAAAAGCGCGAAAACGTAGTGGAAGGTATTAGCAGTTGTCGTTGATTCCACAGTAAATTTTACTCAAAAAAAGTGCCTACTGCACACAAAATGTACCTTAGGCAAGTAGCAGAGGTACTCGAGATACAATGCTTCAGATGGTGGGTTAACGATGCAATTTGTTTCCGTACCACTTTTAACGTAGGGTTAAAGGCGCGTTTTTCTTCACTGGGTTTCTTATATAACCCATAAATTCTGAATTAGGGCATACCTAACATTTCGCCCGCGACTTCGGTTTGAAAAAAATTTGTTTAATTTCCTCCTAGAAATTCTGGTCCTACAAAACCCAAAACAAAAGGAACTTTACAAAAATTTATTATTTGGTATGTTTCTATAAAGATTATTTATACAAATTTTGATTAAACCGAGCCACACCGTTACGTCAAGAATTCTCGAAAATCGTCGAAGTCATTGAGTCAAAATCCTTCACCAAAATCTAACTCAGTTTGCCATTAGAGGCCCTATTTTCAAAAAGCCAAAAACATTTTTTCATGTTTTTTAATTTGACAGATTTGATTACAATTTTTTTTTAACAGGCCCGCGGTATAAATTTCTGAATTTCTTTCTCATGCCATTATTTTAACTAAAACCCGAAGCAATTAAAGACGGTGGACATTAGGTCTGTTACAACTAAAATAAAAAAGGCACCACTTCATCGGTATTGTATGTTTTTGCTTAAAATATTAAAGAAACATTATAGCTTATCTAATTGACTATTGATAAAGGATAACTGAAACTAAAGAGACGCTGCTTACTTGAAGAACACTCGTTTTTCTAGACATTTTCTTACCAAAAGTGCACTAAATTACAGTTAGAGTATTAATTTTATCATGACACACATCGCAGTTTATGAGGCTCTTAATTATATGATGAATTTCATTACAAACTGAATCTAATTTGTGATGTTGAATATTCCATTTTCTTTCGACAATATCATTTACCGTTATTCTGTAGTCTACTGCTGCTTAGAAGTCAGACAAAGGACACTTGAACTTTTTCATTCTTATCAAATTATAATAGATGGATCCAAGTTTGAATTCGCTAATTTCGCCATTTGTAAGACTTTAGAACTAAAATATAATGATGATATTCCATACGTGATATATATACATAGATATGATACGACTACAATACCTACGTACAATTATTACAATTACGTGTAATGTACATGTATCATATACAATATGTAAAGAAAACGCTGTCCGACCCGTAAGGATAATAAAGGTTAGGTAAACACATGAACAAATATAATATAAAATTTTACATAATCATCATAGTAACAATACTGATTAATTTTGACATAATCTTTTTTCCCCGCGAATTAATTCCAACTTCCCCGAAATTTGGTAATTTTTAATAAAGTGACAACACCGGTATTATTATGAGCGAATAGCGATGGAACCACGTGCCACGTGCCCTGCCTTCCGCCGCCCGCGGAATGGTTGTTTACCGCACGTGTATTAAGTTACCTCTTTTTGTGAAATAATATTTATTTTTTAGGGGGAACTTTTCTCAAAAGTTTAGCCCGGCTTTGTATCCATTAGTAGAATCAGTTATCGATATCTAACAGTACCTTCACGGATCGGACAGGGTTTTCTTTACATATTGTATATACGTGCACAATACGTGTAAACGTTCAAAAGCCATTTATAAAATGTAAACATAAGAGACGAGTTATTTTACTCTCGAAGTACTTCTTTTATTTTCTGTACAATGTTATTGTAAAACTGTAAACCAATTATCACTTTCATCAGGTCTCTATCAGGAAGAATAGTTGGAACTGTGTGGTGGTTCTTTGCACTCATCCTAGTATGCTCTTACACGGCAAATCTTGCAGCTTATCTCATAGTGGAGCGAATAGCAGAACCTTCAAATTCAGCTGTCAGCTATGCACCGAACATTGCTCATACCGAAGTAAGAACCACATGCTCTATTACAAGATACAGGTAACAAACGAAATTGGTAAGGTGAATCATCTGCCAGAGCGAAAAGTGCGAATGCGAATTGAACATCTTCAATGGTTTTTGCTTTAGGGTATTGATATATGAAATGATCGGACCGATTGATCAAATAAACGAAGAAGTAAATAGTTATAAGTTCCAATTCTTAGAGTTTAGAAAATAATATCGCCTAAGATATGGTTGAGAATGATCATGCAAAAAAGCATTCTATATCTAATTTGGTTCTGTCAATCGTAAAGTTCCGAAACTTTGTCTTTTGGATTTGGTCAAAGCAAACAAAGCTTTTAAAACGTAGAAAATATAGCAAGAGTTGATGAAGAAATCGTATAAATAATGAGTGTGTATCATTATTTGATGCAGAACGTTTGTGCAATTTAAAAATATGTATGTATGTAAATGGCTAGATAGATCAGGGGAAGAGACCAAAGAAGTTATGCATAAATAGACTGTTGATGTTTGGAAAGGAGGGGGGGGGGGGGGGGAGATGTGAGAAAAGTGTGAGTATGAAAGGAACGACTTCAAATGAATTGCAAGAGGATGATGATGCTGAAGTGTATTCATTTTGAATGAACTTCTATAAGGAAGGTTATGATTTGAGCCAATATGGGTATTCTCCTATTTCTAACATAGTATTATTAATTTTGGGATATTCGCTCGCGGTCTTTTATGTTATCTACAATATGTAGTAGTGGTATAATATGTAATGAGTTTGAGGCATCTAGGGGGTTACTATGACGTATCAAAACCATCATATTTCTAGTGTTATACAGGATGAATAGCGCTATCCCTTTTGCACAACAGTTTAATTATGGTTTTTACACGTTATATAGTAGGCCCAATTAACCAAGCTCATCCTACTTACACACTTTATTTTCTTTATTCGTTCAGCGATTATTTATATGTTTAGCAAGATTTTAGAACTAACAGGAAGCCTTTTCCCCGATTCCATTGTTTAATTTTTAGGGACTGATAATTAGAAGCGTACTATATGAAACAAAATTTATTTATTAAATTTATTATATAAAGGGTGTATCTGACATCGACGCACAAATGAGTACCATAGATCCAGTACATGATTCTGAACCCGCCAGAGGTGGAATTTTTCGTCGACTTTATCATGATTTAAAAAAAAATATATGTAGTTTTTTCACTATAGACCGTTCATAATTGCTATACTTTTATAACCCAAGAAGATTTTAAAGTGAAAATTAATTAATTCGCTAATTACACAAAAAAGTGCAATGAAAACAAAACTCGAAAAACTATCTTATTAGCTGATTTAATAGCGTTCAGATCAGGGATCGACGTCATACCTACAAACCCGCACGACGGCACGCTTGCAACGTTCAAAGGCCGAGCCGACACTTTTTTTTAAACATTGTTATTTCTGTAACCGTTCATTAACGACATAAATGACTATCATAATTTTATTACTAGCACGTGGTCTAGCCTTTTCGCGAAGTTTGCATTACGATGTCAGATACACCCTGTATACTTTATCATACTGCACCAAAAACATACATTACACAGAAAAAACAATCAACACTACAAAATATACAATGGATGGCTTTATCGCTAATGCAATCTCTTCTAGGCAACCTTAGAATGGACATACATTTTCCTGGACATTATTTATGTTTACATTAAGAGTTATAATTAATTTATAAATAATCGCTGAGCATACACATGCGGGTATTTCGAAAAGACCTTCATTAAATATGCTTTCAATATTTAGTGCTCTTACAAGCTAAAAGATTTTACGGAACATTGTTAACCTTATTGTACTTCCTTTAATGTTTACCTTAAATTTGAAAACTAATTTTTAAATAATCGCTGAGCATACACATACGGGTATTTCGGAAAACCCCTCTCGTCATATTGAAGTGAGTTGCTTCCAATATACCGTCGAGGACGTAAACGAACCATCCATTTAAGTTTGATATAATTTGTTATTATTTCAGAGCCATTATTTTAACTTACGGAGTAATTTTGTCAAGGATCCTGTTTTAAATCAGGAAGCTATATCAGCCTATTCTGACGACAGCGAGACGTGTGGCGTGCCGTCGCGTGTTTGTCGATATAAGCACGTTAACTTCGCTATCGCTACAGCGAAAGGATCGCCTCTCAGGTAAATTTAGTGCAATTTTCTTTCCTTCAATCGAATTTAATATTATATAAATTTTCGAAAAACCTCTGAAATTAGAGTAATCATACGCTCTGGGGGTCAATGAACGTCGACTGGGCCATAACAATATGCCTATAACAAAGACAGGAGGAATTTACAAAAGCTTCCCCGTTTCATAATATGAGTTATCAGGGGCACATCATGTACTACTGGAAGGTGCATCATTCCCACCTGAACGTAAGTCATCAATTAATGGGCTATTTGTACGCGTCGCAGTGAAGGCATCTATCGTCGAAAGTATGCAGCGGCAGTTACGAGAGCCATGTCGCATTTTCCTTGCATTGATGACATTATAGAACTTACTAAAACAACAAGACATGCGTCCGAATTGTCCACCTTGACAACTCTTATCGCAGAAATCCTCTTAGTTACTACAGCTGGATAGCCGGCAAGGATATTCTTCCCCATAACTATCGGTAGTGCAGTATCGAATAAAGAAAGCTTTCCAGCAATTTCTTCAATTCGACTGGTTCTGGTGGTTGGTTTGCCTACAAGTGTGCTTGCCAATTTGGGAGAATGTTTACCCTGTGCGAAGGCATGGAGTAAAAAAATTTGTAACATACAAAGAAGGTTTGTCAATCCTAGAGAAAATCACAGACATCCCGGAGATTTACTAGAGAGGAGTTGGGAAATTGTTTCCGCCAACAGCCGATAAGCTTATGTAATGTCCAGATTAATTTGCCCAAGGAAACTTGACTATGTGAAAATATCTTGCACAAATCAATCAAGCCTCCTCTCTGGTTTGTATAATCAGTTACGTTACTGTACCTTGCTTTAGTGACTAAAGAACTCAAAGATTAGAGGACTCGTTCTTTGAACACATTGAGAAGAAAAGAATCATGACTGCAACTGGGAAAACCTTGTCTCACATTATAAACATCCTAACAAGTATTCTTGAGGAATTACATGAAATAGGTAGTTAGAAAGTCAAATGGAAGAATTAAAATGGGAACTACAAATTGGAGGGAATTATCATCACTACAATTAGGAACACCAGGTGCTGAGTTATAAATAAGATTGGAGGAAAAGAATAAAATGTTCCTCGGAAAGAAATGCTTTTCACTCTTTTTCAATTTTACTACCCTTCAGTAACATGAGTACATACATAGTATTAAGAAATCATTATTGTTTGATTCTTGGCTAATTAAATACATTTTATATTAATAATAATTATAAAATAAAGAAACCTTTTTCATAAACTCACTTAACAATCAACGCCAACAACTTCAAAATATTATGAAATACACTTAAGTTGAGTATGAAGACGTAATTATCCAACCTATTTGAACAGGGACGGCTTTCATGCCTTTATACATCTCAAAATGAACGATACGTTCGCGAGCGTTCTCTTCCGGTGTCTGGACGGCAAAATAAATACAAACGACAGTATGATACGAACGCCAGGGGATGAGCACAAACTCTGTGTAAATTTCCGTACAGACAAGAGCTCGTACTATCTATCTGAAATCTCAGCTCTATACGGTAATTCCCGGCGGAATACTGAAAAGTCGTAAATTTACATGGTACGGTGGTACCCCCGTCAGTTGGGAAGGCGGTGCACTCCGCTTTTCGAATTTATACTACCCATTTTTATAGTATGCGATTTGGCGGACGTGATTTTTGACAACAAGTTAAAATTTACATTTTATATGATACGTAGAGTTTATGGCTCGTCGCTTATTGAGGAGATACCGACAGACTTCACTGAAGGACAGAAATTCGTTCTTTGAAACAGCTTTTAGCTGTTTCAACAATTTATGAAATAATATTTTTATTATTTGTGATTGTAATACCAATCTAGTTTTCCATGATGAATTCATAATTATAGGTATTGATTCTCATTTAATTTCAGTTATTCCTAACGAGTAACAAAAAAATCCAAAAATGAAAACCCTACTAATTTTCTTTTATCGTCTTTTTTATTTTTTATTTGATTGAATAGCTAATCAACATCGGTAAGCCGGTTTAGATTTGGGAGTGGGTCAGCGCACGCTTATTGTAGTTTTATTTTGCCTAAAGTTTTGTATTACTTTCCAGAGAGGCAATAAACTTGGCGATAGTAAATTTGAAAAAGGATGACGTGATAACTAAGCTTTGGCGCAAATGGGCTACTTATAACAAGAAGCCGGATTGTGAAGTGATCAAAGACGAGGTGAGATTTCACATTTAAGTACCTACACGTAATTGTCCTTTGTGTGATAAATTGTTTATTTTTTGCTTTAGGTATACGTGATAATGAGCAGGCCTAAAATAGAACGAATTTACTTTGATATTTAAAAAAATAATAAGGATCGAACAAAAGTTACCTACAATATTGAAGATTTCGGTTCTACTTTTCCATTTCTCTTTTTATGTACTGTTCTTTCACACTGTTTGTGATTCCTGTTTTTATTTCAAGGAGGCAACTATAACCGAGATGACGCTGAGCCAAGTGGCGGGTATATTCTACGTGTTGGTGGGAGGTTTGGCTCTTGCTCTGGGGGTCGCATTGGTTGAGTTCTGTCAGCACGGTCGTGCGGAGGCGGCGCGGGCCAATGTGCCGTTGCGGGCTGCGCTACGGGCCAAGGCTCGCCTCGCTTCTCGTTCAGAGCGCAAAACTCCGCCACAACGCACGCAAAGTGACCACGAACGCCTCGGATGGAATGGAGCGGCTTTTGCAGGGGTTAGTATTGGATAAATCACTTACTGTTTACCGCAGAACACTTTAAAGATTACAGAGGCCGATATGTTTTTTTGGGGTTTTGAATTTAATAAGTGGCCTTAGCTAAAGCGGATACGTTCATTGTGAATGTGAGTTTGGTTTGAAACAATCAGGTCAAGATTTTTCACAAAATCAAAATTGATATTAGTTTTGGCAAAAATTTAAAACAATTTTTGTCTTGGAGAACTGACGTGCTAGAAAAAAGTAAGCATAGATTTGTGGTTAGCACACCATCTAACTACTATATATGGGGTTACTTACTTGAAACACTGTCATGAAAAAGAAGTAGGACTGTGTAGGTATAGTGAACGTGGTCAGTTAAAAAAGTATCTTTAGCGGCCCAGTTTGTGAGACCTGTAGAAGATAGCAATTCGTTCGTTTAACTCTAGACAATATTTCAAACTCTCACACAGGGATTTTAACAGACAGATGCATTCCTTAGCTAAACAAAAAGAATGCCACCGAGTTAAACTTTCACTTTTGAAATATTTTTTTTTTATAATTATAAACTAGTACTTGATTACAATCCCACCTCTGCTGGTAAGCAGTGATGCAATCGTTGATAGTAAAGCGCGATAGTTTAATAAGCCCATTCACTCAAAAAACTGAGTGAATAGAAAGGAAGACGGCAGTTGAGCGAGGTGATGCAATGTTTAAACCAGAGAGAGATTGATCTGGAGACTCTCCACGACCAAACTCTCGACACAACAACGTTTCGGGTATCGTACCCGGCACACTTCGCAACACAACTGCTCAGACCCGTCCTCCGTACGGCTTCATCAGACATCATTCAGCCAGACTACGACGAATCGCTTGGTGGCACGACTATGTCTGGTCGGTGGTAAATGTCTTTGTGATTGACTCCAAAATTAGCAATTATTTGTGCTTCATATATTATGAAAGTAGTTAAACGCGGGACAGCAAATATAAAACTTCATTGCGGATGCTGACTAATATTTACCTGATAAAATACATGTTCTGTAATATTAATGATTTTGAGTGGCACAGGTTTGGTTACGTCGTTGTGGTTTCAAATATAGCATTTGTTATCACACATGACTGTGGTTTTAAATATGTCAAAAACTTATAGTTCAGTGAATACTTATTATCCAGTGTAGGTACAGGGAACTACGGGACTCTTCTGAATGCAAAAAACTCAGAACCGTTAAATTGGCGAAGCTTGTGAGAGGTTTATAATTTTCAGTTGTACCTAGACGTATTTCCGCAGAATATATATTAGCAACGATGAATAATTATGAATGTGTAATGGCCATTATAAAAACAGAAATGGAAAATCATTATTTGCATGAAGGTAATATTCCATTTGACAACAATGAATCATAAATAATTGCAATTGATAATATTTGGTTTGCCGAACTATGCGTTAAAATTTATAAAATAATTATATTTGTTTTATCAGACAAACATAATAGAATAATTATTTTAATGAATACTACATTAATTTGTTTTTCTTTTATGTTTAGTACAATGACTTTCTACTAGGCAGGGAAATGTTTGGAAGTATACATCGCAAGATCTATTAAACAGTATTATCTACGTAAGTTTCTTGTTTGTAACCGCCACGTGTTTTTTACTAATTGCCCCATACCTACAAATAATCTATCCATGATGTTATTTTGCTCCTTCCGCATCGTGTATTACGTTATTAAAAGGGTGATTTTAGCGAAAACCAAAAATTGAAAACGCCAGATAAAACTTAAAATATTAATTCGATTGGTTGACATCATCAGCCCATTAAAACATTGTACAATAAATAGGACAGTGATAGTGTTTGCCGATCAAGGTAAACAAAACAGCAACGTAATTTATTTAACCGACTGAAAGTAATACAAGTCTCTGTCAAGTAACATGCTATGTTATAGTTTTATATTTCAATTTAGCAACATTACAAATCAAATTATAATGTTGCTAATTTAAAGAGTACAACTGTGAAGTATAATGACAAATGAAGTGACTGGTGATACGTTTAGTCGATTAACAAAGTCACGTGCTGTTTTATTACCTTTACTTAATTACCTAAAGCGATGGAGATTAGTTTTAAAATAAATATATCCTATTAATATTCACATGTCGAGAACTACCGCCTGCTAGAGCTACCCCGGCATGAAGACGCCTAGCATAGTTAATGCGTCTCCAAGAGACTAGTAGATTGAGTATTACGCTAGTGAAATTTTCCAATGTGTGTACAGGTTGTGTGTTGCAGTATAAATTAAACACTTACGCGCACCCAAACACTTGAAACTTTTACCAACTAATACTCACTAAACATTTCCCAAAGTTACATGTTCCACCTTTTTATTTTAATGTATGCGTTACCCATAACCCAATAATGTTTTGTGTCATATGGCTCATGACCCAATCAATGCTTAAGAAAGTTTTCCCTTCGAATGTCCACTACCCATGTGGTTGTGATAATTCGTAACTAATTTTACTACATATTAACAGTTGCCGCAAATGTGACCCGCGAGCCATGACTTCGGCTCAATCATTGAGTCGGGCAAAGTTTTAATAGGTTCAAAATATTAACATTTGTCTTTCTAGTAATGTTGGCATACTTTGTCTGTTTCAGTACTTCACCTCCGGCACCCAGATCTCTCAAGAAGATGCTGTTCACGCCAGTTTTACGCATGTGTGATCCGCGGAGAAGACCGGCGCCAACGTGCGTCAGTCTTCAACAACTACTAAAATACCTAACAACGGTGTCGACCTTTATCAACTTTAGAACATATTTATTGGCCCTATTGTTTAATCGGAAAAAGTCCAAATCCCCGCTATTTCGATATCACTAGAACATTTTGCTTCTCAAACTAGATGCAACCATAATGCAATAAACATATGCCGTTGTGCAAATTACAGGAGTGAGCTTCGCCGCTGAAATACCTCTTATTTACAAAAATCGGTTTTTCATAATGCGCAATATTTACGCCATACTAACAATTGGTCATCTAATATGGCTAACACTATTCTCTTTACGATGTCAAAATGTGCCAAAAAGAGATCTAAGAAGAGATGGTTCATTAAGACTTTTTAATTCATTTTTATGGAAGCCAGAAACAAGACATTCCATTCAAATGATTGATTTTTTCATTTTATTTTCTTACCAGTCTGTAGGGTGATATTTGATGCCCAATTCCCGTAATTTAAAACTTTTAAATCTAGTTTAAGTGTCATCTCAGCGACCAACAAGTGTCAATAAAATCAGCCTATAATGTTTTCACTGCTGAGACACAAGCCTCCTTTCAGTGAGAAGGAGTGGGCCTAATCTACTACGCGAGCCCAGTGTGGATTGGTGAAACCTGTCAAAATATAGGAAAATTTGAAGTTATTATTTTACAGATTGAACGTTTTTAAAATTACGAGAAGTTTTTCAAAGTTATATTAAGATAATTATTTAGAATATGTCAGTTAAGAGCGTGTACCGATTATAATCCAACAAATCGCGCGAATTTAATTTGTATGAAATAGTTGTTATAGCGCAGACGTTAGTTGGCTGATGGGGAAGCAAATTAAGGCGCGGTTAAGTTTTTTCTAGTAAGGCTCATCTGAGTTCGTTGAAAATATTCTTGAAATTTTTATTTTATGTTCTGTCCTACTTTTGAATTTGTATTGATATTTGTTTATAAAATGTTAAAGAATAAGAAGTTTAAATTCTAAACAAATGTTTTTATTATGTAAGAACTTGTTTTTGTGGCATAAAGTTACCTTACTAGCAAAAACGCTGCTTAAAGTTAACTAGTGATTAGCGATTCTTTAACCATAGATTTTTGACCTTTTAACTTCACTTAAATTATCCTTTATGAATAAACACCACAGTGTTTAAGGGGTTTGTTTATAAACGATGATAAAAAGTTAAATGACGTGCAAATGTCTAAAATGTATGTTTAAAGAATCGCTAGTTACTAGTTAACTTTAAACAGCGTGTATGAATAAGGGGAATAAACTATAAAGAATGAGGATACGAGATATTTCTCGGCCAAATGTAATATCCGTAAATCAATCTTGTACTTGGTTGATCAATCTTTCGTAAAACAAAAGAAAATACCGATATGGTTTAATGAATACCAATAAAAAAACTATATAGTTATTAGCAAAAAGCGCTAGATTAGAGAAATATTATTAGTTGTTTTGAGACAAAAATGTATCCTTTATTAATAATAATTAGGTAATATTTCAATGCACTTTCAGATAAGTTTAATTTGAGTGAACCGACAGTACTGAACTACTTCAGGACACTTATTCAAACAGTTATATATTAATTAACACTTTATTATACAATATGTAAAGAAAACCCTTTCCGACCCATAAGAATAATAAAGGATAGGTAAACACATGACCAAATAAAATATAAAATTTTACATAATCATCATAGTAACAATACTAATCAAATTTGAAATCTATTTTTTCCACGGATTAATTCAAACTTCCCCAAAATTCTGTATTTTTTAATAGAGACAACACCATTTTCGACGATGTCATTATGAGCGATGCGACCGCGTGCCCTGTCCCCCTTCGCCCGCGCATCTATTGCCTATCACGGGGGATTTTTTTTAAGTATAGCCCGACTTTGTAGGCAATAGTAGAATCAGTTATCGATACCTAAGAATACCTTCACGGATCGGACAGGGTTTTCTTTACATTTTCTATACTCCTATACGTCATAATCACAACATCCTCTATTAACGTACTCTCTATGAAACTCAAAATCCGACTTCATTTCGTTACTTTAGTGTGGCTTGAAAAGTCAAATTGTTCCGATAATGGGTGACCACCTCTACCATACCAAGACACCTCCGTGGCTCGGTAAGTACGTTGAGCCGGAGGTCTTGGCTGTCATTTGAATATCTTTGACAGACGTTAGAAGCCCGAAAGTCTGACCACGAGTCTTAGCAATGGGTATCGTATTATCCAATACCTGGGTTGTGGAGGTCAGATAAGCCGTTGCTCTATGTAAAATACTGGTATTCACTTAAATCCGGTTAGACAAGAAGCCGACTCCAAAGTCTAGGCAGATAATAAATCATTGCCCATTGCCGTTACTACAGACAGTAGATCCAATAATCTCACTAGAGACACCAGCAATAAATAATAATAACTTTGTGAATATATTACATAGCATACTTGTACGCACGTAGGAAACCTAAATACAGCTGTGGAATTAAATAAAAGCGCGGCAGCGAGAGTCGTAACTGAACCGTCGTCCTCAGTCGGAGTATGTAACTGAACCTGAACACCGCTTGCCCACTGCGCTTGTGGCTACCCACGCGCTCATTTCATTGAAGTAAATAAAATTTCTACTACCAACAAATTGTTGACCCCAAGCACGAACGACAGCGCAACCTTCATGCAGCAACTTCAGCGTGACGTCATGATCACTTTCGCAAGCTTTAGCAGCGAGTCATCGAGCCGACCAGCATCCACGGCTTCAAGTGGTAGCCTGACCCACTCGAGCACTCAAGATGAGCTTGCAGAAGAACAAAACCATCGCGTTCGCGCATCTGGAAGCTCAGTTCTTGCTGGCCAACAATTTTGCGGACTCAACCAAATTCTATTATACCATCGGACAATTAGAAACACAGTATGCAGTCGAGGTGGAACAAGTTGAGCGACAAGAAGCCGTCCCAGTTCCTGCATCACCCGCAGAAGATCCGGTGTTCCAGGAGAAGTTTTGAGGACAATTTGGACGAGCCGGCTACCTCCAGATACGCAAACTATCATCTAGTCACAGCCGAAAGCTACGTTAGAGTAGCTGGCAGACCTATCTAGATTACGCACATGACGTTGTTTCGCTCAGTTGCAAGTCGCGTCAACATCGTCAGCGTCAAGAGCAGCAGTCGTGCAGAATGAAGATGTCATTGTTCAGATAGCTGTACTATCTAAGCATGTGGCTGCCTTATTGAGCAAGCTAACCCCCGGATGAGGGAGGATTGTCGTCGACCTTCCAATCGAATTGAAGCCTTTCCCGATCCAGAACAGATCTGGAACGGCTTCATTTGAACCCAGATAACTGTGAATCTTCATCAATGCATCCTCTACTGTAACCCAATTCATCTTTAATTATCATATTATTTACAATATTAGCACAGCTCGGTTCGGAGGAATAAGAAAAGGTCTGATAGCCGGAGAAAGGAATATGCCTTTAAAAAGACAGGGATTCTATTATGTGGCTGAATATGAAGAATTTGTGAAGCAAGGTGGAATCAAAGGCTATATAATTACTGATGAAGCATCAGAAATGAACATGTCACAAACGCTTAAAGAAACACTTGTTTATAATTTGAGAAACACTGGTTTATAATGTTACTAACATTTCTGATATATCATCCCCTCAAAGTTCAATCGTACGTACTATAAACTAATTATGATTCTACAAGACTCAAACACACATATCAGTTACTTACAGTTAAGTGACACGTGAAGTGGTTGATTTTGGATCTAGTTCATTCAAAAAGAGGCCTAGTTGCTCATACAAGACAATTGACTGAATTATTTAAAACTGGTATTTGGAGACTAAACTAAGAAGAATATTTTTGTCAGTGGTACAAATGTGAAGCAGTGAGTAACAGATACTCGAGAATGGGGTCACTGCTATTCATAAAGGTTGCTGATAATGATAGGTATTCTCCTTTGAACATAAGGATCGATCACACTACACTTTCCAAATATTGCAGGGGTGTTGTGCGTTTGGCAAAGGATGCACTCTAATAGCTTTTGTTATCACTGTATATGAAGATCAACTATTCACAGTGCATGCAATTAGTCATAGAGGTGAGTCACAACCACCTGTCGATTGTGCAGCAGAACAAGTGGAAGACAAATCATTTGGTATATTATGTACAAGGGTGAGAAAGAATCATACGTTTATCATCATAATGTGCTCACAGAAAAACTAGAAATGGAAATGCTAAGAGATCTTCCGATTACAAGAAATAATACATTTCACTTTGCCAATAATACAGTATCTTATGTGACTGATCACAACGACAGGGCAATCTGTAGATACAGTGATCCATTCATGACAAATGTTAGAAGAATTTGTGATCTCACTTCATAGGCTTCAAATTGGATATTTATATCCATAATACATAATTTGATATCATGGAAATAATCTGGTATTGGATCTGTAGCTGAAAAAAGGGATTAAAAGTTTTTGAGTCTGGGAAATATCCCATCTAGATTCCCAATTGTTGTTGAATTTCTCAATATCAATCAATAATTCTTCTTTTACATTCTCAAGTACAGTATATCTAAAAAGTAATTTATTATACCAGTTCACTGAATTCTATGATTTGAAGTCCTTGAGGCCTTCTGGTATTGAGTTCCATCACGAAATAGCTTCACGGTAATAGATAATAGTCTCGTCTGCCTGATTAGCTTTGTCATCTTGTGTACTAGCTCTTTTAAAAATAACAGATTGTAAAATATCAAACTAACGAAAGTTAGTTACTTCCTTGTATCATAATTCCACATTGTCGGGTTTAATTCTTAATACTTTATGAATAATTGTACTCTGTGTTTAATTGGAACTAGGTGACAACTCTGTTTCTATGATGTTCCTCTTAAATTATTTATGTGTGATGTGGATAATAGCAAGAACACCATTCGTAAAAGCAATAATAGAAGAAAAATTGATGCTATGCTACCATCTTACAATCCTCAATCAGACTTTCATAAATGGGCTTCTTATCAGGCACAGGTTCTTTTTTCTTGCTTATTGATGAAGAGACTGGAAATAAGTTTTCTCAATCATTCAGCTACTAATCATAGTACTAGCGTAACGGACTGCTATATAACGTTAGGAAAAGTAAGTGCATGGTGTTTCAGGGTGGGCCGAGGAAAGTTTTAGAAATGCCACAAATAAAGTTGATTGGCTCTTCCTTGGAAAGGGTGGAGATTTTTAAATACGTTGGGCATTTCGTGGCTTCTACCTTAAGGGATGATGCAGACATTGAGCGGGACCGGAGGGCGCTGTCGGTCAGAGGGAACATGGTTATCCGCAGTTTTGCTCGGTGCTCTAAAGATGTAAAAAATAACGCTATTTAGAGTCTACTTCACTATACACGCGCAGCTTGTGGACTGGCTATACGCAACAGTCTTACAGCGCCCTTCGTGTTCAGTTCAACAACGCGTTCAGGATGTTGTTGGCGCACCCCCGCTATTGCAGTGCAACGACACAGTAAATGTGCCGACGGCTATGTTTGCGGAAGCGCTCGTGGATTGCTTCCACGCCACTATGCGCAAGAGAAGTGGATGAAGATGCGGGGGAGCGCAAACAGTTTGTTGGCCGCGCTTGCGGTAAGGTTTGATTGTTCCAACATCTCCCACTGTTGTAAGCGGCATGTGGTTGGCTGATGTGACTCAATTGTCATTGTAATTATGTCTTTTAATTGATTTATTATTATTAGTATTGTTATAATGGCAGTATGTATGACTTTTTGATTTACTAATATTTCTTAAATGTATTGATATTTTTGATTTGAGTGTTGTATGTGTAATTTGACTATGTGGGTATTAATTGTTTATGAGTCAGTGTTACTTGAAATAAATTATTATTATTATATTAGGATGTGACGCTTTGCAAGAAGGGTCTGAATTGTTTTTAATATTTGTCCTGGGGATTTAGTAGTGGTTACAATGCCAAGAACTATGAAAATGACTTACAATGAAATCGAGAAAATAGTATTTTAACGACCTCTCATCACTTTAAAATCAATCAAGTGCCAACAATCATTTGTTTTCCAGATACCATGTGACAAGAGAACTGCTTTAAGGTTGGACGCTCTTGTGGCTACCTACCCGCTTATTTAGATAAGGCCAATAAACTTTCTGCTACTACCAAACGATTTTAAACAACCTATTACTTAATCTAATTAATTAAGAATAAAATGAGCTATCGTGCATTCCACGTTTCCACTAAATCATTCGACCTTTCTCGTAATTTAAACGCACAAAATTTAGTCAGTCATTTCAGCGACAAACAAATGTCAAAATGTAAGAAAATTAAAGGTGAACATTCTTAAAATTTAAAGCATTGTCTTTCTGCTTATTTGACTAGATTATAGGCAAATACACGATATGGAGAAATAAGGAAAACTTAATTCCTCAGCTGATCATAGTTTTAGATTCGTAATTTACATGTAGAATATATGTATTAGATTAGGTACGAGACACTATTTATACGAAGAATTTTGATGTTGTATAATTCCTGATATATGCGATACGCTTAATTAGAATATTATGGAAGATAAAAGCGGGCAAGTACTTTCATCAAAGAATATTTTTTTCAAGAATTGCGGATGTGAGAAAATATTAGAAAAATAGCCTTCAAATATGAACAGAGACACCAATGCTAATATTTAATTATGAATACAAAGAATAATTATTTACCTATAATAATAGAATAAAACGAAAATAAATTGCACTGATTAAATTAAAAAAAAATGCAGTTATAAGCAATAATAATGTACCTACTAAATTACTATGAAATAATGAAAACTTATAACCTCATAAAAGTGTAAATATTTTGCACAGTTCCTTATTAGAAGCTACTTAATGTGAAACTACAAACTATTACTTTAATTAATAATAGCTAAAAACATAAAGCTCTGGGCAAACTAAAGCGAGCGCCAAATCTGTCAACTATCATGTGTGGAGGAGGTGTTCAAACCGAACAGTCTTTTGATTTTTGTTTTTTTACTTCTTTCGTTTTCGGTCAATTTTCAGGTTAAAGTCAGGTTGTATGTTGAACAAACTTCCACTGCTGGGCAAAGGCATCCATCAAATACTTCTTCTCTCTTTCAAGGAAGTCCTTTTCGTTCCGGAGGGGTTATTGTAGATTTTCAATTCTGTAAAGCTAGTTATGTATATTTGTTACGCTCCCGAATTATATTTTAATCAACATTCAAGAAAAAAAAAATACATGATCTCCACCACATAGTCACGCCACTCGCTTCCCGTTCGCTCGCTTGTTTCAGTTTCTCAGAGTTTTATGCATTTAAATATATAGTCTAGTATTACATTCAGTAAAATTTTCCTATCTCATTAACTTAGCAAACATATCTCTGTATTAAACGTTATGTAAGTAGTTGAACATCCGTCAAACTCTGTACTAAACGTTATGTACGTAGTTGAACATCCGTCAAATCATTACCTTCAGATAGATTGATACGAGTATATAAATAAATATTTATAGTGTTCATTTTAACAAAAAAAAAAAAACTACACTTTAAATAAATTAAAATTTTATAGTGTAAGTTTTCTTTTTTTAATAATCTAATAACTGAAGTCCGAAGAACGCCTTTTGTAAAATTTAATCGTTTTCTATACGAAAATACGTGAAACGTCAAATTTATTCCTCGAATTAAAGTTATTTTGTCAATGGAAGAATCAGCACTTTTTTACTACATAGTTTATTATTATTATTTTAACATCATCATTGTTAATGTTAATTTAGACAAAAGATTTGACAAAAATTGTATTTCAATTTTGTGTCGACTACGTTGTGCGTTGTGACCTTAGAAGGTGAGCATAGTAACAGCATATTAATCTCTAAAATTTAGCAAGTGCAGAGTGACGCACTTAAGAAATACTTTATCATTCAACATTATCACATTTCTAGCTTAATTATTCAATGTATTAATCATTAGGTAATTTATTAAAAAAATATTGTGCGGTTACATGGCAGTTTTATTTTAGAGTTTGCGAGCCTTTTTTTATTATGGCATGTCGTAGTTGACCTTGAGAGGTCGTGACTACTTAACCGAACTATCCTGTGGCTGCCTTAAATAAATTTAAAGCCTCCAGCCAGGGCAACTAAAAACTAAGCGAATACACGCTAAGGGCACCCCTTGTGGAGTACAAACCTCGGCTTAGGGTGTCGCTGGAGAGAACAGCAAGGGACGGCTGGATCGAAGTTTTATTTTAATTCGATTTGATGACCGCGGCGTTTCCCAGTACTAGCTCTGAGAAGAAACGTCCGAAACAATCTCAGAGGTCATAGTTGGGAATTTATATTTACTAGCTCAGCTGCGGCGCGGGCTGGCCTTCATCGGACAAGAGTTTGCGAGCCTTTGTTATTTTTAGCGTATCGATCGAAAAGTACAACATGTCTAGCCCAATATACAGCAGGACGGACTCAGTTTATGCGACTTAATAAAATCTCATGACAAATAAAAAGGCATTCAGCAATGGGCGGTGGGCCATTGTCTGTTGCGAGATGGTGAAGTAGCATACACCCTTGAGAGCCGTTTATTTAACTGTTGAAACTGCCTTTGCATAGGCCGGTTTGGGGCGTGGTACTTTCTGGCCGCGCCACAGTCGCATTTTGAATTAAAATATATTATAATAAATTAAATAAGAATAAATGTACATAATATGTTGATTATTGTATGAAAAGAATTAAAAATAGTACTTGAGAGATTCGCGAGATATTTTGCATCCTAGCCGCGCCACCGTGTACACTGCAACAAATTTGTTCTATTGATGATTAAAAATACTGCAAAAAGTTATTATCTATATATGAACATCGAAACTTTCAAAATCTGTTATGTCTATATCAATAACAGTAGGTATTCTTGCAAAAAGAAATTCCCACCGACAAACTGTTACGCAGTTTGGTGGGTTTATTATACGTAAACAATTGTTGGTCGAAATAAAGCATTTATTCATTATTATTATTACCTAAAAATATTCCGTATGGATATAAAAGTACCTATGAAGCCTTTCTTCGTAGGATTTTTCATATCCATACTGAATATTTTTTGCAACTACCTATATAATATGTAAGTATTGTTTTTGTTCTATGGATAATAGACTACTTACTATATTGGTTAACGTATATGCGGATGCATGTTATCAGTTTTTATAAATACAGTGTGTTAGTTTGTATTATTAATATTCCATCAACTCTTCAGAATAAAATGAAATGAAATGAAGAGTGGAGAACGGCTGTCTGTGAGTCTAGATAAGAGCAGAACTCTGCCTTTCAAGAGTATAAGGATCAATTTTTCAGTATCGACACATTACCAACTAGTGAAAGAAAGCTTTCTTCACGTACCTAAGTCGGCAAAAGCATTCAAGCAAGCTTCGGCAAGCTTCGGGTCTGGAGCCAGGTGCCCATCTACGGTCCCTCCTCTGTTCCTTAAAGGTCACCCAATAAACAGGGTGTATAAATTTAAATACTTGGGCCATATGGTAACAGATACCCTGAAAGATGATATGGATTTGGAGAGGGAACGCAGAGCGTTGTCGGTCCGGGCGAACATGCTGGCCCGCAGGTTCTCTCGATGTGCAGTATCAGTTAAAATAGTCCTTTTTAAGGCGTATTGTACATCACTGTAGTCGGGGGCCCTGTGGTTCAGATATACCCAAAGGGCTTGCAACGCTTTGCGTATCCAATACAACAATGCGTTCAGGATGCTGTTGCGACTGCCGCGCTTCTGTAGTGCGTCGGCGATGTTAGCTGACGCGCGCGTTGACAGCTTTGACGCAGTATGGCGCAAGAAATCTGCCTCGTTACTTTGCAGGTTGCGTAGCAGTCCCAACATCATTCTGCACTCTATAGCGGCCCGGGCAGATAGTCCAATTGTATGGGCATTAGCGGACCGTACTAAATCGGTTTTAGTTATTAAGTACTAACATAGGTTTTAAGTGAAATTGTTACTAACACAATGGACCACATGTAGTCTGATTAAATAAATAAATAATAATAATAATTATATCTGTCCGAGAAACGAAATTTTCTTAAATTATTTGGTGAAAATTTCTCGGTGTGTAATAAATGTTTTATCTGAAACGACTAGCTACAGTACTGATGATGACTCACTTAATAGTTTTAGTGCCCATAATTCTAGTTCTGAATTGGATAGTACATATAATAAAGAGATTGCACTGAAGAGAGATTGCTCTGTTATGTTTTGGGCAGGAATAAATTCAATGGATCGTACAGAGTTAGTCTTTTTTTTTTAATTTATTTATTTAAAGCATAGCCACATCAGCTACATTAAACTTATGCTAGAGTAATCTTAATAACTAAAGGACTGTGTACATGACAATAACGGCGTACATAGCATTGATTTATATATTTTACTGCCTCGAAAAATACATTACGCTACACTAAGACTAATACAAACAAGACAGACTATAGTAATCAGAAATCAGACTATAGTCTTCATTGGAAACGGCTCTCTGACTTGGCTTCGATACACAACGGAAAATCTAATTCCCATGCACAACCCGCATTGGCCGCTCTAGGTCAAGACGACAATATGCTCGCGCACACCGATCTCGAGATGTTGAAGAGTATGTGCAAGAAGTCGGCATTCGTCGTTTGCTCGAAGTCCCGACCTCAATCCCATTGAGCATGTCCGGGACGTTCTGAAACGGCGTGTAAGATCAGTACAACCGGCTACGCAGACCATCAGAGAGCTGAAGAATGTGATTATTGCGGAGTGGGAACGTATTCTGCAAGCAAGTATCCGGGATATACTCGCTAGCATACCTAGACGAATTCAAGCTGTAATTTTAGCTAGCGATACTAAACATTTAACTGCTTTTACTTTATTATAATTATCAAATAAACCAATATTAGGTAACATTTGAAATGGTTCATTGCTTAGGTGCCTGTTTTTTTTTTTTTTTTTTACAAATGTGTTTATTAGGGAAGGTCTTATTTAATCATATATTCAGCGGAAAATTAACAAAATCTTCTTCTGAATGCAACCATGTTCCTTCCTTTATATTCTGACATACCGTGTTTTGGCCGCTTTAGATGAAGCCGCTATGATTGAAGATTCTGAGCATGATTGTAGAACCGATCATTGCAAAGGAAAACAGAGAACAAAATTTTAAATTTGTAATTTTTTCATATTTTTTTGAATTGGATATGGATGTTTCTTTTAATAAATTCCTAAGGAAATTATTTTACAAGACAATTTTTTTGCATTGAGTGCAGTAATAAACTTCTTGCCTCTTCTATCTGGTGATGGCTCTGGAGTAGGACATAATAGAGCACATTGTCGACGTGCAGTGAAAAAAAAATATTGGGAATGTTACGACAGTGTGTAAACACACTGTCGTAACATTCCCAATATTTTTTTTTAAACCTAAATTTTTGAATAAAGCCCTTTGAAATAAACATTTTGTAAATCAAGTGTTTTATTGAAAAGCTAACCTCTTATTTGTTTTCAATGACAAGCCAAAATTTTAGGGACGGTTCAATAATAGGTTAATATGAGGAATGAAAAAAATACATGATTTTATTCGTTATGATTATGTCGACCCGAAAGTATTTTACAACATAGTGTTTTTAATTTAACAATATATAATGTATGTATAAGAACAACGACCGTAACTGTCTGACAGTTCTGCCATAGTCGAAGTAGTATTTTAGTTTCGGTATTATTAATTTTAATATTTAAGTAATGACTATTACATTATTCTTCATTACGAATAGAACAAACAATAGTCGTAAAATTGATTACCATTAAATTTCCACATAAATATCCAATTCGTTGCAGTGTACACCGCGGTGGCGCGGCAAGGATGCATGCTATCTGCCCGCGCCACCGACTTTGTTAAATATCTCGCGAATCTCTGAAGTACTATTTTTAATTCTTTTCGTACAATTCAAAATACGACTGTGGCGCGGCCAGAAAGTACCATGCGGTTTGAGTTCTAAACTTATTTTTTAAGTCTGCATCAGCAACTCATTTTCATTATAAATGTTTGGGGGGCACAATGCCAGTTGTTACTGAATACAGTAATCGTACTGGAAGTCGTGGTGGCCTAGTGGTTAAAACACCAGCCTCTCAAGTATGAGTGCGCGGGTTCGATTCCAGGTCAGGCAAGTGCCAGTGTAACTTTTCTAAAGTTATATGTACTTTCTAAGTATATCTTGGATACCAGTGACTGAAAGTGAAAGAAAACATGTTGAGGAAACCTAGTCTGAAATCTCCAACCCGCATGAAGACCGGTGGTGACTGGATCGGTTGCAACCACTAATAATTCAGCTCGTTTCGTTTTTCGTACCCTTGTGGTCCGCATACGTATTAAGCTATGCGTAGCAAATTATTACTGCCTTGATCGTTCAGTTATACATTTTCCCGAATTAATTTTTAGGTAAGCGACCGGAAACAATCACATTTCAAAATGATATAAATATTTACTTCTACTATAATTTTTAATGAACAAAATTATTAAAGTCGTTTAGATAATAACGCCATCTATGGGTAATCGCAGGCACTTTAAAGCCCCGTTAGGGTTGTGGTGATGCAAAGTATTAAGTAAAAAGCAGTGAGATCGAGATTATAGAATAACCAACTGCAACATAATAATAATGCTTGGCACTAACTGCAAACTTAAAATAACAGCTAAAATACTTTTCTTTTACTATGCAGTCAGGGCTAATTATCTCGGACAGGGAGCTTCGTTAGCCATATTGAAAGTTGGTGCACAATAACGTATTAGCTCAAGAAAATGAACAACGATCAACTTATGGTTCTGGCTGTCACTATGTAAAATTTGTGTATGTTTGACAGTGCGAGCCAGATATCAGGATCTGCATGCAAATACTGAAGGAGCAATCGTAAAAATCTATAAAGCATATTTAATTACGGACACGACGAGTTCTACACAACGCCTTTGGAGGATTACTTTCATAATTATAAGAACGTTCATCAGTGTCAATGTGTTAAAATTCCTCGAATGCCCCCCTACACTTGACATGCGACTAGATTAAAAATAACAAAAATTAGAACCGCGATATCTACGGAAATATGTGAAAACTGTTTATAAAGTACTTCTTAGTTGCAGACTTCGAATTATAAATAGATTGGCTTAGTAATGTCAAAATAGCATTAAGGAATTTGTTGTACATGTTGCCCTCTATTGGTAGGAACTGAAACTACCTATTACCTACGGTAACACCCCGTTAGTCTTTAGAACAAAATACTACTCTCAACTTACGACTAAAGAACTGAAGGCAGATGGAGCGCGCACACAAATGTAGCGTGTGTGACAATTGCTAAAGATATTTTTTTAAAACATTATGCCTATTATGGAATAACCATAATGGTGTTCTAATACTACTACAAAATTTCTATTATAATGTATTTTATCTACTCTCATATCAAAAAATTAAAAATATAAAACTAAAAAGGAGTTTATATTAACGTACTTTACCCATAGTATATCGAAAGGAAATTAAAAAATTAAATTATAACATTATTTCTCTAACAAAATAATGTTATAATAAATTTTTTTTTCATTACCGTACAGATTACCATAGATAGCACTATTTCATTTTTTTATCTGTGGCTGCGCGCGCTTTGGCGCGTGCGTGTTGGCCGTTGATGCAGGGTGCAGAATTTTGGCGCCAAATACGTTTCTTTGTATTGCGATTCGTTGTCATGTTTCGCTGGACACATAATTGATTATTATTGTTTCTTAAAATGTATGAGATTAGATAAAGTAGTGTATGAAACTGTACATAATTAGGTATTACACACTCGTGTGATACTATTACACACTCGTGCATAATATCCCTCATTATATAACAGTTTCATAAACTACTATTATTAAACACATGGTGTATCGAAAGTAACTTGAACAACATATAGTTATTAAACGTAAAATGTCAGGAAAACTGTTCTTATAAAAGGTTGTAAGATATATAGAAGTGCCCGTACAGTACAAACCCTTTAAATATTTAAAACTAGCTCTATAACAATATTATCCAGACTTCGTAGTTTATGCGAAAAGCTCCATTTAAGAGTATTCACAAACAAAATTCGCTAGCGTCTCTGTTAATGATGTAAGTATATCAACTGTAAATGAGTGCCCCTAGCGGGCACCGAAATAATTTAAATTTACCATGAGTGGAATTTATTCACAAAATTATACGTTCTTATTACATTGAACAAGCACTTTTCTCGTTCCCTTAATAAAAGAAATACCACCTTATCTGTCTCGCCTTGAAAAGGTAGTTTTCAAAAGTTAATATTATATATTTTTATAATTTCTTTAGACAAATACAAAGACATTAAAATTTATCTTAAATCTCTTTGGACATATATTAAGTCTTTAACTATGAAATTGCCGTTTTGTATGAAAAATAATATTTTTTTTCATGTATATTTTATTCACCAGTGGCAATTTATTGAAAATGAAATGAGCTGGACGCAACAAATTCTTCAAAGGCATTTTATGGGTACTACCTCTCGGGTATTGAATTTTTTTCCGCCAAGAAGTTATCCAAATTCTGGAAAAGTATTAGTCTGTAGGCCGCATGAGGCCACGTGAGTAGGGCGGGCAAGGGCGAATTTCTGTTGTAATTTTTATTAAAGTCAAAGTGACACACTTAAAAACATTATAAAAGAAAAAATGTTGGCAACTGGTTGGTTTAGTAATTCGTTTTTTAAGCTTATTGGTTCATCAACCGTGGCATTGTACGGTTGATTTTAATTTATTTTACAATAATTTTCGTGTGACCCCGTTGGTTTCATTGCATCCAGTACGAGCTACATCACCTCATACAGTCCACGCTCACTAACAATCCTGATGGCGATATTTCATCTATCTCAGAGAGAAATAGGTCAGATAGAAAAGCTTCATCAAAAATATGCCTAACATATGTATAACTCTCGTGCGGAGTACTAAAACTGCTTTGGAAGCATGGTCAGCCTGGCAAAAAGCGTACGAGGATAATGGAATGGATAGGAAGTTATCTTTAGAGCGAAAATTATACAGATTAGCATTACCTGATTTTAACGGCATTGAAGATTATATCACTACCTACTGTCTTAAATACTGCTCAAGATCTTGCTGACATCGGTTAAACAATAGATGATGCGTCAGTCGCTGCTATAATTTTGGGAGTTCCCACTCAGAGATATGAGTCTCTTATAATGGCATTAGAAAATAGCAACGTCAAGGTGACTGAGTTAGTGAAGAGCAAACTTCTTAATGAAATATCTAAAGATGGTAATTCAAGTGTTGTATACTTTATGTACGAAAAAAACATCCAAATCTTCGAAATTAATTATTTGTTATGATTGTAACGAGCCTGAGCATAAGCGGCTGAACTGTTCATTAAGAAAGAAGAAATAAATAAAGGAGAAGGCTTCTACTATAGATAAGTCTTCTTTGTCCGCATTGGGAGCTACAAATAACTCTGGTTTAGACAAGTGGTATGCAAACTCAGGTTCTACAAAACACATGACTTCAAGTCGAGACTAGTTCAGTAGCCTAAAACTTCTTGATCATAATGGTACTGTTACTGTAGCAAATGGTACCAAGATCAAAGCAGAAGGTGTCGGTGTAGTAGCTATTAATAATACTGGTAGCGAAGTAAATAAAATTTCGGATGTTTTCTATGTTCCTGACCTAAAATCCAACTTATTATCTGTAAGGAAAGCTGTTGACAGAGGTATTACTATTACTGTTCTTTTTGATAAAAATGGATCCGTGTATAGCTTGTGTACAGGGTAAACAAACTCGTAAATCTTTTAAGAAAACTACCTATACGAAAGAAACTGCAAAATTGAAATTGGTTCATTTTGACCTTTGTGGACAGATGTGTATTGTGAAGAACTGAACACAATGATGGAGGGACTATCATATCTCCAACTAGCATTGGTCTATCGCTCCTCTTCGCTGCTCCTACACGACAACGAGCGACCTCATACTGCACAGCAGATGGTCTCCAAGTTGCAAGAACTGGGGTTGGAAAATGTTGTAATTTTAAGGTGGTATTTAGGGTTCTTTGTTGCTGGAAAAAGAAAAACGTGTGTTCTTTGCTGTAATTTCTGATGTTACAGCTATCTCTAAAATTAATAGACAAGACTGGACTCCATCAAAATTTACAAAGACTTGTTCTTGCTATTTTAATGAAGAAGACTTTATAAGTCGATATAATTTGTTTATTATTTGTTCTGCCTCTGAAATTAATACTTGGCCATATCAAGACAGCTTCATTCGCGTCATGCTACTTTTGATTTAGGCAAGTATATCTTGTTTATATAATAGGTAACGGTACGAAAATTCTGAGTACATCCCTGTTACATTCTTTAGTGATATTTAGTATGAGGTAGTTAAACTACGTAATAACATCGATACAGCAGTTATGCTTTTAACTGGTAGATGAAAAAATAGGGTGCGGGACAAAAGTGCCCACTATTTGTCCCCTCATCCCGCAAATTATCAGGCGTCGTTTCATAGGGAAATCTAATTGCAACATCTCTCAATATTTGCTTTGTGGATGAAAGTGTAACACTAATCAATAAACAAATGACTACTTTTGGATAAATAATTCTATGGTTTTAAAATAAAATTAATTTGAAATTAGAATTCTTCTCGAAACAAAAATGTTCTTAAAATAAAATTGATTTGAAATTAGAATTCTCATCCAAACAATAATTATTTTGATTTGAAATGGCCAAGATTGCAGATCGGCAATTTCATAGGTATAATTCACATTCTGACATTTTGAAACTAAACTATCCTCCTTTTCAATCACGACAAGGATTATTATTAAAAAAAGCATTTGGTACCTTTCTACTTTTAGGCCAAGCGGAAAACAACGGGAGTTTTTGACATAGCTTGCTTCTGCAAGCGTACTGCCACTTCAGTTTGCGAAGGTAGGTACTCTGCATTTCTACGCAGAGTACCTACGCCAACTGAAGTGGCAGTACGATAACCATGTTTGTCTAAGAATCTATGGCAGTTGCGAGAAACGAAACTTGAAGTTAAAGACCGCGCATCGGCAAGGGTCTTGGCACAGAATCAACGTTCCCATCATTTGTGTAGTCCTGACACATAATAATTCAATAATCTAACCTAGCTGAACTAGAACTACTAATACGCTAGTTCAAGCTAAAGATTTTGTTTCTTTACGTCCTGTGTCGAGTCTAGTAGATGGGTACAGAAAAATCAATACAAGTATTATAAAAAAAATCCGTTAAATAAATTAGCCTATTTACCGATGATAACTCATAACTACAAATGAAATAGTACTGTGTGATAATCAACTAAGGACACACATAAATGTTCTTTTATATAACGAGACGATAAAAAGCAAAGAGGCATCCAGGACACCCCCAACTACAGATTGCCACGCGATATCATTTAAGGCACGGCAAAAATGCAATTGTAAAGAGATTAGAGCCAAGCAGCGCCGCATTCTCTATAGCCGTGACCCATTCAATAAGAATCGATAAAGGATTTAAAAGAGTAACTGAATACTATAGGACTTCAATATGGCCAAGGCCAATGTAGAGTTAATGACTGAGAAAATGGTGTGGTAGCCGTAGGGATAATAATAATACCAACGGCTACCTGTTCAGCATCCTAACGGATGCTGAATAGTTTACGCTCAAGACTATTGGAATACATGCAACACTTTACTTCGGCTCCTACTTTTTATTCTAGTGATTTATTGACTAGATTCTTATTGGAGATTCTAGATGTGTCAACTATAACTACAATATACCGTTGGTTTTCCACCATGTAATAAACTTATCCCAATTTCTGATTCAACAGAATACTTTTTATTATGTAAACCATATAAAGAACAGAACAAATATGTATAAAGATTTTAAAAAAGGTGACACAATGGGTGGTCTTATTGCTAAGAGCGATCTTTTACAGACAACCTTTGGATGGATACCAAGGGGAAAGAGAGAAATAATGTAGCTAGTATACCATTTATTAACTATATTTATTAAGTAGTTTCAATCTAATTAATAAACATCATACGAGAGCAAATGAAATAAAATAATGATATGTTCAAAGAAAGAGGAGGTGCTTTATTATCATAGTTTTAGAAATGGACAGAGTTTGAGCACGCCTTACAGACACGGGCAAGTAATTCCATGGCCGAACTGCTTGTACAAGAAAGGATTTATCACAGAAACTAGTGGAATGCATCAGGTTTATTAGGATTAGGTGCTGATACTACTAAACCCACTGGTTGATTCTGATTCAACTCGTTTTGCATTGCATTTGCCACTTCCGATTCCTATCTAAAAAGTGCCTCAAATCCTCTTGATTTGATTCAATCAATTACTGATTATTATTAATCCTCCCAGTGAATTCTGTGTGCATTTATGCTTGGCTGATGACGCATTTTCGAGAAAAAACAAAGCGAACAGAGAAGTTATATATAATCATAGGTTGGATAGGTTAGAAGAGCAAAGCATTAAGGCTCAGGGTTGATTGGGAATGTCTGCGGTTTGGGGTGGCTTGACCGTACTGTCGTCCGTACTTTGAATCATATCACTTATATCATTACTGTAACATTGTATTCTATACCACATGCCGTTTCGTCCAGTCTCCATGTTTTCAAATACCTATAACCGTAACCAGTATTGCCTACCTTGTTTAATGTTTACACTTTTATAATCTGATGTCAGTAAAATCTCGAATGAATAAACTATTCTTTTGTTATGCCTACGTACCTATGTACCTACGTAGGTGGATCAACATTTTGCTCAAAAAAAATGTATGCACTAATTGTTACCTCTCTATTTACCTTAAGTAATTTCAACTTGTCTACCAATGTCGCAGAATTATCACATAAACCATTGTATTTTAAATCATATCACTTCATCACTTTTTATCTTAAGTATTGTAATATTGTATTCCATACCACATGCCGTTTCGACCAGTCTCCAAGCTTTCAAATACCCACAACCGTTAGTAGTTTTGCCTACTTTGTTCGATGTTTACTCTGTTATAATCTGACTAGACACAATGCATAAAAACAATTTATCTTTTTTTTATCAGAACTGTAGAGGAATTCGCACCAAATTACACACACTTTATTAATATTCTGTCTTTTTCGTTTGACATAATTATATTAACTGAGACATGGCTAACACCGAATATTATGGATAGTGAATTTATAGATCAACGCTACTTAGTGTTCAGAGATGATCGGGACCGGGCTGCTTCAAACAAGCGCGAGGGTGGAGGGGTTCTGATAGCCGTTCTGCGCGAGCTTCGACCCATACGACTGTTAACGCGTCCTGTCACTGGTATCGAATATGTTATTATTAAGATGTCTGCTTCGCGCTCCGATAAATACCATATAATTGGCGCTGCCTATATACCTCCTCGCACACAGGAGGACATTTATTTGTCTCATTTACGCGTGTTAGAATATATTCTCACTGATCCGTGCACTGAATCATTTTTCCTAGCGGGCGATTATAATCTACCCGAAATAGAATGGCCTGTTACCGGTAAATAATTTGTCTACTCGGCCGCAAAACAATATTTCCCGGAGTTTATTTGATTTGATTTCTATCACAAATGCTTCGCAAGTTAACAATATTAAGAATGACTTGAGCCGTATCTTAGACTTGCTCATTAGTAACACAGATTGCCAAATACAGGCTGACATCTCACTGCTTCCGCCTGATCGTCACCATCCCCCATTTTTAGGTCTGACTTTACTTGAAACAAATTATAAACCAATGAAGCGCCAGTCTACTAAAAATATAATTATTATAAAGCTAACTATGTGGAAATTAATATTGAATTAGAAAAGACGAATTGGAATATGCTTCTCTTAAATCTCTCCAGTGAAAAAGCAGTGGATACTTTTTATGAATATCTGTATGGCATAGTTCGTGCACACGTCCCGCTCAAAAGACCTAGGGCATCTGGCTTTCCCACTTGGTTTAACGCTCCGCTTATTAAAATCTTCAAAAACAAAGAACGAGCTTGGATAAAATGGAAAAAACAGCAAAACCTTTCAGATTACGAAAGGTTCTCTGTTTATCGTAAAAAGTTCAAACAGCTGTCGGCTCAGCGATACACACAATACATGAAAGCGGTTGAAGATAGCATCCCGCTTAATGTCAGGCACTTTTGGTGGTACATCTCTAACCATAGGAAAGGTTCCAGTCTACCAGCAAACATGTACTACAAGGATAAATCTTCTAGTTGCCCTAGTGAGATATGTTCATTGTTTTCCACGTTCTTCAACTCTGTGCAAGAGGCTTCAACCCTCGACCCTAAGAGCTGGATACCTCCCGATATCCTTGATGAGAAGTCACCCTGTATTCCCTATATTTTTCTTGATAAATGTGATGTGCTCATTGTTGTCCTTGGATTTAAATAAGGGGTCTTGATGGTCTGCCACCAACATTTTTTAAGCACACAGCACAAAAAATCTGTGTTCCGCTACATATCCTGTTCAACAAATGTTTTAATGAGGGGGTATTTCCATGCATGTGGAAAAGAGCGTTTGTTACTCCAATCTATAAAAGTGGTGATAAAGCCAACGTGGAAAATTATCGCCCTATTTCAATTCTATCCACATTGTCGAAGCTTTTCGAGGGATTGGTGCACAGCAATTTGTTTCGACACCTTAGACATCACATTATTCCCAAACAGCATGGCTTTGTTCAGTCGCTATCTACCACCACTAACTTAATGATTTTTACAAACTTTTTATTCCAAAATATGGACAAAGGCACGCAGGTTGATGCTGTCTATACTGATTTTCAGAAGGCTTTTGATAAGGTGGACCATAAATTGCTTTTAGACAAGATTGCCTTCAACGGCATTAGGGGAAATCTGCTCAGATGGTTTGTATCGTACATTTTCCACAGAACACAGAAAGTTGTCATCAATGGAAACGAGTCTGAATACGCAGTTGTAGAATCTGGTGTGCCCCAGGGTTCGGTCTTGGGTCCTTTATTGTTTATCTTGTTCATTAACGACATAAAGTCCTGTATAGTTAACTCTAAATTCCTTATGTACGCTGATGACTTCAAAAATTTTAAATCCTGCACAAGTATGCAGGACTGTGTTCTATTACAAGATGATTTATGCAGACTTTCGCAATATTGTCTTAGAAATAAACTTCACCTCAGTTTGCCAAAATGTCATTATATTTCTTTTACCAAAAACAAAACAAGTATAATTTTTCCCTACACGCTGGGTGACATAAATTTAAACAGAATCGAATGCACGCGTGATCTTGGAGTACTTCTTGATAGTAAGTTACATTTTGACATCCATATTGACAATATAATTAATAGAGTGTAATGTTCATTCAAATGTATGGTTTTATAATGCGATCTTGTAAAGAATTCAAAAGACTTCCACTTTCCTCTTTCTATATAAAACGTTAGTCCGTTCTTATTTAGAATACGCGGTGCCCATTTGGAGCCCATTTTACGGAAAGTACAAGCACAGACTAGAAATGGTACAGAAAAAATTTCTTCGCACCATACATTATAAGTGTTACCACACTAGGATTTCCTATGCGGATCTGATAAAACGGTACAAAATATTAAGCTTAGAGCACAGGCGTACACTGCTTATGGTTGTGATGCTGTTTGGCATATGCAACAACAGGTTTAATTGTTCGGAGCTTGCAAATGAAATATGTTATGTGGTACCTAGAATTGCAAGTAGGCGTGAAGTACGAGCAACCCGCTTATTCTACACAGAGCAATGTAGAACAAATGCTGGGGAGAGGGCTCCTCTTCGCAGATTATTGGAAATTTACAATTCCTATTTTGCAAATCTGGATATTTTCGCTCTTAACCAGAGCGAGTTCAGAAAAATGGCTATTGATTTACTTTCTGGTAATCCTTAACTCTTACTGTTTCTTGCTGATGTTTGGTGTGACGTGATTGTGCCCATGGACCATATCTGGACGGGGCACGCTGTCTTGAATTGGTTTGTGTGATTTTTAGGGTTTAGTTTTAGTTTTATCATTCGTTACTTTCTCACTGCCTCCTTCTGTATACGTCAGTTTCCTTATGTCATGTACAAACAATGTGATTCCGTGGTCATTGGCGTGGGTTATATGTTTGTTTACTGTGTTATACCTTATCTAGATTGTTAATATTATAACATGTAACTGTTTTTTGTCCCAAATAAATAAATTAAAAAAAGAGAGGGCGCTGACGATGGGAATTGATTATCCAAATATTCTAATTGAGATTCGACGGGATTTCACTATTGAGTTTACAGAAATATCTCATTTACAAGCGTTTATAAATCATAAAAATATATTTATAGCTCCTATGTCTTTCTACGCTAGGATTATTGCCCCAACACAGAAATCCTTGTAGTTCAGATGTTGCTAACGTTGCAAATATTGAACATAAAAGTAATGATTTGCGATATTTAGCAAAGCATTTTCTGTGGTCCAAATTTGCTTCCGTTATCAGCTGTATGTCTTTTACACAGATACAAGTATCGAACAGCATCCACCATCCAATTTAAATTATTCTTAAAGTTTTTGATGTCGATAGCGCATGGTGATTTCGATAAAATCAATAATATGCAACAGATAATTAAAAATGGGTTAACTACTATATTGTAAGAACTACATCAAATTTAATGATAATTGATGAAAGAAGGGGGTCTCGATTTTTTTTTAATTTAATAATTATAAACTAGTGACCGCGATCCCGCCTGATGGTAAGCAGAGATGCAATCGTTGATGGTAAATCACGCTAGTTTATTAAGCCTATTCACTCAAAAAAAACTGAGTAAATAGGTAGGAAGGCGGCAGTTGAGCGAGGTGATGCAATGTTAAACCCAACAACACGACCAACGATGCTGCGCCAAAGGGAGAATGATCTGGAGACGCTCCACGACCAAACTCCCGATACAACAATATTTGGCGCATCGTACCCGGCACACATCGCAACACAACTACTCAGACTCGTCCTTCTCCTCGATTACTCAAGAACAGCAGCAAACAGTTTTCGCAATGGTACATTGCAAACAATGTAGACAGTGAGAAGGACCGTAGAGGTGAAAAGGACCAAGTGGCATGAAACGACGAGCAATATTGCTGAGTACACTCGCTGACGGCATACGGCTGATTTGACCTTGTCAAAGGTAATTATATAGATGGTTTTCGAAGAAAATCTCACACATTTCACGGCAAAAAATGTGGTTTTAGCGAGCGAGTAAAAGTAACCTTAAACAGGAACACATTTTTTACACAAAAGTCATGTATTTTCAGATCAGACTGAATTAATCAATTCCATTCCTTTCAATAACGAATAAGGTGGATCTTGGAAGGCTTTCGTCAATTCAAAGATGAAAGCGTCACAGCTTCAATTGATTTTCCTTTTAGTTTACCTAGCGCTCTACACCGATTTAGTTACGTATTCCGTGAATACGTTAAACTGTTAAAACATTTATTTGGTAACCTTATTTATAACCTTTACGAAAGCCTAATAATTTATATAGCACCACGACGAATACCGCATGTTTTATCTAGCATTTATTATTTATTTTTGGCATTTTAGTTCAAAATAGAGATCAATCAGATGACAGCAAAGTTGTGGAGAGATACCTGCCGGATGTTGGGGCTAATAAGGAATTAATCCGATCCGAAACAGATGCTATGGTAGAGCGTACGAATGTTGCACTACAGGCTGTCTCTGATTGGGGGATAGGCAATCTCATCAAAAACATAAATATGAAATGAGAGCCAAGTTCAATATATGCCACAGTTGTTGACTTCAACGACAAAAGAAGTGAGATCTAAATGGGTACAAAGTTCAATGGTCAGTCCTGAAATTCATTTATAATAACATAAAACATCATTTCTTCTTAAAACTTAAACAATCTTGACCAAAATTTAAACAGACCCAAATGAGAACGAAAAGGAGTTACAAAATCAGTCCGCCTTTCTCACTCAGGTTACCGAAGATAAAGAAGACCTATGCGAACAGTATACAATATATCCTTCTACACAAAAAGAAACAAATTAGTACAGCTTGCGCTCTATATTAAATGTTTAAAGTGAATGATGCACCAATCCATAATCGCAAAATGATAATGTAACGTTATGTATATATTCATATTATATACTCACACTTATTATTTCTACTTATATATCATTCATTTTTGCAGGTCATTCTAGTATTATGAGGCGCTGTTCTGATTATATTCTACTACACCAAGACTCATTAACAGAGACTTATTCAGCATACAGACACAGTCCTCAACTTAAAGCCTAAAGTTTCGACGACTTAGCGTCATCTTAGCATAAGGGGCTGTACCTATGCTGTGCGGTATTATTTTTTCCTACTCAACACTTTTTAATTTAAACTCACTTATGGACCGTCTACACGCTCCGTCTTGCCTGCGCAGTTCAGGCTTGTGCAGTCATGACTGTACAAAAAGACGGAACACCGTACAGTGGCCACACGTGCAGGTAAGCTCGTGCAAACTGGACTGTGCAATCCTAGTTGTGTTTGCAGAACTCGTGTAAATACACATGTATTATAAATCCCTAATAGAATAATACAAAGGTACCTCTTCTAAGTTTTCAATCATTAAATGATATGCTTCTTTTTTTTTGTTTCTATCTGAGTACTCCTTGCTTTTTATTTTCCACATGTAAATACCTAATAGAATAATACAAAGGTACCTCTTCTAAGTTTTCAATCATTAAATGTTATGCTTCTTTTTTTTTTTTTGTTTCATCTGAGTATTCCTTGCTTTTTCTTTTCCACAACGTTGCCAACGATTTGTATAATTCTACGAATTGTGTTAAAAATTCCTTAGAATAACTCCTAATATCGGTCATTTTTGAATTTGTGAAGTGTACTTGTCGTTAAATAAATCGTAGGACTGATACGCGGCTTAAATGACTGGCCACACGTGCAAGTAATACCGTGCAGGCCAAGTTTGCGCAGTCCAAATCTTCAGCATGTCAACGATTGCACAAGCCGCGCTTTCCGGACTGCACGAGCTACCGTCTTGCCGTCTATACACACGCGCTTGCCTGCGCAAACTGGTTTGTACAGGCATGCTCGCAGGGTAGGTAAGACAGAGCGTGTAGACGGGCCATTATATGTATTTACATTGTTACAGCAATATTTCCATTATAATGACAGTTTTTGACAACGCTGTCGAAAATGTCTCTAATGACATCCTTTTTCTTCTAAATTCTTGACAGCTTGCTATTTTTCGACCGGATTTGTTATCCGAATTTTTTCCTATTTCTTACAATTTTTGAATATTTAAATTTCATCCTAAATACGTTCTGCGAGGTTTCTTAGGCAGCCCTCACAGAGCAGTGACAGTTTCTTGGTCTGGCTTCAAAATCTTTGCGTAATTTTTTCTCCAGAGCCCTCCCGTCCATACACACGCGCTTGCCTGCGCAAACTGGTTTGTACAGGCATGCTCGCAGGGTAAGACGGAGCGTGTAGACGGGCCTTTGTGTAATTTTTCCCTCTCAGGGGTACCCACTCCCTCGCGGAGAGGGGAACCTCCTCTGAACCTTCTGCCTGTAACGCTCTACCTGCGCTGACCTGTGCTGTGCTACTAATACTAATTCTGCCGCTGTTTCTGCTGCCTGGTGCCGCCTCTGTTGGCGGCGCAGGTACTGTTGCCGGGCACTGTTTCTTCTGCCTGGTGACGCCTCTGTTGGCGGCTGTGCAGCGCCCGGCAGCAGAAACGGCGCTGACAGCAGAAGCAGCACCGGCAGTAGAAGCACAGCCGCTAACAGAGGTGGCACCAGGCGGCATTAATAAATACGTTACATGTTCTGTCCCAGATAAAAAAGTATTACCAACATTACATGATACTGTTTACTAAAAAACAAAAACAAGCTTTACAACGGCATGCAGGTTTGGATTTCCATGACCAGTAACCGAATTTCATACGATGAAGTGTAACCGAATCAATAGCGACTAGGAAAACTTAAATAACTTTTTAAAAAGTTTTCCTAGTCGCTATTGATTCGGTTACACTGGTTATAAAGTCTGTTGACTTTATAATATACCTCTCAAAGTCTCTAGTAGTCTCGTTACATTAACGACTGTAATCCAGCAATCCTCCTCGCTTTGGAATGGTAACTGGGATTTACAGCATGTAGGTGAAAAGACAGCTGTACTAAATTATTATATTACCAAATAAACGACTGAAAGTGAAAAAAGTCACGTAGCAGACACTTTTAAAAATATAAATTCTACAAAATCTCTAGGCTTTTTAACGTAGGTCTCCGAACACATAATAACAGATAATGGGTGCACTAGAAGTAAGCTTTTTTTTTTTTAATAATTATAAACTAGCGCTTGACCGCAATCCCGCCTGATGGTAAGCAGTGATGCGATCGTTGATGGTAAAGCGCGCTAGTTTATTAAAAGCCTATTCACTCAGAAAAAACTGAGCGAATAGGAAGGAAGACGGCAGTTGAGCGAGGTGATGCAATGTTTAACCCAACAACACGACCAACGATGCTGCGCCAAAGGGAGATTAATCTGAAGACCCTCCACGACCAAACTCCCAACACAACAACATTAGGAGCATCGTACCCGGCACACATCGCAACACAACTGCTCAGACCCGTCCTCCGTACGGCTTCACCAGACATCATGCCGGAACACGACAAATCGCTTGGCGGCAAGGCTTTGTCTGGTGGGTGGTAACTTCTGCTGGCGGCCGATGTTATGGCCTACCACCGAGATGCACAGACCACAATCCGATGGCTTGAAGTAAATATACATCGCAACAGAAGAGTAAATACTAAAAAAAAGATAATTGATCTTGTATCAGATTCTACTGACATCTATTTCGAAACTTTGCTGATAATATTTAACCTCAACGTTAAATTATCATCAAATAAATATTTAAGAAAACGACATACCTTATTTAATAAATCACTTAGTGATTCTTTCATAATTTTCTGCAAGTATAGCTCCTCACTTTGTTGAAAGCTATATAACTGTAAGCCTTAGCCTGCAGTAATTTATATTGTGTACTATCAGGGTTATAATAAAGAGTATTGTATTATATTCTAAACATTAAAGATTATACGTACCCACAACATAAAAAGAAAAATAAAATTTGGTAAAATAATTATATTACACGAATAAAACATATTTATCTATTATTTTAAAAGTCCTTTCTTTCTTCAAATTAGTCCCTTATAGAATTATCCATTTTTATCTAGAATTAGATATTTTGATAATTGGTCCATTAAAAACTTATTTTTGCGAAGAAGAAATAAATCTAATATCAAAATACGTGTGATTTAACAGCAAATACGATGAGGGTTTAGTGAAAATTCTGATTTGAATGACGGCAAATGTTTCGAAAAAGTTTTGGCGCATGTAAATGAGCGATAGAGATGTCGAAACGAACTATCCCGGGTGACAGAAGAGGACGCAGCATTGCAGCTGCAGTTGCAGATACGTATGAAAAAAGGGCGCAAGCGAATTGCTCATAATTGTATCTAAGAAGGATAGCTACTATAGATCAGTAAATACTGAGGATTATTTTGGAGCAACCGACAGAAGACTTCAAAAAATTAAAATCATAAAATATTTGTTAACCAAAAAAGTGCATTAGAGCTCCATACAGACTAATTTTATTTTTATTTTTTTTTGTTTTCGTGGGGAATCCTTCAAAAGACACCCGATCTCTGGGGACCGAGTTCGGGGAGTGTGGGATTTTTACCTCACTAAAACCGCCCCGGTGATCACCATCCGCACATAGACGTGTATGTACATAGTATTGTTCCTTTCGTGGTGGGCATAATTTAATGAAGCAATGAGCGTATACATATTTATGATGTGAATCGGTGGCTACAATTTTATGCTCTTCAAGTTGAGCACTTCTTTTTAAAGTCGAAGATGTTTACATATTTTTGGAGCCTTGACAATGTATACATATTTTTGCTTCTGACTGTACCACCGTTTTTCCTGGGGTCACTTGATGGGTGCAAAAAAGTCCTCACTCTATGCGCCCGCGACTGCAAAGGTCCACTTACCTTTGTTAAGTAAGCGGCGGCGTTAAGGCGTATTAGGCACCAAGGCGGTTGAATCCTCGACGCCTCCTTCTCCGGGCAAGATAATTTCCCTCTCTATCCCGCTCAACGGCCTCCTTCTTGCCCATCACCGGCTTACAGAAGGAATCTACTTCTTTCCAATTTTCTGTAGCTAACAGCATAGTCTTCACTACTGCTGGCAGAGACAGATCTCGACCGATCCTGGCAACTATAATCCGTTGCTTCGAGGCCCACGCTGGGTACTGCTCAAGCGTGTTTTGCGCAGAATCTAGGATGCCTTTACAATGAAGGCAATTTGTCGTAGCTTCTCGTCCAATTCTGTTCAGGTACTCACCGAAGCAGCCATGTCCGGTGAGCACCTGGGTGAGCCTAAAGGAGATGCGGTGCCCCTTTTCAGCCAGTCCATATCCGCCAGGATGTCCAGCGGAGGAAAGCGTGCCAGAAGAGTTGCCGCCTCATAGGATATTGTTCGGTGTCCTCGTGCGATACGGATAGCTATTTTCCACTGCAGTCTATTTACTTTAGTCCTGCAGCGTCCGACACTTTACAATCTACCTGACCAAACAGGCGCCCCGTAAAGGATCATCGATCGCACGACACCCGCGTAGTGACGGCGAATATTTCCTCTTGAGGTCCCCCGAGATTGGGCAGCATTCTATACAAAGCACCCACCGGCTTTATGATCCAAGAAAACAGACACTCGAAATTCTCTTCGAAGCCCCACCGACCGTCCAGGACAAGGTCAAAATACTTTATGTATCGAGTCACTTGGATTTGCGCATCTCCGACACGGATAGTAGAGCTCTGTTCCTCGGCAGTTTATGGAACCATACGCAATGATTAATAATATAGATATTACCGTTAAATCAGTAGTAGATAAAATTAAACAGGAGAAAATAGAAATACAACTTCCTCGTTTGCACTCCTATTGTAGAGATATAACAAGATTTAAGGTTCGTGATTCTGTAGCAAAGAGAGGAGGTAAGTAGACATGGTAAATTGTTGCATGACAATTAAAAGCGAACAATTAAAAGCGAAAGCGAAACTCAAAACAGCTCTTCTCCGAGGTACAACGTTTGCCGCTGAAAGACGCACGGGCATTCTTCGAAGTCTAGGACCACAAACGCAAGCAATTCTTGTGGTGATGAAGTACAATTTTTTTTATGAACTCCGATCCGCACTAAGTTACAGCAGACAAATGTTACCTAAGTCTGCTGAAATAACAAAACCCTATTCCAATCTTCTTGAGTCCATGATACACAATTTCTAGCGAACCTAAGCCTGTGAACTCGGTACTCACGGAGTAATTTGGAGCCGCGGGCCAGGCGGTGACTGCATAATTGGCAACGAGAAGCCTCCTCCTGACCGTCCATAGACTAATATGCAGATTTCTTACTTCTTGGAGCTTGTTCTTAAGATCCGCATAGGAAGATTTGCGATTTATCAATGCGCGACTCACAAGAAAACGATTAACCCGCGGAAATTGAGTGCATGGCTAAACCAAACAGTTTTGTGTAGATAAAAGGTTAGGTACTTTTTGTTTTTCTTTTGTTTTAGAATTTGCATGTCTAAACCCGGCAAAACATGTTTGGCAAACAAACACTGCAAACAAACAGTGACGACACGATTGCTGCAGTGGCCGAGTGATCGACTGCTGCGCCGCGTTTCGCGGGTTCGATTTCCGCCCGGAACAAATATTTGTATGGCCTACAATGGTTCCGGGTCTGGCTGTTTGTGTACGTGATTTTATATGTTTGTAAACACTTCCAGGAAATTCCAAGTTAGAAAAAAAAAACAAAATATCTTTATGTATATACTTATACATATTAAATAACAATAGTCGAGGCTTTCGGCTATCAGACCATTGGGCGATAGGGCAATCGGTACAATGACAGCCGAGTTCACATTTCACATATCAAAAATCTCGTGTGCCAAGACGAGATATTTAATTTGTTTCTCTTTCTCCAGCTTACACGAGGTTCTCGTTATGTGGGATGGTAACATCGACAATCATCGCGAGGCGCGCGTCACTACTTCTAGCGGTACGTCTACAAACGCCGTTAGTTGCCGAAAGTTGCTGGTGAATATTCCTAGCCACTTGGTTGTGGCTGTGAAAATATTCTGATGGACTCACCCGACACGTCAACTGTCCCGTCTTTTATAATATATCTCTGGTAGTTATTCATCAAGATCGTAAAGGTCACCAAATCGTAGCAAGGATACGGAAACTAGGAAGTCTACATCGGGCTTATAAAGAGTCCGATAAAATCGCCCGTGAAGTCCCTTGCTTTGCCGTACTCTCTTGCCGTCAGCAGTTGTTCTCTTTCGCCACAGATAACAAGGGCAGAGCCACTTGTCTAGTGCTACCACATGCACTTCGGTTTTAAAAAATATTCTCTGAGACTGCACCCCCCAATCAGACAACTTCTCGGTTGTGGAGGGCAAGGAACTTACATCTAAACTGGAATGTGAACTATCGATCAAAACGCGGTCCGAGGGAGATAGCTTCACAGTAGCCCTCTGTCCTTGTTGTGTAGGGTGACTATTATAATGGAATTTATAAGGAATGTACGTAAAATATTTTTTTTTCACTTATATTACCTGAGTTTTAATGAATATTTAGGTATGGATGCGAACTTTTAATTTTCATTATTGACTTTTTTAAAAAAGGTGAATACATTTATGATGTACGGACGAGAGCAGGTCAATCTACCCGATACTGTACCTTTAAATAAATAAAATATTTGCGAGAAAGCAGAATTTAATGTCATTGTAAATAGCTAATAAAAGTCACTTACTTATTGTGCACACAATGTCTAAGTGCACATTTATTAATTATTCCGAAATTTATGGTCACCCTACATACAAACAAAATAACTTGTATATGATTACCTCAAAAAACTTAAAAAATTATATTCCGCATACAGAGTATTACTCACTATTGCAGCCGTTAATGGCACCCTTTTTCACAATCTTTTTTCTAATCGAAATTCTTGGTTTCAAACAAAATTACAAATAAAAAATACGGGTAACACTTAGAAAGAGACAGAGGGCTACTGGGACGCTTTCTCCCTCGGACCGTGTTCTCTTCAAATACAGTTTTATTTCCGATTGACCGTATTGCTCTTGTGATAGTCTTCTCTTAAATAAGAGACTAATTTCCTTGGTGGAGGGTCTTCGCATTTAAAAAACCTTGCAGCGTAGCGAGGTGAAGCTGAGCAACGAGTCCGGAGGTGGTGATCGTGCCCGTCGCGCGGCTGATCGTGTTAACATATTCATACTTTTGTTCTCATTTTTACTTTTATAGTGAAGGTAACATTGTAGCGATACAATATATACCTACATATACTTACTTTATATTCATATTTATATATCATTCACTTCTGCAGGTCATACGCATTCCAGTATTATGAGGCGCTGTTCTGATAACATTCTACTACATCGACACTCATTATTCAGCTTACAGACACAGTCTAAGTTTCGACGACTTAGCGATATCTTAGCGTAGGAAGCTGTTCCTATTGCTGGGCTGTATTACTTTTTCCTACTAAACTCAACACTATAATTTAATATTACTTATATTTACATTCTTACATCAATATTTTCATTGTTATGACAGTTTTCGACAACGCGGTTGAAAATGTCTGTAATGGCAAACTTTTTCTTAAAAATTTTTGATAGCCTGCTATTTTTCTACCGGATTTGTTATGCGAACTCCTTCAATTTATTTTTCCTATTACTTATAATTTTTGAAGATTTAGGAAACTCTCGCGGAGCAGTGACAGTTTTCGTTCTAGCTGGAACCTCCTCTGAACCAGGCAGGAGCCTGTGCTGACCTGTGCTGTGCTACTAGTACTAATTCTGCCGCTTTTTCTGCTACCTTGTGCCGCATCTGTTGGCGGCGCAGGTACTGTTGCCAGGCGCTGTTTCTGCTGCCTGGTGCTGCCTGGTGCCGCCTCTGTTGGCGGCGCAGGTACTGTTGCCAGGCGCTGTTTCTGCTGCCTGGTGCCGCCTCTGTTGGCGGCTGTGCTTCTACAGCCGACGCTGTTCTTCTGCTGCCGGCGCTGCTTCTGCTGTCACTCACTTCACCCATCTTCATCCATTTTTTTTTCTAAATCTGTTTTCTATTTTATTTATTTCCTGTTGTATGAAATCAATTGTCCCCTTTTTTATGTCTTTACACGACAACATGACAGATATAACTGACATTTGCCTAACTGATTCCTTCTTCTTGGTGCAAGATTATTATTATTATTATGCAAACAAAGTAAATGGAATTAATATAAAATATAAAAATAATTAAATATAAAAACAACTTATCCATACTAATATTATAAATGCGAAAGTAACTCTGTCTGTCTGTCTGTCTATCTGTCTGTCTGTCTGTCTGTTACGCTTTCTCGCTTAAACCTCTCAACCGATTTTGATGAAATTTGGCACAGACAATCTTTAGACACTGAGAAAGAACATAGGCTACCTTTTTTTGAAAAAAAATGATATTCCCGAGGGAAATCTAAAAAGCGCGATATAACCGAATTCCACGCGGGCGAAGCCGCGGGCGGAAAGCTAGTATTATATAAATTGAAATATTAAAGAGATAACAAAAAAAATATTGACTTACACGTTGGTGTTGCCCGTTAGCCGACGTTATCGATTCAGACTCTTTCAGAGCAGTAAATGCACAGGCCCCCAGACGATATCGATTCCGGCTCTTTCGGAACACAGACCCACATGTATACGATGCATACATCAGCCCGCTAGTTACGGCGAATCGAGAATTAGCAAGTCAGGCTAATAACCCTGATTATAAACCACTACCTGCAGTCTTAACAACAGTAAATCTAATTCCTTAACGCCTACACAAAAAAATGAGCTCATGAACGATAATTTAATAATTTATCCTTCTCGGCACCCAACACACGGTATGCCTTTTTCATTCCTAAATTATGTTGCAAAATAATACACACACTCGTATAAATCTTGTAAGTCTTCAGCTAACACGACGATCATCCAAAAATATTTTCACCTCTTTCGACCATTTCTTGAGTGACATCAAAAGGCGACCCGACCGCGGGTAATTTTTATCCGATATTCTACATATCACGTTTAATATGGAGAAGCTGACATCCAATGTCTCTCGTATATCTTTAAAAAATAGTTCAGTAGTAAAAGTTTTGAAGCAAAATTATTTTATCAACGCACAGATTTCAATTTTATATACTTTTCTCAAACAAATAATTAATACAACTGTTACAGACAGGCGTGACATAGAAGTCTAGAGATCTCTACAGAAACAAATAGGTGGAGCCGGGTAAATAAGGAACTAGTCCATGTACCCCAAGTTCTCAATGTCTGAATGCAGGGAAAGCGGGAAGAGGGCAGAAGTGCAGAATCCGCAAGTGAGGTCAAAGCTGGTGCTACTTTCCAGCTGTGAGCTAATTGTGAGGTGACAACCTGATTTACAGGACAATGGAATGGATGGAAATATCTGGTTCGAAACCAACATTTTAGTGAAATGTACTGAAATTTATATCCTTTAGTCTACTAAATCTTTGATAAAAAAAAAAAACTTTGTATTAGTAGGTAAGTAAGGGACAAAAATTATAAGTGAGACGATAGTTATTATTTTTCATTACTTATTTGTTGAATTGAATTTAGATTTAAATATTAATTGAAATAATAATTAAAAAATCGGCCAAGTGCGAGTCGGACTCGTGCACGAAGGGTTCCGTACCATATCTTTAAAAACGGGAAAACATCACGTTTGTTGTATGGAAGTCCCCTTGCAATATTTATTTAATTTTAATATATAACCAAACCATATAATGTTTACCTATTTCCGTTATTAATATGAAGCAAAAAATCACGTATGTTGTATAGGATTCCCTTTAAATATTATATTTTCAATTTTAGTATACGTTGTTATAACGGCAACAGAAATACAATCTCTGACAATTTAAACTGCCCAGCTATTACGGTTCATGAGATACAGTCTGGTGACAGACGGACGGACGGACGGACGGACAGACGGACAGCGAAGTCTCATGAATAGGGTTCTTTTTTACCTCTTAGGTACGGAACCTTAAAAATTTAATGTTGGTTGATAAGAGGGCGATGATTTAAAAAAAAAGTCCCAAACCAAAAGGTATTTCTAATAGCAAGTAAAATGTACAGTATTGTACCCGTTATCAAGATGAACAAAGCAAGATTCACCTGTGCCGGTAACTGTCACCGATTCACATTGCAATAAACCACAATCAAATCTACACTAGCTATGTGATTCTAACACATTATTGTTCCAATTACTTGAAGCATACTTGGAAATAGACCTAAAGATCAACAAACTTTGATATTTTTGAACCAAATACACAAACAGTGGCCTTCAATGAATGCACACTAGTTAGAATTTTCTCATACCAGTTAAAATCTTAATACATACACTATATTTTTAGTAACATATACAAAACATTTGTAGGAGAAAATTGTTGTTGCACAATGAAACCCTTTCAGTATCACGCGTCATGGCACTAAACTTGTGTTTTCTGCCATCATCGAGAAAACCCTGTGTATTTTGTTTCTAAAGAGTGTTTCATTGGGTTTCACAATAAATCAATACAAGCCTTGTTATTTAAAGAATAAAGCATTTCAAAGAACTATTACCGGTTTATCAGTAATAAGTTGTACCACAGCTGTATTGCAGTCCGTAATAAGTTATGGTTATTTCGTCCCGCCTAACTTCACGTGGAACAAAATAACCGCCGCGAAACTTTTCCAAATTAATTTTAATGTCGACTACATTGTTTTGAGTTACATGACTGCAAAATTAACATGGGAATCGAATTAGCCTTAGAATGGAATTAAAATGTGTTCTAAAATAGCCCAGCGCTTCTTGTAATTTGCAAAATGGGTACTGTTTGCTCAAAACTACTTGAAAAACTTGGAGTATAAATAATCACATTGAATTTCTCCCTTCTTAGTACACCCATTTCTCCTTCTTATCTTGTGACTCACTTTCAATATTTGTGTTCTTCACATAGAAAGAATCTGCGTTCTTCTAACAATATTTTTTTTTTACTTGGTCCTTTACATACGTCTGACATTGTTCACTCTTCATTTCATATTGACTGCAATCCCACCTGATGGTAAGCAGTGATGCAATCGTTGATGGTAAAGCGCGCTAGTTTATTAAGAGCCTATTCGCTCGGAAAAACTGAGCGAATAGGAAGGAAGACGGCAGTTGAGCGAGATGATGCAATGTTAAACCCAACAACACGACCAACGATGCTGCGCCAGAGGGCGAAACACAACAACATTTGACGCATCGTACCCGGCACACATCGCAACACAACTGCTCAGACCCGTCATCCGTACGGCTTCACCAGACATCATGCCGGAACACGACGAATCGCTTAGCGGCAAGACTTTGTCTGGTGAGTGGTTATTCTTCTGTGTAATCGCTTCCTCTTGATATCAGGAAGGCCACCAAATGGTTGCAGAGTTATATTGTAAACAATTAGGTCATCTCAAAACCTATCTCACATGTTTTAGTTTTGTGTGTATTACATGTATACATTTTTGTAATACTCTGTATATATAGCTTACTTAAGTATTTGTTTAAATAATGTTATGAGCTTTTTGTTCCATGTCATTGTTTTTAACTACAGCACCTGCCATCTAATCTCTTCACCACCCGTGATTGACTGATAGAAAACGCCTAAGGCATTAAGTCCGCCTCTGTACATTTCTTTGTGCGAAAGTGTAAATAAATAAATAAGTATTCCGTAATTATAATCTCACAGTTCAGTGAAAAAGACATTAATCTACCAAGCAGTTGTTTATAACGAGTTGCAGTAGGTACCAAAGCTTATGACTACTTTCTACCTTTTGCTGGAAGCAATTGCTGTGACTATTCATACAATTCTCGGCATGCTCAAAAGCAACTTAATCCCAGTCTTCTATTATGTGCAGCGTCCGGAACTGCTTTTTGTAGTCAGTTTGAATAGACTAATTTGTTGTACTTTTTACCCATTCGAAAATGTGAGTCACAAGTGAGTATATTTTGACATTAACTAGGGAATCTTTTTTATCTACTGAAAATAAACGTTCCTATATGTCGTCCTTTATTGAATACGGAAACCTTTAAAACTAGTTTGATAATAGTAGTTTATGAAACTGTTACATAATGAGGGATATTATGCACGAGTGTGAGTTTAAAAAAAGAGCGAAGCGAGTTTTTAATAGTATCACACGAGTGTGTAATACCTAATTAAGTACAGTTTCATACACTACTTTATCTAATCTCATACATTGTATTGAATATATGAAATAAAAGATAGAGATTGATACAGTTTATTTATTGGTTATTGTAAGTGCTAACATTTTGTTTATTACAATTATGAAACTGAATATGGAATTGTGTCGCGTTAGCGTTAGACGCACTCGCACTTGGTGTAGGTGCAACTGGTACATTAATATTGATTTCATTTCTATTATTTTCTATGGCGTTTAGAATTGAGTTAGACACCAATATTTTGTTTGTCATGGATTCATCTATAAAGCCTTCTGCCACGGCAGTCGATTTGCGCGTAGTGATATCCCCACCGGCGTCAATAAGTAGGGTCGCAGAAGTGCGTCTTAAGCAATGTCCAGTATACTGCTCTGAACTTGGAAGTTGTAGATAATCGGCCATAGTTTTACCTAAAGTTCTAAATTTGTTGATGCCAACTCTCTATTGCGTGCATTTTCCACGTTGGTAATTTAAAAGAAACAGGCATTTTTACAAGAAACGGGCCGTAGATTCTTTGCATATGTCATAATATTTTCCTGTAATACTAAACGAGCGGTCTTATTTATTTTTTGTATTCCGAATTGTTACTAATATTGTATTTTCGCAAACTTCCACATCCTGCAATTGCAAATTGTAGAGTTCTTGTCTCCGACAGGCACCCATAATACCGAAAATAAGTGCAGTCTGGAACAAATGAAAATAAAAATTTAGAATACAAGCAAGAACAAGAAACGCGCTAATACAATTTCACTTTAATATATTTAGTTAAACTAGTATGATACATTTAACGTACATATTTATTGTATACTCGTATGTAAATAGTACACTGTAGACTGCGTACACTATTTCTCTCTTCTTCCCCTTAGTATTCCATCCAAAGGTTGTCTGTAAAAGATCGCTCTTAGCGATAAGACCGCCCATTGTGTCACCCTTTGTAAAATCATTATATTTATGTTTCTGTAATCTATATGGTGTACATAATAAAGAGTATTCTATTCTATTCTAAAATCCAAATATTTATTTATAAATAGGTACCTTCGTTAAAAGCTATTCGCGTCCAAGAGCTTTATTGAGGAATGTATTTAATTGTTCAGGTGTAAACGTTTTCGCTTTCTTCCCTTTAAATCCTTGAGATTTTCTTTTCAAAATGCAATCAATTTTGCAAATTTCGATATATCAACTTGGATATATATGTTTAAAGTACTCTTTAGCATTGAATACTTAGACCACAGCGACGAACATTTAAAACTTTCAGACAGTTTAAATCTTTCTGAGACGAAGTAGCACTTTTATTCATTTTCCATGTTAAAAAACCTTGATAAAATTTATCGTATAATTTTCTTGACTTAATTGATAGTAAATTAAGACTGACTGCTGTCGCAGCCTCTAAAATATCGGGCGGCGTCAACTTTTCTTCACTGATTTTAAGAAACAATAATAATCAATTATGTGTCCAGCGAAACACAACAACGACTTGCATTGCAAAGAAACGTATTTGGCACCAAAATTCTGCACCCTGCATCACCGCGCACGCGCCAAAGCGCGCGCAGCCACAGATAAAAAATGAAATATTGCTGTCTATGGTTTGTAATCTGTACGGTAAATAAAAAAAATATTTCCTTTCGATATACTATTGGTAAAGTACGTAAATATAAACTCCTTTTTAGTTTTATATTTTTAATTTTTTGATATGAGAGTAGATAAAAGTTTTTATATACAATATTTTCTTCACCACCACCTTTCTTTCGAAATTCAAGAAAATGAAAAAGAGCAACTCATTTTGAAACAAAAGAATATTGACTACTCGAAATTGCAAACCGGCCAAAATATAATCTCCAGGTTATGATCACGTTAGGGTGCTACAGGCTATGTTGCTCAACGACATTCAGGCAAAAATGATATCACCGCTCCTAGACAGGACAGTTTTTTTCAAAATATCGCTAGGAGACAACCTAATTTAATTTTTCTCCAACATGAAGAACTGCATCAAATCGACATTTGATCAAAATACTAATACTATTGCTTCCATCATATCTCCACAAGCAAAGCCTCTAATCAAAATATGTTCCATTGGCATAAACCCTGTGGCTGTTGCTAATATATTAAATTGGGATCTTCACCTATTGATTAGTAGATTAACTACTAAATCTAGCTTCTTTGATGAATTTCAAAATGCTCCTGATAAGCCAACCAAAATTAACGTCTTAAAAACAAGTATTGGAGACATCCCCCCAATGTATTAGGGAGTAAATTGACTGAGTATAACCGACTAAATATATAAGTCGTTCCAAATCATAGACCATTGACATACACTTCTTATTCCTGCACTTGAAAAGAACCTGGGACAGATCCCAGGTTCTTAAATAATCCAAATTGAGCTCAGGTATCAGAATACCTGAGCTCGATTTGGATTATCTAGAGCATGAATAATCGATGCTAAACTCGTATGTTAGGGGGAAAAATACCGATTACTATATTCAATTAAATGTCTTTTTTGATATTTTTGACTAAAATTTTCATAATTACCTTTATAAAATCCATTATTATATTATGTACAAAGTAAAAATTACACAAAAAAAAACTGATGCATATCTTTTTATATTTTGGAGAAGCACAAACCATAAAATGTGTGTATGTTTTAAACTTTAACATATACATTGTTATTTTTATTAAAAAATCGGCAGTCACGTCGTAAACATGTAACGGCACGAATCAAATGAACAAATGAGCCTTTTTATGTATAGCTTTTGTATATGAGAGTTCCGTGGGCCTATTGCCAACGATGCGATAGTCGCTTCTTGTGTAGGAGAGTGGGGACTGTGCCAACTAAATTCACCCTCCGGGCTGAATATTTGGCACAATTCGACGGAAGGTAAATAATACAGCTGTAAGGAAACAAAAATGTTATAAGTAAATTTGGCACTTGGAGGACTTGCAAAATATTTTATCTATAATATGTTGTAGATGACATCATATCATGACATCATACTGAACTCTTTAATCGAGCCATAAAAATAAAAATTGATTTTATGCTGTTTTGAAGTCGACATTGCTGGCCGTGTCACCACGTTAACTGATAGTGTCCGTTACTACGAATTAAAAATGCACAGACATGTATACAAAAAGTTAATTACGAGCACAGTAATTATTTTCATGATTTTTTATGACATTATGCTTCGGGGACACGGGGAATTTAAAGTAAAAACGTGGATTGATATTGACGTTTCATTTAAAATGATATTGTAGGCTAAAACTTACCTCCTTTGCAATTTTAATTTACTATACCTAAAACGTCAACTATTTCTATATTTATTATTAATACATAGTCTATTGTCCCTCAAACAATATGGTCCACCTATATTCCGTAAGAACATGCAAACGGATGTATGTTTAAATAGTCGTGAAGTACGGTTACGTCATTTCCGCCCAGCATAATAATAATAATAAAAATAATAATTTATTTATTCAAAGACAACAATGGTCCAATGGTTAGTAACATAGAGTAACGTTTATAAAGTCGACGTACATGTGCCACAATTCTGGGCTGAAGAGCAAACACTCTGCTTCATCAAAGTCGATTACAATAACTTCAAGTTCAATCACGTAACAGGGCACCTGAACAATCAATATTCCATGGAAATCAAAGATATTACCATACATAAGCCACTAAGTTATGGCTCAGCTTATCACTTATACCTGAAACCTCTCTGGTATAGTCACTTTCTTTTTTTGGTTGAAGGCCATTGCTGTTGCCTTCAGACCCTCCTGCGGCCACAGGATAAGCTATCGCTGCTGGCTCCAGACCCTCCTCTGGCCTCTGCTGCTGACTTCAGACACCGTTACTACTGCTTGTGTTCGGCCTTTACTGCTGGCGGGTATACAAAAAGTTATGACCCTGACTGATTAATACTTTTTTTAACAGACTTCAAAAAGGAGTATGAATTTTATAATTTCGGAAGTCGGTGTCAACACCGAATATACAAAAACCAAAGACACCGACTTCCGAAATTAGTTATTTTTCACTTTTTGGTGGTTTTTGGAAGTCGGTAGTTTTTTTTTTTTGTAAAATAGTATTTTTTGGAAATATTTATTTAAATTTATTCCTAATCCGTAATTTTGGTTTAAAAAGCCTAAAAAAACTACCGAACCGAATTCCATAAAAATTCTATGGGACCAAAATTAAAGTATGAACAATGCTAGACATGACGCGATTACGTCACTTAAATTCAGTTTTTTGTTTATTTTAATTGATTGTTGCAGAAGCATGATGAGTACCTACTTATCAGGTGGTTGTCTTATAAATTTTTGAGGTATTCCCTTAATTGCCTATAGTCTTCATCATCATAATTTTTTTTTAATATTTATAAACTATACCACTTGACCGCAATCCCGCCTGATGGTAAGCAATGATGCGATCGTTGATGGTAAAGCGCGCTAGTTTATTAAGAGCCTATTTACTCAGAAAAACTGAGCGAATAAGAAGGAAGACGGCAGTTAAGCGAGGTGATGCAATGTTAAACCCAACAACACGATCAACGATGCTGCTGACAGGTGCAAATTTCTCATCAATATAAATGAATTAAGTCCAAATACAAAGTAACTACTATAAGAGAGAGAGAGGAGTTACCTTAACTGTCCTTTGTCTTCATCATTACAGCCCTAATGACAGTCACAACCTATCTAGGTGTAAATTCTTATCAATACAAGTTAATCACAAACACCAGGTACCTCCTGTGAATCGTTGAGGAGTTCCCTCGACTGTCTACTTCAGACCTTTATGACATTATAGTGGGAGCGATGGCGGAATATTATTTTCCTATGCGGACGATACAGCGCTTTTATTTGCGTCGAACAACTGGGAAGAGGCATACCGTCTTGCTCAGAAGGATTTTTTTAGGGCAAGGATTAGGAGGAGGACCTAGACATTGTAGAGGTACGATCTAAAAATGCATTGATGGAATTGAAGTGACATATCGAACGGTACAGGTTTCATCAATATTGACAAAGAAGGGTTGACGTCGAAATTGCTAGAATCATCGTTTCCTATCAACCGCGAGTAGTAAACAATATAATGTACTGGATATGAGGCTTGCTCATTATTATTACTCACGATAAGCTTGCATACATGTGTATGCAGGGTTATCGATTGTTCTAGATCTTTCGTATTTTTATATGTATACAGCGGCTTGATTCAGCGCGTGAATCAGTCTGCATTTCAAATGCAGCGAAACAAGCTATAAGTAAGTAGCGTTAATAGAGAATATCTACAGCGACAACTGCAATGAGCACTTCAAGAACTATGTGAAGTAAGTTCTGTGTTGTTGTTTGTGTAAGATACGGACTTCGTGGACATAAATAAGGGAAGACTTCGGTGCGACATCAGCTACCTTAGAATGGGGTTACTTTAAATCGCGGGGCAACATTGATCAAAACTTCTTTTAGAAACTTAAATGCAAATATTGAGAATACGGAACGCCCTAGGCCACATTTTTAGTCGTGTTGGCTTTAATGACCGTCAACCATCTTTCACTTAAAAGCATAGGCGTGTGCGGTGGCTCGTTTTGCATAAAACAATTGAAAAGGTGAGTAACTACATATTAATATCTTTTTTGAGCCTGCAAAACTTTGTCCGCAACTAATTAGCCCCATATATAGGTATAATGCAATTTATTTTTTTGTTTGTTTATTTTTAATTTGTGAAAAAAAAAATTATTGTAAGTAATTTCTTAACCTGAAAATTTGCTTATGTTATTAGCAAAAAATTAACGTGGGGCGACATTGATCAACAGACTGGGTGAGATTGATCAGTGATAAAGTAAACCTGCGTTTTAAAGTAAGAGTAAGTGAACTATTCTATTGCTTCAGAAACGAACGAGAAGATATAGCTATAAATTACAGTGACGAATTATGCTGCATCCAGAGAATATGATATCCCCTTTGGGACTCTATATAATAAATATAAAGGACACTTTACTAGAACTCCAGGTGCATAGGCCAATTTTGGCCATACCGAAGAAAAATCTCTGTTGAAGGCGGCAGCAAAATGTTCTGACTGGGGTTACCCCTTAACCGTACTTGATTTGAGATTTTTAGCAAAAGCTTATTTAGACAAACAAGGAAGATATGTTGCTAGATTCCAAAATAATCTACCGGGGTCTGATAGACATTCTATATTAAAAAAAGCACAAGGACGAATATTCGACAAGAGTCGCCGCAAATATAAAAAGATCCAGGGCAGGTGTTTCAAGGGAAAGTCTGAATGTATTTTTTGATAATTTAGAGCAACGTCGTAAAATAAAGGCTGATTAGAGTAAAATCTGTTGTATTTATATGATCAAAGTTACCCTAAAGCATTAAAATGCTCATAAAATAAAAATTATCAGTCGATTTTTTTGATTATTTTTTCCTTAGTATTGTTTCGGGTCTACTTTCGAATTCCATAAAAAACATGGGTGATCAAAGTATCCCCATTTAGGGTTTAACCTTGATCACTTACATTTTCTTAAATTAATAAAATTTTGCATGTTAAAATTAGCTTAATCAAATCTGGACAAAAAACCGATTATTATACTTTTAAATAATAATATTCTCGCTAAAAATAAGAATGTGACAGTCATGTAAAGTTAAAAATTGATCAATGTATCCCCATTTTACGTACGTTCTACTTTTCATTGTCTATTATCGACTGTACTATCGTTGTGATTACCAAGTTAATTTCCAATCTAGGTCGGGTGGCCAGATTTTACAATCTTTGCATATATGCAAAACGTTATTCCAGGATAGATACTTGAATTGTAAATGTAACCTATAATATAGGCATGCTATGATATAAGCAAAACAAATTTTTTAATATATGTGTTATGCAAATAAAAGTAATTTCTAAACAAATCACATTTTAGTTTGTTTTTGATAACGGATATTAAGACAGTATGAGGCGGGCCTGATAAATAAAAGATGATTCTGCGTGTCGTATAAAAGTCGCAATGCGGTGCATATTACTGTCGGCACCGTAGTGTAGCCAAAACCCCTCTCGGCAGTAAATTCTGCTAAACAAAACGTTATGTTCCGAGACATTTTTTGGTGTGAGTATTGTTTTTGGTGTGAGTGTTGTTTTTGTTTTTAGTGGGTTTACCTAGAACTGAAAAGTGTTTCATCCTATTAGCTGTGATATTACTACTGTATTGGCTACAAAATAATATAAAACTATTTACAACCATTTGCTATATCTTTTACAGTTACGTTATATGAAAGCAATTAACATTTACAAGTGAAAAGCAACAGTATTTTTTATTTTTTATTTCAGGAGAAATTATCAAATGACTTCTCCCGCTCTAGACGGAAAAACTGACAACAGTTTCATAAATTAAGTTTTGGCAAACCATCTTCATGAAAAAAGATTATGTTTTCAAGGTGCCGAAACGTTGAGATGGTTAACTTGTGTTCGCTCTAGACGGCGAAATGTATCGGGGTGGCAAAGTTCATAATAATAGTTCAAAGTTCATATAATTTCTTTTCAAATTATTTTTTTTTATATTCCCCTAATACATACAGGATGTATCTGACATCGTAACGCAAACTTCGCGAAAAGGCTACACCGCATGCCACTAATAAAATTATGATAGTCATATATGTCGTTAATGAACGGTTACAAAATTCACAGTGTTTAAAAAAAAGTGTCGGCTCGGCCTTTGAACGATACAAGCGTGCCGCTGTGCGGGTTTGTAGGTATGACGTTGATCCCTGACGTGAACTCTATTAAGTCAGCTGATAAGATAGTTTTTCGAGTTTTGTTTTCATTGCGCTTTTTTGTGTAATTAGCGAATTAATTAATTTTAAAATCTTATTAGGTCATAAAAGTATACAATTATAAACGATCTAAAGTGAAAAAAAACTACATATATTTTTTTTTAATCTTTAAAAAGCCGACGAAAAATTCCACAACTTGGGGGTTCAGAATCATGTACTGGATCCATGGTACTCGTTTGTGCGTCGATGTCAGATACAGCCTTTACAATAGTATAGTGAAGACTACGAAAACGCTGTTTTATTGTATAAACTTAAGGCTATTTATAATACATTATTAATATTGTGTGATCAAATGCGTATTGCACACATAGAAAGTACACCGTTTTCTGATACATTTACATAACCCCACTTCTAGAGAGTTATAGTGGGCAACGTTTGCATCCATTTAAATATGGAAATAGTTGATTTAAGGCTTTAGAGTCATATTGCATTTATAAATTTCTTAAAACATTAGTACTTTATATGTGGTCAGTGTCAAATTAGCATACAATAATAAAGGATAAACAGTTTTGTATACTTGTCATCGATATACTGCAAGATGCGACGCTATAATAATTTTATTATTTTCCCTATGTATAATGATTTCTTGGTTTGGAGGTCAAAATATAATTCCACACCAAACCAAGAAAGGCAACGAAATATGAATATTTGATAGAGCTATATAAGCTCGTATCTTTAGTAATTAAAAGTGGTAAAAAATGTTTATTTGGAGACTTCCTTGAATTAAATTCCATACTATTGCTAAATAGTTTCTAAAATATAAAACAAAGGTAGATTAGCATTATAGTATGAGTTGCGTTGGAACCAGGCTGCGACTAATATAAATATTTTCATTATATATTCATTGAAGCTTTTCATGATTAATATCTAACACAAGTTTTTATTAATTAGCGTGCAATTAAAAGTTATTGATCAAGTAAGGAAAAAGGTTTTTATATAATACTTCATTCATACTTTGTTGCATTTAGTGTCACATATATACATAATTACATAATCATATTGTTCCCACTGTTGGCACGACGCTGGTCTCCTCTCGATGACCTCTGGTGACCCGTAATATACCACGGTGGCCCAGTGTGCGGGTTGATAGATGTCTCATGACTTGTTTTTGACTCTAGGTTCACCAGTAAGGTGCCTGATGGGGTTCCAACCTCCGACCTACAGCTTGTAAGTCGCGACTGCTATAACTAGGATACCACTGTTCTCTATATACAAAATTATAACATAAGTTAGTGTACAGTAATCACTAGCAATAATAGCTTCTTCTGATAGTTGTCAACAAACATTCAAAGAATAAGTCCAGGCTAAAGAATATGATTAAATATTTATAAAACTATCGTCCAAAATGTGGAAAACACGTGTGAGAATATATTTGGCTAGTCAGCCAAGGTACCAGTGGCGAAGGGTCCATACAAGCCGATTCCCACCGGGTTACCTTTCAAAAATCAGTTCCATATTCATACAAAAGTATTTACATTCTATTTCATTAACAAAGTATTATTAATCAAATGCCGGCGCGATTTACAATAGCAATCGTAATTTTTAGCAATACCCTAAGTATCACATTTCATTTTATAGTCGTAAATTAATCAGCGCTTCAATTTTTCGTACAAGGAACCCGACGAATTTCAGCTTACCTCGGTCAACGTTTTACTATGAGGCGAAAAGAGACAGAGCGTGTCAGACCATCTCTTTCTAATGCTCGCTAACCGTCGGTAAAACTTGATAAATATAGGCTAATGCCAAGCGGCTTGTAGTTCTCTCCTCTCCTCTATTAGAAAGAGACAAAGAAACCACGCCACTACAAGAAAGGAAACACGACAAAATTTCAAAACAAGACGCATTGCATTAGAATATAAATAACGTTGTGATTGTGTATAATTTGCTTTATTTTTGCTTAATATTTTTGTTGGTTTTGGATCGGTGTTTGTGTGGTTCGGTTTTTAACACTTGATTATTTTTGTAATTTTTTATTTTATTTTTTCTTGACTCTTATTCCCTAACAATAGGTACTTAACTTAGTACTTACTAACAAGCATGCATGTGTCGTATGGAGATGCACGTCGAAAAAGGCTTTTCTCAAAGCCGCTTTTATCATACTTGAAAGACACTGTTATCAAATCATCAGTCCTTTTTTGTATGGTGAAGGTGGGGCTTTTGATATTATTCTTATCTCAAGACCTCCTCCAAGATATCCTGCAGTAGGTAAGTGTATAAGTGTTTATTTTTTTTGGACCGGCTTCCCTTTGTCAAAATTTCACCCTTCGCCACTGCAAGGTACCAAATGAAACTGATTAGGTAAATGAAACTGATTAGGTAAGTGAGTGCGCAAGTGTTCACTGTTCAAAAAAAACAAAACTATAGAATTCGTATTGAACTCTGGAGCAAGTAGTCATATAATCAACTCTGAGGAATTCTGAGTTTGAGAGGGGAAGTTTAGAAAGAGAAAATAAAAATGAAAATATTGATGTTGAAGAAACAAGAGAGGAGGAGTTTTCTACTTTTGAAAAAGAAGAACAAAATAATGGTGAACACTAGAAATGACAACAAAAATATGAATTTTTGGCACAGAGATCTAGCACATACACCTGTGACCAAGACTAGAAAAATAGTAAATAAATTCAAAATATAGTGATAATAATATTGACACCTGCGAGGTTTGCATACGAGCTAAGCTTTGTAGAAAACCTTTTAGTACTGAAAGACATAGATATATGTGGTCCAATTGATACTGACACATCTGATGTTTATAAGTACTTTATCACTTTTTTAGATGACTATACTCATTTTGCAAAAATTTATCTTATTAGATTTAAAAATGAAGCTTTTTCGAAAATAATAAATTATATAAACTTGTCTGAAAATAGTTTTAACTCAAAAGTAAAAACATTCAGATGCTATAATGGTGGTGAATATACATCAAACAGTTTAAAAAGATATTGTATAAATAAAGGAATTGCAATAGATTATACAACACCTTATACTCCACAACACAATGGTAAAGTTGAGCGGTTAAATCGAACAATTATGGAAAGAACCCGTGCCCTATTATTTGACATGAAATTACCAAAATATCTATGGGGTGAAGCGGTGTTGACAGCTACGCACCTAACTAATAGATGTTTTAAAACCAACAATGAGAGAACGCCAGCAGAAATGTGGTTCAATAGAATTCCAAATTTAAAACACTTAAATATTTTCGGTTCGTTGGCATATTTTAAAATAAACACCAAAACTTAATAAACTAGATTACAGATGTAATAAGGGTTTGTTTGATTTTACAAATAAATGGATATAAGATTTGGGATCCTCTAGAATCGAGAGTTTTGTATTCAAGGGATGTGACATTTAATAACAGTCCCAAAGACGTGTCTGAATTTTTAAAGGTGTGTAACAAGAGTGTAAAAGTTAGTGATATTTGAAGAAGATGAAGAAAATATTAATTCTGAGTTTGAGAGGGGAAGTTTAGAAAGAGAAAATGAAAATGAAAATATTGATGTTGAAGAAACAAGAGAGGAGGAGTTTTCTACATTTGAAAAAGAAGAACAAAATAATGGTGAAGAAAATGAGGTCTTTGAAGATAGCATGGGAGAAGAATTATTAAATAATAATAATATGTTGGATGGAAATTATGTGTATGTTGATGCAAAAGAGTCTGTTGAAGAAACTAGTAATAGAATTTTGCCAAAGAGAGATAGAAGGCTACCGGTAAGATTGAAAGATTGCGATTAAGAAACATCATTTTTTACTTATAGAATAGAATAGAATACTTTTTTTATTTCAGATCGAAGTCCATAAGGTTAGCAACAATTTTACTTAAGTTCTAGTATTAGTAGGTTACAGACACAAATATACATAAAATTAAATTACAACTTAGCGCGGAGCTGCATCCACCTCTGCCACATGGGAGAATCCCACCGATCCGCGAACACACTTAGAATACTGTTGTTACTGCGGCGAACACGCGACATCAGTGATGCGCATCTACTCCTAATAATGGCAGTAAAATCATTAATATTATTATTATCTGCAAACATCCCTGACGCACTACAACGCCACGGCAGCCCCAACAGCACCCTCAGTGCGTTATTATATTGAACACGTAGGTCGCCGAATGCCCTCTGAGTGAAGTTAACCCACAGGCTGCACGTGTAGAAGGATTGACAGTAAGGCGTAAAAGCGTAAGAAGTTAAATGAAGACATTTTTTATGGAAGTACCGTTGGGATACAATCGTGGTGAAAATAAAGTATGCAAATTAAGGAAAAGTCTTTAGGGACTAAAACAAGTACCGCTAGTGTGGAATAAGTGGTTAACTGAATATTTAAAGAAACTAGGTTTTAAACAACTAAAATTAGATCCATGTTTGTTTTTAAGTAAAGAAAAAGAAATTTATTTAGCAATATATGTTGATGATGGAATTCTAATTGGAAATAGTAAAAAGAATTAAATAAGATAACTGAAGGACTTGAAAAAAAAAATGAATATAGAAGATTTGATAAAATAGAAAAAATTATTGGAATTGATATAAAGATGAGAGAAAATTATTTGAAAATTTATTAGAAATCTTATACTGAACAACTAATGAAGAATTTTGGATACGGCGACTTAAAAGAAAATGCATTTCCAAACATTTTAATTGATGCACATCAAGAGGGGAAAGTAATAGTAGTGATGTGCATTATTATAGGCAATTGATAGGGTTTTTATTATATTTGGTAAATAAAACTAGACCAGATGTTTCATTTCATGTTGTCTATTGTAGTAGACATCAAGAGTGTCCTAATTTAAATTTTACAATTAAAATTTCACAAATTTAAAAAAAAAAACATAAATTTAGGTATCTTAAAAGCTCTATGTCTACCGGTATTCAGTACCTACGTGGAAATAGTTCAGTGTTGACAGCATACTGTGATGCAGACTTTGCAGGTGACCCAGATACTAGGAAAAGTACAACAGGTTTTGTAGTTATGTACAGTGGTGGTCCTATACATTAGTGCTCCCGTAAACAGTCTGTCACTGCTCTCTCCAATACAGAAGCAGAATATATTTCTGATGCTGAATGTATCAAAGATTTAATGATGTCCAAAGACTGATTAAAGAAACCGCAGGGCAGACACCAAAAACACAACTATTTGTTGACAATCAATCGGCTATTGTTTTAATTAAAAACGGAATTCTAAATAGAAGAAGCAAACACATTGATGTAAAATATCACTTTATTAAAGAAAATATACACACATCAAAAGTGTCTAGGGATCAAGCATTTTTATGCGGATTTCTTGAGATTCAGATGTGGCTTTGTAATAAATTTATGATTTTATAAATTTATATGGATCCTTTTTGGTGCATTTCATAATTTGAATCAGGAACTGTGAATCAAATTCGAGTAAAAGATGAAAATCAGCTGTCAATATTTTCCCTATAAAAACATACAACGCATTGAAGACATTATTAGTGCTACTGTTTCCCTACTACTGATTAAAACCAACGTTATTATGGAGCGGCGACGTCATTTAAGCAGGGAAGAAATGCTCAGAGCCGTGGGAATGATAGAAGCTGGTTCCCGGCAACGTACTGTGGCTTTAGCTCTGAATACAAGTCAGAGTGTTATCAGTCGACTTTGGACACGTTACCGAAGCACTGGTACCGTGGCTGAGCGCCATGGAGGACGGTATCGCTGTACCACACGGAGACAAGACCGATACATTCAAATCTTAACTCGAAGAGCTCCAACAATAACCGCCATGATGTTAGCCGTGAGGCTTCATCACTCTTCAGGGAACTTAATTAGCGACCAAACAGTCAGAAACCGCTTGCATGAAGTGAACCTTCATTCCCGAAGACCGCTACGGGTACCACCTATAGCAATGCACAATCGTAGGATTCGATATCAATGGGCTCTTGAACACAGAAATTGGGCAGAAGAACAATGGCGTTTCGTGTGCTTTTCTGATGAGTCTCGTTTTGGTATGAGACCGGATACAAGACGTATACGACACTGGAGGACCCCTGGACGCCAACAGCGATTAAAATCCTGCCAGGAAGTCCATCCTTATAGTGGTGGAACCATCATGGTATGGGCGGGTATTTGGATCGGCGGAAGAACTGAGTTGATTTGGATCAGAGGCAACCTCAACGCTCAAATTTATGCTGAGACGATTGTATCAGACGTCATCGTTCCTCTACAAGTGCAAATCGGTCCCTTATTTCAGTTAATGCATGATAATGCACGACCGCACACCGCAAGAGTTGTAAGACAGACTCTCGCCGCAGCTAACATCAATGTCCTGCCCTGGCCTGCTCAGTCGCCAGACTTGAACCCGATTGAGCATGCATGGGATATGCTACAGAGAAGAGCTCTGCCGAATATGGAGGGTATCCAGTCGCAAGAAGACCTTTTTTTGTTGTTGCAACGAACATGGGCGGCCATTCCACAGCGTGATTTGGATGAACTCATTTTGAGTATGCCAAACCGATGTTCTTGTGTTGTTAGTGTTCGCGGTAGAAACACGGATTATTAATTGTTTAAGTTACCCAATAAAATTTTAGAGAAAACTGTTATTTCAGTCTTTTTTTCGAACTTTTGTGTTAGTGGTTCAAATGTCAAATATCCCTTTATTAGGAAAATGGCAAATTTCTTTATTAATGCAAAGGTGACTTGGTTTATCGTTACTGTGACAAACGAAAACACTTTATTTGATGAATCCTTAAAGAAAATTTTAATTAATATCAATCAGGAGAAAAGTTATTGCAAAAATATATGTTGATCCCTAGACACTTTTGATGTGTGTAGATCAAAATTTAATTGAATTTTTATATTGTCCAACCAATTCTAACATTGCTGATATTTTGACAAAAAGATTAGACGGAACAAAGTTTCTACGTTTAATAAAACATATAGTGAGTGATCAATGTCTTCTGTGTGAACGTTAATAATGAAGTGAACTTAGTGGAATAGTGTTTAATTACGATAGTTGATAGATGTTATATTAGATATAAATGTTTTGGTAGTTGATACGAAATGTAGGTATTAATTAGAAGTCTCGGATATTAATTTGAAATTATATTAAGGGATAGCTTTAATATATAGTATGTACAATGAAATGATAGGTAGGGAATAAAAATATGGGTTTTTTATTGAGACAGGGAGTTTAAGATATAGACAGGGAGTTTGTTATATATAGGGACATTGTTGAAGTTATAGATAGGGAGTTTGTTGAATTTATAGATAGGGAGTTTGTTGTAACTATAGATAGTGAGTTTAAGTTGTAGATGTTGAATTGAAGTTTTATATGAGTTGTTTTGTTTTGAGGGGGTCACAAGTTATATATAGGCTGTTTAAAGGTTATGTATTGAAGTTACTGTTTGAAAGTTATGTCTCGGAGTTTATACAGTGGATGAAAATTATATTTTGAAACAATATAAAATTCACAGGGGATGATGAGGTTGAATTTTAATATTGTCTTTGGCTGATTGTTTTTATAAAGAAATTAATTCAAGTTTAAAAGACAGATTCGACAGACAGGAGAAAAATGTTTTGTTGTTTCGTAGTTGTAAAAATGCGATCACAAAGAAATGTTTAAATTTATATAAAAGGAAATTACAAGATGATCCGTATAACTGTTTTAGAGTTTTGTTTTAAACATGAAGTGCAAATAAAGAAAGAGTGAATTATAGTTGATTTATTTTTTGAAGCTTTTACTACAGAATCCCAAGAGGTACTGTATTCTATTTATTTCATAATTACAACACAAACATTTTCATTGACCCTTCATATTGAGTTTTTGTAGTAAAGACATGTTTTTGTTTTATTTAAAATTGAATATGTAAAATTAACCCTGATTGTTTGTGTGATAATGTGTTGGTTCTAGTTTCAGAAAATAAGTAAATAAAAGCAGAAGTGATGCATATTTAAACCAGTGTTTTACTTATTAAATCTGTCGACCTCTCGAGACCTTCAACAGTGTATTGATGACAGATGACACAGCGTAGCTGGCTTGCTGGAGCGATTTCCTATGCTGTTTAGTGTTTTAGCATGACTTGGCTTTGACTACGGACTCCGATTGATATTTACTTAAGGACTATTTGTTGTAGCTTCGTGAATTGGTTCTGAGCGCAAGACTGTGCCACACATGATGCAGATTTTTTCAATAGCAGCCAGTCTTTTGAACAGGGTTGGTGTTCGCCTAAGAAACAGAGATGATGCTGGGGAAATGTTAAACATTTTAAGAGAATGGATGTCTTTAGATAATAATGGTAAAAAATACACATATGAATAGAAGATCTTCTTAGTTTATAAGTATAACAGCTGACAGGGATAACTTGATATCATTCCCTAGAATGGAGATTAATGAATTAATTCTTTTTGCCTTAGGAACATATCAAAATAAGCAGGCGCGATCATATTTATGGAGAGCATATCTGATTTCATGGTGGCTATAGTAAAGTATAAATGTAACGGAGCACCATTTCAGAGGAAAATATTTTAAAATGAAAAATTAAATCAAGGCATATATCTAGGAAGCAGTATTATATTTATATTTTAGTTGGTATATCATGGACAATAGGTATTGTAGAGTATTGTTGCAAATTTTTTTGGTAGAGCGTCGCACAGTTGGATAATGTGCACATACGATAATTGTTTGGTACCTGCTGAGTAACTAGATTCTGTGGTTGTAAGAGAAGATATGGAATAAATAAAGGAATAAAACTGCTTAACTAGATTCTGTGGTTGTAAGAGAAGATATGGAATAAATAAAGGAATAAAACTGCTATGTATGTTTTATTTCAAAATCACATTATTTATTTATTTTAATTATAGTTCTACACCAATCATCATCGAACAAAATACATTCAACACAAAAAACATGCAATGGGCGGCCTTATCGCTATTGCGATATCTTCCAGGCAACAAAACAGATTTTCCCGATCCACAAATGGGGTAGATACACAAATGAAATGAAATGAAATCGTTTATTAAGCAAGTAGGATCACCGATCACTTTTACACGTCACATGTTTTTTTTTAAACTAGATGAAGCCGGCATTTCCTAACTGACTACCTCTGAGAAGAAATAGCCGACACAAACTCAGGGATCATCGTCTTTTTTCAAGTCCAGACATTAAAAATGAAAATGTTTACAATAATTTACGTTATAATTACGCATATTGCTTAATAACAATGCTTAACAGAGTGAGCAGCTCAGTCCCAAGCCTCTCTGTCCTATAAATAATCTGAGATTTTATAATACCCCTTTTTGCAAAGTTTGGCCTTTATATAGCTTTTAAATCGTTTAATGGGTAAGTTTCGAACGTCCATGGGAAGCTTGTTGTAACAGTGTATACATTGACCCATGAACGAGTTGCCTACTCTGTGGAGACGAGTGTGATGTACAGCAAGATTGTGTTTGTTCCTGGTATTTACATTATGAACATCGCTTATTTTCTTAAAATTCGATATATTTTTATGTACATACATAAGATTTTCAAATATATATTGTGAAGCTACAGTTAGAATGTTCACCTCTCTGAATTTTTCTCTAAGAGAATTCTAGGACCAAGGTTGTAAATGGCTCGAACAGCCCTTTTCTGTAAAACAAAGATGGTATTGATGTCCGCACAAGTTCCCCAGAGAAGAATCCCATAAGTCATAAGACTATGAAAATAACTAAAATAAACAATTCTGACTGTATCCACATCAGTTATCTGTCTAATTTTCTTAACAGCAAAAGCGGCAGAACTGAGTCTACCCGACAGCTTCTCAATGTGAGGACCCCATTGTACAATACATACATATACATAAATAAATACATGGATACTGAACATAACAGGTAAGCAAATAAATTAGTCAAAATGTGTTTGTTGAACAAGATCATAATGAAAAGTAGTATTCCTTCACAAGTCTCTTGAAACCCTGCAACGACTCCGCGCGTTTTGTTTTAATTGGCAGTGCAATTTATAAACGAGCATTGCACAGAAGTTGAAAGCGATTCTTGAGATAAAGAGGGGTGAAAGTATAAAAAAGCACATTATTATAGAAGGGAAAGAATATGAACATTCAGAAGAAGGCGATCACCTTCGGTATTTTTAATAATATCGCCGACATTAAGCCAATTATGTTTTGAACTCCCATGTCATAAGTAGTTGGCGACCTTACTGCCATCAATAGAATGAATAGAACAGTTTTTGAATTCATTTAAATTTCTTAGTATTGTATAATTGGATGGTACACGTGTGAGCACAATGTACTTGCTGTAAAGCATCTATTTGTTGGGTTAGTCCTTTTTATTGACTTGATTGTGCTCTGGATGTTGAGAGTATGTCGTGCTCACTCAAATGTCTCACTGGTGGTAGCGTATGTGTTGGGTCATTAGGTTCCCTTCAATATGGTTGAGCTGAATGATGCTGATCCATACGTCATGTTCGTGCACGGCTGCCGTCAGAGGGGATTGGTTGGTCATCTCTTAGCTGCCACAGCGTATTTTAATTTCTGAATTGTTGTTTTTTTTTTTTGTTTTTTCTATAATAGACGCTCTCAGCGTACAATATGTTGCTGCATCGTTCTCACACGGTTGATTTCAACATGAATGATATAATCAAATATTTGTATCAATAGCTTGATAATTTAAAAGAGTGTTCATGGAGTTTCTTGCCTGTTCTTCTCCATAGGTACTTACTCTTTGGAATGGGCGACTAGCTTCATCTTACTGACTGACCGACCTTCTGACAATTCAAAAGTGCCTGTAGCTGGTTTAATTGAAATAAATGCTTTTATTTGATTTGATTAATTTCAAATATCTTGTTGTTGTTTGCATGGTTAAAAACCTTACACAAGTATGACTGCTGTACAGTGGACTGCTTGCTGTGTCCGGCCATTGCTTTACCTACTAATATTTTGATTACGAAAATAGCAGACAAATCGTTACTTAAGTAAATGCTAATTAGTAATTTGAATCATATAATTTTGTTTTTGTTATAAAGGTACCCCACTACAGCATCGTATATAACAATCAAATAGATAACATAGGCTACCTCGTCCACTTTTGCAGTTTAGTTATGGTTGTAGGTATAACAATAAACCATATTCATTATTACATTATCATAACCTCAAAAATATTTTTTTTAAATTCTTCCCTTCCCGTTTCTTGGGAAAGGCAAAGGCAGAACCCTGCAGCCAATCGAAAATTACAAATTACGTAAAAATTCTAAGCTCCGCCGTCGTCAAGTATATATTTGCAATGTGAAATTGCTAAAGGTGGTAGGCGAACCATTTAATCCCTGTATTAAGCACGGTTGCGACATTTCATAGCCAGGTCATAGTATGTATGGGCAGTGGCCAATATACTTTGTAACTAATACTTCACTTTAGTGGTGCTGATTTAGTAACTGATGCACTATACAAAAATATTCGCTTTGTCAACTCGCAATATTCCAACGGATTTCTTTTCGATAAAATAAGTTTAGTTTTGAAGCAGAATTAAATGGTTTTATTGAAAACGATACAGTGACACTTTAATAGCAGCTTATAAATATCATGCCTAGCCCTACGGTGCCTTGTTTAGGTACTTTCTGCTTTCCATTTGACTTCGTGGGAACTGTATTTAAATGTAATCGTGTGTAGAAAGTCCTTAGCAATTAAAACAATACCTATATTATTTGGAAAAACTTTTATCAAAGTAAATTATTTAAGAAGGTTTATTATTTAACATTGATTTTTCCTGGATTATTAAATTATTCTTAGAAATTATAAAAAATATATTAATACTGCTGCAATAAAACAGTTGGTTAAATGTTAGTAAAATTTTTAGACAAATGTTGAAGGAACTGGTCTTTATATGACATGGTGGGTAGGCCATAGCATCCGGTGCCGGCAGAAGTTACCACCCACCAGACAAATTCTTGCCGGCAAGCGATTCGTCGTGGTCCAGCATGATGCCTGGTGAAGCCGTAAGGATCAGGGGTCTGAGCAGTTGTGTTGTGATGTGTGCCGGGTACGATGCGACAAATATTGTTGTATCGGGAGTTTGGTCGTGGAGGATTTCGATCTCCCTCTGGCCCAACATAGTTAGTAGAGTTGTTGCGTTTAACATTGCATCGCCTCGATCAACTGCAGTCTTCCTTCCTATTCACTCATTTTTTTTTTTTGAGTTAATGGGCTTAATAAACTAGAACGCTTTATCATCAACGATTGCATCTCTACTTACCATCAGGCGGGATTGCGATCTAGCACTAGTTGTATAATTATTAAAAAAAAAATTAAATATACAGTAGATAATTTTTCATGATGCAATATTAAATACAACCTGAATAGGCACTGAACGCATATGGTTTAGATTACTTACGCTTTTCAAACCCCAATTACCTTTACTGTACAAATAAAATGATTTTAAATTACCCAACGGCATGTGAAAAATGTAATCGGTTAGATTTGATAACTCCCATGAGTAGCTAATCGAATCGAACTGATGTATGTATATTTTTACGCATCCAAAAAGGAAAACACGATATTTTTTGCTAATACCTGAATAGGAAAATAAACTATGATAAAGACATTATAATGATCTGTTTAACCAATGCTTTCTTTCAATACAACGTCAGTAAAATCAAGTTAATTTTCCGTAGTGTCGCGTGCAGGTTTGAAGTTTTAATGCGAAGGAGTCCGGTTGTGTAGTAATTAGGAGGTGAGTACGCGTCGCATCGGCTGCGGCGGCGCGACGGTCGATAGCTGGAGCGACAGGCGGTGCCGGCCCGGGTCACGCCTGCCGCGATCGATACCGGCGCGGCGGCGGGAGCAGTTGAGCGCCACCGGACACGGAGCAGCAGTCCGCCTCGCGACACGGCGACGAGCGGCGAGCGAGCGAGCGAGCGCGGCCACGCGGACACACGCGCCTGCTCTCATGCGACTTACGGCCGCGTCATGAGCGGCGCCCGCCCCCGCTCTGCGCCGCTCCTGCTGGCGCTCGCGGCCGCCTTTCTACCGCATGCCAACCATGTCGCGTGAGTACCACCAGCATCTGTACAGCATCACTATTTACTAACTTGTTTCAACTCAAATGTGTCCCCGTTGATATAAAAGTTTAGTACTATTGCGTGAAAGACGTGCTTAGACAATCGTAAATTGTGGCAGGCAGTAAACTGGAATGCATAAATTTAGGACGTATCATTACAATAATACTCGTATTATAAAATCAATTGTTGGATTTTGAAGTGTTTGGTGGTTTTGATAGGCGGTTTCGTAAAAGATTTGTAACCACGCGAGAAAATAGCAGTTTAACAAAGACGAAAATGCTATCGGTAATCATAGTTTTAATAACACAGGATACCACACAAACATTCAACGAACGGAAAAATTCTACAATGCAATCACACAATATTTTTACTAAGAGTACAGTACAGCGTCGGCATAATATGAAAATGTAGCGAAAACCTCACACATCATCGCAAATCATGCGTCAAATCTTCCTTGAACGTGTTTACTGGTAACAACTATTTCCCGCACATGTCGTGGTCTTGCTATTATAATAATTAGATCCACAATAATATGTTAGGACCGCATGACGTCACGGGCGACTCGTTCTTTGTAATTCACCTTTATTTTTCACTACAAAGCCTTTAGACACAAGAACGAAACATCGAAAAACAATCGATGTTGAGGTTCATTTCTTATTGTTAATCTCAGTCTTTCCCAACTCAAAAATGCGTTAATTAATTTTGTAACTACTATTTTTGAAAATGCGGGAATTGCAATTTTAATGGATCACTGAAACACAGATTTTAGCGTTCTCATTAGTCTTTCCATTAGAATTGTCGCGCTTAAGAGTGATAAATTCTCATATTCCCACTTAGTTCGCGGAAGCTACAGAAATTAACATTCCTTTATCGTGCATAATTATATGTATTTACTGTTTCCTAACATTGAATTGTAAACACAGTTTTTGAATAGCACAATTCACTTAATTACATAAATTTCGCGGGCTTTAAAATACGTTACCAACTACTGTGGCAGACCTAACCAGAGTGTAAATATCCATGAAAAAAATGAAACTTTTCATTAGGCACACCGCAAATAAAATCTTATGAAACATTTCCCCGCAGCGCTTTCCACTTAATTAATAATCTGCTTTCAGTATTTATTTAGCTTTCCTCGTTCCAGCCATTTGATAACAATGTAAATTTGATCACGACGAACGTTGCTGTTACTCATTAGGGGTATGTAAATTCAAAGCCAGTGCTTATTGCAATCAATATTGACATTAATCAAATATAAAACTTTTGATTTATATAACAAGCAATTTACACATAAATATACCATATACACAAATATATCCCCTGTTACACGAAAATATCATATGCTCACATACAACAACTTTACATAATATATACAGCAAATTTATATAGTAGACAATTGTATTTCAAAATTATCATTATCTATTGGGCATACCACAAGACAAGTTTCAATCTATAAGTAAGACAAGAGCTTTATTTATGGCTGAATTTGACCGAATTTATCAAAGAAATAGCAAATATTATATATACTGAACGCAGCTTTATGTATTATTAGCTTGTATTTACTCTTTCAAAACTTTTAAAATCTTAGCACAATTTCGACCGTATTGAATTGCCTAATAGACCCCCGCATTCTTCTTACGTGTCTCGTCAGTGCCGAGTATGCGCGCACGCGATCAGTGCATTACTAATCACCAGCCGTATAGATACTAAAAGCACTTTTAAAAGAAAATTTGCTCGAGTGACATCGAACGAAGCAATATTAGCCCTTTTCACAATTGATGTAATGCATTTAACTAACAAGTAATTCATAAAAGTTTATACTTTCTTCATAAAAGCAATTTTGCTGATAAGCTACAGTACAGTAAACATATTTTATATAAAGAATGCTATTAACGATACTTTATTTATAATTATAAAATTTCATTTCAACCATAAAGTAGGTTATCACGTTATATCGCTTATAGAAAATATAACGTGCAATATTTATGTTATTAAACTTTAATACTGAAAAAGTATTAAAATCGGATTTTTTGCCTCCGCCAGTTGCTTTAACGCGCAGAACTTGTATTTGCATACACGATCGAGTGCTCACGCGACGACGGCTTACACGCGAACAGGTATTTAACTGATAGCCTTACTAACTTTAGGTATTAAACCAATTTTTAAGTAACTCACATGGTACGGTGTTTTACAGTCAAGCTATGTTTTATTACGCCCCTTTGTGATGAATCGAAAAGTAACCAGTAAGAACTAACCCTTGACCTAATAAGATGGTTATCCAGTAGTTTTGGTTATCAATGCTTTGAATAAATTGCAATACACTTGAAGATATAAATTATTTGTTGTGTACAACACACAGCAATTATCGCAGACAACAAATGTTTCATCATTTTGGCAACCGAATTATTCCTATAACAACTCTTCATGTAGAACATCTACAGAGGTATTTTAGTTATAATAACCAGCTAATAATGAAACAGATATGGTACTTAAGGCACGCACGTGATTAGGTTATTCAGATCAGTGAATACGTATGGCACGTGTATTTTGAAAGACAAGGATTCAGAACCATGTATATCTGTTATTAATTAAGTTTCTATAAACAACGTTAACTAGTAAAATAATGTTTCTACGAATTTTCAAGTCACTGGCATCGGCACTCCCTCTAAGCGCCGTCGCGCCATAGTACTTAGCTACACCGCGCATGCTCATGAAATTGGCCTGCATGTTATAGGAAAAATACGTTGAATTCCCTGCCACATTAGATTCTTTATTAGCGATCCGACTGTGATTCGCACGGTTTTGCGTCTAGACGGGACGGAGATAATTTTTTTAATTTTATGTAAATGTTGAGTATCATAAACACAAACCATCTAGAATATATATTTAAACAGCCTTCAAATCCTTTAAGTCCATACGTTGGTCACAAATACATATAAAAAACGATAGTTACAGATCAATATGTAAATAAAAATCTGTAGCTATCTGAGTGAAATGAATATAAATGATAGTCATAAATATAAACTCTCCTCTCGTATTTTTAAAATTCTTTCGCGTGTGAATATTTAGTATTGGATGTTTTTAATTGTGTTTATAGGATCAGTGAAAAGTCTAGAAAAAAACACGGATAATTATAGAACTTCGAGGGTTTCCGTTGTTTGTTAACACGCTGAACTTCTAGGTTGAATTAGGTTTTGGATTGTCCCTTTTTTTAGAAAGCCTTTTAAGTTATAACATTACGCTGTGACCAACAGAAGCGAAGTATCGGGAAAATATTATGAGCGCGGTGCGCAAATATTATGTGCCATGTGTAAACGGTTCAAATTACTAAAAATGTTCTAAAAAAAATCCGCGTCAGTATAATTATGTCTATATTTTAAAACTGACTTACAATAAGCGTAACCTTTTTTGTATTCAAATTTGTTCGAAATAATGCAATATTAGAAATTATTTGCCAAAGAGTTTTTTCAATATAACTAGCATTAAGGATTTAATATAAAGTTTACCCAGATATCGTTATTGAAGGGCTTTATGTCTAGTCAGTTGAAAAATAACAAGCCATCAATAACTTGAAAGTAAGGTTGTCAGGGTGACGTAATAGCGTTGTCATAATATTGTAAATATTGCTGTTACAATGAAACCGTAAGTTTGTATTGGAAAAGTGTTGTTTTGACGTGACAACGTCTATTAAATTGGTACGGCGTGGAGTCATTCTCGAAAACACCGTAACGGCCGAATCTGACGCCACAAGGAGTCCACGCCTACTTTACCCCCACCCCTAGAGCGCCCGATGTGTAAACATGTAATAGACGTTGTCACGTTCAAATATCGGCAGTAGACGGAGTTCTACAGACAACCAATTTTTTAGAAGGAAAAATCACCATCCATCGAACGTGGACACAGTTTCTAAAGCTGAAAAGTTATTAAGTTGTCGAAACTAGTCATTAAAGTTGAAGACTGTATCTGTGAACTGATTGTGGATGAGTATTGAGTCCTGTCGCCATGGAAGAATTTAAAGAACAACGGAATGCTTAAACTGACCGGCAGAAATCTATGCAATAGTGTTGGACTGGTCCAGCATTTGGTCAAACACTGCTTATACCTCGCATCCCAATGATTCCAAATGATTTTGATGACCTTTTAACTCTAAAATCGCTAAATTTTCCTTATCGTTTGCTGTAACAATTAATAAATCACAAGGACAAAAACATTTAAACACGTAGGTATCGATTTACGTTATAGTAGGGGATTTACTAAAGCGCGGCAGATTAATATACAGTAAGATACCTTGAACCCAGCTATTTATTTCCACCAGATATGAGCCTCATTTATAAAGACGCCCGTCAAGGATATAGGATCAGATCAGTAAGAAAAACTGTTCATTTCAAATTCTCGGGCGCGTCAGATCAGGGTAGAGTGTGTTAATTACATGCTAAAACGTGTATGTTCCTCTGATCTGACAATATAAGTGTGATATAAAGAAAGGGGAGGGCAACAAAGTTGAAAAAAAAAAAACTCGACATTCTTCGAGCGTAGTTATTTTTTTTTTAAATGGAATTGATCAAGATTTATTAGAAATATAATCTGACGATTTTGTTGAAGTATCACCTTCATGGTCTCGAATGTGTGTAGGCTGGTTATAAATATGTTTTAAATATGTCTTATTAGAAAATAGACTAAGATACGGACTTTGTTATTCTGATTACAATGGTCGTGCCTGCTGTTTTTTAGGTAACTATTTTATTATACTTTTATGTGATTCTTACACCACTTATAGCGTTGTTATTTGTTTTCCACGATTTTACCCAACAGATTTCCACAAACCGAAGTAATAAAAATTAATAAATAAAGTTTAATTCGTGCAACTAAGCCATGATTTTAACTTTATCCCATAATAATCTGCTGTATTTTAGGTATATTATTGTTCAAAAATTTTCGGAGCGAAAGGATACAGCAACATAGAAGACCGAGAAGACTTTCAATGATTCACTCATAACGATTCAGCATTGCATACGTGCTTCATTTGCGAAAAACAACGTCAACGCTATCAGGGCCGTGAAGTTCGCTTAGCTATCAATAGATGAAAAGCTATTGAGAATATAAAAAACACAGCCATAGAAGAAAATGATGTATCGATGCTGGATAAGCTTAGTTCTTTCAGTGAAGATTGCAAAATTCCTTGCCAAAAACGTTGCAATGTTGCAATACTTGCTAGACATTTATAAGGTTGAAAATAGCGATTTTTTAATAAAAACAAAGCTTGCAGTACTGCGTCTACTATTCTATGCGATATGCTAGATGAAAGAAAATACTCACAAAAACATTTTTATAATTATTTTGTTATAATTACAAGTATTCTCCTAAAAAATACTCAATTTTTAATTTACATGCTGTTTCTTCAGCTTTTCAGTTATTTAAGTTTCATTCATGATCTACAAAAAAAATTGTCAGATTAGGCGCATACCTCTATGTAATTGTCAGATTATGAGACAACAATATTTATATGCATGAATATAAATATTTGCACTGGTCGTGCCTCGGAAAGAACGTTAAGCCGTTGGTCCCGGTTGCCATAACAATTGGTCTAATTGCAATGCTTCGATATCGCCTTCGGGTTGTGGAGGTCAAACGCCAGTCGCTTCACGGAAAATGTCGAAATTTCGCCAGCAATTACACTGGTAAAGCGGACCCCCAGACTCCAAAGCTGAAAAAAGCTTCGGATGAGCTTTTTAATTTCACTTTACATCCCCTTCGAAAATCTGACGCGCTCGATTTTTTTTTTTTTCAGTTTCAACCCAATCAGTTTTCAATTAACATACATACATTTTCTAAAATACGTTAAACATGGATTCTATCCATATCTGACGCGCTCAAGTATGTCTAGGCAACAGTTTTTTTTTTTACATTTTTGAAATCTATAGCTGCTCACCCCACCGATAAAAAGGTAAATATCATTATGAAATTTTTTTACTTATCAGTTAAGTCTCGCACCCAATAAGTCTATGACGCTCGAGTAAATCCCGATTTAGCTCGGTGGACTTCCTTACTATTAAGACTGCTTTTCATACGGCCAATTGTATTTCGCGTTTGTTTTTCTGCCACAAAAAAAAAAAAAAAACGAAATACAATTTACAAAAGTAATTTAAAATATATTATTTTAAAACTTCTTAATCGCGGTAATAATAACAGAATTTTATGTGGACATTTTACTTAACTTTTAACTCGTCTCGTATTTTTTAAATTCTGTCTCGTTAAATAATTCGAATCGGGCGAAGTTATTATTTTTTTTTTTTTTTTTTAATAAAATTATAAACTAGCGCTTGACCGCAATCCCGCCTGATGGTAAGCAGTGACGCAGTCGTTGATGGTAAAGCACACTAGTTTATTAAGAGCCTATTCACTCTAGCCTTGACGACACGAAATTGTAGTCCGATGGAAACACCGCCGCTGGCAAACTGTTCCAGTCCCTCGATGTACGCGGTATAAAGGAGGAGGCGAAACGCTTCGTCCGGATCGTAATGGTGTTAACAACGTAAGGGTGGAAACTCGCCGTACGACGGGTCGTCCGATGGTGGAACAAGTTTATAGGAAAAGATTACTATAAAAAATACGATAAAGTATTTAATAAATAATAAACTTTTTAAAGCACTTACAGCAGAGTACTGTTATAGTAAATGTGAGCACGGTAAATTCCTCTACTCACGGAATAGCGCGTTTTTACTGTTCATTTTCGATGGCTTATTATTGGTTTTAAGGATTGCAATGGAGATATAATTTTTTTTTTTTTTTTTTTTTTTTTTTATTAAAATATAAACCAGCGCTTGACCGCAATCCCGCCTGATGGTAAGCAGTGACGCAATCGTTGATGGTAAAGCGCACTAGTTTATTAAGAGCCTATTCACTCTAGCCTTGAAGACACTCAAATTGTAGTCCGACGGAAACACCGCCGCCGGTAGATTGTTCCAGTCCCTCGATGTACGCGGTATAAAGGACGAGGCGAAACGCTTCGTCCGGATCGTTGAGGTGTTAACAACATAAGGGTGGAAACTCGCCGTACGACGGGTCGTCCGATGGTGGAACGGAGATGGGGGAATTAAATCGTGCAATTCCCTCGCACACTCCCCAGAATGTATCCTATAGAACACCGAAAGGCTGGCTACTCTACGCCTGTGCTCTAGGCTTTGGAGACCAACTCGAGTTAAATCAGGGTCACCAATCAGCCTCTTCGCACGCCTCTCCACTGAATCCAAAGTGGCCAGGTGACACTTAGCAGCACCAGCCCAAATGTGGCTGCAGTACTCCACACACGAACGGACCTGTGCTTTGTACAACATTAGAAGCTGCCCTGGTGTGAAGTACTGCCGGACCTTTGCGATTACACCAAGTTTTTTGGCAGCCACCTTGGCCTTGGACTCAATGAACCGCCCAAAGTTTAAGTTCGAGGAAATCTCAACACCCAAAAGCTGAAGGCGGTCGGTACACTCCAAGGATACATTCCGGAAAGTAGGAGCCAAGGTGAACGGGCTCCTTTTGGCGATGAAGAGACACGCCTGCGTTTTGGCGGCATTGAATGCTACAAGATTGGCATTGCCCCATTCGGAGACTGCCTGAAGTGCAACACTCGTTCGCTCTACCATGGCCTCTCTTTCGGACCGGATTGATTCCCTACTAGCCCGAGCATCTGGCAGGTATCTCTCCACAACTGTGCTGTCATCTGCATACCCATAGATACCGGGCATCAGCAGATCGTTAATATGCAGCAGAAACAGAGTTGCAGAGAGAACAGACCCCTGAGGAACACCGGCATTAGTCGACATGGGCTCAGATGAGCATCCGTCGACAACAACTCGAAGGGACCGTTCAGTCAGGAAGTCTTTTACCCAGCCAGTCAGGCTAGGGGAAATGCCGTACGCTGGAAGCTTACTCAAAAGGCCAGCGTGCCATACCCGGTCGAAGGCCTTCGAGACATCAAGGGAGACAGCAATCGCTTCCCCATTTCTCTCGAGGGCCTCGCCCCACAAGTGAGTGGCATACACTAGTAGGTCCCCAGTTGACCGATTGCGGCGAAACCCGTACTGTCGGTCACTGAGGAGATCGTTACCTTCCAGGTATGCCAAGAGGCGCGAGTTCAATACACGCTCCATAATTTTGCAAAGTATGGAGGTGATCGAAATCGGCCGATAGTTGGTAGGATCGGCACGACTACCCTTTTTGGGCACGGGCTGCACGTTGGCAAGCTTCCAGGACTTGGGCACTATACCAGTCCCAAATGAGAGGCGGTACAAGCGTGTCAATACAGGAGACAACTCGGGCGCACATGCTTTTAGAACAATCGCTGGTATACCATCCGGACCACTAGCCTTATTCACGTCCAGACGACAATTTATCTTGATAATCTCATTAATTTAAATATTTGCTTGATATTCCACGTTATTTATTAGTTGGAAATGATAACCTGCTACTATGTAAAAAAAATCACTTTTTGATTTATTTATCACTATATCGTCGCCGTAGATTGAAAACCTCGTAAGTGCAAAAATGGTAACTTTTCAGGAGGAAGAAAAAACTGCGTGCTGTAAATTTTTTGTACGGCGATTTTATATGTTTTTTAATAAAAAACAAATAAAAGTCGCCGTACAAAAATTTTTTTTGATTGCTTTGATTGATTTGGGTATGAAAGCGGGTTAAATCTCCATATTAATTAATATTAATATGGAGATTTAACCCGCTTTCATACCCAAATCGGTTCAGTACTATAAGATTGCCCAAATGAAAATGAAAATAAAATGAAACTACAACAACAACAAGCAACGAACGGCTAGGTATTCACACGAAACTGACAGTTGCGCGGGTTTACGAGGTTCTCATTTAGTGTCATAGATATCGCTACGAGCATCGAATGAACAAATGAGTCAGATCAGGAAGTGCGTAGTGAAGTTTTCTTCCCAAAAACGCAATCAAATAAATTTGAGCAAAAATGCATTCCCGAGGTTTGCACTCTACGGTTACGATATGTAGTTTACACGTAACGTGACGACGACGGTTGGTTTGGCGGATGGTAAGACGAACTGTTAGACGAAAGGTAAGATGATCGGTTAGACGGCCAGATAGAGGAAGCTTAGTAATAGGGTGCCGTTGGCACCCTTTGGGTTTGGGGGCACTAACAAGATAAAATTTGCATTTACGAGTAGGTTTAATATCAAATTTGCATAATCTAGGCAAATAGTAGATCGTATCTAATTAATATGGTATCTTCTACGTTCGATACTCGATACTAGGGTTTAGACTAAATAATTATCGGTACCTACGTCATACCGTTTCATTATTCAATTCATACGTAAGTACCTTGATTTTATACTAAGGCAATGCTATTGTCGTAATATCTTGGATAGCAATGTAGTTACTTTTTCCTTATATTTAACTTCAGTAGTTCTGGATTTCCAAAGTTTTATAGCAGTATAGTTTATTTCAAGTACCAAGACTCACACAAACAGACAGCAGACATATAAAAACAATATGTCTGCTGCAGCATTGTTGGATGTATTGGCAATCCAGTCTGTTGACAATCATCGCACAATATGTCTGCTGCAGCATTGCTGGATATAAAGGCAATCCAGTCTGTTGACAATCATCGCACGGACCGAGTTGGCGCTACCCCGCACTTTGCACCGGACGCGCACATCGCTTGACAGTCGCGCCTCCACAAACATGCCCGAGGCGCTGCAGTGGCGGGCAGCCTCAGCTCCGCCATAAACGCGTATTGAACTGAACAAAGCTGCGAAACAGGCGTTTTTACTAAAAAAAAATTAATTTAATTAACTCATTCAATAATCCATTTAACTCAGGTAATCCCATATTACAATCATGAGATACGAGCCGTGAGATTACATTAAATCTCAAATACAATATTCAATAAAAATAAGCAAGTTCATATTTAGCGTTTTATACGACAGAATCTAAAACTTGCCATATACATACTTATCACCAATAACTAAATCCTTCAAAAGTGCTAAAGAAAAACTATTTTTGTTTTTACATAGGGTTCGGAAGTTTAAACTTCAAATCAATCTGATTGTGTAACAGTGATCTCGGTCTCAGTCTGTTGCAATAAAGGGCATTTTATGCAAAATAGCTGCCAAGATACAGCAAGACCAGATAAATATTAAAATTTGAAAAATGGAGAAAAAGTAAAACGTTTTCTGAGTAAAACGAAGAGTTTGGTTTACTGCACACTACGTAATCCTGGGTATGAAACAAAAAATTGATAATAAATACTTCTAACTTCTTACATAAATCCTTTCTAGTGCGCTTTACCATCAACGACTGCGTCACTGCTTACCATCAGGCGGGATTGTGGTCAAGCGCTAGTTTATAATGTTATAAAAAAAAAAAAATCCTGAGTCCACCAACGGGCTGCACCATGACGAGCGAGGCAAATACATATGTATACAAATTCACTAACTTACGGGTATGGTAACCCAGCTCCCAGTTCCATATGTTGGTGGTAGGGTTTTTTTTTGTCGGTCTCCGTGGCGCAGCGGTCAACACGCCTGCCTGCGACGTGGAGGCCCCGGGTTCGATCCCCGGCCAGGTCGTGATGGAAAACAATCTTTTCCGGATTGGCCTGGGTCTTGGATGTTTATCTATATATGTATCTATTATAAAATTAAGTATCGTTGAGTTAGTATCCCATAACACAAGTCTCGAACTTACTTTGGGGCTAGCTCAATCTGTATTATTTGTCCGTATAAATTTATTTATTATTTATTACCGTTAAAAGGGCGTATGCAAGGCAATAACATTTTAGATGCTCAGTTCCTGGATATAAATAGTTCTCAGAGGAAGGAAAAGTAGGCAATTTCAACACGGAAATAGTATAAAGCTCAGCACAAATGTTTTTAGTAAAAAAAATCACATGTATCTTGTGCTACAAACCTAATAAATTTTGCCAAGAGCAGCTATTCAGATGATCTTAGCAAAGACCAGCAAAGAAGAGCTACTCAAAAATACCACTTGTTCTATAGCATTCAGTACACATCTAGAACGTGTTATTTATTATTGGTATGAGCTGCACAGAAAGCATTAACAAAATGGCTCGATGATTACCGCTACAGTTTTTTGTTCTTATATAAAACATGAGAGAGGCAAGCTTAATAGAAGACCTCTCCGCCGCATTTGAGATTGCCTTTTAAATTGATTGAAGAGTTCCATATAAATTTAGCAAAAATTATCCCGGGTACTACCATTACTTTTGGAGGAGAGGAAAAGAAAAGAAAATCATTAATGAATTGCAGATTTCCACACAGAACACATGATTTAGTTTACAAGCTATTGAGGACGCCACCAAATGGAACGAGTATCTCTTCTTTTTTTTCTTCAGTCTATAGAGGTCCTCTGCTGAACAAAGGCCTCCGCCAAGGCTTTCCACGATGACCGGTCTTGTGCTGCCCGCATCCATCGGCTTACGAGTGTCTCAAGCGTACTTAATGCAGAAGTTTACATGTTGGTTTGATGTCCGAGCTGCAAATAATCAAAGTTATATGCCCGACCCAGTTCTCGAAAATGGCGTTATCACATTGTACTGGGCTCGAACCATCATCACTAACAGGTCTATTGTTGCCAATTAAGCCTGATATAATGAGGGTGTGTCGAACTGAGCGACGTGCAATGGTTGTTGACATAACCATTTCTCACGATGAGAACCTCGTGAAAGCCGAGAAAAATAGACAAATCACGTATCTTGGCTCGCGAAATTGTCAACATGTGGATTAAGCAATCTTTGTACCGACAGTCGTGAGAGTCATAGCCATTGGCAGTTCCAATCAATTAGCCTTGACAACTCAATATTTGAAATTTATATTTGTGACAACACTGAAGGACAATCGGCTATACTTACAGAAATTTTATTCGCTAACCCCAGACATCAAAATTTTGGAAAACTTCATTGCATCTCCTGGGTTCCCCAATGTAGAAAGTTTTTCCCATTTCGTCGACGAAAAAGTTTAACATTTTATGGAAATTTCGGATAGACTTTCTAAAATCAATTTACACTCGACATTCACCCTAATCAGAAATTGTTGTTTCGGTCCTAATATAAACTTCAGCTTGACATCATGAACTATCCTGCAGCAAGAGCGCTGCTCGGATGGCACGACACGCCAGCATTAATGATTGAGAACCCAACGGCTTGGCATGCGACAGTGGAAAGAGGCCAAATGGAATGACTTGGAAGTTGGGTAGGCCCTTATGTGGGATGCTACCTGTGTCGACACCCTCGCGCCATCCCATCTTCCAAGTTCAATGGGCTGTGCTGGTGCGACTGCTGCAGAAGTAAGTGAGGTCAGAGTGATCATCAATTTTTCATGATATCGCCAAGGGGTTAGCTGACTCCTTACGTAACCAGAGGGCTGGTTTATTTTTTAGCCCAAATCATCAACAGTTCCATCCTACATGGTAGGTAATGCTGTTAGCCTTTTGGGCACTTATCCCATTGACAGCGATGTGAACGAATGTTTTGATGCCCAATGAACTAAGTTATTCTTAATTTTAAATATTTAAATATTATAGTGTTTACTAACGAAGTCAAAAGTTTGTGGAGAATTCCAAACCAAAATCGTTTGTACAGGGTTTCATCGCCCTAGTAATATGTCTTGGACGACATAGATGGTGCTAGTATAGTATCTACTATATATAGTATACTAGCGCCATCTATGTGGAAATGACAAGATATGTATATATTCCAATCAACTTGTTTTTTGCTAGTTACAATGTTACTTAATTTTAGCACGAACTCTCCTACGATATAACAAATCTTCTAAAGCAATGCACGTAATAACTAGCGATTCGAACTCGGTAGCATAAAATTAACAGATACCATTATAAATCTCATCATAAATCTCCACCATTTTCGACGGTATTATTGGTAGGTATCAATGTATAATACTGGCAACATTTTGTTTGACCGCGTGCCCTGCTGCAGCATGTATTGCCATGTGAGTTTGCGAAATAATATTTATTTTTAGGGGGTATATTTTTTAAGTTTAGCCAGGCTTTGTAGGTATTAGTAAAATTAGTTATGGATACCTAGCAATACATTAACGGATTGTATATATATCTTAGATATTATTATTATTACTATTTTACGTATGCGAAACCCGAAACACGTGCCCAGTATTTTTATGTAAAGAATTTATGTACAAAATTTCAAAAATCTATCACGGTAAATCACAAACTGATGAGCTATTTATTATTATTGTATTATTGGGAATCTCTGTAGTTGCTTATTCTGAATAAACTATATTCAGGTTTTGTATAAAGATAAAATAGCGTTGTATACATATATACATATTTTTTGTTGTATATGCCAAATCCAAAACACGTTGTTCAGTATTTTATTGCAAAGAATTTATGTACAAAATTTCAAAAGATATGATAATTATCATGATATCTTTAAAAAGTATTAAAAAATATTAAAAGTATAAAGAAAAAATAACATTATATATGTAAATACACACATCAAAAGTGTCTAGGGATCAAGCATTTTTATGCGGATTTCTTGAGATTGAGATGTGGCTTTGTACTAAATTTATGATTTTATAAATTTATATGGATCCTTTTTGGTGCATTTCATAATTTGAATCAGGAACTGTGAATCAAATTCGAGTAAAGGATGAAAATCAGCTGTCAATATTTTCCCTATAATAACATACAACGCATTGAAGACATTATTAGTGCTACTGTTTCCCTACTACTGATTAAAACCAACGTTATTATGGAGCGGCGACGTCATTTAAGCAGGGAAGAAATGCTCAGAGCCGTGGGAATGATAGAAGCTGGTTCCCGGCAACGTACTGTGGCTTTAGCTCTGAATACAAGTCAGAGTGTTATCAGTCGACTTTGGACACGTTACCGAAGCACTGGTACCGTGGCTGAGCGCCATGGAGGACGGTATCGCTGCACCGAGACAACACCGATACATTCAAATCTTAACTCGAAGAGCTCCAACAATAACCGCCATGATGTTAGCCGTGAGGCTTCATCACTCTTCAGGGAACTTAATTAGCGACCAAACAGTCAGAAACCGCTTGCATGAAGTGAACCTTCATTCCCGAAGACCGCTACGGGTACCACCTATAGCAATGCACAATCGTAGGATTCGATATCAATGGGCTCTTGAACACAGAAATTGGGCAGAAGAACAATCAATGGGCTCTTGAACACAGAAATTGGGCAGAAGAACAATGGCGTTTCGTGTGCTTTTCTGATGAGTCTCGTTTTGGTATGAGACCGGATACAAGACGTATACGACACTGGAGAACCCCTGGACGCCAACAGCGATTAAAATCCTGCCAGGAAGTCCATCCTTATAGTGGTGGAACCATCATGGGCGGGTATTTGGATCGGCGGAAGAACTGAGTTGATTTGGATCAGAGGCAACCTCAACGCTCAAATTTATGCTGAGACGATTGTATCAGACGTCATCGTTCCTCTACAAGCGCAAATCGGTCCCTTATTTCGGTTAATGCATGATAATGCACGACCGCACACCGCAAGAGTTGTAAGACAGACTCTCGCCGCAGCTCCGCGTCTCCGTGGTGCAGCGGTCACCACGCCTGACTGCGACGTGGAGGCCCCGGGTTCGATCCCCGGCCAGGTCATGATGGGAAACGATCTTTTCCTGATTGGCCTGGGTCTTGGATGTTTATTTATACATGTATCTATTATAAAATATAGTATCGTTGAGTTAGTATCCCATAACACAAGTCTCGAACTTACTTTGGGGCTAGCTCAATCTGTGTGATTTGTCCATATATATTTATTTATTTATTTATTTAGCTAACATCAATGTCCTGCCCTGGCCTGCTCAGTCGCCAGACTTGAACCCGATTGAGCATGCATGGGATATGCTACAGAGAAGAGCTCTGCCGAATATGGAGGGTATCCAGTCGCAGGAAGACCTTTTTTTGTTGTTGCAACGAACATGGGCGGCCATTCCATAGCGTGATTTGGATGAACTCATTTTGAGTATGCCAAACCGATGTTCTTGTGTTGTTAGTGTTCGCGGTAGAAACACGGATTATTAATTGTTTAAGTTACCCAATAAAATTTTAGAGAAAACTGTTATTTCAGTCTTTTTTTCGAACTTTTGTGTTAGTGGTTCAAATGTCAAATATCCCTTTATTAGGAAAATGGCAAATTTCTTTATTAATGCAAAGGTGACTTGGTTTATCGTTACTGTGACAAACGAAAACACTTTATTTGATGAATCCTTAAAGAAAATTTTAATTAATATCAATCAGGAGAAAAGTTATTGCAAAAATATATGTTGATCCCTAGACACTTTTGATGTGTGTATATTAAAAATAAAGCAATCCAAAAAGCAGCTGAGCGATGGTCAGTCCCTTTCGACGGCGCCCATTCACTAACACAGTCGTGTGGATCTGCACCATTCAACTTAACCATTTTGAAAGCAACATACATAAGACTGATATAATGAACATTACTCTGAGCCGGCAGGATACGTTTATGCGCTCTTGTGGAGCAGGACCAGCTTGGGGCAAGCATTTTTATCACGGATGTTATCCCTAAACTCATAAAATACTTAACTGCACGAAGCGTTTTATAAAATTTTAAATTAAATTTCATTTAGTTGATCATTTGGGACGATATTTCATTGTAAGATTTGAAACTGAACGTACCCAAAGGTACTCCGTGAAACATGAGACTACTTTTTAGTCAGTATAAAACTTGTTTGAGGAAATCATTCCTCATTTCTATTTCTAGCTTAGCTCTGTTAAACGTAGATCCAGAACTGAGAGATGTATGTTGGTGGGAGTGTATTTGAGAGCTTTCAATTTACCTGGTTTCATAATTACAGTTATTTGAAAAGATTTTTCTATAAATAACCATTTTTTACGAGCTTGTGAAATGTCTTTATAAACTTTATTCTAAAGCTTTCAAGTTAAACGTAAAGATATTAGCTTGACACACATGTGGGAGTGGCAAGAGGAGGCAAAACGGCAGACAGAGCTCTGGCGGGATCTCATGGCAACATGGAGGGTGCGATTATCGCAACCCAGTTGCTGGGCCCGCCACAATAGCGGCAGTAAGTCCCCTCTTTAAGGAGTGGCTATAGGCGCCACGACACCCTCACCTTTCGCCTGACGCAGGTCCTCAATGGACCCGGTTGTTTCGGGAGGTTCCTGTTTCGGATAAGGCTCCCAGGAAACGTCAGGGTGTCACCATTGTGTGGATCGTCCCGAGGACAGGGTAGAGCATAAGGTGGAGGTCTGCCCGGCTTGGGTAGAGCACCGCCGTGTCCTCGTAGCGGCGATCGGCGGTCGCGTCCGACCCTGGTCTAGGCGATGGCCCGGAGCGAGAGTGCATGATAGGCCGTCACGTCCTTCTGCGAAGCAGTGATGCTGGCAAAGGAGGGGGCGCCACTAGCCGCCGCAGAAGACGCCCTGGTCTGGAGACGTCATCGAACTCCCAGCCACCGTAGGCGCACGCCTGCGGGCGGTGAGCAATGGGCAGCTCGTCGCCCGGTAAAGACCAGGCCCGAGTCGACGGAGCGTGTTTCACGCGCTCCTTAAAGAGATGTCAGCACATCGTGACAGGGTGTCCACGAAGATCAATGCCTGCCGAGTTGTTTTAAAAAGAAACCGTGGCGCTGTCGCGCAGGCAAGTGAAGAATCACGGGTGGTTGGTTTTTAGTCAGTAAAAGTCTGACTCGCCCTTCCGCTCCGCCCAGAGCGGTAGAGGTAATCTCATAATTTCCCATCCCAAAAAAAGTTATTAGCTTGCAATTAAAGAAATAAGAAGTTTACAGCTAGCTCATATAACACCGAGATTTTGCTACGCGCTTTCTTACATCATCATGTTGCCTCGGGACGCTTCACTATCGATCAATACAAAAGGTACATAGTAGCTATGAACCACTGAAAATAGTATTCACAGATATTCAATGTATACAACCTATTTTAAATGATAAAAAAAAATATTTGCATTAGCTACCGGATAGAACTGTTTGTTAAAGAAGCACGGGAAATCGACGGCAGGAACAAAATGAAACCCTATGCTTGAAAGTACAAGAGCAAAAATGTCCCGTTTAACGATGTCCCGCGTCCCGCGTCCCGCGTACCGCGCAGGGTAGGTTTGCCTCGCCCTCGCTCCAAGATACGGCGGCGTCTATTTTTAGACAGCTGAAAAAAGGCGTCAAATCCCTTAAAAATTTAAGTTCAGTGCGTATGTTGGAGACTCGTGAATGTACTTTATTTATAGCATGAGTAACAGTATATAAAAGAGAACCTTACATACAAACATATATATATATATAAAAGATCGACTAAACTTTCATGGTTGTGTTTTTTCATTTATTTACTGCTGGTATAATATTGTTTGAGACCACAAATATATCATTATTATATCCCGCCTATTCATCTACACAATGTGCCACGTGAATAGCATATTTTGGTACTACAATAAATTAACTATTCCTTTACAATTACTGGTCCACACCCGTATAGTCTTGAGAACCAGTTTTAACTTTGAGACAAAGAAAAAAACCGACGAGTTACTTAAGAAACACCGGAGTACAATTAGTGACGAGGGCTTTATCTAAAACACCTCAGGCAAAAATTATCAACTTTTTAAAAATGTCGTCATTAAATAAAAACGCTGCTATATTAAGCTTCTTTATCTACTTATAATATACGACATTACATTGATATTTTTTTTTTTTAATAAAATAACCAATATTATTCTTAATTTATTCTTCACCGAACGCTAAAGAGAATTCTTTGAAAATGAACACTCAACAAGAAAAGAAATTAGAAATTTTTAACCAAGAAACTTCTGCATAGTCATCAATGACAGCCAAAGTTTCTTCGCATCTGATGACCGCAACTGCATCTCTAAAGCCTGGAGACGAGAGTAGTAAAGGCTCTAAACTCCTATTAGCACAAGCTTACGATGACGACTCTAAAATAAACAATAGACTTAATACTACATCTATTTCGTCTAATGAGTTCGATGCTCTGATATCGGGCATAGAAAGGAAGGAACACCGCATTAATCTCCACTACCTTCAATCAAAAAGTCAAGTATTTTGAGATCAGAAATACCAAAAAGTATTGAATAACGTAGCAGCAGCTAGCATCAAAACTCTTTACGACACCTCACTCTTGATATGTCAACGAGGAGCTGATATTAGCCAAGTCGCTACTAAGATCCAGAAAATGTGCGAGGACGCAGTCTCAAAGTACATAAATAAATCACAAAGACGTGACGTTATGAAATCCATTTTGTCTGTCCTATTGATTAGGCGTATTAAAGAGAAATAAATCCAAGACATCTGTGATCAATACTGTAAACCGGAGATGTGGGTTGACCCCCTTGCCTCAGGCTTATTGGATCGTAAATCCTGATGAAACCCATCCTGCCTTAAAACAGCAAGGGAACGAAAGGTTGTCTCCATCTATGAGTTAGACGACAAACTGCAACGATTAATAAATAAAAAGTATAACAAAGTATTGGGAATGCTATCAACGCAGAGTAGTGTTTCTAGATATTTTCCTTTGGAAAAATCATTCCCTTTCTTCTAATGTTCAAATCGACAACGATGGAATAACCTATCACAATGAGTGCGACGTAATTGTTTGTCTGGTTAGGAATTTCTTGTTTAGGTATGAAACAAAGAACAAAGCTGGGAAGGCTGTCAACTACTGACTGTGTTTCTAGAAAATAACCAAAGAGCATTTTTGGAGACCATTCAAAGGCATAATCGCACTTTGAGTCAGCCCATCAAAATAAAAGGATGTGCAAAATATTCAGTGATGCAAAAGAAGGAAACTCAACGAAGGTACAAATATCCAAACCAATCCTACACCAGTTCCGCGGTTAAATACCGCTGCCACGGCAGGTAGCATCGAGGGCGTACAGTCTTATCATTTATTTTTTTATTTTACTGAATGTGATGAAAATATATGTACCAATAGCACGTACATCTTTTCAAAGTACTCTCCACCAACCTCGTATACAAAGTTTCATGCGTCTGAACCAGTTTTCGAAACACTTTTTCCAGTCCGCCGCAGACACCTTGTTTACAGCCTGCTTGAACGCTGACAGCGCATCATCCGGTGACGAAATTTGTATCCCTTTGAGCTGATCTTTTATTTTTTGGAATAAGAAGAAGTCACACGGTGTTAGGCCAGGGCAGTAAGGAGGGCGACTCAGGAGTTTGAAATGTCATGCATTGTCATGTTGAAGCAGTAACCCGCGAAGCCCTGTGTTTGGTTACTTACTGCTCACAACAGAGAATACTTCTGTCAAACATTTGGTAGTATACCATTCAGGGTTAATGCTTCTTTGGTTTTGTAAAGGAATTGACACCAAGTAGCCAGTCAAACTAAAAAGCTTGCGATCAAAATCTTATACCCGCTTCTAGATCGCCTCACTTTGGCAGGCGTTTACGTATTAAAACACCCAAACCGTCAACTGGTGCTTCGTTTCTGGATCGTATTAATAAATGCAAGATTCATGCCGAGACGTCTGCTTCAAATTTGTCTATCATAACATGGCACCATTCCACCCGTGCCTGAGCATCGGTGAGATTGTGCGGCACCCAACGAGATACTATCCTCCCCAACCGAAGATGCACGTGTAAAATCTCGTGAAGGCTTCCTGATCCAATCTGCAGTTAATGTTATTTCTTGGTATGTAATTCGTCTATTGTCTTGGATTAATCTTTTCACTCCTAGCATGTTTTGTTCTGTAACAGCCGTCAAAGGGGACCGCTTCTTTCTTTTAGTGGACCGGTCATAAATTCATTATACCACCGATATACGGTTGGCTTAGGGCCTTTATCCAAGAATGCCATTTGAAGTCTATAGTCAGATTCGTCGGGTTTCAGGCTATATTTGAAATCGTAAAAAATCATAGCGCAAAAATGGCCTCGACGCAAATCCATTTTCCAAACAGCACGATAATTTTAATTACCTCGCAAAAAACGTGGAGAGAAGTTTTCAGTTTGGAACGTACCTATTATTAGTTAAAAATAATAATATTTTTTTAATTAAATTATAACTGGTTAGTTTCTCATACATAAAACTTTTTGTCTCAATACTTTCCGAGTGACCTGGTATGTGAAGGAACAAAATTAAACCCTATGCTTGAAAGTACAAGAGCAAAGATGTCCCGTTTAACGATGTCCCGCGTTCCGCGTCCCGTTTGTTTTCAAGTGATTCTACGAGCCTCAGAATCGGACATCTTGCAAGTTGTGAAATGTTTGTGAAATGGACCTCCACGCCGCCGGACATCCCGTGACCGGTAAGTCGATCGGAAATCAGAGTTAAGCTGCCGACTAGCATCTTCGTATACTGATTCTGCTACATATGCCATAGGCAATTAAATCGCACCGTGTAAATTAGTCTTTAGTCTATAAACGAACACTGATAATTCATTCGTTAATATTTGCACTCACACAGCCCAACACGCGCAGTCGTTGATAACTGGAGCAAAGCAGAGGGAAACAACCCTCCCGTCTGAATGCTAACGTAGGACTGGCACCCGCGCCCGCGCATAGCCTTTCTGAGCCTCAAAATGAGGACATTTTCTTGGCAAATGTTGATGAATTTTAAGTGGACGTAGTTATGCAAAATGGAACCAAACCACAAAAACCATTTTTTGAGTTACTGTCATAAATGTCTATAATTTACACATCAACTTTAGTATATGCAAAAAATATCATGGACACAAAATTACAGGAAAATATCCAGCATTTAAAAATAAATTTCAATATACTGTCATGTTATTTTAATAGGTACATAAATTTTACTTCAAATTATTTTCTCAAAAGCAACTTCGCTGGCTGGATCCTTTTTGCATAACTACGTCCAAATAAGTAATGTCAAATCTGTAGTACCTCAAAACAATTTTTTTCAATGTATCCCAAACAAAAAATCCGAAATTTCCAAACATCAAAGCCGTTTAGAAGTAATATGGAATATTAGCCAAAATATCGTTTTGGTAAATATTTTTTAAGGCAAAGTATTAGTCCAACGACAAAATCCTCTCTCAAAAAATGTTGTGCATGAATCAGTAGACAAAATATATATTTTGCAAAATTCAAAACCAAGTCGTTAATAAGAAAATAGCTTCATAAAGTGAAAATTTTACGCTACTAAATTCTCATTTAGTAGCGTAAAATTTCACTTCACTTTATAGAGCACTATATATAATTTCTTTCTAATTTTTTTTTCTTAATGAACACATTAGGCCTTTTCATAACAAAGTCCAATATTCTCAAACTAAATCTTTTCTAATTAAATTATCGCTCGTACAAATGACAGCATTTTCCGCTGGCGGTATTCCTATAGAGCATTTTATGCGATAAACGCCCCGTACTTCCGTCTACAAAGTAAACCTTAACCTTCAACATCCTTGCAACATCAAACTTTCATACATAGCAAGTATAACTAAACCTGGAATGGGGATATGGAGAACCACCGTTAGTGTACGTATGGATGAAAATTGGTTGTGTGTTATTTCAATTGAGATTTTTTTACGATACATTACATAAACTTGTGGTTTTATAACATTACATTAAAATACAAGAATAATTCAACTTTGAATAAAGCCGATTGGACCTGTTTGGTCGTGACTGTACTACTACGAGCATTAATATATCACTATGGGCAGCTCGACATTAATATCTGATTCGATACATCGATTAATTGCTTAATAGCTATGCTAACATAACCAATGAATCCCCTTTGTGTGTACTTTTGTTTTATACCAATTTTCTGTACAATTTTTGCCAGCCTACTACATTGACTATGAAATTAATACTCACTTTAAAATAGGCACAGGTGATAGCACATCAGGCTATAACAATCTGTCAGATTTCTTTTTCAACTAAGTATTAAGACAAGGTTCATTGGTAATATTTGACAGTGGGGAAGCTTGACCTGCTGTCATTCGTAGGTACTTAATTTCGACAGAATGTAGTTGACATGGCTTAGTTGGCGGCCAATAAAATTGCTTTTTTTACATTTATACTTTCAAACATTATGCGATGTCACAAGTTTCTTATTATGTTTTCTTTTTCTGTAATGAAATAAATAACTTGAACATGAATATGCCGCAGTGATTACAGTCTAAAAAAAGCCTCAGCGTATACTATTCGGTATCGTAAGTTTCTGAATTTAACTAACTAGGCAGATTAACGCAGACATGTCCGATAGTTTCACTGATAATTTAAACTTTGAAAGGGAACGCAGATCGCTGGCTGTTCGATGTAACATGCTGACTCGCAGGTTTGCAAACTGTACAGATTCAGTAAAAATCACACGTTTTAGAGCATATTGTCAATCTTTTTACACCTGCAGCCTGTGGGTCAGTTATTCGCAGCGGGTATACAGTGACCTGCGTGTCCAATAAAGAGTGTATCTGACGTCGACGCACAAACGAGGACCATGGATCCAGTACATGTTTCTGAACCCCCAGTGGTGGAATTTTTCATCGAGTTTTGTTGTAGATTATGCCTAATCTCAGCTGTGTAAACCAGGCCTTAGAGCCTACTGGCACGTTTTATTATTTTCATTGTGTTCTATTCTATTTTTATTTTATTTGAAAGCCTTGTTTACCTTAGCGCTTACTTCAATATAAACTTTTCACCGAACAACATCTTTCCTTTAAAATATTTTTTTTTACCACGGTGCCACGAACCCCGTCGACCTTTATATCTACAAAACGTTATCAGCACGAGATTGTGGAGTATAAAATCCGTGTGTGAAATATATACAAAAGTGTATTTTTTTGGAAAATATTTTTTTTTTTTGTATTTTTTGGTGTGCGTAAACATGTCACATGATACTGGTGATAGTAATGTTGTGGCGAAGTCAAGCTCTTCGTCATTACCAACCTTTGGCTTAAGAAACAAGGAGGGTTATCCGACGTGGAAGTTTAAAATGAGAAACTACCTACTCCACGAGGATCTCTCGTTTGCCGTTACTGGATACCCAGAAGGTGACACAACTCCTCAGGCTATAAGGGTAAAGTACGATACAAAAGCTCTTGCTAAGATTTGCCTAACTGTAGATGGTGCAGCTATAACTCACGTTAGAAGTGCAAAGACTGCATCGGAAGCGTGGAAATCATTACAGAAAGCTTTTGAGGATAACGGTATAGGACGAAGAATAGCTCTTGAACGTAAGTTGTACCGTTTAAGTCTCGCAGATTATGCAGACATTGAACAGTACATAAATGCAGTTACTTCAACTGCACAGGATCTTGCAGATATTGGGAAGGTGATAGAAGATACGTCGATTGCCGCTATACTTTTAGGTGGACTCACTCCAAAATATGAGCCCCTCATTATGGCGCTTGAAAATTGCAATGTTGATGTAACTACTGACCTAGTAAAAACGAGACTCCTTAATGAAATGTCTAAAAGCGACACATTAACGACGGATTCGGTATTTCAAGCAAAAGTGAAACCTAAATCCAAAAAGAAGAAGGAAGTAGTATGTTATGACTGTAATGTACCCGGACATAAAAGACCAGACTGTCCATTGAAAAAGAAGAAGGAAAAGGGTAATGTTACGAGTACAAATGACTCCTCATTTACTGCTTTGAATACTTCTGGATCTGAAAACAAGGATGTTTGGTATGTAGACTCAGGTGCAACTAAACATATGTCTTCAAGGCGTGATTGGTTTCAACATATAAAGTTGACTGATAGAGGAACCGTAACTGTCGCAAATGGTGAAAAGATCAAATGTTTAGGATTAGGAGATATTTCGATCTCGACACCTAAAAATAAAATAAATACAATTTCTGATGTTGCTTATGTACCAGACTTAAATGCTAATTTGCTATCTGTACAAAAAGCTGTAGATAAGGGTTTTATATGTGTTTTTAATAAAAATGGATGTAACTTTTATAAAAATGATACCTTTTGTGTTACAGGTGATTCGCTTCTTCATGCTTCGCCCTGTGGTGGATTGTATGTACTTAATGGCTCTACAAATGTTTCCAACACTGTGGCTGATAATTATTTAACAAAAGATGAGCACTCTGACTGTCAGGATAGGTATCAAATCTGGCATAAGAGACTTGGACACCTTTGTCGAATAGGCATGAATCGGGTGAAGAATCACCAGGTAGGGGTAGAATTTTCCGTAGTAGATAAATCAAGTTGCATCGCTTGTGTAGAAGGCAAACAAGCAAGAAAACCTTTTAAAAGGATAGCTTTTAATAGAGCAACTTCACCTTTAGAGTTGATCCACTGTGATCTGTGTGGACCTATGTCTACAACCTCTTTTCAAGGTAATAAATATATGTTAACTTTAGTTGATGATTATACCCGAAAAGTTTTTGCGTATTTCTTAAGTTCAAAGACCGAAGTAAAAGATAAATTTTGTCATTTTCAAACTTTAGTTGAAAATCAATTAAGTTTTAAAATAAAAAGGATTAGGACTGATGGCGGCACAGAGTTTGTTAATAAAGTTTTTGCTGATTATCTTTCATCAAAAGGTATCGCGCATCAAACAACGACGCCTTACAGCCCTCAACAAAACGGAGTTGCAGAGCGAACCCACCGATCTATAACCGAGAAGGCGAGATCGCTGCTGGCTGAAAGCTCACTACCTAAGGCTTACTGGGAAGACGCATTTCGCGTAGCTGTATACCTAAAAAATAGGTCCCCTCATCGAGCCTTAAGTGGGGATATACCCTATGATAAATGGTGTGGCAGAAGATGTGATCTTAGTCATCTAAGAATTTTTGGATGCAGAGCCCTTGTCCATATACCTTCATGTAATAGAAAAAAGTTGGACATGAAAGCTGAAGAAGCTATTTTTGTGGGTTATTCTGAAGATCCAAATAGTTATATTTTTAGAGATCCTTCTAACCCACGGCGAATCCTAAAATCTAGGGATGTAACCTTTTTTGAAAACTGCTTTACATTTTTGAAACGAAAGCAGAATGAACCTGAGGTACAGTCGGACTCAGTTTTACTTTTTGAAGAAAATGCTGAAAGAGATGAAAATGAAATTGAATTTCACGATTGTGTTGAGAGTATCGACCCTATAGCTGAAACGTCTTCACCAATAAACACACAGCGTTTTGATGAAGAACCAGTTTGGAAGAGCAGCCATTTATCCAGGAGCGTCGGTACCCCTCACGAAACAGGAAACCACCAGATTTTCTTACTTATAATGTATTGTCTGATGATTTGGATGAGCCGACGACATACTATGAAGCAGTTCATGCTGACGATGCCGAAAAATGGCAAAATGCTATGCAAGATGAGCACAATTCTCTTATGAAGCTCAAGACCTGGGATCTTGTTGACAGACCAAACAAGAAAGTAATACCATGCAAGTGGGTTTATAAACTGAAAAAGGACGCTAGTGGAAATATACTGAAATACAAGGCTAGACTGGTCGCAAAAGGTTTTAAGCAAGTTAAAGGAGTGGATTACGACGAAACGTTTGCGCCAGTAATTCATCATTCTTCCCTACGTGCCTTATTTGCGTTGGCTGCAGAAATTGGTTTAAAAATAAAACATTTGGACGTAGATACCGCGTTCCTAAATGGAAACTTGGAAGAGGAAGTTTATATGGAACAACCTTTTGGTTTCATAGAAAAGGGTGGCGAAAGTAAGGTTTGCCTATTAAAGAAATCCCTTTACGGCCTAAAACAGGCACCGCGTGCCTGGAATAAAAAGTTAAATGAAACACTTTTAAAAATAGGTTTTGTTCCAACTCCTTCTGAATCTTGCGTATACACTAAACTTTTTGATAAGGAACTCGTTATTCTTAGTGTCTTTGTCGATGACTTTTTAGTATTTTTTGACTCTGAAATGACATTTGACATTGTCAAAAAGGATTTGTCGAGTAATTTTTCATTAAAAGATTTGGTTTTTTTGAAAAAGTATTTAGGCCTGAATTTTAATATACAGGAAAATGTTATAGAAATTAATCAATCGTCATACATAAGTTCACTACTACAAAAATTTAATATGATAGAGTGGAAGACGGTAAATACTCCACTTGTAAAGAAATCGATGGAAAAGCGTTGTGATGATCAGGTTAGTGAGAATTTTCCATACCAAACTCTTATTGGTTCTCTTATGTATTTGTCTGTAAACACACGACCAGATATCGCGTATACGACGAGTTATCTCAGTCAATTTAATACGTGTTATACTAAAGAGCATTGGAATGCTGCAAAAAGAGTTTTACAATACTTGAAAGGCACTCTCAACTACTCATTGGTTTATAGAAAAAATGGAGAACTCTTAAAAGGATTCTGTGATGCTGATTGGGCAAACTGTACGATCGACAGAAGGTCATACACAGGTTATGTTTTTGTACAAGGTGGAGCACCTGTGTCATGGGAGTCGAAAAAACAACCCACGGTAGCGCTCTCCTCTGCAGAGGCCGAATATATGGCGCTTGCGTCCGCTACTAAAGAAGCTTGTTATTTACGCCGTTTTATCCATGAAATAACAGGTAAACTTACGCCAGTTAAGCTGTATTCAGATAGTCAGAGTGCCATAAATCTCGTTCACAATCCTGTACACCACAACAGGACGAAGCACATAGATACGAAACATCATTTTATTCGAGAAAAGGTCTCTTCTAATGTTGTTAAGTTAGAATATCTTCAGAGTTGTGATATGCCTGCAGATTTTCTCACTAAAACACTGGGGCACAAACGAGGACCATGGATCCAGTACATGTTTCTGAACCCCCAGTGGTGGAATTTTTCATAAAGTTTTGTTGTAGATTATGCCTAATCTCAGCTGTGTAAACCAGGCCTTAGAGCCTACTGGCACGTTTTATTATTTTCATTGTGTTCTATACTATTTTTATTTTATTTGAAAGCCTTGTTTACCTTAGCGCTTACTTCAATATAAACTTTTCACCGAACAACATCTTTCCTTTAAAATATTTTTTTTTACCACGGTGCCACGAACCCCGTCGACCTTTATATCTACAAAAAGTTTATCATGATTTAAAAATATATATATGTAGTTTTTTTCACTTTAGACCGTTCATAATTGCTAAACTTTTTTTATAACCCAATACGATTTTAAAGTAAAAAATAATTAATTCGCTAATTTAATAAAGTTCACATCAGGGATCAACGTCATACCTACAAACCCGCACGGCGGCACAGTTGCAACGTTCAAATGCCGAGCCGACACTTTTTTTTAAACACTGTGAATTCTGTAACCATTCATTAACGACATAAATGACTATCATAATTTTATTAGTGTCATGCGGTCTAGCCTTTTCGCGAAGTTTGCGTTACGATGTCAGATACATCCTGTATAATAATGCACTCAGGATACTGTTGGGGCTGCCATGGCGTTGCAGTGCGTCAGGGATATTTGCTGAGGCGCGTGTAGGTGGGTTTGTCACTATTATTAGAAAAAGATGTGCCTCGCTACTTACTCGCGTTTGTAACAGTTTCAAAACTATACTAGGTGTTTTTACGGATCGGTGGGTGCGACTTTATGTATATATTTGATGATAATACTAACACTAAAATAAAAAAAAATAAAATAAAATAATAAGGTTTATTTTTGGAACATAAACATATGAATAGATGAAGGAAGAAACGATGATAGCTGCAAAAGTTAAAACTGTGTCGCAGCTATCAACGCCCATTTTAAAATAAAATATAATATAATATAAAAATAATGGCATGCCGAAGTGTATTTTGAAGAGTCGTAGGATGAAAGTGTGGGTGAATGTGGGTGTATGAGAGTGTATGTGAGAAGCTGTGTGTATATGCGTATGGGAGTGTGTGTATGTAAGTGCGGGGTGTATGTGTGTATGAGGGTGTGGGGTGTGTGTGTAAGAGGGTGTGGGGTGTGAGTGTGTGTGGATGTACGGGTGTGTATTGTTTAACTGATTATACTTCTACAATCTTCTCTGTTTCGTCATATGAAAGGGTTTTCAACCACTCTGGCAACTTCCTTTTTAACTCCTTTCTTGTTAAGCAATAAATGTTCATATTCCTGTTTATTTTATTGTAAATTTTAGAGCTGACGAATGTGAAGTGTCTCCTTGCTGCCATCGCTATACAGAGCATAACTTTACAGACTCTATCAAAAAGGCGTCTTGTGGTACATACATTTCGGTCGAAGAGTATCAAGCTGTGTTTTCTAAGTACAGTCTGCAAAATGAAAATCTTTCTAAGCGTAAGCACATTATATTCCACGTAGAGATCAGCAGTTGGATAACGGAAAGGTTTCTTAGCGAGTACCTTTAGCACAGTTCTTTGTGCCCTTTCCAGTCGAAACATAGAGGTTTTGTGGGCTCCACCCCATGACGTTACGCAATATCCAAGAACTGATTGGGCGAGTGCCAGATAAACCATCATGAGGCATCTAAAGTTTGCGACCCCCCTAAGCTTTTCAAATATATAAATTAATCTTCGAACACGTGTTACTAGGAAGGGGATATGCATTTTCCATTTCAAGTGTTGATCGATGATTACCCCGAGATATTTGATATTATCAGTACGATCTATGGATGTGCAGTCGCAATTGTGCGAGTTTTTAGGTGAGTAAACGTGCGCTTTGAGTCTTAAAGAATTTGGGGGCTGGCTTAGGATGCCTGGAGTGAAAGTTATATATTTCGTCTTGCTGATGTTGAGGGTCAAAAGATTAGTATTCAACCAATTCATGACAGCTCTGAGAACATTTTCTGCTCTATTAAAAGTTTCAGGCTAGTCTTTTCCGTGGACAATAAGGGCTGTATCGTCGGCGTAAGCAACTATTTTAGAGTTGGGTGGGGATAATTGGCACAATTCGTTCACGTAAATGAGGAATAAAGTTGGCCCGAGTACACTACCCTGGGGCACACCCAAAGTAAGCTTAATCTTACTACTGGTGAAATTTTCAATTTTAACGACCTGTTGACGATCCTCTAGATAACTGCGAAAGATATCGTGTGCAACACCTCGAACTCCTATTCCCTCCAGCTTAGAGAGGAGTCTGGGGGCGGAAACAGCATTGAAGGCCTTGGAAAGGTCCAAGAAGATAGCGATAGCTTTTTGTTTATTATTTAGGCTGTTCACTGTTACATCAGTGAGTTCCAGAACTGCATCATCTGTAGATTTTCCAGTCCGGAAACCAAACTGGTTGAAGGCTAAGATCTGGTTTTTACTAAGATATATAAGTCTAACGTTAATTACTTTTTCGAATATTTTGGAAAATGTAGAGAGAACCGATATAGGCCTGTAGTTAACGACACTGCGCTTGTCTCCAGTTTTAAATATAGAGTGAACTATCGCCGTCTTGAAAACATCTGGGTATAATAACACTAGTTCTTATGTTCATTCTTGCTTACATTTTATGGACATGGTCTGAAATAAATGTTTATAACGATAAAAATTATTGCATTATTAGTGATTTTATGATTGCATATTTTGGGCGTCTCGTCAAATACGATTTGGTGTTGCTTCAATGTCATACCTTCGTACCTACTGCAAATACACAAATAATGACATACTTAAATTTGCAGTCATCTTAACACAGATTGTCGCTTTAATATATAGCATGGAGCAAGTGAATATATAGTGATATTTTTATACTCTTGTCTGTACGACATGGAATTGTAAGGCAGGATTTTTTCAAGCAATTTTTTTTTTTCTACATAAGTTGGTGTACTACAAATATAGCTAGTCGGGTTCGATAGTCCACTAAAGGGCGCAGTTTTATCGGAAACGCTAACGTTGAAGAACTAACCCTAAAATAGTTTTCCTGACCCACATTGTTATTGCGTTACATTTCATAAGACAGCAATAGAGCACAGGCGTAAAGTAGCCAGCCTTTCGGTGTTCTATAGGATACATTTTGAGGAGTGTGCGAGGGAATTGCACGATTTAATTCCCCATCTCCGTTCCACCATTGGACGACCCGTCGTACGGCGAGTTTCCACCCTTATGTTGTTAACACCTCTACGATCTGGACGAAGCGTTTCGCCTCCTCCTCCTTTATACCGCGTACATCGAGGGACTGGAAGACTGATCTGCCGGCGGCGGTGTTTCCGTCGGACTACAATTTGAGTGTCTTCAAGGCTAGAGTGAATAGGCTCTTAATAAACTAGTGCGCTTTACCATCAACGATTGCGTCACTGCTTACCATCAGGCGGGATTGTGGTCAAGCGCTGGTTTATAAATTAATTAAAAAAAAATAAATAAAAACATTCCAATAACATGCAGAAAAATAAGTTTACAAGTAGCATAGATGGCTTAGCGCATATAGCTGTAACGATCAGCAGTGCGATTCTGTAACCACGTTACCATGAAATCTTAGATGAATTGAGATTTTTTTTAATATAAATTATAAACCAGTGCTTGACCGCAATCCCGCCTGTTGGTAAGCAGTGATGCGATCGTTGATGGTAAAGCGCGCTAGTTTATTAAGAGCCTATTCACTCTAGCCTTGAAGACACTCAAATTGTAGTGTGACGGAAACACCGTCGCTGGCAAATTGTTCAAGTCCCTCGATGTACGCGGTATAAAAGAGGAAACAAAATGCTTCGTCCGGATTGCACCGTGTCAACAACGAAAGGGTGGAAACTCGCCGTACGACGGGTCGTCTGATGATGGAACGGAGATGGGGGAAATAAATCATGCAATTCCCATGCACACTCACCAGAATGCATCCTATAGAAGACCGAAAGGCTTTCTACTCTACGCCTGTGCTCCAGGCTTTGGAGAGGTCATTGCAAGTTATGGACTCCATTTTTGACAACCTATTTTAAGCTCACTTCAACGAACCTTTCGACAGAATCTATCGGCAGTAGTGGAAGTCTCAAAACTACTATTTTTGCGTAACAAAATTAAATTGCCAGTCGACAATCTACTTTCATAAATACTAAACTAGGGGAAACTAGGGGTTCGTTAACATTACCTTTTTTCTTGTTTTGGATGAGAAATCATCATATGACCTCTCCTGCTCTGGGCGCAGCAGAAGAGCGTGTCAGACTTTTACTGACTAAAACCCATCCATGTTCCTTCACTTACCTGCTTACACTTGCAAATGAACACTGCCTGAGGGCTACCGGAGCGGACGTTGTGTTACCCAAATCGACTTTCTACTGACTAGGAGGCACCACATCGGCAAAGTAGCCAACTGCAATGTCATACCCGGTGAGAGTCTCACAGCACAACACCGGCTCCTTGTCATGGATCTCTGCGTAAAGGCCCAACGCAGACGTGTAGAGCGCTGCCCGCGCCAGATCCGGTGGTGGCTGCTGGATGAAAACAGGTCCCAGGATTTTGCGGCGGTTATTGGAGACAAGAGCGCCGGTACCGATGGGGAACCTGTTCAAGAACACTGGAACAGGATCCAGGCAGCTATCACTGGGGCGGCGCGGGTGGTGCTCGGCGTCTCCAAGAGTGGCCGCAAACGTGACAAGGAGACCTGGTGGTGGGACGACACAGTCCAGAGGGAGACTAAGGTGAAGAAAGCCCTCTTAAAAACGTGGCAAGCGACCGGATCCCCGGAAGATCGCGACGCATACAAAGTTGCCAAACGTGCCACTAAAAGAGCTGTAGCCAGAGCCAGACGAGATCACTTGCAACCGCTCTACGAGAAGATGGAATCGTCTGAGGGGCAAAAGCTCATTTACAAGTTGGCACGTTCTAGGGTCAAAGCGGCACAGGATATATCCAAGTGCCGCTGTGTAAAAGACCCTGTTGGCAACCTACTATGCGAAGACCTCGCGGTGAAGGAGAGATGGCGCTCGTACTTCCACGAGCTTCTGAATAAGTAGCACTAAGAGGTGGAGACACCGGAACTCCCTCCAAATCTTGGATTAGTGCCCCCGATAACGCCTGAGGAAGTCCATACGGCTCTTCGTCGCATGGCAAATCGGAAAGCTATCGGAGCTGATGGAGTTACCATTGAGGCCTGGAAGGCGATGGGTCCTCGCGGTGTGGGCATGTTAACTAGCTTTTTGAACCGCGTGCTCCTGACCGGCAAAATCCCGTGCCAATGGAGACTGAGTATTATTACTCCAGTCTTCAAAGGCAAGGGCTCGGTACAGGAGTGTGGCAACTATCGCGGTATTAAGGTCATGTCCCACACCATGAAGATCTTTGAGAGGATTATGGACTCCCGGATCCGGCAGGAGTGTGCTGTCTCGGAGTGTCAATATGGATTTCGTCCAGGGTACGGAACCATGGATCCTATCTTCGCACTAATTCGAATTTCAAAAAACTAATTCGAATTTCAAAAAACTACTTCGCACTTCGCATTTGCTCTTTCCTGATATGCAGAAGGCCTTTGACTGTGTCCCTCGGGGGGTGATCTGGTGGGCACTGAGGTCCAAAGGGGTACCAGAAGCCTATGTTGACATTCGAGACATGTACCTCAATTCCGATTCCGTTGTTAGGTGACACTAAACCCTTCCCCGTCACCGTCGGAGTCCACCAGGGTTCCGTTCTTAGTCCGTTTCTGTTCAGCGTGATATTAGAAGCGCCTTGTCGGATAGCATCAAGGACTCACATGAGCAACCTCCTTGGTTGCTTATGTATGCTGACGATATCGCGCTGGCGGTCGCGGACAGGGATCGGTTGGTGCGGCGTGTGAATGTGTGGAAGGACTCGCTCGAGAATGGAGGTCTGGAACTCAATGTGGCGAAGACCGTGTATATGGCTAGCAACACAACAGACCCCATGTCCATGACCGGGGGCTATGAGTGGTGGACTCCGAAACTGGAGGACTGGCGCCGCAAGGTGTACCGTGCTAGGCGGACCTGGCAGCGAGCGCGAAGGATGCGGGACGTCATGGAGGCGGACAAGCTCGAGGCGCTTCGCGCGACGAGAGCCTCTTACAAGGCTGCCATGAGGGAGACGGAAATGGCGTTTTTCCGGGGCATTGCGGAGTCAGGGAACGACGACCCCTGGGGGCTTGCGTACAGAGCCGCGTCGGGCAGAGTGCGCCCCCCCGCAAATGTCATCCAGGCCATAAGGCTCCCTGATGGCAGCCACTCCATGACGGCACGGGACACCGCGGAGGGCCTAATCGGCATCCTATGCCCGGATGACGACCCTGGCGGGGACACTGAGTACCACAGACAAGTCAGGGCTGTGGCTGCGTGCTCCCCGTCGGGCCGGGATTCGGATCCACCCAGTTGGGCAGCACTTGAGCGGATCATCAAGTGCCTGCCCAACACGGCCCCTGGACTCGACGGCCTCACGGCTCGTATTATCAAGCACGCGTGGAGGGCCAGTGGAGCAGAAATGCTCCTCATGTTCTCTGCGTGTATACGGGAGGGGGTTTTTCCGGACATCTGGAAGGTGGGTAAGCTCATCGTCCTGCCGAAGGGCAACGATCGACCTCTGTCGGACCCGAAGGCCTACAGGCCAATAACGCTTCTCCCCATTTTGGGGAAGATTCTTGAGCGACTTATAATTACGTGCGCGCCCTGCCTCCACCGGGGAATTTCCAACGACCAGCACGGTTTCTCGAGGGGCAGGTCGACGGTCACGGCGCTGAACGCGATCCTGGACCGGGCGGCGTGCTCCTCAGAGAAATACGTGCAGGCATCTACTGTTAGATATTTCGGGGGCCTTCGACAACGCCTGGTGGCCCATGATAATTACAAAGGCCAAGCAGGGCGGATGCCCGCCCAATATATATAAAATCATAATTAATTATTTTACTAATAGGCGGGTTGGCCTATTTGTGGGCGACCAGGCGGTGTGGAAGCGGTCCACTATGGGCTGCCCCCAGGGTTCGGTACTCGGGCCAACATTGTGGAACCTCCTGCTAGACGACATCCTGAGGCTGCCATGGCCGGACGGAGTTTCGGCAGTAGCATACGCGGACGACATCACGGTCGTGATCGAGGCGCCGAGCCGGGCGGCGATTGAGCGTAAAGCCCAATTGTCGCTCGAGGCGGTGTCCGCTTGGGGGTGGCGGAACCGTCTCCAATTCTCGGCCAACAAATCCCAGACAATTTCGCTAAAGGGAAAATTTAAACGCCCCCCTACGGTGCGTATGGGCGGCGCCTCGATTGCGAGTGCGAGACAGGTCAAGTTGCTGGGCGTTGTTATTGATGAAGCGGGCTCCTACGTGCCGCATGCTAGTTTGGCCGGCCAACGGGCTGTGAACGCCTTTGGGAAGATGTCGAGGGTCTCGGCGTCTTCCTGGGGCGTGAGGTATAAGGCCCTAAAGGTCCTGTTTTCAGGGACCTATGTGGCTGTCCTCACATATGCTGCGGCCGTATGGTGGCGGAGAGTTTATTGCTATGCAGTGCGGAGTACGCTGCTCCGCACGCAACGCCCGGCACTGGTGCTGCTGTCGAAGGCCTATAGGTCTGTGAGTACCGCGGCACTGCCCGTGCTGGCGGGTGTGCTGCCGGCCGACCTGGAGGTTTGTCGTGCAGGACGAATCGCGCAGGAGTGTTCCGGAATGTTTGGCATGGAGCGCAGGGAGGCGATCAAGAGGGTGAGAGCGGAGGTCGTTGCCCAGTGGCAGGAGCGGTGGGCTTCTTCCAGGGACGGTAGGGAGCTGTACTCCTTCTTTCCGGACGTGGCTCTGCGTCTGGCGCTAGGTTGGGTGGAACCGGAATATGTCACATCACAGATGCTAACAGGACATGGGAGTTTCAGAAGCCGGTTACACGCAATGTCGGTATCCGACGTTGCCGTATGTTACTGTGGGCTGGCGGATGAAACTCGGGACCATGTCCTGTGGGACTGCACCCTCTATGAGGAAGAGCGAGAGGCCATGTTGTCAGACTGGTCCAGACACGTGATTGGTCCGGTTTACTACCAAGACCTGGTAGCGGACGCGGAGGGCTTCCGGAGACTGCGGTCATTCGCCCACAAATGGCACAGAAAAAGGAAGGAGTTGGAGCTTGGTGCAGAGCGTGAGGTCAGCTAGGCATAATGCTGATGCGGCTGCAAATTTACTCTGGGACTAGCTGCTCGGGTGCGAAGTCACGTATTGTGTCGTTGCACGTCCCAGTTGGGAGAACTAACACGAGCAGACGGACAAACCACTAGACTGTACAATGGTCCGTATGCCGCAAGGCGGGAAGGACCTGTACAGGACAGTCGGGGTTCCAAGACCCCATGTCCGTGCGAATAGGCGGTGACATGGTCGAGTGCACAGACCAGTTTAAATACTTGGGGTCTGTACTCCACGCGTCGGGCGACATTGATTGTGACGTCAGGGTACGCATTTCCGCAGCTTGGGCAAAATGGCATGAGGTGTCAGGTGTCATTTGTGACACCAAAAAACTACTATTTTTGCGTAACAAAATTAAATTGCCAGTCGACAATCTACTTTCATAAATACTAAACTAGGGAAACTAGGGGTTCGTTAACATTACCTTTTTTCTTGTTTTGGATGAGAAATCATCATATGACCTGTCCTGCTCTGGGCGCAGCAGAAGAGCGTGTCAGACTTTTACTGACTAAAACCCATCCGTGTTCCTTCACTTACCTGCTTACACTTGCAAATGAACACTGCCTGAGGGCTAATTTCTCAATAGTCATAACTTTTATTTGTAGAATAAATATTACGTTTTGACAGCTTTTGTATAAAGAATGCTTAACTGCTATAGTAATACGATTATTGAAAAATCACCCGTAGCGTACCCCTAAGTCTTATAAACCATCAGACGAGATTGTAGACACGAACCTTTGCATTTTTAAGAAATCTCTTCTAAACGTATTGGAATTTTCGGAATGACAATATTTCTGCACGTTTGAAATAGCACCTCGATAGCAAGCTAATCTTTATACCATAGCTTAGGCCTTTGACGAGAAGCTCGATCCGACAGGACAGTTGGCTAGATTTTTCTAAGAGATTGCAGAAAGTGATTTCAATGTGTCCAACATTGTTAACTGAAACTTGCAGCGTGACATGGCCGGCTGATGGTTGTAGAATAGTATGAAAACAATAAATGTTCTTAAAATAATTAGCGTCAAGTCTATTTATGGTTAAAACTATCACGATTAACGCAATTAGCTGAACATATAAAATTATTCTGAGTCTGCAGCATTAAACTACATAATGTTTAAGCATTTTAGAAGAGCGTTGAATGGAATGGCTCGGAACAATTTGGAAATGGGTCACTTGAATAAATATTTAGAGTGGATAGTTATCTACCGTACTACTATGCGGGATTGCTGTCCCCCATTGTACGACTAAATATAAATCAGTCAATTAGTCATGATGCTAAACTGTATTGAACTTGTGTAATTTAAAAGATATGGCAGTTACGATAATTAACTAAAGCTAAACAAAAAATAAACACGTGACATAGTATACGGACTAAAGGTAAAACCAGGCACTTCAGTGGTCATACTGCGAGAGAACTTCTCTGCTATTAAGTAATGGTATAATTCGTTAAATAACGTGTTATGTTTAGTCGGTTTTTTAATCACGTGATTTTTTCTTTGTCTTTAGCTAAGTTCTCTACCTAAATTGATGGAGGACAGTTTTGTTAATCACTAATTCATTTGAATTTTATTGTGTTATCATGTGCCAAATTACAAGATTTAATTCACAATTACAAGATTGATGCACTATGTTAACATGAATTTAAAACACCTGCATATAAATTACCGATATATGTAAATAAAAGGATTTTTAATCAGTCTTGACTTGTCAGTTAAAAATTGATTATCATACTATATTTTGGTAATTAGTAAAGTTCTACCATTATAGTAAAATTCTTACTAAAATCATCATCCAAGCAAGTGTTGTTTATTTATTTTTCAATCCAATTGCATACAAATTCAATAAATAAATTACCTCCTCGCCCTGCCATACAAAAAAGACGCGAAGTCATCGTGTCAAAAATACGGCGTAATCACATTTTTTATTTACATTGGGAGCCGTGTCATGGAATCAAATCCAATTTGCATTGTTAACTCAATTAAATTACCTGTGAATGTGTTACGAGATTGTCTGAACGAAAATAGCTTTGAAATGTAAATCAACTGCATAGAAATAAATAAACTACATAGGTTTAGGATGCTATCTGGAACCAAATGGATTTTTATGGGATATATTATTGCATCTAGTACATAAATGTGAATCTATAATTATTCAGTTATTCACATTCATTCCTGCAGGTCAGATCAAGCATTTCATCACTGTTAGGTGAAGTTCTGATTATCTTCCGCGACATGACGCCACAATTAGTACAAAACCCAGCCGTCAAATGCAAAATTCCAACGACTTGGTGACTTTATCCACGGTGGATGATATTGTAGTGATGATTTAATTTACTTTATGAATTATTTTACTTCCTTGGAATAGTTAGAATTGGAGGGGAAATTATGGTATATTTAGTTTAGGAACAATCAGACGAAATCAACTCAAAGATGTTGCTACTAAGCTGCTAACTGAAAAGGCATTGAAAGAGAGGAAAAGGTGCCTAACTAAGTATTGTCAAGTGGTTTGATAATAAACAGGTAACACTGGTGAGTTCTTATGATGATGCATACCCTGTTGAAAATATAAAACGATTCAGCAAAGAAGCAAAATCACGTGTTGATGTAAAATGTTCTAAAATTGTTAAAGATTATCTTTAATCGTCACATGGGAGGTGTCGATTTGGTAGACATGCTGATTGCATCGCATCTCTGATTATATCGCACTAGAATAAGATCGCACAGTTGGTATATGAATATTTTCTCGCAGCTTTTAGATATATGCATTAACAATGCTTGGGCTTGTACGTCGGAGACATGACAAAATGGCGAATATCACTAGAAAGCAGGATCGCCTAAAAGATTTTAGGTATAAAATCTACAACGGCCTACTGAAACGAGGTCAAGAGATTTCAGTGAAAAATTTAGATGCAATTCCCGACAAAGCAAAAATAAAAAAAGGAATAAATATGATCATTGGCCACAAATAACTGGATAGCAGAGGTGCAAATACTGCAAAGCTAGCCATGCAAGTACGATGTGCACAAAATAAAAGGTTCATCTTTGTTATGTGAAGAATAGAAACTGATTTTGGAGTACCATCGCAAGCAATAGGATTTCTGAATTATTATATTACGATTAATTGTAAAAAAAATTGTTCAAGAAAGATTTACTTTATAAAACCAATTTCCTTCCACTAAGACAAGTATTTGTATTTAAAATCTTGTTATTTACAATTATCTTTTGGTATATGTTCAAAACTACCAGTAACATTCAAACTTTCCCTAAACATAGCAATGTATAGCATAATATACATCACTTAAAATGTAATATTCACTGTAAGTTTCCAAAATTTTCATATCATAATTTTTTTTACATATTTTTTATACGTTCTTAATTTAAGATTTCTATAATTTTTGAAATATAAAATTTCACCCTAAAGACGTTATGCGAAGTTTCTTAAAAAATCCTCGCAGAGCAGTGACAGTTCAGGTCTGGTTTCTACACAAGCGACACTAAATTAATTGTTTTATATTTTGCCTCCCAAGTCCCTCCCAGGGCTACCCACCCACCCTATCCCTCGGGGAGAGAGGTCCTCCTTCCTGTGACCTCAGGCCCTCGCCGCTACCGTACTCACCCGCCGATAGTTCTTGACAGGCCCTCGCTGTGGCCATACTCACTTGCCTGTGGCCTTTGTCAGGCCGTTGCTGCTGCGGTACTTATCCGCCCTTGCTTTCGAGGGGTCGCTGTCCTCGAGGCCGTGCCACTGCGTTTAGCGCTCGTCTACAGCCTCAGAGGGAGGCTCCCTGCGCTGTCTACCGCTGCTCCGTTGGTTATCTGCAACCTACCTGTGCTGTTTCTACTGCTGCTCTGCATCTGGGTTTACTTGTGACTGCTGTCGCTATTTTTTTTTTTACTTTTTTTATCTTCTTACCACCTCCACATCAGCATTCATTCATTTTTCTAAAATTATTTTATTTTTTTGTTGTTGTGTAAATAAATTTATCCGAGTTCCTCCTCCCTGTCTTTTTCTTGTCGTTACACGAAATATGTAATACTTTTTCCCTCTCAATAACACAAAATCTTTAGTTTCATTGTATCAACAAGAAGGTTTTGACAATCCTGTTTACTATGTCGCCATAACAATCTTTTTACAAATTTTAGGTGGCTTTAGCTTTCTAGATGTCCATGCTTCTCCAAAATTATTATGAGGAAATTACCCTCATCACTAAGTTATTCACATTTCCACTTAATGTTGTTCTGCAAGGTTATATTATAAATCAAGTCAAGTCAATCAGTTCAAGTTTCACCTCTAAAGGGAAGCAATTAAAAGACAAGTCTCCTGGTCCAGGTATATTGGCGTCAATTATTCTGTTCAATAAAGAAACAATAACCAAGTCACGATTGCATGGAGTCTTTGACCTAATGCATACGAGACGGGTCTGCCAGCGCCCTAATTGCCAATAACACTATTACTTTCAATTGGAATCATTTAGAACAGATTTTTCGAATATATAGAGCAATTGATTAGCAATATGAGCTAATCAATTGCTAAATGCTGCTGGATGACTTAATATGATTACGGTGGTCAAATATTATGACAAAAAAAGACAATAGGACTTTTGAACAATTTACAATTTATGCTTAAAACAATTTTGAAGTCGCGTTAGGTTTTTACTCTAATATTCAGATATTATAAAGACTGGCGTGGCAGCTTTATGTACATGTAATACTGTAGTTTTATCGTGAAAGCAGATCATAGGGGATTGTCGGTTGCACTCGGCTGAACGTTTTATCAAATGACATGCCAAAATTGGCTGCTGCTGCGAAATAGGTCTGCCGCCGTCGAAAATGTTGCACGGGACAACTTCATACGAGTATAATATTTGTCATGTTGAATCAAATGGCAGTAAATGGCAAATATAAATTTAAAGCAACTTAAGTTTTACCATAAATCATGTTTGCAGTTATGTACCTAATAAATAATCTAGTTGTCCGTTAACATCAACGCATTTAGTTTGTTTTATATATGTTACCGAATATGTTTATTTTAATTTTATAATTATTTTAAACTCGTCAATTTTGTTTGCTTAGTTGTAATTTATGCAAGATGTGGTCTCCTGTAAGTGAAGGAGTACACCTTTGTGATAATATTGTCGTCTATTTTTACTTTTTTCATGATTTGTGTATATCCTTTGTTGAAGATCCTAAATATACAGGCTGTTGGTGTATACACCAGTACTCATGAAACAGTGCTTTTGTTGCACTTTCAGAACGTAAATTCAATGAAAAAAGAAGAACTTTTTTTTAGTAAAATCTCCATTTTTCTACGAACTTTATTTTCACTCTAGCCGCTAGCGGATCATATGTTTCGTGAACGCTAGGGTAAACGACCGACACGCAGGCTGTGCGCGCGACCCTTTCCCCTCCGTTCGGCGCAGCCACCGTATGGCAAGAACGTGCGCTTGCTCGCAGCGCAACGCTCGCGACGAGAAGTCCGAAGTCCGCCCGCCACCGCTCATTTGTCGTGCAAGTGTGTCTTATCTGTGTCGTGTATGTATGTGTGTTATGTAGTCTAATATTATGGCGTACACAAAACTACAGTTGACCGAAATGGTTCGGCTTTACGCTGTGGCTGGTGATAACCTGAACGAAGCCCGAAGAATTTACGTATTAAACATTACGGGAGCCGGGTAAATCACATACGGCACGAACATCAAATACGGCAAAACAATTACCACCATCGTTTTTCATCATCTTTTGAGATTAATGTAAGTTTACATTATTCAATAGGTGTAAATTTAACAAGTGTTTTTTAATGAAACTGTAGATAAAAATGTAATTAACTTTTAAATACCTAAGCCAGATTTGTTTGAAGGGAAACTTACATCACAGGTTATGTGTATTGTTTTTATTGGAATTTAGTTAGTGGTAGTTAAAACGGACGGCCAGTGCAAGAGGTCAGCGCCCTTAGCACTGATACGTACCTCGGGCGCATTGTATCTATGAGTGTACGGCCGGTCTCGCGACAGAAACTAAAATTTTTGAAAGAAAAAACGTTAATTAATTTTTAATTCAGATAAACATTTTTATAATTAAGCAAACTAACTATGGTTTTAGTGTCAACGGTTTTTACCCTTTCAGGCTGTATAAATACATAAATAAATGTTATGCCTCTGAGGTCTGAATGCATATTTAGTAACAGCAGAGGAGTTGCCATTGTGCTTCTCTGAATGTCATGTACTGACTTTCATGTTCACCTTTGCAGTGTTCAGCTTTAGCGTACCTAACACGTCATCGGTTTGCTCGGTTTGAGTGACCCGCATAATATATACCCCAACATAGTTGGAGAAAATCATTCAATTAAAGGTGGCTGGTAGCGTCTGGCGGAGAACTGCTCAGGATCGAGCTTGTTGGAGTGCCATGAAAGAGGCCTATGTCCAGCAGTGGACGAGTAGAGGCTGATGATGAAAATGATTCAATTAAAGCCAAAGAAAAAATAAACAAAATGGAGTTATCTTTACATCAACTACATATAAGTATTTCAGAAACTTATTTCAGATTTTACACGTATCAATACGCTAATAGGATTCATTAATTAAGCTAATTTACTTTATTTGGGAAAAAAGATGTCAAAATCACTGCGATGATAGAAAAAAAAAACAATCACGGGCGTTCTTGTAGTCGCTGTAGTCCCCTCAGGAGCAGCATCGCTGGTTATGTTATTAGGTTTAACATTGCATCAACTCGCTCTTCACTCACTCACTCACTACCGTCTCTTCCTATTTAATCAGTTTTTCTTATTTGTAATAATTTAAAACCATATAAACTAAAGTAGGTGTGTGCGTAGCGGAAGCACGTCCCTTTCGTCCCGAGTGCACCTCTGTAATATTCGAATATTACTTCCAGCGTACGGCATTTCGCCTGGCCTGACTTGGCTGGGTAAAAGACTTCCTGACTGAACGGTCACTCGCAAGTTGTTATCTACAGTTGTTGTCATCGGAGATGTCGACCAATGCCGGTGTTCCTCAGGTGTCTCATATTAACGATCAGCTGATGCCCGGTATCTATGGGTATGCAGATGCCAGCACAGTTGTAAAGAGATACCTACAGGGTGGTGCTCGGAAGGTTGGTGGTGTTATCCGATCCAAAGAAGAGGCTATGGTAGGTTAGAGCGTACATATGTTGAACCACAGACAGTCTCCGAATGCGGCGAAGCCAATCTTGTGCCATTTAACGTCGCCAAAACTCAAGCGTATCTATCCACCGCCAAAAAAGCCCTAGCTACATAGCTAATTCAATTATGATGTTAAAAAAAAATTCTACAAATCAGAACTAAAATGTGGCGTTTCTTAGACGACCGAGCTTGGGCATATAGTATATGCTTCTTTTCACATTCGTATAGCATCTCAGCGTCGGCAACCTCCCTCGGGTCGTGGAAACGATTGGTTGTCCCTTGCCATGACCTACGGACTGGCGTTTTACCTTAGCCAGAGGCAAAACACTGCTATACAATCTTGGTAATGCCGCCAGTCGCTTCAATATACTACAACTAGCAGTCGACAACGATGCAGATGAATTGTGCAATGTGGATTGATGTTGTTTTTGACGTGACAACGTCCTATAAATTGGTTTGCCGGGTGACACTTCAAGAAACTGCGTTACGCTCCGCTCACGTTATGCGCTCACAATGAGAGCGAGTGAGAGGCACGCGTCCCTTCCACTCGGGCATGGTTAGCCCGCCTAAGAGCGAGAGAGACAGACATAAAAAGTAAAAGGCACGCGTCCCTTCCACTCGAGCACAGTTAGCCCGCCTAAGAGTGAGAGAGAGAGCGAGAGAGAGAGCGAGAGAGAGAGAGAGTGAGAGAGATAGGCATACAGAGAGCGAGATTCTTTGTATAAATTAATGTTTTAAATATAATTCTTTGTATAAATAAATGTTTTAAATTGTTACTATTATTTCATCCTTCTTCCTACTATACGAATGAATATTCACATTAAAATTATTTTACCACTCAAAGTCGTTGTCACGTAAAACTTTCGCCCGTATACCCACTTTACAGGCAACCAATTTTTTTTTTCTTTTTTAATTGTTTTGTTTAATGTTTGCTGTATCCTAAAATAATAACGTGGTAGTGATAAAAGATTATGGTGTACCCTAATACAAAATATATTTAAAAATTCAGAGATTAATGGTTACTGGCAAAGCTCATACATGCAATTATTGGGATAATGTGGTCATATTCAGTCTATGATGTTGCGACTGTTACTGTATCACCTCTGACCTGCACCGCACCACTCTTATATGCGCAAGACTATGATATTGCAGGACAGTATAATATTGTACAGTTAGTTGTCGGCTGGCTGCTTTCAATCAGAACATACGTGTGACACCAAAGATGAGTTAATAAGGTTTATAAGTAGACTGAAAATATTGGAAAAGGTATTTTAGTATAAATAAGCTTAGGTCCCAGAATCCAATTAACATTAAGCATATTTCAGTTTTTCACAAAATTAAAATTTATACAACATCTTTAATGACTTTTTTTAATTTCAGGGGTGCCGGTGGGGGAGGGATGTTCGGCGATGTCAATATTTCAGCCATTCTGGATTCATTTAGTATAAGTTACGACAAAAGAGTAAGACCAAACTATGGAGGTGAGTAGAGTATTCAAGATAATTTATCATTGCAAAAAAATTATCGCAAAATAAGAATTGGAATATAGCACTACTTTTGCTTTTAAAAGGTAGCGTCTAATTTCCCAAGAATTAAAAAAAATCTAGGATGAGTTCTAACCAAAATCAGAGCTATGACGACAAAAACCTAGAATCTAAATACACTCAAATTCCTAAAATTAAACGCTCTCGTGGAAAACAACATCACGGTCCGAGCAGGATTATATAGAAATAATTTTCCATTTTTTTAATAACCTATGAGACCTCAGCGCCACTCAAATTAGAGTGGCGTTCAGAAGATGATGATCTCCTGAAGGCGACCGTCTATACATGTAAATTGTATATCATCTATACATTTAAATTGCATATCGTCTATACATTTAAATTGGAATAGTGTGTCTATCTGAATAATTAGGATTAATTGAAATTCATCATATGCACATAATCGGTACTTTTGGATAGGGTTGTCACATTCAAAAAGTTTAGTGGGCATCTAGCCAAGGAAAACTACAAAGTACAAGCGAAGCATTAATTTCCGGTAGTGTTATTTTTATCGTTAAGGTCAATAGAACAATTACTTCTTATATATACAGTATGTTAAGAAAACCCTGTCCGACCTATAAGGATAATAAAGGTTAGGTAAACACATGACCAAATATAATATAAAATTTTACGTAATCATCATAGTACCAATACAAATGAATTTTGAAATAATCTTTTTTTCCCGCGAATTAATTCCAACTTCCCCGAAATTTGGTAATCTTTAAAAAAGTGACAACACCGGTATTATTATGAGCGAATAGCGATGCGACGACGTGCCGCGTGCCCTGCCGCCCGCCGCCCGCGGAATGGTGATTAACGCACATTTATTAAGTTACCTCTTTTTGCGAAATAATATTAATTTTTTTAGGGGGATTTTTTTTTAAGTTTAGCCGGGTTTTGTATCCATTAGTAGAATCAGTTATCGATACCTAACAACACCTTCACGGGTCGGACAGGGTTTTCTTAACAAACTGTATAGTTAGAACCAACCAAAAGCAGTTAAGAGCTAGCGTGCACAGCGGTGAGGTAATATGTGGTAATGTATAAAATAAAGCATATATACGGTTGAATTGAGTAATCTCCTCCTTTTTGAAGTCGGTTAAAAATCTAAAAGGGAATAAAATCGCGATTGTTTAAAAGAAATATCTGCGAGTTTTGTCATTCGAATTAAATAATATATATACAATATGTAAAGAAAACACTGTCCGAACCATAAGGATAATAGGTACCTACTTTGGTTTAGGTAAACCCAAACAAAATATGAAATTTTATATAAATCTTATTTCCGCCAATTAATTCCAACTTTCCCAAAATTAAGCAGATGCTTTTGCTTTCATGACCTTAAGACCTATATAGACCTTATATAGACCTTTTGAACTGTAGGTATTTGTCTGAACGTGTTTCACAGTTTGTTGGTGAACTTGTCAAAAGACGAGGCTCGTATGCAGTTATTAAAATTAATAGAATTCTTTTTTCCTACCCCATTTTGAAGATTTTTTTATTAATTCGTTTATTTTTCTTTACATACATATTAAATTATTATATATATTATTTCTAAAGAGCTTTTTTTTCGGTACACATAAATGAGGCATCAATTTAAAGCATTTCTTAACCGCTACACCGGAAAAATATACAAATCACTCACATTTCTGTGATTTTTCGAAAATTTACAATTGAAAATCTAAAAAAGAAATAAAGGGCTTAACTTAAAAAAGAAATCCCCCTAAAAATAGATATTTCCCAAAAGGAGTTAAATTAATACATGTGCGGTAGGCAATACATGCGCAGGCGAAAGGGAACAGGGCACGTGCCACGCGGTCGCATCGCAATAACGTCAAAAATGGTGCCACTTAATAAAAATTACCAAATTTTGAGGATATTTGGAATTAAATCGCGGAAAAAAAAGATTACTTCAAAATTCATTAATATTGTTTCTATGATGATTATGTAAAATTTCATATTTTATTTGGTCATGTGTTTACCTAGCCTTTATTATCCTTATGGGTTGGACGGGGTTTTCTTTACATATTGTATATACTAAAAGAGTACTCAACATGCAAGATATTGCGTACAGTCAGTATGAAAATTACACAGAGACATCAAGAACCGATATCGGTCCTCTATCTGGTGGAATAAGTTGCGACAGTGGACAGATGTCTAGTATTTCCACATAACGTCGCAGTGCTGCCCGTTTTTTATATATATATATATATTACCAGTCAACAGCGCTGCAGACACTTAGTTAGATATTAATATTATCTGGGGCTAGAGATGGGCGAGTGGGTGAAAAATGGGAAGGTAAAAATTGGAAGGAATGGTAAAATAGGTAAAAAAATATCCTTTTTTACCGGGTAATTATAAAAAATACCGGGTATAAAATAAGTTGTTAATTAAATGGCTTCGTCATCGATACTACGATCAGGTACTGGAGTGCTTTGGGGTCCTACCACCCATCTTTGGGACCCAGTCAACCCCACCTGCCAGACGGTGCACCTGCTGATTTACGGACGGGGTGCTGATGCCAGCTTTCCCATCAGGGCCGAGTGGAATGAGGAGCGATCAGTATTGTTCGAGACGTTGTCTGAGCTAGACCTACGGTGTGGTTTATAAAAAAAAAAATGAACGTAATGTCAAGGATCATAAAAACAAAAAATCACGACGCATTGATGCGCATCAGCGTAATTACATATGGAGAACCTGATTTAAAAAAGAAGAGGGATTCCTTACTTTCAAACTACAGAAGCGTTTCATTTTCAATATGTAAAAATTATAGTACGCTAACATGCACAATGTTAGGGACGCAGCAACAGCTACATCGAAACAATACTGACCGTCGCGGACTGCGAGTGTGGAGTCATGGATGTTCGCGTCGCGTTCGCGCTTCGCTCCCCGCGCTCCTTTTGACGCGGAACAAAAAACCGACGAATATTGGTGAACAAAGCGCGAACCCGCGAAGAATATGCGAAAGGGCTCCACACTTAGCGTCCGCGCCCTTTCACGGCTATCGCGCGCGACCCGCGTTCTAAGTAGAGTGGGCTTAGAAATAAATTTGATTTCGTGTTCAATTGGTAAACATAAAATAATAGACAGAAATAAGTTTATAAGAAATAATAAAAACTTGCTCGGTACATACCTAGGTAACGTTATTTGAAGAACTAATTTTTTAACAAATTATTTATTCTTGTAGTTGTGTTGTAACAAATATTTGTATGGTCTATATGTATATGTAGTTGTTCCGGGTCTGGCTATTTGTGTATGGTAGTTTAAATTGTTTGTAAATGTATCCACAATAGAGGAATAATTCACGAGTGGGCAAAGATTAGTCGATTGAAAAGTCAACCCAAAGGAATACATATTATGTAAAATTTAATTAGTAAGCGAAATACAAAATAGGTACACCATTCTGTATGGAGTGCTACCTTTTTATTAAAATAATATGAAATAAATTGTTTAATCAGTGTAAACATGTATTATATAAGTAAATATACTAGGTGACCCGGAAAACGTTTTGCATCTGCAATTATTTTCAGAGATTTGCACCAAAAATTTCATACAAATCGGTCAAGTTATTAAGGAGGAATTTGGTAATGGGTAACAAACACAGCGACACGAGAATTTCATATATTATTAGTTTATATTTTCGCTAATTAATTCAAACGAAACGTATATATTCGATGATCGTAACAAAAGGTAATTATATAAATTCAGTAGATACTTTGTCATCAACAGTCATAATAAGTAGTAACTAGGAACTTCATAATGTCGGCGTCGCCAAGCTATTAGTTTGCCAAAGGCACATTCCTCGTTCGTGTGGCTTGACACAATGCTTAAGAAACTTTAACTGGAGAGCCCACTACGCTAATTCAGAAATACAGCTATTATTACGGATAACTAACACTTGTTATGTGTTGTGTATTGTGTCGTTTTCAGGACCACCCGTGGAAGTGGGGGTTACCATGTACGTGCTCTCCATCAGCTCTCTATCTGAAGTCAAAATGGTATCTTCTTATTTTCAAAGCAATTTTAAAGACACAACGCATACATTGCAAGATTTTTATCCCTTAGCATTATCACCAGCATTAACCGTTCATCGTAGCACCTGTGTCCACGGTTCGATTGCATTTGTTCGGTGTAGGCGCGCGCCACACGGCCACGCGGTAAACCCTATATCGCGTTACGCGTGCAAATAACAGGGCCGCGCCCGCACTCCACGTGCACCAGCAGCATTCACTACGACACCCGCAGCCACCCCGCGCCTCTCGCGTCCCTTTTGCTCCGCTCGCCCGGCGATGGGACACGTCACCGACCTGTGGTTTGGTTTTCACGGCGCGAGGCGCGCGCGCGACTCACGATTGGGCTTGATTGCAGGTCCGCCAGTGGAGGTGGGCGTCACCATGTATGTGCTCTCTATCAGCTCCGTCTCCGAAGTGCTCATGGTACTCGCCACTGTCAGCTCACGCTTGTCTCGGTCGCTCCGGCCGCGCACTGCGCCGCTGCGACCGAGCAGCCCCAGACACGAGGCTGCGAGCATGTCCGCGTTTGGTGGAGCAGATCGCCCTTTGTCCGCCCACTTGCTTTCTTATTATGTTTCCTGATAAAATCATTGATATAGGAGAAATCAAAGGACCATGCCCTTTCCTGCCCTCCCCTGTATTTTGCAACATAATCCAAAAGAAACGCAGTACTTGTTGTTACTTAACCAATAAAAAAATATTAGATGTAAAAACGGAAAAAGGTGGGTAGATGTGATTGTAAAGTGGTCAGGTTTAGTATTTGTTAGTCTTTTTTGGAACAACCATAAATAAATATATATATTCCGGAAATAATGAAAATCAATTATATATTGTACACATTGCTGTCTGCCAGTCACCGCACTTTATTAGTACCCATTATAAACCAACCTCTTAGGACCTTGCACATGGAACGACTTGTTAGGTAGTACGGTATATAAATCGCGATGTAGAAAACTGTGTAATACTATAGTATACACGACGACGATTTATAAGCCTCTTTAGTAATGCATACAAACATTTGCGACTGCGCATATACACTGAAAAAACCGTTCCGTATAAAAAATGTCCGTCAATAAGCTTCCATCCTGATTCGTAAAACACTGACGTAACCGTGCGTCCCTACACACTGTAGATAGTACATAGTTTTGCACAAAAAGCAAAACGTGTGTAAATAAGCTAAGCTAAAAAGCAAGCTCTTAATCCTATTATATTGAAATACTGCTAACTCCGCTAGGCCATCGACGTGCGTTCGACTGTACCTACCAATCTTTACTTAGTAGGATTGCCATTAACAGGCTAAGTAAATATAAATTAACTTGCAATAAGCGGAGATGCATTTTATTTAGTTTTATCCCACCCAGTTTATTTACTATATGTTAAACAGTATAATATTTCAATGCTTAAAATTCGAGGTCCTTTTAGGTAGATCTAGCAATAAAACTTAATTTCTGATCAATTGACAATTAGCATTCTTGAATAATTAAAATAGAGCCGACTTCGACGTACAGAAACGCATTTCGCAGTCTCCAATCATTCGTTTATAGCGTTTTAAAGGTGTTTCGAATAATTTAAAAATATGATGTTATATGATATAAAATATTATGTTACTCCTAGTCATAGTAGTTTTACTTCGAATAAGTTCTCTCGACCAGGTAGTGGGCATTGTCCTTGAATAATGAGATCATAATAAGAAAAGCAACCCGTTCAACCTTAATATACCCAGTTGTGTGTCCTGCAGTACTCGTAACTCCAAAGTTGCTGCCAAATAAGTGATGACGTCTGTTCTTTTTTATTAATTTGTGTAGATTATAATTTATTTCGGTTTTATTTTTATCACTAAATAAACTACATTCTAAATATTGTATCTAAATCGTGTTAATTTCTAATAATTAACGTTAAAAAATGGATAACTAGAATCGATCAATAACTATTTACCTAAATTAAACAGATGTACTCTGAACATAATGCATTGCAATACTATATATTGGCAAAAATGATCATTTTATTTAATCAATTCAAAGGGTTGGGCAAATGCATACATTATTGAAGACATACACAAAATTATCATCCTATGTTTATTTTTATATACAAAAATCAATACACATAATATCATGTATTTGATTATTTTTTTTAACTTATATATACGATATAGCCAACAGATTATCATCACTTTCCAGTGAGGTTTCACGTAGAAACAAAATATGTAACCGTACACGAATTGAAAAGCAGCATTACATTTTCGTTTTAAATGGCAATGAAGGTGACCTTTTTAATAAAGGCATGATCTTAAAATACATTTAATTAAAACGTACATGAAATGTGTTCAGGCTCTATGGACTTGCGACGACTGTATCTCTTATCGTGAATCATTTTGTAGTTTGTTGTGAATGTACGTATTATGTGTATTTAATGAAATATTGCCAATGAATTGTAACTTTCTAATCTCTCCAGTGACTTGGAACATCGATACTATCTGACCTTATTTAGTTAATATTATGCTTTCGTGAGTTTGCTATTTTTGATACCGATATCTCCTAAATTAGTTGGTCAGAATACAAAACCGAATTCGGTTTTCCAATATGTCAAACTGTGTAAGCTTGCTAGGCGTATGTTTGGGTGAAGGACCCTGAAGTGGAAACCAAATCAAGGTTGGGAAGGTCACAATGAGACGTGACCCATGGCCCAGGGTGGGGAGGTTGCATAATTCACAATCCACAAACTCTCGAATCGACCTCATTAATGAACGTTAATTTGTTCCACATACCTGGTCCAAACTTTATTGGTGGCAACCTGTATACGTGCCGGCTTGTTAGCTTGAGTCAATAGAGGATTGCCTCTATCGAGCCGTGGGTGTCCGCCTTCGCCGCCACCCACACACCTCGCCCTCTCCTCTCACTTAGAGCACCCATATCCCAGTTCATTCTTAGACCTCACCTATGTTCTATAGGCTTCATGTCACAATCACACTCTCTGCACATTTTGTTTCTTTTCATACTGTTTTAAGCTTATTGCTCAATTTGACTATTCAATGTAGTGCTGTGTCTATATATTTTCATATGCTGCTATGTCCGAAGTCACGAGAACCAAACTTCGACTTTAATTTATTATTTTTATTTTTTATAAATATATTTAATTAGCCTCTTGTGTACATCTATCGCAGTGTGTCTATACTAAGACATTGTGTATGATGAAATATTTATGAAAAAACGCATGCAAATGTTAGGTTAGATGTTAATTAATAGCAACCCAATGATGTACTGTTTTCTTCAACGTATGTACATAGTACAGTAAAATACTGATACGTACGGACAATACCAAAGTTTTTAAGTTCCTACTACACATTTAATAATACAGAGCCGTGCCACAATTTCAAAATATGGAAAAAAGTTTATTAAAAAATGATTAGTAGGAACGGATTATATCATAAAGGGACTCCCATAAGTTTATATTCAAGCTGATCGTTATTACTCTTCACTTTTAAATCTGTCATCATTCTGATTCATCAGATATTCAGAAAATTTTAAGTTTTTACTTGTATAATATCTATTCTGTTACCATATCAACAGGTGTTTAATTAAGTAACGATTTCCTTTCTCAGGATTTCACATTGGACTTTTACTTCAGACAATTTTGGACCGATCCCCGATTAGCATACAAAAAAAGAACAGGAGTTGAGACATTATCTGTGGGTTCAGAATTCATAAAAAACATATGGGTGCCTGACACATTCTTTGTAAATGAAAAGCAATCTTATTTCCATATAGCAACAACCAGTAACGAATTCATACGTATACATTATTCTGGCTCTATCACTAGAAGTATCAGGTAATAATATTATAAAATATTTGATTGATTATAGGGTTAAAGTTTAAGATTTCTAGGAAAAACCACTTATTATCTTGACTTCATACGAACTTTGTGTACATTTCAGACTGACAATCACAGCTTCGTGCCCAATGAACCTGCAATACTTTCCAATGGATCGTCAACTGTGCCACATAGAGATAGAAAGTTGTAAGTATCTGAACTATTTCAAATAAGTTTGTACGCCAATGTGTGTGTTGTTGATAATCTTGTACATTAATCACAAAATGCTATCTTTGATAATACAATATTCATAATCTTTTAGCTAATATGAGAGTGTTGCTGGACAACCGCACGCTTTGTGTGTCAGTTGCAACAAACGTAATTTTGTTTTTAATAATCGCAACTATCGACAGGGTCTATTAACAATACTTGACTTTTTAAATGGACATAGTAAATGCAGTTCAACGCACTTTTAGTTACAGATGACAAAAATATCTAAAAAGCGAAAACAATATCACTTATGCGTGTGTGTATTGTTCTTCACCAAAGCAGTCAATAATTTGATTCTTTACCACGATGCAAATTTATCACGAGGCTTACAGATATTGTGTTGTGATCACTTTCTTGTATGACAGATGCTACTCAGGGGTACCCTGTGAGCACAAGCGTACTACATAATCGTCGACACGTGCTGTGATTTCCCTCGTGTTTTCATAAGTTGGAACGTCTCCTTCTCGCATACAGCACCCGCAGAAGGCAGACTCGTAAATAGTAAGCCTTTGTTCTCACGAGCATTTAGCGAATGAAATGATACTGAGACATTCGACGCTGCGATATGCTGATCGGGTCGAAGGAGGCGGGGGAGGGTGGCGCCCGCGGGGTCTGCACAACCACCGAGGGCTGTGCCGCAGACGAGGCACCGCACACCAACACACCCTCGCACCACCGCCGCTTACGCTCATCAAACGTACACCAAATGATTGCACTTGCATGGTCTTACAGTTAACGCTTGCCTGACTTATCACTATTATACACGTTTTTGTTATATTATGCCATCTGTTTATTTATTGCATAATCAGCTTTTATTATGTTCCCAATGCTGGGGACGCAGGCCTCCTCACTTCGAGAGGAAGGGGGAATTAATCTACCATTTGAGCCCAATGCGGGTTTTGGTAGATATATTCAATCATTATACCTAGTATAGTGAACACAATCTCATTTTAAGTGAACCTTTATCACCCTGGTAGATAGTTTATACTTTACTATCATTCATATTAAGCCGAACCGAGTATAAAAATTGCATATGCGATCAACTAATGCCTGGGTTCGGCTTAGTAATTTTCGCCGCGAGTCCCATCCTTAACACAGGCGCGGCCGCGTGAGGGAAACGCGATCCTTCGCAGCGTAAGTGATAGCGTTTTGTGTGTTTGGCATGTCTCCGGAGTCGGGTACACAATGAGAGACATTCGGTACCATTGGAAAGATGGGGTGACCAGCGTTGGTATGAGCAACGAGGTGCAGCTGCCGCAGTTCCGGGTGCTCGGCCACCGGCAGCGCACCACTGTTGTTACACTGACGACAGGTAACCGATCGCAATAGCCGCTCTCCCACCACAGCACATCCATACCTCCGCCACCGACCCCGTCTCCCTCAGCCCGTGTGCAGAAGATCGCAGTCGCGACACAGCACACACGCTAACTACATGACACGACAACCGCACGACGAGACGCGCGAAATCGAACTCGCGACTCCCCCGCTCTTACCCCAACCGAAAGACAATTCGAGTTGTAAAACCCACTGCAATGGGCCTGGGGTTGTTTCATTTATAATGTCCGCTGCGCACAGTCGGCTACACCATGCGGGACATCAGATACAAATGGAACGAGGGGCCCAACTCTGTGGGTGTTTCCAGCGAGGTGTCGCTGCCGCAGTTCAAGGTGCTGGGCCATCGTCAACGTGCTATGGAGATCTCCCTTACCACAGGTACTTGGGTTCGCGGGGGAATGTAACAGTAGGAACCGAACAAAGATATGAGACACCACTACGTGGAACACTGGACAGAAACAGCCACGATTCTTATCACGTCCTGCTTTTGTATTTTTGCACAAAACACTATGAGTGGTGTGAAACAGTTTTTTTTTTTATGTCATGTCAAATTTGTGTTAAAAAGAAACAAAATCATAAGTAAATTATGATACCCCTATTGTGTTTTAAGTCCTAACAAAGTTCTTTGATAAAATTAGATTGAAGTTCTTTATACTTATATCAAATAAAACTCCGAATATTCATATATCCACTTAAAGTTCACATTGTTTTAAGCATTATATTTAAATCGAGCTAATGAATTTCAGAGTTTCAAACAAAGAAACCTTCTAATATAGTTTTTAAACCTTTTGCAGGAAATTATTCAAGATTGGCATGTGAAATACAATTTGTACGATCTATGGGATATTACCTTATTCAAATATACATTCCATCTGGTTTGATTGTCATCATATCATGGGTATCATTTTGGTTGAACCGAAATGCTACTCCGGCCCGAGTGGCTCTAGGTGTCACCACTGTACTGACGATGACAACGCTCATGTCATCTACTAATGCTGCTCTGCCCAAGATATCGTACGTCAAATCCATCGACGTTTATTTGGGAACGTGCTTCGTCATGGTCTTCGCTAGTCTACTAGGTAATATTTCACTATGTTTACCTACTGTGCACTGCACGGCGATTTTCTAAAAATATGTTGATTGCGAATGTTTTATCCTATGCGAATGTAAATGCAGAGCGATGGATTGTTAAAACAAATAAAAACCCTTAGTTATAGATACGCACTTATCTATCTTTACAGAATACGCCACCGTGGGTTATATGGCAAAGAGAATACAGATGAGAAAACAAAGATTTGTTGCCATTCAGAAAATAGCGTCCGAGAAGAAAATTCCAGTTGATTGTCCTCCCGGGGGTGACCCACACACACTATCTAAAATGGGCACGCTTGGCAGATGCCCACCTGGGCGACCATCTGTAAGATATTTATACTTATAATTCCAAGAATTGCTCTATTATACACGTAAGTGTTTCCAATATTTCAAATAATCTTTTCAGGAGGTCCGGTTCAAAGTGCATGATCCAAAAGCGCATTCCAAAGGCGGAACCCTAGAGAATACTATTAACGGAGGTCGCAGCGGAACAGAAGAAGAGAACCCAGGGCCGCCTCCGCACATTTTGCACCCTGGCAAGGTGAATATTAAATTAATTACCTAATTATTAGTAGTATTATTTTTTTTTCATGCGATTCAAACTTTTACCGCGACTTGTGATTGCATAGCGATTATAATATTTATTAAATATTTTCGATGTGCTCAGCGTGTGTCTAATATTTTATACATAAGTATCACTTTGTTTTTTTTTTTTCAGTAAATTTTATTACATTTTGTGTGGGTTTTTTGAATAATGTGTTATTCAATGTGTATGTATTTCATAACTATCAGAATTATTAAAATATCAATCCTTTTCCTAGATTTTGTGTTTTAGTGTTGAAGCTGTCTTTGTTTCAGTAATTTCGGCTGTGCACTGACAAGTCAATTTCTCCTATTACTTGTATACAATATGTAAAGAAAACCCTGTCCGATCCGTGAAGGTATTGTTAGGTATCGATAACTGATTATTTGAAAAATAGATTATTTCAAAATTCATTAGTATTGTTTTTATGATGATTACGTAAAATTTCTTATTTTATTTGGTCACGTGTTTACCTAACCGGGGTCTACTTCTTCTTCTTCAGCCTATGGACGTCCACTGCTGGACAAAGGCGGGAGGTCTTTGTCCAAGACTTTCCACGATGACCGGTCTTGTGCTGCCCACATCCATCGGCTTCCCGCGACCTTCACCAGGTCATCGGACCTTGTTGGGGGCCTCCCTACGCTGCGTCTTCCAGTACGTGGCCGCCACTCTAGAACCTTACTGCCCCATCGGCCATCGGTTCTACGAGCCATATGCCCTGCCCACTGCCACTTAAGTTTAGCGACTCGCAGAGCTATGTTGGTGACTTTGGTTCTTCTGCGGATCTCCTCATTTCTGATTCGATCACGCAGAGAAACTCCGAGCATAGCTCTTTCCACTGCCTTATGTGTGACTCTGAGCCATCGTATGAGGCCCATTGTGAGCGACCACGTTTCAGTTCCGTAAGTCATCACTGGCAACACATACTGGTCAAAGACTTGTAGTCTTGAGACACTGTGGTATCTTGGACGACGAGAAGATATATCGTAGCTTCCCAAACGCTACCCAGCCGAGCTGGATTCGACGAGACACCTCTTTTTCGAAATTGGACCTACCTAGTTGGACTGTTTGTCCCGAGTATATATACTCGTCAACAACATCGAGTGCTGAGCAAACAACTAGAATTGGAGTGGGTAACCTAACCGGGGTGTTCTTTACATATTGTATATTTATTTTGAAACCAGCTGTCCCGATTGGGTTCCCCCGAGGAATTTTTCTCTGAATAAGATAAATTCCTTATAGAATTCATTATAGGAGAACGAAAGTATGAAAACAAAAATTAAATAGTTCTAATTTATATAGATATCCAGTTTTAACCCTAGCTCAGTGGACACATTTTAGTGCTAAAAAACTCTTACTACATTAACTCCTTTCAAGGAATAGGTACATTGTGTTTCCCTATCATCTTGTATACTCGCCCATATATCATTGATTTATTTTCGTCAAGCGACTATACCATGCTGAGTTAGTTTAGTCAATTGTTGTATGTCTTATCTACAGGTACCTACTACCTTGCTGAAATAATATCCCGTAAAAATTTGTGTACTTAAATAAGTGTTTTAATTTCCAGGACATAAGCAAACTGCTCGGAATGACTCCTTCGGACATCGACAAGTATTCCCGCATCGTGTTTCCAGTTTGTTTCGTATGTTTTAACTTAATGTACTGGATCATTTACCTTCACGTTTCCGACGTCGTGGCTGACGATCTGGTACTACTGGAAGAGGATAAATAGAGGGCGCTGAACATAATCCACTTATTTTCCCACAAATGCAAGATTAATAATAATAATTTGAAACTAGTAATTAACTAAATACTTTCCTCGTACTAAAAGATATTTAGAGAAACGACTCGATAGATTTTCTTTACAATTAGGGATATAACTAATGTCAAAATTAATTTTTAGATGTAAACTATACATAAAAAAATTAACGTAAAAATGTTGTAAATACTTAAAAGACTCGAAAAGTTCGAATAAATACGGCCGATTTAGCTTAAGATCACTTTTTCTAAGAGGCTGAAGTAGAATTCAAACGACTGAAGTTTTGTGTCATTTAGATGTCACATGAAACGGCAAGATGTCACATGAAACGGCATTCTTGTTATTGCGTTGCACACCAGCTTTAGAAATAAATTGTATAATTAACTCTTTCATTTTTGGAAATAAATTGTTTAATTACCTCTTTAATTTTTGGCAATAATTATTTCATGTGTAAATATTATGCACACTTGAATGCAATGTAGTTAATTACAAAATATGTGTAGGTATTGTTATTGGAAGTTAAAGGTCTATCCTTGTCTGTGAAGAGAATGAGCAAAACGAGTATGTAAATATATTGACCTAAATAAGATATAGAGGCATTTACATTTCAACATTCCTAAAAAATATGGGGAATAGTATACATTGTAGCTACCTACAGCTTAGGACAGTTTCAAATTATTATTATTTAAGAGTGGTAAAATGAGTGGAATAGTAAAATATCCATAGTAATACGAATCTGATGCTCAAATTTCTCAGCTTGAATTATCAATTTTAGTAAAATTTTGTAATTATGTCATAATTTTAGGAATTCGTTTATTCTTTGCTAATATCTTTGTGATGATAGGAATTTTGTTTTTAACTGTAGTTGCAGACCATTCCAATGTCCAAAAACATTTTTATTTAGTAATGTAGTTTTATATTTTCTAACTTGTAAATGATTACTGAATGTTTTTGAGCAATTGATTTTGCTTTAGATCATCGAATGCGTGTTGAGTTTTGATATTTAATATTTGTACAAGTTGATTATTTAAGAGGGGGCTCTGTGTAGTGGCGCTTTCTCTATACAAACGTATTCCGCCGTTTTCTTCGTGAATAACGCTTTTAGAGCAATTATTTTTTTTTCAACAGTTTTACACCTTCATTATACGTGCCTCTATCATTTGATTGTTTTCCAAAACTTTGATATTTCAAAAATAACCGAAAAATAACCTATTTTTACCTTGATGTTCAGACGACTTTTAACCAATTCTGGCAACTTATTAACAAAAAATGAAAATAATACATAGGTTCCTCTAAATTTTGATATAAAAATAATTGAGATCTGTCGTGATTTGAAAAAGAAAACAGGGGAATACGAAATATCTTTCGGTCAACATTCTTGTAGATAAAATCAGCCTGAGCTCCAACTGTCCCTTTCGCACTTTACTGGGCAAAGGCTGGAAGCGGCACGAGGTTCTTCAAATACCTATTTTTCGAATTCCTCGGCATTAGAGTCCCTCTTAATATTAGTGATTATAAATCAATTAGTTACTTATTTATAAATAATTAACGTCAGAAATCAGCAGCATTCAATTATTCTTCGAACATATCCCCTACGCTAATTGGAGCAGGTAAATATTCACTAATTACCATAAATTTATTCTTATTTCCATCACCATGTTGGAGCAAGTCAGTTCCATTAGAGGCATGCATTCGCCAAATGTATAAATAATTCTAAAACCCAGCATGTATATTCCCACGTTCATCATAATATTGTACTTTTTCAAAACCTCGTCTATAAATTGTCAATTAAATAATCTCTTCACATCTATTTAAAGCTCAGCAAAATATTTTTTAAGCTAGAGAATTCATTCAAATCAAATCAAATCAAAATTATTTAAATAAACCATCCGTTGGTGCTTTTGAATAGTCAATGTCGGTCAGTCAAGTAAAGTGAAGCTAAATTGCACGTTCCAAAGCGTAGATCTCTATGGAGAAGAACGTGCAAGAAACTCGGAAAAATATCGGTTGTTGATGATTTCCGGTATATCACATTACCAAATTATTATTATACCTTCTTTATTCTTATAAAACAACATGTCTCATTGTGATAGACAATATTTTGTTAGAAGCATTTGAAAGACTACAATATTACTTACTTTAATGATATAACAATTGATATAATGTAGGTCCCCATTATTAAATAATTTTGATTCCATTTAACTTAATATTTAATCATTTTAAATATATACCATAGAAAAGAGTTAAAGGTCCAACAAGAACTCTGGTTGACAAAATTAATTAAATTATGAATTTTGTTAGTGTCAGCGGGCGTTCTAAATTTCCCCAATGGTGAATGATTTGAGTAACTGTCTCCATCTATTATTCTGTAAATTCCTGATACATATTATGTCGAAGGCGGTATGCCAACTATACGAAGATGGTAACCTTACATACATATATATATACAGAATGTCCCAGAACTCTACGTCAAGCCGATACGGATGGTAGGGTGTATAAGTAAAATTAATAAAATAATGAAAATGTCCTGAGGGCCTAGACAAAGTAACATTCTATCGGCGTCAACGAAAGTAGAAAACGAAAAAAATGAATGAGACTGGAGAAAAATCACGTGACCATCGAAAATAATAGAAATGTGCTAGACAACATGCTTATTTCGACAATCGTTGACGCTAGGGAGCGTTTCGTTTCGAACGCTTTCTTTCTATCGGGTGGACATTGTAGATAACGCTAGAAAAATGGCGGTTTGTCGGTCAGCTGTTTGTTTGAGGTGTGTTGTGTGCAAGTTATTTTGTTAGATTTGAATTATTTTATTTGTGATTACATTCTGTTTACTGTGAAATATGCATACATTACGATTATTATGGGCTGCATACGATTATAAGGAAGAAGTATGGCTCCGGTTACGAGATAGATTTTAACGGGCGAGGCTTTGAAAGAATTGAGGATATCACGGACACTAATTTCCGACACCGATATCGGTTTGATAAACGTTCTTTTCGTAAGCTTTGTCGTGATCTTCGCCGCTGGACCAACTTGAGGGGTCTCGAGAACTACCCTTTGAGACAAAAATAAGTGGCACTTCTATTTTTACGTATTACCGTAAAACGGGGGAATAGAACTCCATCCTTTAAAAGAAGGATTTTAAAATCGATTTTACGAACTAATAAACAAACTTGAAACAAATTTGGTCACTCAAATCCAGCAAAGAAATATCATTAAGATTTTATATAACTTTTAATTCTGTAACATTTAGACTCTTGCAAAGCGCTTACATTTTATTATCCTTTACAATTAAACACCGCAAACACTTAAAATATAAACAAATCACAATTATCAAAATAAACTCCACGCGCGCTTTTTAAATGTCAAGTGTTTTTGTTGTCGAGGAGCGAATGATTAAGTGAATGATCGCTGATCACAGTGCAAGATTTCTCCGATACGAATAGAATCAGCGATTGGCGTTAACTTGTGACTTTGTCTAGCATTCTATCGACAATAACGCTACTTCGTTATCGATCGTAGATTTAGAAACGCTGCTAAGCGTGTGTACTTTGTCTAGGCCCTCTGGTCTATTTTATGTTTATTGGAATAAAAAAATGTTTTTTTTTTACTAATAACGTTATTTAGGACTACGGTTCCCAACTTTAAATAAACAAAAATAATAAAAATTAATCACGATAGCACCCCGATGGTGTTTGTCATTGGACGTTGGTTGGTTTGACGTTGAGTTCTGGGACAGCCTGTATATAAATATAAAGGTTACTTACTATACATTTAACTTCCATTAGCATTTTGTTTCTGCAATACCTCATCCCTTTAAAAACATACGTATCCTAAGCCCACCTGTTGATGCCGACTTACAGTCACACTCGTAACAATTGTTTGGTTTTCATCGTAAACCGTATTTATTAGATAAGTAAAAACATAGTTTAGTCCTCTATTTAAATAGTTTTACCTCTTGAGAATATTTGCTATTTCTTTACTAGCCGCACAATAGTCCACGCAATGCTTTCCTAAATTAGTACAATTTAGATAAATTAGCTTTTTTTGCTCGCTAGTACCTCTACTAAAGCAGTAGTTGAAGCAAAATTGAGCATTAGAAATGCGTTGTTAATGTGGGAATATTATTCGTGAGCTAGTCTCTATGAAAGAGTGATGGGTGCCGAATGACTGTTCCTATATTGACAACGGTAAATGATTTTCCCACCCTCGAATATCTGACAAGCAGGGCTCCTGTCTTCAGCTACGACTCACAATGGATTCGTTGTGCGTCATGGGTTCCTTAAGGTTTGAAATTATGGTACTTATATAATATATATATATATATATATATATTATATATGTGCGTTGAGTTCAAATTAGACACACTCAGCAGAGAACACCCAAAATATCAATTTTTGAATGCATGAATAGCAATTTTTGTAAGTTTTACCAGAGACTGCATTATGTATCATTGTATAATATTGCAATATTCTTCCCGAATTGAAAATTTGAAATTTTATTTGGTATTTAAGGTGACTTCCTTGCAATGTACCAACTCGAATGAAGAATAATAAGCTCTTTAGATAAAATTCTCAATTCAGGAACCGTGTGATGCCAGAGAACAGGGCATACTAATTTCTTTAATTTTGAAAAAAAAATTCTAACCGTCCCAGGTTTGCATCAAGGACATTACAAACACCTACTGATTCAACAGTCCTAAAATCTTATGGAACCCTTTCGTGGAGAATGAAGTTCACTTGTCTGATTTGCGTGGTATACATAGTTTGCTTACAATAGAAAAAACCGTCGAGCTAGATGATTATTTAATCTTATATTTTAAAAATATCGATTGAGTACTGCTATTACCATTTTAGGCATAATTTATTAAGTGAACTCACTTTGATATGTATCGAAATGTATTCTTCTTATATCAAACCTTCATTGATTATTATAATTATTTAATTCCTTATTATATAAATTATAATAGATAAAAAGTAGACTCTGTGCATTTTGGATGACTCATTTTAGGCATAATATTGTACTGTATAGGTACATTTTTAGGTCGTAATATATATAACAACATTACTTATGAATACATTTATATAAACAGCACTCCAAATATAAGGCACTGTGTAATCTGTGTATTCACTTTTTTATTTCATTGCAATTTATTACGACTATGAAAGTCTGTTGAACTACTTAATAAAATTTTTAGATTAAGATAGGCTGCTGGTATAAAAGATAATTAAAAGTAGGTTTCTAAGACGACATCAGCCACGTCTCTCCGTAACGAAATTCTAAAATATTTGTCTAGTGATTAGCAATAAGTTAAAGACAGATAGGTCAGTTGGATAAGGAAATGGCATCTTAGAGTTATCTTACTTAATTAATATAAATGTAAATGTCTAGCTATGCACTTTCAAAAGTAAATCACTTATACTATACGGGATCCATTCAAGGTGTCAGTAAAACCACATTTTAACTAGAGTTGAAATCAATATTGAATTGCATGAGTACATGAGTTCTTGTTGATTTACGGATAAATATTTGGATACGAATGATTTACTGATGTATTAAATCGTTAGATAATACATAAGAGTTGTATATACTTACTGTAGTATTCTGAATGTTAGAATCGGTAGAATTGTAAATCAAACTCCCATCTGTGTGTATACAGGAAGTCTGGTAATAAATTAAAAACCTCTTAAGGGGTCATCGTATTTATAATTATGAACAAATTTTCCTACGGGTACAATCGTGAAATTAGCACAGCTATTTTCCAAGTATGTTCACAAACTTATCAAAATATAAGAAACAACTGATCTATCAAAATATACAAAATATAAGAGACAACTGATCCTCATTTCGCGGTTTGGTCCCGTAGTAGTAATTGTTCCTAATGATAATTGTAATTAATGAATGTTAAAATGATGAGAAAAGGTACAGAACATAAAGGAGGCATGACAAATCATATGATTATTTAGAAACACGTTACCCATTTCAATCCCCCTCAGTGCAAGTCAGGTGAAGCTGATTATCTGTTAAGTTCTGGTTTAGAATCTGGCATAAAAACAACCACAATTGTGGTAGATAGCAGGAAGACCGCAAACTGTTTTAACCGAGTTATGCCGCAGTGATCTCCTATACGATCGCAGAAGGAAAGAGCTTCCTGCATCAGATCGAAGTCTTTATGACCATTTAAATGAAATCATGGCCGGAGGAAATCATGGCCGGAGTGGGAACATGCAAACAAAATAAGAGACTTTCTGACCTCTGGCATCTATCGCAATGCCATTGAGATGTGGGAATAACTCTCTAGACTATGTTTGCCTTCAACTTGGAACGAAAGGTGATTTTCCTAAAGTTATAAGAAAACTTGTTAGATATTCAGAAGTACGTTCATGAATTGGGTGCAATCGATAATATTGTAATATAATGGCTACCCTGAAACGTTTTCTATTTATTGCCGGACAACACTCTGAAAAATACAACAAAACCATTACAAATAATACAACAAAACCATTTTTTAAATTAGAATATTTTCAGGTTCAGGATACCTAAATATAGTTGACTAGTATAAATTGGTTCAGCTACAAAAACAAAGAAATCGAGTACCTGATGAATCACACAAATTATAATTAAGCAACAGAGTCAAATAAATGCATATATTAAAATAATCTTCCCTAAAGAATTCCAATCCTAACTACTCTTACATACTAATAAAAAGCTTTGTCATGTCAAGCAATGGTGTCAAAATATATCAAGATGGCGCACAGAGTGGCAGTTCAAATTATTTTTGAAACACGGGTGCAGAAAAATGTATTATCAGTGACAATTTATACTAGTCTATACTAGTTGCTACTTTTTTTAAACTATTTAAAGATTTTCTGTGCTTCCCTTGTCTACTTCAATGGTAATTTCCTTTTCTTCCTTCAAACTAAAGATGAAAAGACTTGGCTACATTTTAACCACTAAACCTTCCTCTCTCTTTTCTCTTTCTAACTACTTTTTTTTTCAAATTCTTTTAACAAAATAATAGGTTATTTCGTTTTTTGATCTATTCTTTTTGATAGATGAATTGTAGTTATATCACAGAAATGTAAACATCAGTTTATTTTAAATTCAAGTAGTAGATATAGAAGAAAATAAGTTTAGAGGGTCCTAGAATGGTTACAAAACTGTCGAAGTAGGTATTTTCCTTGTGAAAAAAATAGCATTAATAACAAAATACCTCAGTGCAGTAGTGAAAGTCTTTTTATCTATAGAAATTATTTTGAGAGTATTTACGATTAAAATAGTTTTATAATAATATTACGACTATATACCATACATACAACACCAAGAATGCCTACCAAGCTGTCAATAGCAATATATATTTATATTATACATACTGAAATAGCACGAGCCTAGTTATTCCTTAGGAAGAACAAATCAAAACTTTATTAAAATGCTTTATCCAAAATAACGAATACAGGGTGAGTTTTAAGCTTATCTACTGGGAGGTAATCATTTAGTTTTTTAAAAGAACTAAAATTGTCTCAATCAACTTTTATATTTGTCAAAACGCTAACTCTGGGTTATTTAAGCTGTTTTACCTTTAACCTAAACACGCTGCTATGTTTTTTTTCTTTCATACCTAATACCTATTTATATGTATAAAGAGTAGAAGTAAATAGACTGAACTGATCCCACCGTAGCGTTCCGCGTCAAAAACTCATCCTGTATCTAAAAAGTTCTAATAAGTAAATATATTTTAATAATTCATAACAACGTAACAGTTCTTAGAAGTAATGAAGTATAATTCGAAAACAGAACAGGACATAACAATATTAATACCCAGTAAACAATGAAATGCCTTACTGGGTTGAGATAAAAGCAAATAATGCCATTTTATACATTAGCCTCTAAATTTGTTATAAAATATTTTTGTAACCAACGTTTGCAGTATTTTTGACAATTGCCAGCAACTGATAAAACTAATTTTACAAACAGAATATTATTATATCTTTTGAAATAATTCTGTTTATCTTGTAGTTTTACAAAGATGTGCTTTAACCACAATTTTGTTTTGAAAGAACAACTCCGATTTCCGTTAGAAAATATTTTACATTTTTTTGTAAATTGTCATAAGTAATATAGGGTCCGCCAAATAACTTTTTTTTTTTTGAAAATGCTATGAAAAAAAAACTACTGAATATTTTTTCAAATTTCTTTTTTTATTTGAAAGTACAATCTTTCCGGTTAATGATGGAAGATAATTTCATTCATATGGCTACCTCGGCTGGCCATGACATGAGCAAGGAGCGGCCGTTACAGTCAACGGCGATCGTTATCGGGCCATGTTGAATGAATTTTTGTTTAAAGAAATTGAAAATGAGGATATTGGCGACATTTGGTTTCAACAGGACGGCGCTACGTGCCACACAGCCGACCCTACACTCGATGTTTTGCGCCCTGTTTTTGAAAATCGCATCATCAGCCGCAGAACTGATGTCGTTTGGCCACCTCGGAGCTGCGATTTGACACCGTTGGACTATTATTTGTGGGGTGCCGTCAAAGATAAGTGTTACGCCGACAAGCCAGAGACAATTGACGCTTTAAAGGACAATATTCGTGAAGCCATTGGTGAAATACAGCTGCACACAATCGTTAAAGTGCTTGAAAATTGGACCGATCGTGTAGGCTACTGCATGGCCAGCCGAGGTAGCCATATGAATGAAATTATCTTCCATCATTAACCGGAAAGATTGTACTTTCAAATAAAAAAAGAAATTTGAAAAAATATTCAGTAGTTTTTTTTTCAAAGCATTTTCAAAAAAAAAAAGTTATTTGGCGGACCCTTTATAAACAAAAATATAACATACGTTGCAATAATCAAGCACTATTAGTAATAGAATAGATTTACAGAAGAAACGCTAGATACCTTTGAAAGTTGTTACCGAATTGAACGATAAAATAGAACGCACGTGTCTTAGATATTATAGATTTTTTAAATAGATTTACAATAGTTTTAAACAATTGCAAGTTCAATGATGGAGGGAATAGACGACCTCTTAAAAATTATATATGAAATGTTAAAATTATTTTCCGTGTGAATGCTGTACTTTAAATATAATACGTATTTTTAGATCTTAACATCTCCATGCTATACTTTTAAGACAGCAAACGTCTGCCTTAAGTGAAATCGCCATTGCTACTGAAGTATTATTCACGCATACCGTGAAATCGTTATTAATTTAAAAAACCTAATATCTACACTATTGTCTGATAATTGATAAAATAATTTCTTTATGTACCTACCTACATTTTTATCATCTGTTACGTACGTACGTACTTCCAAATCAAGTTACTAAATGTAAGATGATAAGTACAACGCTTGTAAACTTTTTAGGGTTCTGTAGTAAACTAGGAACGCCTATAGTTTCGACAAGTCTGTGACTGTTCGTCTGCGGATAATCTCAATGGCCGTTAGCACTAGAAAGCTGAAAGGAGATCGTTTCATATTGGGCCACCACCATGTACACTATATAGGTAAAAAGTAAAAAAAAAATATAATAGATTTTCATGGAAATACTACTAAATTCATTTGAATAAAAATACAAGTATAAATAATTAATTATTTGAAACGTTTTTAGTCAGATAACCCTTTTTAAGGTCGTCCTCATGATTGACGACTTTGACAGTTCTATTTTCCCGTTATGTTCGTGGCGAGTGTTGATTTGAGCCGATTGTGTTTCGTGGCTTTTAGTGATTGTTTTTGTTTTGTATGCCGTATGTTCGGAATTCATGTTTTGTTATTTTCGCAGTCATAATATATTCTATTCTATTTTTGTTTATGGCAACGGTGCCGATGTCGACAATTCTGCTAATGTCTAATGTGATATGAGAAAATGTGCGAAGGCAAGTCATAATATAAATACGATAGCCTTAGATTCATGATACGTCAATCAAATGTCACTGTCAAAATCGTTATTTCGCTTTTTGCTGATCACCATATTTATTAGTATGGTGTTGTACTCCTTGGCTGAGGTAAATTGAATTTACATCAAAACGTAAGCCAAAATGTAGGAACTTAACATAAAAAAGTGTACATAGCGCTAGAGCCCAGGCACCATACATTTCTGAAACATTTCTTTTGGTATAAAGCCGACAAAGTGGTAATCTAAAAAGTAAAAAAAAATCGACTACGATAAAAAAAATGCATAAATATTAAATTACAAATTAAGTTATGAAGTTAACTGTATATGCATTCTTTTAACGTAGTCGACATACTTCATACTTTTTTAATAAGATTTTTTTTTTCTTTTCAATACAAAGGAATTATTAAAAATGGGTTAACGCAATCCAAAACAACCACCGAAAATTAACACCTGTCTAGTTTCTATAAATTAGTACCCTAATTTTCCGAGAGATGACAATATACTTGGGGCTAATTAACGCTGTTAAGATTTTTCCGAGTTGACAAAGTCGTAACGGGTATGAGCTATAGAATAGTTGAAATCTTATTTTAGTGTTCACTGTCCTGTGTGACGTACAGAACGAACTACGGAACAGAACAAAACTACGGAACCCTACACTGTGCATGACCCCGACACGTTCCTGGTCGGTTTTTCATTATTAATTATTGGCTATGCCCTGCGGATGTAGATAGTAATAGTTGATATAATTTAAGTAGGTACCAACGTAACCCGTTAATATAGACAGTACAAAGAAAGCTAATGGAATATTTTGTATTTATATGTATTACGATAGTTACACATCATGAAACCAATGACTCTTAGAAATGTTCCAACAAAGGCATCGGTCATAAAAGAAATGTACAACAAGGTAGCACAAGGCCCATAAAGCTGACTAAACTCTAATGAAGACGGATGTTTACAATATAGTAATTTTAAAGTTCCTGAATTTTAAACATCCGTGTTCAATATTTTATACCTACATTAGCGTATTTGGTAGGCAATACTAGATAAATTTTGATTATCAAGTAATAAAAGAGGAATAAAGAATAAATATTTGCTTTTTCCATTTCTACAGAAAGTTCTTCTCAAAACTTAATCGTCTTCAATAAATTACTTCCGCAGTTTCTGAAAACTTCATTAATTTAATGACAAATAATAATTATAATATATACTAGTACCTAGTAATGTTAACTGTATTGCTCACACCTAACCTAGAGATATTATATTGGAAAATAATCTAGTCTCAGACTTATTGCACGTTATTAACACTACTTACTTACGTACTTTCAGATTAAATAATGAGTAAGCCTGCACTTTTGAAGGAAAAACTTACTTTAAATTTATAATCGCATCACGGAAACGATTAATAATAATTAATCGGTTTTTTTTACTAAACGTTATGTCAAGTTTCTAGTAATACTACCCATATAGGAAAAAGGAAATATAGGTAGAATAAATAGACGATTTTACAGAAATAGTGTATGATCATTATATAATCGTAGAATTAATAAAATAGAACAAAATTAGAATTACAAAAATGAGAATGCTGTTAAAATGACAGATTTGATAAGTGTTAATCAAGTAACATTTATGTGAACGATTAAAGTATGTGGTCTGTTTGTTTTGTGACCTTGAATTATGATTGGTAAGAAATGAACAAATAAATATTACAATTCCGCTTTTTAGACTTTCTATTGATTGTAACATGTATTTTGTTTGTTAATAAATAATTAGTGTTTCTTTGACCGTCTTTATGAGCGCATCATAGAGACATTAGTGACGATTTATGTATTTTTATTGTCCTGTTAACTTCTAATTTTAAGTGGCTAATATGGTTTTATTATTAATTGTAAAACGTACTATTATTTATGTACTTATGAACGACTATTAATATGTAAAATGATAATGAAAAATATTTTTTTTTTAAATAACTTAAGTGTTTCTTTTACCCTTCGGCCAAATGGTCGTTAACGAAAGCTGGGGCTTAGTGCTGACACGGTATGCAAGTCAAAAAAATATTGAGTAAAACCCAAACCAAGCCACATAATGGCTTAAGTCCGCGAGCTTATCAGAATGGTGAACTGAGAAAGTGATGATGTAGTATGTTTTTGCTTTGAAGGATGCTATTCAAGAATAGTCACAGAGTGCATCGACTTCCTGAAGTAGAAACCATATTCTTGGGCAAACGTCGTTATAAGCGGAGAGTAAAATGATACGCTTAGAATCGGTACCTTAAAAATGATGAATAGTGAATTTACGGTATTGAGACAGAGATTGGGAGCGATCGTACCAAGGTGTGGGTGACACGTGTATGGCTGACACGTGCCTGCCGGATGATGCCATGTGTTCCTTTTAGCGTAGTATCTGGTCGGTGCCTGACAGTCACACCGAAGGTAATTGGGCTCAGGAACCGATCGTGACTGCACAGTACTTAATAGTGTGACAGACTTGTCAATAGAGTTGTGAAAAAAATGTTTATGTTTTGTAGTTTATTTTTTTCAATTGCTTTTAATGCATGTGTATTATAGGTATGCAAGAACTATGCATATTTAAATTTATGATCGATGACGGCAACAGCGACAACGGAAATAGTGCCAGTCAAGCATCCACATCACATGATGCCCAGCTGGTGAGATGACTTTATTGTTCACCGGGAAATTAAGCGAATGGGGACTGAAGATCCATCAAGGCAAGACCCACCAAACACAGTGTACCCTTGTCTGTTGTACTTCCCATAGTACCTGGGAGCAATTACTCACCTTCCCTTAGAGAACTCTACATGTACAGATAAATTTAGAATAAAGAAAGAATCAGATATTAAAATTAAAGACAACTGCAAAAATTCTATTTATTTATATTACCTGCATTAAACCACCAATCACAATATCGAATCAAAATTACGTGAAGAGGTGCCGCTAAGATACTATTCAGTATTCGATGTAGTGGCAGTGCCTTACTCTCCCGAAATGTTACAGCTTTAAAGAGCAAACACCCAGCACCTGTGGATGATCTTACTTACATTCCAACCTTCTTAAATATTTCGGCGCCCCAGTGAATCACAGTCGTGAGCTGTCTTTTCTTGCGAACGAACAACTTGTGAGTTGCTTTTGAATGAACTTGAGAGTTGCTTTTGAATGAACTTGTGAGTTGCTTTTGAATGAACTTGAAAATTGCTTTTGAATGAACTTGCGAGTTGCTTTTGAATGAACTTTTAATAACCATAGAGGTTGACACTTCATGTAGGCCGTTGCCGTTAGGTTTGTAATAATTATGTTACATTGTTACTCAGTTGTCATATTTCAAATTTGATGGTGTTCCAAATAAATGTCTGGTGACGAACAGATGTGTTACTGTGGTGTAAAATAAGTTATTTAGATATCCGTATAAGGCATTGCGTGGGGACTCTGCCAGGGACTTTTCATCAGGTTATGGGCACCCCATAATTTCCGGTATCGTAAGATTGAGAAACACGCACTTTCCGTGATGACGGGTGACCAGAGTTTGTCAGGATCTATTTTTGGAATAAGAAAGCTTAGGGTGTGAACAGCTTTGACGTTTGGACGTTCTAAGTCAAACCTGGAAGTTCCAAGTCAAACCTGGAAGTTCCAAGTCAAACCTGAAAGTTCCAAGTCAAACCTGAAAGTTCCAAGTCAAACCTGAAAGTTCCAAGTCAAACCTGGAAATTCCAAGTCAAACCTGGAAATTCCAAGGCTACCTGAAGTTTTAAGTCTGGTAGATGCCTGTAGAATCCAAGGTGATCGGCAGGCGCGAACTACTGTGTCTACTGGGAGTTTCGCTCAAAATGCTTAAAGATTATCTTAAAAACAGAAAGCAACGAGTTAGGGTGGGAGAACACGTTAGTCATAATGCAAATTTCACATTTGGGGGTACCTCAGGGTAGTGTATTGGGCCCCATGTTGTTCCTGCTTTACATAGACGACCTCTGCAGTCTTAAAATCAAATAACACTAGAGAGTGTTTTCATATGCTGACGACACTGCTGTAGTGTTTTCTGAGAATTCGTGGCAGGAGGTTACCCGAAGTGCTGAAGCCTGTGCCCAAATAGCAGAATGGCTCGAAAATAACCTGCTCACACTTACACAGCCAAAACGAAACGAACTACATTTATTTCTGCATATCGCACAAAACAACCAAATAATGATTTTAATATAATAGTTCATACATGTGCGCTCTCCTGTCAAAAGTGTATTTGCAAACAGACGTAATAAATTTGTCTCTTTATAAAAAAAGTTTACCAGCGTAAATGCGTGCGCATGGAAGTGATTTATGTACCAATTTAAAGGCAAAACTCTAAACTACGTAACTGTGTGTAGCCCTGGTGATAATATTAACGTCAGACTAAAGGAAAGTGTAAAAACTAGTGAGTGCAATATTCATCTACCCCCATCCCGTGTTTTCGGTCCAGCCACTAATAACGTGCAACAGTGTACAGTGCCTATAAATTTAATCTTTGCAAAAATTTGCACCCGCTCCAAACTAAGTTGCTGCTAAGACGACGACTACGAGTGCGTGTACCGTCTTCAATGTAGGAAGGAAAATATACTAAATCCTTGATTGCCAACCAGTATAGTGCTCATAAATTGCACTGAACATCGTGACATCAGCACCTCATTATAGAACTTACCCTGTTTTAATTTTAAAAAGTATAATACCTCTAAAACGTACACCTCCGAAAGGTACACCGAGTAAGGATTTTTTAATGCAGACAAGCGAACGAACTCCGGCGAACAGTGATCAACAAACCTCAGAATCAGAACCAGACCAAGGCCAATTAACTGATACAACGCGAAACGTGACAAACAGAAATCATAAACGTAGAGTTGTGGGCTCCCCGCCTGAAGACATACAAAGCCAGAGCATGAATACGTTTATGTCTGAGATGCGCACTTTAATCAACAGCCTTGCGCTACATCAAGAAAGGCGCTTCGAAAAAATAAAGCTGTCTATGGAGGAACAAGCATCGGATATTAAGGATAGTATTAATTTCCTGTCGACTAAATACGATAATATAATGAAAGAGATAACATACTTAAAGGAGCCAAAAAGGGAAGACAGGAAACATATTGTGGAATTAGAGGGAAAAATCGAGTTGCTTGAGAGACGTGTGCGGTGTACTACCCTGGAGATTAGAAATATCCCAGCTCGGGAGGGAGAAACAAAATTGGATCTTGCAAATACTTTTATAACTCTGACTCAGTCTTTAAAGGTGCAACAAACTGAAATAAAGGATATATTTAGAATAAACACCAAAAAGTCCGGTAAAGTCATAATTGCTGAACTTACTACCGTTATGGCTAAGGACAAGGTTGTTGAGGGCTATAAAGCTTACAATAAAGGCCAAAATAAATTAAGAACAACTACCCTAAATATAAACGGATCCGAAGTACCCAGATGCTTTCTGATAGGTAGATACCTATCAGAAAGCTTAACTTCACACACTAATAAACTGTTTTATCTTGCAAGGAAATTCAAAATCGAACGCGGCTATAATATATATGTTGGGCTATATCTGTTGGGCTTACCATGGTCAAATATTTCTTCGGAAAGATGAAGGTACGCCGAAAATTCGCATTACTGATGAAAAACAGCTTATGTCTCTTGCCGGAACAGCCTAACTAGTTGTACTGGACTACATTTATACTTACTCCACTTGTGTCTTGTTGCACTTTTTTAAATCGTTTCCTATAGATGTAATTAGTTGCCAGTTACATATAATGTTTATAATATTGCAGTATACTACTGCTGTTGTTTCTAGGATTAAGTATTGTGAACATTCAACTATTTACTCACAGACATTCATACAGTCAAACACATACAACAAAATACAAAAATGTCCCTCTTTACAAAACAAAACAAACACTAATCAACAACAATTTTTTCACTACCCTCATCCAATACTCTATTTTTTTTTTTTTTTTTTTTTCTAAAATTGTGGTTATCCAATTTTTACATAATTACATACTATTACTAACAGTATACTTTATTTCAGTCATTATATCTAGACCTATGTATGGCATAAGTACACACACAACTATATACTCGCAAACTCCGACACACTCATACTCCGACACACCAAAGTTCTCCCATTCACAAAACAATTCAAACGTTAATCAACAATTATCTACTTGCTACTCTCAAAAAAATGTATTTACCTACTTATTATTTAAACTGATCATAACATTACAATACACTGTTGTTTTTACTTTTGGGTCTATATATAACATAAGTTATCACTCACCTATATACGCCCAAACATTCACACATTCATACATTTATACTAATGCAAAGAAACATTCTAATTCACAAAATAAAACGAACACTAACAATCCTCTAATTATAGTATCAATTAACACCAATAACAGAGCCAACATTTTTTATTTAAAATCCTACATATACCATGTATACGGATTGGATTATTACTATGTCTATTAAAATTCGACAACATTGTGAACATCAATACTGATCTTGACCTCATATCTGTTTCGAAATCTAGCAATTGTTTGATAGAAGACTGTGTAAAATTGTCCAAAACTCACTATAAGGCAATTTCCATCTTAAATCAAAATATTAGAAGTTTGTCCCACAATTACCCCAACCGTCTCACTCTTTTACATCGTGCTAACACGAAATGGGATGTTATTGTTTTGACGGAGTGCTGGTTGTTGAATTCTCCTCCCCTCCCAACTCTTGACGGATACTACTCCACCTCTACCACACGGCACTGTACACAGAATGAAGGCGTAGTAATGTACTACCGAGAGAACTATAACGTTGCTATTGTCGAACCAGTTTTAAATGACGCGAACTGTCTGATTATTATTTTAAATCAAGATACGGCCATTCTTGCAATTTACCGCCCACCATCAATATACAACGTTACTAACTTCTTACATTCTCTATCCCAGATTCTTAAAAATTAGTCATCGTATAAAAATTTAGTAATTACGGGCGATATAAATATTGATATTAAGGATAACAACACTGATCCCCGATCCTCGGAGTCTTTATCAATGGCCGCTTTTTACGGTATGCTTCCAGCGCACACATTACCTACTCGAAACAGAAATTGCCTTGATCATGTACTTCTAAGAACCAAAAATGCAGCACATTGTTATGTTGCCCATGCCTCAGTAACTGATCATGACGCCGTAATACTTTTTCTGAGCTCTTCCCATAGTTTTCCTAAAACAAACATTAATAAAACTATTAAAAAATTTGACTACGTAAAACTTGAAATGGATCTAAAAAATTTAGATTTTGATTCTATGTACCAGCTAAAATCTGTAAATGAAGCTACTAACTATTTTATAAATTCCCTTAACAGATGCCTTATCGCTAATTGTATACTTAAACCAGTGCAAAATAGAAAACGATTAACAAAACCGTGGATGACTATCGTATAAATGTATGAAAAGTCGAGACCATTTACATATCAAACACAAAAAATCACCCACTAACGAGATAATAAAAACTACATATAATAGGTACAGAAATTACTGTGTTAAAATTCTCAGAAAGGCCAAAAATAATTATGAAAAATCCTTGTTAAAGTCCGCAGAAAAAGATACTAAAAAGCTCTGGGACGCTGTGAAAACAATTACTTTTACAAAGAAACCGAAAGCATCTGCCGCGGAACTGTTATCCCCTACAGACCCGCTATCATCAGTTAACGAAACAAACCATTTTTTTGTAAACATTGGTCGAACACTGGCAGAGGCCATAGATAAGGACAATATAAGCAATGACCTTACTCCCTCAACACACAATACACCTTTTATAAATACATTTTTTTCTTAATCCAACTGATAATGCTGAAACTGAATTAGTGATAATGAATTTGCGGTCTGATTGTGCAGTGGGCCTCGACGATGTTTCTGGACTTTTTCTGAAAAGATTCAGGGATATACTGGTTCCCCCTATCACTTTTCTTTCTAATTTGGCCTTTGAAACTGGAGTATTTCCTGATGCGTATAAAGTAGCTATTATTCACCCTATCTACAAGAGTGGGGACAGGACGCGTGTGAACAACTATAGACCCATTTCTATTTAACCAACTATGTCAAAAATTTTAGAGAAATTACTAAATAAAAGACTTGTCAAGTACCTAAATTCACACTCTATATTATCACCTAACCAATACGGGTTTCGGTCAGGAATTTCAACAAATGACGCGGTTCTGAATCTAACAAATAAAGTGGTGTCTGAGCTAGACGATAAAAACAAGGTAATTGGTATTTTTTTGGACCTGGCCAAGGCCTTTGAGACGATTTCTGTCCCTACTCTTCTAGAAAAACTGGAATACATAGGCATCAGAGAAAGTCAGCTTGCTCTCTTTCAAAGTTACCTGACAGGACGCCGACAACGCGTTAAGATCAATGACTGCGTCAGCGATGAGCTTTCTGTTACATATGGGGTTCCCCAGGGCAGTATCATTGGCCCTACTCTATTTCTGATATTTATAAATGACCTCTGTAATCACTACCTTCAAAACGGGAAATTTTTTACTTACGCTGATGATACTGCACTAATCTTTCATGGTAAGTCATGGACAGATGCCTTCAGTCATGCGCAGTCGGGATTCAATTTGGTCTCAAAATGGCTCTCTAAACATTCACTAACATTGAATATAGACAAGACAAAGTATATTACCTTTTCTCTTACTAGCTCTGGCCAACCATCATCTAATTCCTTCACTATTGTAGCCCACAACTGTAAACCAAATGCGCGCTGCCTTTGTCCGAGTTTGAGTAGCACAGACTCTATTAAATATCTAGGCGTCCAGATTGACTATAGACTAAAGTTTCATCAGCATATTCACTCACATCACACACTCTCATCCAGATTACGTAAGTTCATTTTCGTCTTCAAAAACCTAAGTCACATTGCGGACATATCAGTGATAAAAATGGTATACCAGGCTCTATGTCAATCAATAGCATCGTACTGTATACTTTGTTGGGGTGGTGCTGCAAAGACATCACTTCTAAAATTAGAAAGAGCGCAACGCTTGATACTAAAGGTTGGATGGCGTCTCCCCTTCCTATACCCGACGACCAAACTTTATTTTACTTGTAAAATATTAACAGTCCGACAACAGTTCATTCTGAGTGTAACAATGAGATCGCATTCACTAACTCCATATGACCCACATAAGCTGGCCGACAAGCGACGCAAACACAATGTCTGTTCCACCAGTTCCTTTACCACACTCCTCGCACGAAGTAGTTTCTGCTATCTTAGAGGTCTTGTTTATAACAAAATAAACAAAATCCTAAATATTTACCCTAAACCTAAAAAGGAATGTAAAATTATCGTTACCAATTGGCTCCTTCAACAAGATTATGAAAATACTGAAATTCTAATAAAACTCCAATTAACGTACACCACATGCACACACAAACACACACACCCTCACACGCGCACACACACACACACACACACACACACACATACACACACACAACATAGTTTAAGTTTTATAAATATTGTCTTCACTTCAATGTAGTTACTTAACAATTATACTTAACACGTGATATGCACGTACCATATGCTAGCTCACTACGAGGCGGCGGGAGCCTGGTGATCTGTACTACAGGTTTTCCTGAAACCTACTTCAGACACCAGCTCTGACAAAGGACTTGTAAATATTTAAACTGTTAGCTTTAAGTAGAATTGTAACTACCTTTGTGGAGAAATAAATAAATTTATTATGTGATGACTCCCATAATTGTCAATGTCCGAGACTACTCAAGGTCTCACAAACATAGTATCTTGGTGTTGTTGTTGACCAGAGACTAACGTGGTACCCCATCTAGAAAAGGTCACTAATAGAATTAGGAAACCTTGCTGCATTTTCAGAACGCTGAGATACATCGTCTCAAAAAAGTACCCACCAATTGAAATATGTACATTTTAGTACAGTAGGTACTAGGGTTCTGCATCCCTATTTGGGGGGTGTAAGAAAACATTCATTGATCTTGAGCATTTTCGGTCGATCTGCCACCTCTAAAACCGTACTGATTGTTGCTTAATAATTTGTGTGACTCGAGAAAGCTAACTAACCTTTTATTAAGGATTTTTTCTAGCACCTTAGAAATGGCAGGCAGGATCGAGATCGGCCTATAATTATCTACACTGTGCCTGTCCCCACTCTTGAAAATTGGGTGTACAACAGCTCTTTTGAAGACCCTAGGAAAGCAACCTGTCGAAATGGAGCGATTGCAGATATGAGTAATGACTGGGACAAGCGCAGGCAGACATGATTTTAGCAGCCTCGAAGATATGTCGTCCCAACCCACAGCAGCATCTGAGCGTAATCCAATAATGAGATTTGCGACCTCCACTTCATCTGTGTGAAGTAGTACTAGCGAGTTCGAAGGATAGGCATCGTGAGAGTATTCAGGAGTAGCCGTAGATGATAAGAATTTTTCAGCCAAGTTCTTGCCACAATCCGCAAAAAATTCATTGACTTTATTTGCTGAAATCTTTTCATTCGAAAACAACTTTAATAATTCATTAGGAGATTTTGAGCAACTAGATCCGGTTATATTTTTAATGACTTTCCATGTCGCTTTGGGGTTACTTTTCGCCACTTCAAACTCGTCTCTTTCATATGCATGTTTTAAATTTTTGAGTAGCTTGTTGCAATAATTACGGTAGCGTTTATATGTAACCGAGAGAATGTAGTTTTCAGGGTCTGCCTTTAGCTTTTGAGCCATGTTATCCCTATTTCGAATACAATGAAGCAGACCGTTTGTGATCCAGGGTTTGAGAATTCTGCGTTTGGAGGATTACACAAATTTAGAGTGATTAGAGATGACAGTGCTGAGGAGAGAGACCAGGGATTCAGCAGCATTGTTTGCATCCTGGATAATCATTATCTCACTGAGGTCCCTCGATGAGATGTCATTTATTACAGCTGTATAATCAACAACCTTGCGATATTGTTTTGGGATAGGATGTGATTTCATATGTTGAATATTTATAAAAGTGGGTCTGTGATCAGTAATGTAAGTATCAAAGATTAGGGTCGTAGTTTTATAGTCAGATCTCAACATGATGTGATCAATACAGGAATTAAAACGGGTGGGGAGTACATGTGTAGGAAGAAGGTCATGTGATGCAAGGAGATCAAGGTACTGAGTTTCCTGTTGGGAGATGGCATTCGGAGTTATGTCAATATTTAAGTCGCCCATAATCACTAAGTTTCTTTTATCAGAAAATTGATTAAGTATGGTGTCTAAGCTGTCAAGGAAATTGTCAAGATTTCGAGCAGAAGGAGAACGATATAGTGCTAGAAGTAAGATATTGTGGGATTGTATGTAACAGGTCAAGCAGCTAGCATCATGCATAAGTGGTTCGGAGACAATATGAGTTAGTTCCGGTTTTATATATATTATAACACCATCGTTTTGGTTAATAAGTTCATTCGTTTGATAAGAGACATACCCCTCGAGAGGTGGAACTTTTGACCCCCTCAGCCAGCACTCCGATAAGATCAAAATATCACAAGAAAGTTTAACCCTAACCAGAAATCCCAGAAAATTATCAACATTACAGTTTACACTACGTATATTGAGGTGTATTATATACAGGGACTTAATGTTATCGTTAATAAACCGTGTGCATGTCTCAGGGTCACAGATGTATGAGTCACTTAAACCATAGGAGTCAATATCATTTAGAGTGTCAGAATCGAACATTTATGAGTGATAATAGGTGCATAATGATATCAAACGCAACTGTGGACAATGTGTATGGTTTTGTTTTAATTATTTTTAATAGTATTGATTTATACATTGGGGGTGTACGGCATACGATAAGGATAGTTAATAGGACGTGTATGAGCACAGGTACAAGATTAGTTTTGTGTTTTTGATAATATACGTTAACATTATATATTATTTTTTTACAGGGTCTAAAAATGGACAATATAGTCTGATTAATACAGTATAACTTATGAATTTCTGATGAATACTAGGTAAGTAGTTGCACAGATAAAATAGCGAGAAACATCTTTGTAAAGTGCTTGGTATTTAAGTACATTACAATGTAGGGTTCTAATAAAATATAAAATATAGTAGCCCACCGGTATCGGGAATAGGGTCCAAGCCACTGGCGGTCAGGGCTGCAGCGAAAGGGACCTCCTGACAATGCGGCTGTGTCCATAAGTACCGCTTTCTGAATCAAGCTCTAGATCCAGCTACCTAACGAGAGCCTCCCGAGGTCGAGGCCCTTGGCTATTAAGCCATTGGTTGTCACGACTATCGGTGCTATACGGACGGTGCGGACTATTGTTGCTGAATCCACTTCCCACATGTCGATAACCTCGTGAGCCAAGTCAAGATACTTGATTTGTTTATCTTTCTCAGCTTTCACGAGGTTCTCATCATGTGGGATGGTTATGTCCACAATCATTGCACACCAGGCTTATTGGCAACAATAGTGCAGTCAGTGATGATGGATCGATCCCAGTACAATGTGATATGACGATTTTCGAGAACTGGGTCGGGCATATTCCTGTAGTACGGCACCTCCGATTCCACAAGATTGTATTGAAAAGCAAGTTGCTGATGAATTATCCTTGCTACAAGGTTGTATCTATGCAAGTACTCTCCGTTAGCTTGACGAGAACATCCGGAAATAATGTGTCTGATTGATTTCCCCGGCTGTTAACATGCCCGACAGGTCTACTGTGCAACCTCTTACAATAGATCTCCGGTAATTGTTCGTCATCATAACGTCGTCCATAAATGCACAGACAAATCCGTCGGTTTCCCCAAATAGGTCACAGAAACGCAGCCAGGCGACCGACGCTGGTAAATCTACATTAGGCCAGTGGCGGCTGGTAGGTCATAGAACTGGTGTTGCACATTACTTGCTCACTGATTATTCAAAGAAATTGCAATAAAACAAAATTTCACAAAATTATGATATACATTAAATAAATGTGAATTTATTTTTCTAAAGCGATATGTTCAATCACCTTTTTATTAAAATGTGGTATTGGTAACACAACAATTACTTAATGTAAACAAACGATAACTCAAAACGGTCGCCAAAGCCTAAAGCACAGGCGTAAAGTAGCCAGCCTGTCAGTGTTCTATAGGATGCATTTTGGTGAGTGTACGAGGGAATTGCCTGATTTAATATCCCCCTCTCCGTTCCACAATCGGACGACCCGAACAGTCCCCTTCAAAATCTGGATTGTTAATTAGCTATTACATACATGTCTTAACTATAGTCCGGCCTCGTCGTCGTCTGGATTTATAACATTTGCTCGCACAAATCGATCACATTGCACCTCGCCCCTCCCCTGGCACCAGTGCAACACGTGGGCTTGGTAGAGGCAATTGCTTTCGAATATAAATCGATATTAAAAATAGCAACAACAATGCTTAATTAAGTATTCAAGTTGGAATTCAAACTAATTAAAAGTTGTCTTAAAAAAATCTCAAAAGGATCACTTGATGTAGATTGAGTGATACTCGAAATGAATGAGCTAAATAAAGATGACAAACTTGTTATATCAGCGACCACCACCGCCCAACACGTTACCACCCTTTATTGATTAGCTTTAATTTCAGCTACGGTTTACCTTTTCATACAAAAACTGGCATACAGTATTCCATAAAGTACTCTAAGTAGGACCACATAATATAAAAAAATATAGCATCAGCCTGCAACGTTTCCATTGCCGCTACACACGTGAGACCTTCACAGTTTTAAGAGTGGAAGTTTACAGAAAGTTGCTGCTTGAGTTCGAACCCACGAATCTAAACTTCGTTAAAACAGTCGGGGGCCATTACCACCAGGCTAGCAATATGCCAAAATCAAAATGCATACGCTAAATTCGTCTTCACACGTTGAAGCCTCTGTGGCCTAATGGATAAGGCATCGGCCTCCTAAGCCGAGGATTGTGGGTTCGAATCCCGCCAGGGGTGAAGCGAATGTGTAAAATTTCCCTTTTTTGTTAATCATGACAGTTGATATTGATGATTTCAAAGTGATTTTAGTTTAAAAAGACTAACAGTTTTCAGTTCCAGCAAATACTAGTCTAGATATAGATAATAAGGTTTTGGAAATTAAACTATAAGTAACACAGAGAAGTCAAAACAATACCAGATTTCTAATAAAATTTTGAACAATATTTATTAATGACTCACCTGGTCACAATAAAATGAGCCCAATATTTGACTGACGGCACATTGATGATCATCCAAAACGCGGTATAGCACCAGTAACATTCAGAATATTAGAATACAACCCAAACATCCTTTAACAAACTTCTTCAAGGCCTAGCGATATCGCGGAAAATGCGCTTTTTGCGGCCCATCATTTCGCCTCGTTGAAGTTATTTCTTATTTTTTTTTTGCTCAGAAATGTCTTAATATACAATTTACAATTTTTGCTTTATAGAAATAGGCAAATCATTCTATTTAATAATACCGCCCCTGACACTAACTAAAGTGATTAATATAATAATGAATAACATATAGTGTCTGTAACTTTGTAAGAGATAGTATGATTGGGTGAATGGAGATGCATGAATCTTGTTAAGTGTTTTTTTTACGGTCCCTTTAGGTATTCCTTTTAAAAATGTCCACTAGTCAAAGATTTTTCCCTTTTACACTTCCCTTTTTATGATTTCTATCCTAATTTTACACAAAAGAGTATTAAGTCCATGAAAAAAAGAACAAAATGTAAAACTGGCAGTTTGGCACTTAAAATGTTAAGCGAAAATTATAAATTCAAAATTAGAATTTAATTGTTTATCTACAAACGAAATTTTGTTACACAGAGCTGTTTATAAACGGCTTTTTGGTCTAGTCATAGTATCTTGTGCACTAACATGTTATTATCTCCAGAAGAAAGGATTCAGCGGAGTACAGTTAGAACAGTACCTAGTTTAAAAACAGAAATAAAATAAAGTATTTTTTTTCTCCTGTCATAAGTAACGAACGTCTTCTATGAACGAAACCGCCGCAAAATTATTGGGTGCAATAATTAACTACAACTTTAAAACGCAAGGCTGAAGTCATCCTCGTGGATCCCGACAGCACATTAAAACCAATAGAAAATGTCAAGAAGCCGAAGATCGAACTTAAATTCCAAGAAGAAATTTGCCTGCCTTTCATCAATATTATAGAAATGCACGAGCATATCGTCAGATTGGCATTTGCTAACAAAACTTACAGTCTCTGCGAAGACTGACACTGATGAGATTCTTCTCATAAACATCAGAGATCTACTCAACAATACAACGGTGGAGAATCACGCTAACAGTATAATGTAGATATGTCGTCAAGCCACCAAGAGAACCGACAGAACATGATAAAGAAAACTGAGAAAACATCATACAAAATACGATCATTAAGATTCGATTGATGATTTTTTTCATGATGAATGGTTGGGTAGATATATTGAGGAAGCATGGCCTCTACTTCGATGCTGGAGATGAAGAAAATGTTTTCAGCGTTCGCCCTTCGAGTGAACGAACTCAGGCTAGGTCATAACAACATGCCAATCACCAAGCAGGACAGCATTCGTAAGAGCTTTCACTTCGCAAAATATGGTCTTTCTGGGGCCCACCACGTCTTGCTGGAAGGTGCATCCTTCCCACCTGAGTCCAAAACGTGGGGCCCATGAACGCATGGCTATGTATGCTAAGGAGCGAGGGGTCTACTGGAAGAAATATGCCATGGCGGTGAATAGAGCGATATTTTCTCGCCCCTATTCCAAAACTGAGATCTAGTAGTGCTTCTTCACTCTGCCTATATCATTACTATCATGCATATGCAACGTTTTCCATTATGTTTTATATAATGATGTGAATAATGGTTGGATAAATGGATGGTGGAAATTGTTTTTTTTTTTTTAAATAACATTCTCGGTGAACACAGTTGGCTTCCGTATGGGTTAGATCGAGGTGGAATAGTTTAAGTTGCTTAATTACCTCAGTTCAAACTGGTTTTTCGAAGGATTCTACTACGTTGGGTTGTTTTTTAAGTTTTTGTTTTTATAAATGTGTTAGTTTTAAAATCGCTTCGATTATGGAATTTTCTCCACATAAGAGGTCTCAAAATAAAATCTGGTAATAGTTTTATAAGTAGACATTCAAGTAGTAGTTTGGCTGAAGGTGATCCTTTATCTAGAATATTATTTAATATAGGCATGTCAGAAATTTGTAAACGTGTGAAAAACAATATTTGTATATCCCAGTATGCGATTGACTTCACTTTATACGTGCAGTGTTCAAATATCAGTGAGAGACAACGCCAATCTGCACTTTATCCCAATAACAACATGTTGACGCTTCTAGGACTAGATACCAAATCTCCCCTTGATAAAAGAAAATATGTCTAGTAAATATGTTTAGTAGAGGCTTTCGAAGGCCAAAGATAGAAGTTCGTTTGAGCGGAACTTTGTAAGAATCTAATGAATTGGTTAACGGCATATAAAAAAGGATACACGCGACACTTCACATAGAAAGAAACGGTAATTAATGAAATGACTATCTTGATTTTAATGTATATCAAAGTTTGTGCTTAATTTGAAACAATATGCAGTAACATTATTTTTTTGGCAAATATGAAACACTATGCGGTTTGAAACATCGGCCGCCGGCACAAGTTACCACCCACCAGACAAAGCCTTGCCGCCAAACGATTTGTCGTGTTCCGGCATGATGTCTGGTGAAGCCGTACGGAGGACGGGTTTGAGCAGTTGTGTTGTGATGTGTGCCGGGTACGATGCGCCTAATGATAGTTAAATAAATAATTGCGTAATTGTGTTGGGAGTTTGGTCGTGGAGGGTCTTCAGATCAATCTCCCTTTGGCGCAGCATCGTTGGTCGTGTTGTTGGGTTTAACATTGCATCACCTCGCTAACTGCCGTCTTCCTTCCTGAATAGGCTCTTAATAAACAAGCGCGCTTTACGATCAACAATCGCATCACTGTTTACCATCAGGCGGGATTACGGTCAAGCGCTAGTTTATAATTATTACAAAAAAAAAATCTTTCATATAAAATTCAGACATTTACAGTAATAAAATAAATAAACTTTATTCGATTAGAAATTAGACGAACTACAAAATTCACCTAATATTTTAGTACATTTTGTTCAATTAAAATGGTTTAGTAATGAGTAGAATAATCTTAAAAACAATTTATCATCAAAATCTAAAAAGTCTAATCATGAAATAGCTGGGTTAAATGTATCCATTGATAAGTCGAATATTATTCGTGTGGGCGGAAGATTGTGTAACTCGACAGAGTTCAGTCATGACAAAAAAATCGGATATTATTAAGTGGTTACTGTGTGAATGAGCATAGACGGCTACTTCATGCAGGACCTCAACTGCTACTTCATGCAGGACCTCAACTGCTACTTCATGCAGGACCTCAACTGCTACACCATGCGAGAAACCTGGTGAGTATTCGGAGCTAGAAATTTAGCCAGGTAAATCGTACATAACTGCGTTACATATATGCGCATGAAAGGGAAGTCGTTGACTCCGATAATGGGTATCTTACCATCCGAAAGATTGGAGTCAACCTTTCCGTTTATGCAGTGTGGCGTAGATTACGCGGGACCATGGGTTATATTGGACCGCAAATGCAGAGCAGCTTAATTAATAAAGGCATATATTTGTTTGTTTGTATAACGACTGGAGCGGTACATTTAGAATTAGTTGGCAGGTTAAGCATACATTATTACATTTTAGCTTTAAAACGTTTTGTTTAACGACATGGAAAACCATATCACATTTTTTCAGATAATGGTAAATACTTTGTCGGTGCTGAAAAGGAATTAACTGTTATTGTAGTGTTATGTATTTACCTACATATATTTACACTTATGTATTTATATTCATACATTTATATCATTCATTTCTGCAAGTCATAATACGCATTACAGTATTGTGAGGCGCTTTCTGATAACATTTTACTACACCAAGACTCATTATTCAGCTTACAGACACGGTGCTCAACTTCAAGCCTAAGTTTCAGCGACTTGGTGATATCTTAGCGTAAGAAGCTGTAACTATGCTGTGCTGTATTAATTTTCCTACTCAACACAACGCTATAATTTAATAATTCAATTCAATTCAATTCTTGATTAATGGCCTTTGTGAGAGGGACGCCACAATTTTGCCAATATCATGTACGAACGATTAATAAACCATCAAACGCTGGAGAGTATTTAGCGCGAATTAAAATATATAATTTAATATATTTGCATATTACATTAATATTTTCATTGTTATGACAGTTTTTGACAATGTCTCTATGACAACCTTTTCTTCTAAATTCTTGACAGCCTGCTATTTTTCTACCGGATTTGTTATCCGAACTCCTTTAAGTTATTTCATATTGCTATAATTATTCAAACATTTAAATTTCGTGAAAAAGCTGTTCTCCGAGGTTTCTTCGGAAGCCCTCGCTGAGCAGTGTCAGTTTTTGAAGTTTTTTGAGAGTTTTCGGTCTGGCTACTACACTAGCGATATATATTAATTGTGATATTTTGCCTCCAAAGCCCTCCCAGGGGTACCCCCCTCTCCTTCGCTACTACGGCCTGGAGCCTCTTCTGTGCTGTTGTCGCTGCTACTCTCACGTGCCTGTAGCCTGTGATAGACCCTCGCTGTGTACTATTTCGCCGGAGCCGCCCTTCAGCTGCTGCCTCCGGCCCTTTGCCTCCGGAACTGCTCTTATTACCGGAGCCGCTCCTCTCCTGCTGCTGTCGGCCTCCGCCTCAGAAGCCGCTCTGCTAATGCTGCCGGCCACTGCCGCCGATGACGCTCCTAACGCCAGCGTCGCTCTGCCGGCTTCCGCCGGCGAGGCCGCTCCACCGCTGCTTCTGCTGATCTTCTGTCAGCGTCTACATTTGATATAACTTTTTTTTCACCTTATTCATCACTCATATTCATTATCATTTTTATATTTTTATCTTTACTTTTTATACTGTTTTATTAAATTCTTTGTCTCTCTCCTTTTCTTTTTTTTCCTGTCTAACACGATAGTTTGGCGCCCAATTCTCTATCTTACCCACCCCCTCTTTCTAAATTCCTAAAAACACTTCATCTAGTGTCTCAATTCTTTGGCTTAACTTTTTGGCATCTATTCTCTTACTAATCTTTCATTCTTCCCTAACAGGATATCTCTAATATTTTGTTTTCTTTTCACAGCGTTGTCTCGACTGTCTAATTCAATCTTATTCTCCACAGCTTCACCTATACCTTCATTTCAGCTTCACCTAATTATTTATGTAAATATTTATATAATATTATTCTACAACTATGTAAATATTGTACATAATTCTTTACCTTAAGATGGCTCTAAACCATCTCATTCTACACCTTCAACTATTGGCCCTACAGCCATAGTTGTTCTTCATGGAGAGTTTTGCTTCACCCTTTCACTTCTTCATGGAGCGGTTGGCAACTCTTTAAATAAGCCTATGCAGGAGCGGCTGGTGACTCCTTAAATAAGCCTACACCAAATGTCTTTTTTTCTTCATGACTGGAGCGGCTGACAACTCCATAAATAAGCCTTGTCATCATTTCAAAACTCACTTCTATGAGTGGCAATCATTGATTGTGAACTCCACCCATACCTGTATGAAGAAGATTGCTTGTAGGTGATAGTATGAAAGGGTGAATGGAGATGCCTGAATCTGTGAAGTGTTGTTTTACGGTCCCTTTAGGAATTCTTTAAATATTTTCTCTAGGTGAAAATTTTTCCAGGGTCGGGGGAAAATGTAGTGTTATGTATTTACCTACATATACTTACACTTATGTATTTATATTCATACATTTATATAATTCATTTCTGCAGGTCATAATACGCATGACTGTATTATGAGGCGCTTTCTGATAACATTTTACTATACCAAGACTCATTATTCAGCTTACAGACTCGGTGCTCAACTTCAAGCCTAAGTTTCAGCCACTTGGTGATATCTTAGCGTTGGAAGCTGTACCTATGCTGTGCTGTAATTTTCCTAATCAACACAACGCTATAATTTAGTATATTTACATTTATAGTTACGTCAGTGGATTCTTACAAGATACAATGCTTTCCTATCATCCATCCAACAGGCAACGGAGACAAGCATCCAGATGGATTTATAAGCAGGTGGAACCAAAGTCAACAATCTTGTAGTATCAAGGCCCACCTTAAGAAAAGCGGTATTCAAAGTGATCAGGAATGATTACAGTGACATTCGAACAGCTGCTATTAAGAATCACATTAAGATGCTCGCAGCACTATCAGAAATGACCACATACGCTTTGGTACAGCGAGTAATAGCCACTGGAGGAAGTGTTATATTCCTCAAACCTCTCCCATCTCAGGTCATTAGATTCATGAATGAAAAGGAGGTAGAAGAGATGCTAGAAGCCAACAATTATACCCGCTGTTTATGTCCCATGTTCAATGTTTTAAATCTGCCCAATATGCAGTTTATGGACAGAAAAATAAGACTAGACCGTTATCGTGCCAAAATTGAGGAGGCTACGATAAATATAAAACAACTAAAGGCCTTCTTAGCTGCTCAGTCGACCAATATTTCCTGTATGATTGACGAGGAAACAAGGGAGGAAATGAGAAGGCTGTTTGGGGACTCCGTGGACAGTATGGTTGAAGATGCTGAGAGAGTCATGATGATTATAAACAGACAAGCTAGACTTGATTAATAGCTCATAAGGTTGTGACACAACTATATAATTGAGGGCCGGCCACTTATTAGTGAAAAGTATCATTAGGAATTACATTAATATTTTCATTGTTATTGACAACGCTGTTGATTATGTCTCTATGACAACCTTTTCTTCTAAATTCTTGACAGCCTGCTATTTTTCTACCGGATTTGTTATCCGAACTCCATATGATGACTGCCAAAAGGACTGCAGTGGGGTTACAACAGATGGCTATAAACCATTTTGGTGCTGAATGTAAGTTGCGCATCGGTATTGACAACATGAAAAGAAATTACAACAGCTCTGAAAAGCAATATCTTGAAGTGGAAGTGGGGACTCCCAAAGTATGCGTCAAAATTATAGCAGGTAATGATAGTGTTTTCAAATACATGGTGGATCTATCCCGCTCGTTCTGCTCATATATAAAGCACGGAGAAAGGGGAAAGAAGGATAGACGTGCAATTGCATCTGCCAACCTGTAGTGTTATGTATTTACCTACATATACTTACACTTATGTATTTATTTTATACATTTGTAAGGTTTCATTTTTGAATAGCAAAAATATCAGTATATAATTGTTTACAGACTATGAGGTTGATTTAAGAAAGGAGGTAGGTAGGAGAAAAAGAATGAATAAAAGTGTTTAAATATTAAAGATAAGTCTTTCCTTTGCTGGAATTTCGGAGGGGTTGAATTATTTTACATTTCAGAAGTGGAAAGAACCCACGCATAATTAGTGTAAGTACTGTCTACGAGATTTTTCTATTTATATTTAACTACCACAATCGTGTTAAATACACAGCTTATTCACAAATGTTTAGTGTGTGTCAATTGTAATAACTCGCAATAACCAAATAAATTTAAAATTACATAATACATATACATAGCTGTCAAAATGTGAGTTTGGGCATCGTACGTTCCCTTTTTGGAAAATATGTGACATAATAACCTAACTAAATAAAACATTTTTTATTTTCAACAGAATTTATTTATTAGTAGATATCTTACTATCCGCCTCTTGAGATTGCTTCATTGGTTGCTAGTGCAACTGGTGGGCCAAGGGAGGCTGGATTCGATTTCCACGTCGAGCAATGTGTGGTTATATATATTTTTCCTGTGTCCGGTTATTGACAATAGTCTTGACCCTGTTAAAAGACGTAGATACCTATATAAGTTACCCATTCTTATGTAGTAAAATAATTCTTATATAGATAATAACTGGGGGACAATTTGTTGTGAGTTGCAGAGAATGGAGAATTGTGATATGGCCGGCCAACTACGAGAAATGGCATCTTCTCACGACCGAAGCATCATGGACCGAAGTCGATCACGAAGCTTCTACAGCAGGAGTCGTAGTCTGGGCTTGCGTGACCGCGAGCAACATCTGGAGCGTGAGCGAGAATGTTTTCTCCAATTATAGCCTGACGTTCAAAAGAAGCCTGATAGCGGCGCAATGGGCAGCGTGAGGGCCGTAGGGACGGCGAACAACACGAACGTCGCCGTCGCTTGGACAGCGAGCGGCGTAAGCTTCGTTTCAACAGCGAGAGGCGTAGTCGTCGCTTGGACAACGAGCAACCCTTGCAGCATAAAGAAAAACAAGGGAAGCGCGGCATCGGTGCTGGTCGTCGCTGTGGGTGTTATAGTCAGTTGTTTACATCGAAAGATGTATGTTGCTAAAATCATTCAATCTCGTTAAGAACAAGTCACTGCCGCCTCTGTTTACGGCTGGGACGATAGGACAATAATACACTTTGCAATGCAACAAGGACTGGCCAAAACTTAATATCAGAGTTTAAATACTATTCTTTTTACATGGCTGGAGTGGCAAGAAAAATTACTTAAAGCTTTTCCATGCGTACAAAACTATGGTCAGTGCTTGGAGGACATGTTAAGACGTAAGAGTAGGTTTAACGAACCAATCGAAAATTATTTTTACGAAAAATTAGTTCTGATTAATCAATGTGAAATAACTGGAAAAGGAGCCGTCGACTGTATCATCCATGGTCTTAGCGATAGAACTGCCAAATCGAGCGCGCTAGCTTTACGCTGCAGAGAACCCGATCAACTATTACAATTTTTGTTGAGTAACAAGGAATATCCCCCACACTTTCTTTCTAAAAATAAACTAAACTAACTAACTATCATAATAATTCAAATACAAATAATAATACTGAACAGGATAACAAACGCAACATACATGTTCGGCTTTATTTTGCTATAACTGCAGAGAGAAAGGACACCTATTTAATAATTGCTCTAAGCCCCTAGTTAAATGTGATTATTCCACAAAGTAGGTCACAAGACTGAAGTTTGTCGTTTGAAACAAAGTCAATCTACAAAGGTTTTCTAACTTAAACCCAAATGCAAAATTCAGTAAACAAGTCTTCATTAGCGGCGTACCGTCAGAAGCATTCGTAGATTTTGGGAGTGAGGTTATCCTAATCAGAGAATCTAGTGCTTCTCAGTTAGATTTCGTACATGATCAACCATGAAAGGTTTCGGAAACGAGCTTGTTCAGTCTTTAGGGTCGGTGACACTTGAATTAACAAACGATGGGGTCTAAGCTGGGGTGAATGGAAAAGTTGTTGATGATCATTTCTTGGACGGGCCAATGCTCATTGGCCAAACGTACACCGAACAATCTCACATTGTCGTCATCAAGGATACAGCCAAGTTGCAATTTCTCGATGATGGTACAGAAATTCCGTCTGAATGTTACGAAAACGATGATAGATGAACGTATAGAGTTAGAACAGTGGGTTATACCAGGCTGTATGGAATCGTCAGTATTAAGGCGGCTACGGAGACTGTATTTAGTGGAAAAATATTGTTGATTACTAAAGTTATAGGGAAACCTAATGAGCAGTATGTCGTACTTGGTGGCATTTATAAGGTAAGAAATAGCCTTAAAAATATAACTATAACGTCATGTTCAATACCATGTTCAATTCAAGAAAATGTTATGTTCTCTCGCGCAGAGGAAACAAAACATGTTACCAAAGTAATTTCTGTCTCAACAAAATCAAATAATAAAGAAAAGTGTCAACATTTTGAAAGAATTGATGAAAAACATACAAATTGGTTAGTCTGTGCCCGAAAATGATAAAATTAGACTCTGAATTAAAGAATATAAACATTGTTTTGCATTTAATTTAAAAGATCTAGGAGGTTCTAATGCCAATTTAAAACTAAATTTATCTAAATGTAGCTTTTTCTTTATCTCAATTTCCACGACCTGAAAATGTCCATGCAGTTCAACAGTTTTTAGGACTGGTGAGCTACTTTAGGAAATTTATCAAAGGTTTTGCTGAGGTAGCTTCACCGCTTACAAAGTTGCTTAAGAAAGATATAAAATGGGAGTGGGCCGAGAAACAGGAACAGGCTTTCCAGTTGCTGAAGTCCAGGTTTGTAACTAGACCAGTACTTGCTATATATGATCACCGGTCTGAAACATAACTCCATACCGATGCCAGTAAACTAGGTATAGGGGGAAATACCCACCAACTAAGCGACACTGAGCTGGGTAGAATCCGGGAAATCTTAAATAGTGACATAGACTCCCAAGGGCTTTAACTACATCAAGGAAAATTATCTCATTAAGGATAATAAATTATACAAATATTTTAACAGTGATAAAACTAATGTTAGATGGGTGATTCCTAAGGGTGCTAGGTGGGAGATATGCAAAATGAATCATGATGATATAGGACATATTGGTAGAGAAAAGACATTAGATCACGTTAAGAAGTCTTATTGGTTCTCAAAAATGACTTTTTTTTATTAATAAATACGTAAAGTCCTGTATACAATGTAGTTACGCAAGGAAACACACGTACATCACGTACACGTGAAGGACTTCTACACCCCAATGTCAAAGTGGAAATACCGTTTCATACATTGCACAATGACCACCTAGGCCCTTTAGTGAAGTCTAAAAGAGGGTACACCCATATACTCGTAACTGTTGATTCATTTACTAAATTCGTATTCATTAAACCTGCAAGGAATACTAATACGCAAAATGTAATTTAAAATTTGGAAGACACATTTGACACGTTTAGAAACCCTGATAGACTAGAAGTGATCGAGGAAGTTGTTATTTGGATAGAGGAATCAAGCCTATACTAAACGCAGTGGCAAGCCCTAGATCGAACGTTCAGGTGGAGCGGTGCAACCGCACCATTTTAGATTTCTTGTCCGCACAGAACCTCGGAGACAATAATAAAGATTGGGATAATAAACTTGCAAAAATTCAATGGGGTTTCAATAATAGTTTACAAAAAAAACAATAGGGCGTGCTTCTGCTGAAGTAATGTTTGGAACATCAATAAATAGTAGAAGCAACGCAGTACTGTATGAAATTACAGATGTTGCCCGCGAGTCCAATGATCTTTCATTAGTTCTAGAAGTTAAAAGTAGAATTGATAGGGAACAGGAAAAAGAGAAGGAATATTATGACAAAGGACGTAAGCCAGCCCGAACCCGATTGGGAATTTGGTTAAAATTGCAAAATCAACATTTCAAAACGATGGCAACAGCACAAAGCTTCTTCCTACTTATGAGGTTCCATTCAGAGACCACGTGAGCGAGCGGGTTCATGACCTGGTTTCATTATCTTGAAGTAATGTTTTGTGTAAATATAGTTAAACTGGTGGGCGAGAGTTGAGCACGAGACATCGTAAGCGAGCGAGTTCGTGATCCAATCTCACTATGATATTTTAGGAGTTACGACGGATGAGTCGGGCGCGAGACTTCGTGAGCGAGCGAGTTCATGACCTGGCTTCATCACGTCGGTCGAATTAAATGTGTCAGGTGTGTGCCGAACACGAGACTTCGTGAGCGAGCGAGTTCATGTCTTGGCCACATTATGGCAAGTCGGGATTGATGAGAGTCGGGCGTGAGACCACGTGAGCGAGCGGGTTCATAACCAGGTTTCATCATCTTGAAGTAATGTTTTATGTAAATATAGTTGAAACTGGTAAGCGAGAGTGTGAGAGCACGAGACTTCGTGAGCGAGCGAGTTCGTAACTTGACTTCGTGTTGTTTAATAAAAAAATATATGGTGATACTGAACCACAGAGTTAATGATGTATTTTCATGTAATATGAATTAATGGAGAACCTGTATTTTTTTTTTGCCGAGTGTAAGGTTTTCAACTGATGCGTGTATGGGGTCATACACGTTGTCAGGATGGTCGAGCGTAAGGTTTTATTTTTGAATAGCAAAAATATCAATATATAATTTCTTACAGACTATGAGGTTAATTTAAGAAAGGAGGTAGGTAGGAGAAAAAGAAAAAAATAGACGGGCAGATTTTGGATGAAAAAAAAGAAGGCAGAAGAAAAAGATGGTGGTGACGGAGCTATTGTGTAATTACTGTCGAGATGAATAAAAGTGTTTAAATATTAAAGATAAGTCTTTCCTTTGCTGGAATTTCGGAGGGGTTGAATTATTTTACACATTTATATCATTCATTTCTGCAGGTCATTATACGCATTACAGTATTATGAGGCGCTGTTCTGATAACATTTTACTACACCAAGACTCATTATTCAGCTTACAGACACGCGGTGCTCAAATTCAAGCCTAAGTTTCAGCGACTGTGCTGTATTAATTTTCCTACTCAACACTACGCTATAATTTAATATATTTACATATTACATTAATATTTTCATTGTTATGACAGTTTTTGACAACGCTGTTGATATGTCTCTATGACAACCTGTTAAGTCAATAATGTCAAAAGTTTGACCCTTAACTCAATAGATGGCGTTGCGCATCTATGAGACACATTATTTTTTTGTTACCGACGAGCCTGTACAAGCAACTGTATGTTATTAGTAAAAAAGTCACAAAACCGTATCGTCTTGTTTCATTTATGTGTAACACCAAGATAAGTAAAAGCACATCTTAGTACGGCGTTGTTCATGGTCCTTCGAGCCGGATTTAGAATCAGTGAAGTGAGGAATCCCGAGAACCGTTTTGTCGTCAGCGGCGCACCTAGGGGCAGTGGATCCCTGCTCAGGGCGCAACTGGCCAGTCAATAGAGTACTGGTGACCAGAGGAGCTATTTGGCGGCTAGCATCGGATGAAGCATTGTGCCGAAAGTGTGAGTTAGTGACGTGTATCAGTGAACGGACATAAAACTGTGAGTACTTTCTAATTCAATTTTAAACCTTATTCTCTAGAACAAATTAACTTTGAAGTTTAGAAGCATTTTGCATGGACTTTGAAAATTTTACGAAAAAGTGAGGTGATGGGGAATCCATGCTTAAAACTTTACAAGTCACCTTAAATTGAAAGACTTAGAAATTTTGATAAATGTGTTTCAACAGCCACTTAGAAAATATTTACGGCTACCTACAGTGACAAAAAAAAAAAAAAAAAGCGGTGCGATAATTTAGATCTATATTTTTTTGAAGGATTACGGTTTGATATAGTGTTTCCATCTACAAAGGGTATTGGTAGACATTTCAGTTGTGTAAACTTTTGTATTAATATCTACACAACATGGAAGCCTATAATAAAATTCAAATGGACACTAATAAGGCCATATCGCGAGCTAGGGCTAACTTCAAAAAGTCACCCAAGGAGCGTATTTCTAAGGCATATGTCGAAGTAAGATCTGGAGTCATCAATATAGATATTTCAGACGAAATCGCTGGGGTTCTTATGACCGTTTTCACTTGTTTGAGGAAGGAGGAAAACGATCCAACGGGACACCAAAGATATCTAGGATACACAGCCTCAATAGATAAACATGATCTCAGCATACAAACTGTAGTGGATAATGTAAAAGCTAAGGGAATAAAAATAAATTTCTTAGTAGCTACTCCAATTGTTGAGATTATGACTTTATTTAAAGGTATGTTCGACGAAGTCCGTACTGGGGTTACAAGGTTCAAAGTTAGGAAGACGGTTTATAAGAGAGGTTTAAAGAGGGATGCATCGGGGAAGCAATTAGGGAGAGAAATAGGGGAGAAAGAAACTACTCAGAATATAACACAGTATGGCCTAGTAAACCATCATATACCTCTCTTACAAGGAATAACTTTGCCTCCTGAAAGAAGAACAGGGGTGCTTAGAAGTTTGGGTCCTTTAGCACAAGCGATACTTCTTGTTATGGAAGATAAATATTTTACTAAATTGAATAGTGCTTTGAGTACCAGCCTCCAAATGTTGCCTATGGCTAATGAGATCATTTCATGTTTAAAGGAGGCAAATAGTCCAGGAAGTGTCTCGGGGGTGTTGAAAGAGTTAGGTGATATATTATTAATAACAACTGCAAGATCTACTCAGAAAATTTATTTTCCTTTAATTCTATGCGTATACATGTGGAACAAGAAACCAGCAGATTTCCAGTGGAGTTTTTCAGGTGCCCCAATGTTAAAGCTTTATAATTCTGTTGCAAAAACCTTAAAATTCAAAATACGTTCAGGAGCATCTCCACTACTGACATCAGAAGCCATTTTCCATGCAATGTTCGGGACGTATCTAGAAGACCTGAGCATTCTTCAACAAATTACATCGCATCCAAAGTTCCATCAACGTAAAGACATGAATAGCGTATTTTTAAAGAGGGGTGAAAAATCTTCAATACTTGTCACCCCGATACAGTTTCGTTATGTTTTAAAAATGGCCCAAGCGCTTCTTACCAAAAGTTTAGGGAACATAGACCCTATATCAACGAGTCGGCCTTCATTCTCAGGGTTCCGTAAACGGACTTTTACACAAGAATTTTTATCATATCTATCAACAGGAAAGAGTGCTGTGAATTACAGTTCTGATCCGATGCAGCTTCAATATGCTCTTAAAAAAGATTCAGATAAGGTGTTGAATGCAGGTACTAAAGGATGGGAAGTGACCAATGGAGTGGACTGGATGGACAGCAGTTTTGTACCCATTGAAGGAAACATCAAATTCTTTGGTATTAACTCATAAATTTATATTGTATCCCTATATTTTTAATTTTCTTTTAGTAATATTGTTTCTTTTTGACTAAATATATTTGTATCGTAAAAAAAAAAAAAAAAAAAAAAATCCAATATGTCGGTGTAATTAAAGAATATCTCGACTTGGGTCATGCCGAAATTATTCCTTTGGAACAAATTAACAAGCCAGATGTCGTATATCTTCCCCATCACGCGGTGATCAGGGAAGATAAAGCAACTACGAAGGTTAGGGTCGTATTTGACGCTTCTAGTTTAGGCAAGAATGGCGTGTCGTTGAACAGCGAATTAATGGTCGGACCAAGCTTACAAGCTAATTTACGACATACTATAATGCGATGGAGAATGCATCCCATTTGTATAGTTGCAGATATTGTAAAAATGTACCGGCAAGTGATTGTCTCTACTGAAGATATTGATTACCAGAGGTTATTGTGGAGACAAAATCCCAGGGACCAAATTCAACATCTGCGGCTTTTGAGAGTAACATTTGGCACGGCGTCGGCTCCATATCTGGCCGTCAGAACATTGCACCAAATAGCGCTAGATGAGGGAGAACGCTTTCCTATTGCACGTGAAAAGACTCTGACGGATTTTTATATGGATGACCTGATGACTGGCTGTCAAAATATAGAAGAAGGAAAGAAGATATATGAGCAAATGATACAATTATTAGAAAAAGCAGGGTTTGAACTACAAAAATGGAATACCAATAATTCTGAATTAAGGAACTATATGAGCATTGATAAAGATGAAGGAAACCTAGAATTGAAAACAAATATAATAATGAAAATATTAGGACTTACCTGGTCCAGAAGAACTGATGAGTTTGAATACTCAGTGAAGCTGCCTCCCTTGAAGATACCTGTAACTAAAAGAAGTGTTATCTCGCATATTTCGATGTTGTTTGATCCATTGGGTTGGCTGGCGCCTGTAATCATAAAGGCCAAGATATTAATTCAAAAATTATGGTTGTCTGGTATTCATTGGGATGGTGAGTTGCCATCGATCTTGTTAAAAGAATGGCTTGCTTACCGCAGTGAAATCGAACAAATTGTACCAGTTTCGAATCCCTAGGTGGTTGTCGGTCTACAACGGTGATTCAGTTGAGCTGCATGGATTTAGTGACGCTTCGATTCAAGCTTATGCAGCAGTTGTTTACATGCGCGTTGTGGATCAGAAGGAGGTCATTTATGCTCGTCTGGTGACGGCCAAAACGAAGGTTGCACCGATTAAACAAGTTTCAATACCGCGCCTTGAACTGTGTGGTGCAGTTTTACTGTCGAAGTTATTGAGGGAAGTAGCCGAAGTATTGAAAATTGAAAAGCAAAATATACATGCGTGGACCGATTCTTCAGTAGTACTAGCTTGGTTGAGTAAACATCCGTCTCATTGGCAAACATTTGTAGCCAATAGAGTTTCAGAGATTTTGACAGTAGTAGACAGAAACCAGTGGTCTCACGTGAAATCGTCGGACAACCCGGCAGATTGCGCCTCACGGGGACTAAGATCATCTGAATTGATCTCTAACCGGTTATGGATGGAAGGGCCAGTATGGCTAAAAAATAAAAATATTGATTACAGCAAGAACACTGAATGCAAGACAGTGTTAGAAGAAAGGGCGCAAAAGATGAGCTACGTTACAACAGACGAATGTATGGAGTTATCAGTATGGTCTAAATACTCAACATTAAGAAAGTTAATCAGAGTAATCGCTTATTGCAGGCGCTTTATAGTATATTGTAAGGGAAGAAAGGACAACTCTGAACGATTTCGTCCATGGTTAACTGCTAAAGAACTTGATGAAGCGTTAACAGTTTGTATTAAACAGTGTCAAAGGCAATATTTTAGTACAGAAATAGAAGATCTCGTTAAATTGGGAAAGGTTCAAAAGAAAAGTGTACTTACCTCGCTTAATCCATTCGTCGATCACGAAGGGCTGCTCAGAGTGGGGGGACGCTTAGAACGAGCAACCATTAATGAAAATGTGAAACATCCGATTATTGTACCAGCCAAGTCCCATTTTGCTGACTTATTAATAGCAGAAGCTCACCAGAAGACGTTACACGGTGGACCCCAACTAATGCTCAATTATCTAAGGTCCCGATATTGGGTTCTTAATGCAAAAAATCGCACTAAATTCTATGTACGCAATTGCGTATCCTGTGTTCGTCATGCAGCTCGTATAAGAGAACAGCTCATGGGTCAGTTGCCCAAAGCAAGAGTGACTGCTAGTCGTCCTTTCCACCAAAGCGGAGTTGACTATGCTGGTCCAATAAACATACGAACATCCAAAGGGAGAGGTCATCGTTCATACAAGGGGTATATTTGCCTCTTTGTGTGCATGGCGACAAGAGCCATACACCTCGAAGCGGTCAGCGATTTAACGTCCAATGGTTTCATAGCTGCTTTCAAACGATTTGTAGCCAGACGTGGACGGTGCGTTGATCTTTACAGTGACAACGGCACCAATTTTAAGGGTGCTGCGAAAGAGCTGAAGGCACTGCTAGCTGCTGAAAACTCAAGCTTGACATCAGAAATAGCAGAATGGTTGTCAAATAATGGCACTAACTGGCACTTCATCCCACCTCAAGCTCCAAATTTTGGCGGACTTTGGGAAGCGGGTATAAAGTCCACCAAACACCATCTCAAGCGAGTCGTTGGGAACAACACTCTAACTTACGAGGAGATGGCTACCGTCTTGTCTCAAATAGAGGCATGTCTAAATTCCCGTCCAATTTCACAGCTAAGTGATAATATTCAAGACCAAACTCCTTTAACTCCTGGCCACTTTTTAGTCGGAGAACCTTTGGTGCTTGTACCGGACTTGAATTATGAACAGTCGACTATAACCAGTCTAAAGAGATGGCAATTGACCCAGCGAATAGTACAAAATTTCTGGCGACGCTGGTCGAAAGAATATTTAACGCTGTTCATGAATCGCTACAAATGGGCATATCAGACTCCTGAACCAGCCATAGGTGATATAGTTCTGGTGAAAGAGGACAATTTACCACCAGCTAGGTGGCTTTATGGTATCATCACACAAAAACACCCAGGTTTGGACGGAATTACGCGCGTGGTTAGTTTAAGATGTAAGGGGTCGCAAATTAAAAGACCAGTGTCGAAGATATGTGTGCTACCAGTTAGTAACTAAGGCTTTTAAATAAGGGATTTTTTTTTTTTTTTTTTTTATAGTTTTTGTTGTTATAATTGTATATTATTGTGTTGTTAAAATAAGGCAGATTTTGTTTTTATAGTTATTGTTTTTAAAATGGTATATTATTGTGTTGTATGTTTTAACCATAGCTACAGGCACAAACTATGTTTATTATTTTAGTTATGTCTATTTTATTCGGTAATTACAAACGGGAACCTATTTTTTTGTAGCGGATGCGACAGCGTCTTTAGTTACTGCTTGATTTTATTGCAATGCACTGTTGAAAGTATGTATATATTCTATTGTCCTCTAAAGTATGTAAAAACTTATACCTGTACTAATAAAACATTGTTCGAATTTAGTTTGTTATAGTTTTGTCTCAGTTAGTATTGTATCGCTCAATATCATATTTGAGTCTATGATAAAGATTATTATGGACAAATTAGTAAATCAAAGTGGGCGGTAATATCACATTTTGTCCATGGTGGGCGGAATGTTAAGTCAATAATGTCAAAAGTTTGACCCTTAACTCAATAGATGGCGTTGCGCATCTATGAGACACATTATTTTTTTGTTACCGACGAGCCTGTACAAGCAACTGTATGTTATTAGTAAAAAAGTCACAAAACCGTATCGTCTTGTTTCATTTATGTGTAACACCAAGATAAGTAAAAGCACATCTTAGTACGGCGTTGTTCACAACCTTTTCTTCTAAATTCTTGACAGCCTGCTATTTTTCTACCGGATTTGTTATCCGAACTCGTATTGCTTATAACTATTCAAATATTTAAATTAGCTGTTCTCTGAGGTGTTTTCGGAAGCCCTCGCTGAGCAGTGTCAGTTTTTTTAGTTTTTTGAGAGTTTATCTATATAGATATATTATTTTTGAAATTATATTAATTGTGATAAAACGCTGCCTCTAGAGCCCTTTCTGTCGACTCAGCTGCTTCCAGCCCTTTGCTGCTGGACTCGCTCCGCTGCTGCCGCCGGAGCCGCCCTTCAGCTGCTGCAACCAGGGCTTTGCCTCCGGAACCTCTCCACCGTCGGCGCCGCTCCTCTCCTGCTGCTGTCTGCCTCCGCCTCGGGAGCCGTACTGCTGGTGCCGCCGGTCACTGCCGGTGGTGACGCTCCAAACGCCAGCGTCGCTCTGCCGGCCTCCGCCAGCGAAGCCGCTTCACCGCTACTACTACCGGCCTTCCGTCGCCGGGCCGCTTCTCTCCTGCTGCTGTCGGCCTCCACCTCAGGAGCCACATTGCTGATGCCTGCCGCTGGTGACGCTCCTAACGCCAGCGTCGCTCTGCCGGCCTCCGCCGGCTAGGCCACTCCACCGCTGCTGTTACCGGCCATCCGCCGCCGGGTCCGCTCCTAGCGACATTTGGATTTGCCTTTTCTTTTTTTATCTTCTCTCACCTCACCCACCTCATGCATTCATATTTATATTTTTAACTTTACTTTTATACTATTTTAATAAATTCTTTGTCTTACCCTCCTCCTCTTTTTCTTTACTGTCGTAACACGACAGTTTGGCGCCCAACTAAAATTTCCTCTACCCCTTGATCTTCCTAAATTCAAAAGAAACGCTTCATCTAGTGTCTTGCATTCTCAGCTATTTGGCGAAATATTTTGGCTTCATTTTCTCTAAACATATACATATATCAACTCATTCACTCATATATACATAGCTACACCTAACTTAATTTACTTTTTTTTCCTTAACAGGAAAACAAGGTATACTTTTACACATTTAACTAGCCTTTTTTTCTAATTTACACTTAAATATGTCTCGTCCAATCAAATTCATACTTTAAAATAAAAACGAGCTCGAATATGAAGTTTCAATTCGACTGGAGGAACCAGCAAAAACGGTTATATTGTTAAAAAAGCAAATACTTCTGCTAGCTCCAACTACACCATCGAATCATCTTTCCTATAGAGGAAGAGTTAGCTCAGATAGATAGTACTCTAACTTATTTAAATATCAAATTAGATAATCTATTACAGGGTAATTCCAAATACTATCGCTTAATAGAATCTTTTATTAATCATTTATTATACAGGTTGGAACGTATAGACATAGACTTGAACCCTGACTATAAACTTAATCTAGACACTTTAAAATCAAAATTTGAGACACTTGAAGGAAGTTACAAGATTTATTGTTCAAATCAAAGCTCGATGAATCCTCATTTATATATCACTGCTCCTTCCACTCCTCCTATTCATACTCCTCTCACCGCTCTCTCTCCTCCTCCTATATCTCCTCGTCTCACTGCTCCCTCTACTCCATCTATTTATCCTCCTCTCACCGCTCCCTTTCCCTCTTCTCTTTTAACATCTCCAAATCATAATTTATTCAAAGATCTGAAACGATATACTTTTAAAGGAAAATCTTGCTCTAGATCGTTTTTACAAAAACTTGACGAATATTGCCTTGTGCGGAATATACCCAAAAATTTGTTAATTACTCAGGCTTATGATATTTTTACAGACAGTGCCCTGCATTGGTTTAGATTTAAAATAAATCAAAATCCAGACCTAACATGGGATGAAATTTCTTTGTATCTGATTAAAGATTTTGGCGGTTTTGACTATGATTTTAAATTATTGGAGGCCATCAAAAGTCGTACCCAAGGTCGTGATGAGCCAATCATAGTTTATATTTCAATTATGTCAGGAATGTTCTCTCGTCTGGCTAAAAAATTGTCTGAAACGGAACAGTTAGAAATCATTCTAAGAAATATAAGACCATGCTACTCAGTATTCGTGGCACTAAAAGACATTAACTCCATCGATGCACTCTTGGCTACATTCCAAAATTATGAAAATTTCTTAGATCGAGACAAACAATTTAAAGAACCTAATATCCAACAAAATCCCCTTATTTCAGAATTTGCTTACAAACAAATTCATCCAACTTCTTCTGAACTTTCTACCTCTGACCCAAAACCTCCTTCATACACAAATAGATTTTACAAAAACCCTCCCAAACAAGTAAACAGTCTAAAACAAGCTAATTCGCAAGAAAATTCATTTTGCGTTCGTTGTCGTATGCATGGTTATACTTTCAATACTTGTACTCAACGTCACTTTCTTATTTGTTTTAAATGTGGTCTTAAAGGTTTTAAAATCCCAGACTGTCCCAATTGCTCACCTAAACCTAACTCTAGTTCAAAAAAACTAATGACTGACTTTAAAAGTGAAACAAACTTTGATGCCAACGATTGGAACGATTGGATTTTACTCTTAAGAATTTCTTTTCATGCTATAAAATCTCTTCAACTCTATACTCTAATGAAAAGGATTTTAAACGACCTAAGTTTACAATTTATCTTTGACTGGATTACTTGACTCTGGTAGTTCAATCACTATTCTTGGTAATAACTCTCACTTTGAATTTCTTAAACTAGGCTGCAAACTTTTCAAGTCAGATAATATTACTATTTCTACAGCCAATAACCAGAAAATAAATTCTGTGGGTCATTTTTTCCTTCCAATTTACTTTAACAAACAGACTCATTTGATTAAGGCTTATATTTTTCCTGTTATTTCTCCGTCTTTAATATTAGGAATTGACTTTTGGAAAAAGTTTAATCTTCTACCTAATATTCTCTCATCGACTGGTCTTTCAGAACTGGAGTGCTCAACTATTGAGACAAAGAATGTCAAAGTATTACCTTATGATCATTTAACTGCAAATCAGAAAAAAATTGCTGATGATATTATCCAACGCTTCAAGACTATCCCATTCGAAGAAAAGGGTGTGCTGGGGAACACTAATCTCATCATTCACAAGATCGACACCGGAGATTCGCTACCTATCAAACAAAGATGTTACAGACTGTCTCCTAAAAAACAAAAAGCATTAATTACTGAAGATGTGAAAGCCCTTGGTTATCTCCAGTAATAATTACTCCAAAGAAGAACGGTGAATGGCATTTTTGCGTAGATAGCAGGAAGCTAAACGCTGTTACGAAACGTGATGCTTATAGTCTACCACTTATAAGTGAAATTTTGGACAACCTCAGAAATGCTAAATACTTGTCAAGTATAGACATCGCGAAAGCCTTCTGGGAGATTCCTCTGAACCTTCCTGATAAGGACAAGACTGCTTTTTATGTACCTGGAAGAGGCATGTTCAGATTCAAAGTAATGCCCTTCGGACTCACCAATTCACCGGCTACTCAACAAAGATTAATGGACAGGCTGTTCAATCCAGAATTTGAAAACAAAGTGTTCTGCTACTTAGACGATATTGTCATAATTAGCGAATCTTTTGAGGAACATATATCGCTGCTCATTAAACTATTAACTTTGACAAAAGTCAATTCTTCAGAAAACAGTTAAAATACCTTGGCTTCGTTGTAGATGAACATGGCTTACGAGCTGACCCTGATAAAATCAAGGCTTTTGTGGACTACCCAATTCCTACCTGCAGAAAAGAAGTTCGAAGATTCATTGGTACCTGCAGCTGGTTTCGAAGATTTATTCCAAACTTCAGCACTATGGCTACGCCACTCAACAAACTAACCTGCTCCGGGAAAAATGCTCCGAAATTGGGATGGAATACAGAAGCGGATGCAGCCTTTCAGAAGCTTAAGGAAGCTTTAATAACTACTCCTGTTCTGGCCTGTCCAAACTTCGACCTTCCCTTTTCAGTACATTGTGATGCATCTAATTACAGTACTGGCGCTATGCTCACTCCACATCATGATGGTAAAGAAGTTGTGATTGCCTATATGAGCAAAGCCTTCAATAAAAACCAACAGAACTACTTAACTACTGAGAGAGGTAACACTTGCCGTAATAACTGCTTTAGAACACTGGCGTTGCTATCTCGATAATGGGAAGGAATTCATAATCAACACCGACCACGCTGCACTCAAATGGTTTCAGAATTTATCCAATCCTTCAGGAAGACTTGCACGTTGGACTTTACGCTTATCCTGTTTCAACTTCGTTCTAAAACATAAGAAAGGAAGAGAGAGTACCAGACCTTCTATCAAGAGCTAAGCCACAAGAACTCGCTGAAATACTAGAAAATAATAATGCACCACAAGGCGTTCATCCTATTTCAATGAATGATACTACTAGAGAACTAGAACACTACAATAAAATATTTCTGGGCTGTTCGAATAATCCTGATTCTTACCCAAATTATACGATAAGAGAGAATAAACTCTATCGTTGTATTCACTCGCCTGACCGCCTGAACGATGACTTCATCTGCAAAGAAGTTCCATTACCTCAAGAAAGATGTTTAATAATTGAAACAAATCATGGCTCTAGTCAAGAACCTCACCTAGGAATATTTAAAACATATAAAAAGATATCTTTACTGTACTATTGGCCCTACAGCCATAGTTATTTTACAAGTATGTATATATTGTACATATTTCTTCACCTTGTGATGGCCCTAAACCATCTCAAACTTCTTTCAACTATTGGCCCTACAGCCATAGTTGTTCTTCATGGAGCGGTTTGCAACTCTTTAAATAAGCCTATGCAGGAGCGGCTGGTGACTCTTTAAATAAGCCTAGACCAAATGTCTTTTTTCTTCATGTCTGGAGCGGCTGACAACTCCATAAATAAGCCTTGTCGTCATTTTAAAACTCACTTTTATGAGTGGCAGTCATTGATTGTGAACTCCACCCATACCTGTATGAAGAAGATTACTTGTAAGAGATAGTATGAATGGCGGAATGGAAATGCCTGAATCTGAAGTGTTGTTTTACGGTCCCTTTAGGAATTCTTTTTTTTAGAAATTTTCTCTAGTTGAAAATTTTTCCAGGGTCGGGGGGAAAATGTAGTGTTATGTATTTACCTACATATGCTTAAACTTATGTATTTATTGTTGGAAGTAATCTCAACTCCTTTGTGAGAATACTGGCCGAATCATGGATTGCGTGTTTTTAAATAGTGAATGTCAAAATAACTAGAAGGTTTGTACTGCGTCAAATCGACGTAGTTCACTATAAACCATGTTGTCGTAAAGATGTCTAAATTGTAACAATTATTTCTAGTTATATATATGAACAAAGGATGTCATGTAATAAAGGGGTTTGAGTCCTAAATTTACATCTTTCATTTGTGAGCCCTGCAAGAGACCAGTAAGGTTCAAGAGGTTATGGGCCCAGAAACGCGAAGAAAGTAATACGTGACTTGCAAATAAATAAAAATGGATAAACCAGTGAAGCCGGTACTATCTAAGGATGGCAACTATAATTCCTGGCTAGAGAAAATAAAATTGAGGATCGTGGCTCATGGACATGGAGACATATTGGCCACCACGAAGTCGCAGATACCGGATTGCAAGGTAACAGATGCGAGTAAGCTCGCAGTCTCCGAGGCAGCAGGCAAGTCACTAATTTTAAGTTCCGTAGATGAAAACATTGAAAATTTTGTGATTTCTTGTGAAACGACGCTACAGATGATCGAAAAATTGAATAAAATTTTCCTGTGCAATAGAGATACTCAAATCAGCAGCCTTTTAAATGAATTTTACACATTTAAATTAAAAACAAATGAGTTGATGACTGATATTGCTAAATTTGAACAGATTGTTAGTAAACTTACAACGTCTTGGACACATAGTATCAGAAGTTGAGCAGACAACGCGCATCATTGCTATGCTTCCCGAACAATATAAATTTTTCCGGCTTGCTTGGGATTCCACACCAACAGAAAACAAAACTTTGGATATGCTTGTAGCCAGACTACTGAAAGAAGATAAGTTGTCCGTAACAGATGACGCATTCAAAGCTAACGAGCGTGAATGCTTTATTTGCAAATCGAAAGAACACATCGCGAGATTTTGTCCAAAAAGGGTTCAACCATCTACGAGCAGAGGCAATTGTGGCTGTAGATGTAGGTACAATACTAGGTATATGCCTGATAACCGATTCTGTAAATTTTGTAAGCGGACAGGACATACAATAGACACGTGCTTTAAAAAGAACCAGAACAAGAATGTAAGTACCATCGAAGCAGTTTTAGACTCAGGGGCTTCTTCTCACATGTTTAGTGACAGCAGATTCTTATATAATTTAAAACAAATTAGCACGCCGATTGCTTGTGCTGACAAACAATCCATTAAAGCAGTTGGTATTGGGGATTGCTTCACTGAAACTGTTTCGTTATATAACGTCTTGCATGTTCCGGAAATAGCAAAGAATATTGTATCAGTTGGAGCTCTGTGTAAACAAAACATTAAAGTAATATTTTTTGAAAATTTTGCAGTAATCCAACACCGTGGTAGATCAATTTTGGAAGCTACTAGAAATAATAATGGGTTATATATTATCACATTGAACGCCGTATTTCCCGAAGTTTCTGCATTTCTTACTACAGATATCCATACGTGGCATAGACGTCTGGCACACATTAGTAATGTTGAGGACACAGCAAAAATTGTTGATAGTATTAGCCTAACAAATAAAACATATCCATCCAAGCTTTGCGGAGTTTGTGCGCAAGCTAGGCTTACTAGGTTGCCATTTTCGTCCGTGCGTACTCTTGCCACCAAACCTTTACAAATTGTACATACAGATGTTTGTGGTAAAATCGAAACTGAAACTTGGCATGGTAGGAAATATTTTATAACCTTTTTAGATGATTTTACACACTACAGTCGGGTTTATTTACTGCGTAATAAGTCTGAAGTAATAGATTGCATTAAACATTTTGTTCAATGGGCAGAAAGGCATTTCGATCAAAAAGTAGAAATTATTCGATGTGACAATGGAGGTGAATACTGCAGTAGCCAACTAATGAACTGGTGTAGGGATAGGGGTATTACGTTAGATTATACGGTTCCTTGTACTCCTCAGTTAAATGGAAAAGCTGAAAGGTTAAACAGGACGCTTTTGGAGAAAACTCTGGCTCTACTGTTTGATGCTAATATGCTTAAGTTTCTATGGGGAGAGTGTCTTTTCACTGCAGTGTACCTACTCAATAGGACGTCAACATCTACAAAACATAAAACACCTTTTGAAAATTGGCATAACAGAAAACCAGATGTATCTAATTTAAGAGTTTTTGGAGCGAAAGCATATTGTAAAATAAATAAAAATTTAGGTAAGTTAGAAAAACGTTGTTTAATTGGTATTTTAGTAGGTTACAGTCTGAATTCATATACAACTTAATCTGGTGACTTTGTTCGTCGCCAAGGAAGGCCACGATCTCTGGTCACAACTGAAAGGCAGGATCAATTCATCGTGACGACCAGCTTGAGAAATCGTCACCTTACCTCCATTGAGATACAAAACCAACTTCGCGACTTCCACGGAGTATCTATGAGCGCTCGAACTGTTCGGAGAAGGTTAAAAGAACGCGATATGGTACCACACAAGCCAGCTAATGGGCCCAAACTAACGCGAGCCCACCGAACAGCGCGCCTTCATTTCGCACGCACTCATTTAAATTGGACACAGAAAGATTGGAGCCGTGTACTCTTTTCTGATGAAACTAAAATTGTGTTACATGGCAATGATGGAAGGAAGAGGGTCTACCGACGTAAGGGAGAGGGTTTCGCACAATGCTGGTTTGAAGAGAGGGACCACGGCTGCCAACATTAAATGCTGAAAGGTACATTCGTGAGTGCTTAGAACCTCATGTGATACCATACGCGGACTATGTGTAGAGCTGTGACAAACCGCATGTAATCGGTACTGAATCAAGAAAGTCACGAAATTAATTGATGACGCTACTGCCGCTTCCGAGAGTATGGTAGCCCCATTGGTTAAAAAATCCATTGTCATGATTTTCTTGACACATTATAGGTAACCATTGATGCATGTGTGTATCGAAACGTATAAACGCAATACGCGTAATTATCGCGTCTTTTTTTACTTATCTTAAAAGTGATATTGTAAGAAATCCTCTATAATGAGATTTGATTTTTGGTAAAGCTGTAAATTATCAAATTTTGTTAATTCTTTATATTCTTCTTATCATGTATTATTTACACTTATTATTTTTCAGTTCAATTTACTCGCTACAATGGATAAAAAAAGTAAACTATGGGGATTTTTTACGCAGGCTAATGACGATAAGGTAAAATGTGATCTTTGTAATTCGCTGTATTCAGAGAAAGGCGGATAAACTACGAATTTGAAAAAGCATCAACCTATGAAACCATAATTCCATGCTTCGTGTGTCAGAAGCAGAAGTTATAGAAGCTCCGGTACCATCAACTTCAGTAAGCATAGAATCTCAATCTAAACCTGTAATTTAAAAAAATGAAACCAATTCGCAACAGATTTAGTTAAGTGACTTTATTAAACGCCCAGTAGGTGTAGTATGAGAAAAAAAAATGATTTAATTTTTAAAATGACAGAGACCTTCAGCCTTTTTCTATACTTGAAGATGCGGGTTTTAAAGATCTCATTAATTATTGAGAACCAGGCTACAAAATGCCTTCAAGGTACATATTAAATAATACTTTGTTGGATGCTCAATACTCAGAAGTCCAAATAAAATTAAAAGAGGAATTGGAGAGTGCAAAATATCTATCAATCACCACCGATAGCTGGACTTCACGAACAACAACTTCTTATCAAGCTGTAACAGCCCATTATTTATTAAATTGGGAGTTGAAATCGGCCTTACTAGGCTGTTTTGAATGCCATGAGCCCATGAGCGACACGCAGCTGAATATATTAAGAATGAGCTGAACAGGTTGCTCTTCCATTGTTTACGTTACAGATAACGCAGCAAACATGAAGGCGGCTATTTGATTAACAAATTATGAACATTTTCCGTGTATCGCTCACACTCTTAATTTAGTCGTGCGTGCAGGTTTCCAGAACTGCGGACTCGGGGAGCTGATAAAAAAAAATAAAAGCCATTGTGGAACATTTTCACAAGAGTCCAATAGCTACTAAAAAACTAATGCAGGAGCAGTGGAGGCCTAACCAGAAACCATTAAAGCTAAAAATGGACATAGTCACCAGGTGGAACAGTACCCTAGACATGATTGAAACGATTTTCTCACTTTAAGAACCTTTAGAAGCATGTCTTGGAATCTTACACAATCCGGTAGAAAATCTTTTGGAATGCGAATGGCAGACACTACCAGAAATAATAAAAATTCTGAAGCAACTCACTGAAGAAATGTCTTCCGAAAAATAAAGAAATTGTTTCAACGATCCTGGCTTCGACAGAAAGTATCATTACAATTTTTCACAAATTAGATACCAATATTATTACAGATACAGGAAAGAAACTGGCAAATAAAATAACGGAATTTAAAAGTAGATTCAAGAATTGTTATAGGAATCCCCAATCTTATCTAAAGCAGCACTGTTAGACCCGCGTTTAGAAGCTGGCATTTAGGTTTGATGCATCAAGTTACGAGTCTGCCAAAGATGCTTTGAAAACTGAGCTACAAATTGAGTATAACTTTCATAAGCAGTCAAAAGAACCAAACGAGAACAAATCGACATTAGCTGTATATACTGACCACACCGACGCTGATAACGACTCAATGTGGAAAGATTTTGATGCTTTGGCAACGTCAGAATCTACATCGAACTCTGTAGTTAGTAGCAGCATAATTACCATGAGGCAATATCTAGAAGAACGCATTATTCCTCGAAATGAGTGTCCTTTGAAATGGTGGCAGGCGCGGATGATTCTATATCCCGAACTCTCAAACTTGGCTGAGAAGTATCTATCAGTGACTGCTACCTCAGTACCATCTGAAAGAACGTTTTCCAAATCGGGCCAAATATTAAGCGAGAGGCGCAGCTCTATTCAACCAAAGCGAATGGAAAAGATTTTGTTTTTAAACATGAACCAAAGATTCCTGCCATAAAATGTTATTGTTTAATAGCTACCTATTTTTTTTTTACTGCAATGGCGCGACGAGCAAGTCGCAGATGTTAATGTTTAAAACATGTTTTTATTTTATTATTGTTTATTTTCATTCTAAGAACAAAAGATTTTAAATGTTTGTCAATAAATACATTTTGGAACCTATTTGATGGCTTTTTAATTAATATAATCGATGCGTAATGTATTGCGATGTCATACTGCACGCGTACGCAATACGAATGAATTCGTTACTATATAAGTACCTAGCATGTTATAAGCGTCTGTTCCCAGTAGTCTTACCCAGTAGTCTTACCAGTAGTACTAATGGGACTTTTCTTCCCAATAGACTTACTAGTAAGATTACAGGGAACTTTATTCCCAGTAGACTTCAATGTAGAACTAAATACTTATAGATGTTCCTTATATATAGGTAGGTTTTTATCCTCTTTTGTGCATTTGATTATGACATATTATATTATACAACATTATCATTGACATCTTGTCACTTTATATCCATCAAGAGGCATAAATTATTATGAAATTAATTCTGTTAAAAATATATTAATCTTTAAAATGTGTTATATAAATATAATTAAAAGAAGACGAGGTAAAGTAAAGTATTGCTATTTAATGGTTATCAGTACTATAAACTAAAGACTTATAAAGATTGAGGAATTATATGGGGATGTGCTCTAAATCGTAAAAGCAAATGCGTGGGATCGGTTACTATAAATAATAGTATTGTATCCAAAACTATATCTCGTTTACCAACATATGCCCCTGATTATGCTCAAAACGAGATAGACATGAAGTTAAATGACTATAAGAAACAAGTAAGTGGATCAGATAGTCTCTGTACCCAAGATCTACAGAAAAGCCGTGGGGGTTCACTCGAAAATTGTGGTATCGACATAAAAAAGAAGTTACCTCAGTTCTCCAGCATAAAATCAACACTTTACCGGCAAAGAAATAGAACACTTGAAGTAGACAAATTATATTATAAAAAATTCACAGATATTAAGGTTCCATCTAAATTTGATTCATTTCTTTTGGCGGACTATCATCGCGATGACTGTGCAAGAATTTAAGTATTTGCATCCACGGAGGCAAGAAATATTATGACTGAATGTGAAGACTATTTCAGTGATGGCACATTTGGTTCCATTCCAGAATCATTCCTGCAACTCTATACAATTCATTGTGATCTCGGGAGTTCACAAGATATTACAAAGATAATACCTATTACCTACGCCCTCCTTCCGGATAAAACTACGGACACATATATTACATTACTACAGTTAATAAAAAGCCAAATACCTCACTGGAACCCCAAGCAGTTTAAAACTGACTATGAAGATGCCATGATAAAGGCTATTCGATATGTTTTTCCACTAATTGTACCAAGTTGATGCTACTATCATTATTGTGAGAGCCTGAAAAGAAAAACAAAGTCTCTAAAATTAAAGGCGTACAGAATTGTGTCACTTTGCAAACTTTTGCCGTTATTACCCAGAAAAAATATTTTAGATGAATGGAATTACGTAATAGATGAAATGGAAAGCACCGTAGAACAAGAAAAAATTAAAGAATTTATAAGGTATATGAACAGAAATTGGTTATCCAAAAATATTATTGAAAGAATGTGCGTCTTCGGCCAACGGCAACCAATTATTTGGAATCGTGGCATTTTGTTTTGAACGGCGAAGTTGGTAAGAAGGCCTGCAATTTACACCAATTGTTTCTGACGCGTCGTATCAAAAAGTGCGTAGCCTCCAAGTTAAAAATAAAATTAATTTAAAAAAAGAGACATCATTTACATTGAACGCGACCGGCTTATTCAGGATGCACAAACATGGGGGTGTCACCGCCGTTGTAAACCTATCATCAAAATTTCATATTTTATAGCGCCCTCTAGCATTGCAGGGGAAGCATTTTTTATAGAATTGTCGTATTGTCTAACTAGATGGCAGTAATAGCCGTATGATAAGTTGACAAAAACATTATTTACCGTATATATAAAAATAGTCTCATAAATAAAAATCTATATTTATTAACTGACTACAATAATCGTTCCTATCAATATATATAAACAAATTAAATCCAATATCAGCTGCTTGAAATAAAACACATGTTCACAATGTGACCATTCCTTATACCTAATGTAACAAAAACTATTAATAACTGATTTTATTAAATAACAACAGAATATAATCTTTATACAAGATTCTGTACTATAAGTGTCTAATGATCAATTATCTGATTTCTCATGCAAAGAAGTGCATTTATTTTACAATTCAATTTTGTTTTTGAAAACGGAGGGCTTTATTATTGCAAATTGGCAACATTGTGAAAATTTTCGACATTTGTCATTTGGTGAAAACTTTCGAAAAATTCAATTTCACGATTTTATATTTTATATTTTTTTTCCTAACGATTTTAGCCGGCTTCGCACATAGGATTCTTTTTGCTTACTCAACGTTATACTTGGCTCGCTATTGGACTTTTCTGCATCTTTTTTTACAACAAGCAAAATGCCCAATAAATCGGAATTGCAGTGTTATTTTGGGTGTACAGTTGATGGTAAGTAATGTTGATTCTCTTAAGCATTGGTCCACCAGTGAGACATACGTATTCACTTTCTGTTTTGTTTTGCGGTTTTTAAGATAATATATATGTATATTTTTTATTGTACACAACTGTCTCAGAGTCTAGCCAAGTAAATATATTTTATTCCTTTCTACTCTCCGAGGATCAAAACGAATCTGTATGGATGTGTGTTAATGTTAGCTGAAACATAAAATACCATAGAAAGATATACACAGGAAAGTCGGGAGCATAAGTGTAATAATGAAACATTTTGTTTCAGGCCCATTACATTGATTTCCTAAATGGGAGTACCCCCACGAGGAAAAGTTTAATTCTTGGAAAGCTTTTTTAAATCCATCAACCCAAGAAAAAGAAAACTTTTAAGAACACTTTTTGTTCTTCCCTCTAAGAGAACTCTACAAAAATTGTTGAGTTTTGTAGTTTTAAAGCCAGGAATAAATGAGCAAATCATGCAAAATTTTAAAAAGACTGTGGCTAAATTACCTGAAGAAAAAAGGCTTTACAGTTTAATATTTGACGAGGTGGTATTGTCACCCGGTTTATATTTTAATAAATTTCACAAAGAAATTATTGGGTTTCAAGATTTCGGCTACAAAAAAACTTCGTAAATAGCTGACCATGCATTAGTGCTCATGATTAAAAGTTTGAAAGGGAAATATAAACAGCCCGTACTTTTAAATTTTTGCCTAAGCACTACAAAAAAAGGAAGATTTAAAATCAATTATAAAAACAGCAATTAAATTTGTAACAGCAACGGTATTAAAAATTGTATGTACTGTTTGTGACCAATCGTCAACTAATATACCGTATTACTACCACCGTATTATACGTACCATCAATAGTCTGCTTGATGACACAAAGCATGAATTCATGAGAAAGGGTGAAGAATATCGGAGCCTTGCCTTGCTTTATGGTTGACGGCATCAAAATACTTCCCCTTTTTGACCCACCACATATTCACAAAGGAATGAGAAACAATTTACTAACTTAAAATTTGAGATACATACAAGACGGAGCTGTTAAAATTGCTAAATGGGAACATATTCGAATGTTCATGGAAAAAGATGTTGAAATTGATGAATTAAGATTAGTTCCCAAATTGACTAATTTGCAATTGTAAAAGAATCAATACCCAAAATGAAAGTAAAATATGCAGCTCAGATATTTAGCCAAAAATTGTCAGCAGCCATTAAATTTTGCGCAACTAAATGAACAAGTAAACAATGCATGTAATTGTATTTCATTAGTGTCAACATCATTAGCTTTATTTTAATTCGGGATAGGCATATTTAGTTTATGATGTGTGTTGTCGACTGTCTCATTGGTCAATTGATTACAAACATGACTTCTAACCATGAGGTTCTAGGTTCGATCCTTGGGTTGGGTAGTGTTACTTGATTATTTCATTAGTAATATAGGACAGCACAATTAGTGATCAACAAATATTTGTTTCGGTCTGGGTGTATGTGCATTGTGAAATTATATGTCAGAGATAATGTACTCACTACAGGAGAAAATCCTAGTGTGGAACGTAGCCTGGCTAATGGTGATAGGCTTACCCCTGCATGTTGTGTTGTTTGTTATTAACAATTACGTATATCTTTCATTTATGGTCCAATAGATCTTTAAAATAAAACAAAATATATTATTTTTTTGAAGAGCAGAGGTAACCTGTAAAAGGTTTAAGCACACTGTATTTATTTTGTTATTTTTTTTTTTTAATAATTTTACTTACAACAGATTTATTTGAATATAGGTAAAAATTACTTAGGTCAATAATACAAAAAATATTTTGTGTCTGATGGCCATGCCATTGTACATTAAAATAAATTGCCCTTTTTTTGCAGGACATAAAATTCTTCTCCAAGAATGCAATGACACAGCAGATTTCCTAATTTTAATCGACCAATTGTTTGACTCATTCAATGGACATTCATATACATAGGAAAATAAACAGTTTACGAGGTTGCTTAAAGGTAAATTCCCCACACTTTCTTCTATGGGAAAAGGCGAGACCAATTTTAAACTATGGGATTCGAAATTAAAAAAGAGAGTTTTAATAGATGGGACCTTTACAAAAAATTAAAAATTTTATCCACATAATCAATGTTTATAAAGAAATGTGGCAATATCTAAATAAAAAATGTTATATTACTAGCCTCTTACCAAGGAACATAAATCAAGATCCTTTAGATTTTTTTTTTTTGCAAGATTAGGAGCAATGGGGTCAGAAACACTAACCCTACCTGCGACCAATTTGTTAATGCATACAAAACTTTATTAATTAATAATTTTTCAACTCCTCACTCTGTAAACGCCAATTGTAAAGATGATGATAATGGATTATGTCAGTCTCTAAAAAGTTTTTTTTATCTGAAAAACCATGACTCACAAAGATAGAGATTATATTTAATGTTTTGTTGCAAGAGTTAGAGACTTCTGCCGAGCCTATCCAACACACAGAAAAAATAAACAAAGCAAGAGCAAAAGTTTTTAAAAACTGTCGCTGTATGTACCAAATCTTTAGTGTCCGAAGAAAGGGTAGAGTCTTCTTATATTTACGAAAGAGATTATACAAAAAAAACATTAACATATCCAACTGCTAATTTCATGACCCTTATAAAAGATATATTTTACGTAATTGAAAGGTGCATACAGGAAACACCGGAGTCTCGCAACTTCGTCGATCTAATTACTAGTAATATTGAAATTTATTATGATCTGAATAAAATTATAAACTGCGAAGCGCACGCTTTTTTGTTAAAAAAATCATACTCTATTAATGTAATCTTGCACAGTTGGTGTGGAGGGGTTACAAAAATATTAAAAGGCAAAATCTTTCAATTCAATCTTAATGATAAAATAAAACGAGAAGCCTATAATTATTATAAAATCCATTCCAAAAATAAAAAGTGAAAAATATTCCTTGTGTTTCATTTAAACTTTTTCATGTACAACAATAACTGAAAAGGGAGTTTAAATTTGTGTTTTTAAATCGTATATCAGTTTATGTAGGTACTTTTATTGATACGAATGGTTTTAAATTATATAAAAATACGACCTGATTAAAACACATTCCCTCTTATTCATAAACACTGCTTAAAGTTAACTAGTGATTAGCGATTGTTTAAACATACATTACACATAATGTGTGGTTAAAGAATCGCTAATTAAAAGTTTACTTTAAACAGCTTTTATGAGTATGAATAAGTTTTTAATCCCCTTTTCAATAATATCTATATATATAAAAGAAAGTCGTGTTAGTTACTTCACTTATAACTCAAGAACGGCTGAACCGATTTAGCTGAAAATTGTCAGGGAGGTAGTTTAGAGCGGGAAGAAGGACATAGGACTTTCTATGTCGCTCCCCGTCGTTCCACACCAAAACCACAAAGCCAACTTCAACTTCAAAATTTCTAATATTGTATTGCTGTGCCATTTATCATCAATAAAAATACCATGCCGCGACCAAGACCATCAAATCTTTCTCGACAATGCCGTAGTGCAAGAGTTAATCGAAACATTCTGAATGAAAGCAGTGAAGAAGAGCAAGAAATTGCACGTGAAGAGCGCCGCCTTAGTATGACTCGCCTTAGTATGACTAGACTTCGTTCTTCTCACTCACAAGAGCAAAGGGAGGCGGCAGTCCGTGAAACTGCTCCGTTGACAATGCGAAATCGGCGAACAAACCTCAGAGATCATCATCACCATCATCAATGTTTTTATCGTCCTACTGCTGGGCACAGGTCTCCTCTCATGCAGAGAAGGATTAAGCGTAATCACCACGCTTGCTCAATGCGGGTTGACGATTTCAGACTTAAAGTCCAGGTTTCCTCAAGATGTTTTCCTTCACCTTCAGTCATTGGTGTCCTAGATATACCTAGAGAGTACATATCACTTTAGAAAAGTTACATCGATACTTGCCTGACCTGGAATCGAACCCGCGCACTCATACAAGAGAGGCTAGTGTTTTAACCACTAGGCCACCACGACATCTCAGAGATCAACAGCTAGATAATTTACGAAGCACAGGTAGAAATTGATAATTTCTTTCACAAGGTGCTACAATAAATAAATGACAAATAAAAAAATCATGGATTTTTTACTTTTTCAATTAGGAACTGATTTCAATTAGAAATAATATTATTTTTTTTATTTACAATGTTCCTAATTGAAAAAGTAAAAAATGTGATCATGTGATATTTATTGCCTTTAAGGCGGAACAAAGTTCGCCGGGTCAGCTAGTTCAAAATATTTAAAAAAAAAGTAATGACTGATAGCGCCATCTATCGGGGCGCTTGGAAAAAGTAAACACTAGTGTCATCTACTATTGGAGGGGGTTAAACGTTGTTCTCTCAGTTGCGTATCTATACCAGGTATAGTATACCTATGGTTTAGATACTTATATATAAATAATTTGATTTTTATAGTCTTCTATTATTACTACAGGATCCCAAGAAGAGCTGCATCATATTTATTTCATATTTACAATAACCATGGCGAGATTTTACTAGACCCATACCAGGTATAGTATACCTATGGTTTAGATACTTATATATAAATAATTTGATTTTTATAGTCTTCTATTATTACTACAGGATCCCAAGAAGAGCTGCATCATATTTATTTCATATTTACAATAACCATGGCGAGATTTTACTAGACCCCTACCAACACGATAGAAAAAACATTTACAATGTTAAAACAAAAACTTTTTATGATTCATTCGTAGGATAAAGCGGATTTCGACTTATCGATCTAGCCGCACCACTCGTTTACATTTTACACTATAGCGTGTGAAGTCCCGACAAAATCGCATTATTTTTCAACATATTATCATTATTTTTTTTCAAATCGTTGTAGACTTCTCCAAATTTTTTTATTACGTACCGATCTTGTAGATCTCATTGAGACAAAACTGAACTACAGACAAAACTGAACCAAGTAACTTCAAAATTGACGAAACATAGCGAGTTTCACTAGACACCCTACCAACACGATAGAAAAAGCATTTCCAATGTTAAAACAAAAACTTTTTTTGATTCATTCGTTCGATAAAGCGGTTTCCGAGTTATCGATCTAGCCGCACCACTCGTTTACATTTTACGCTACAGCGTGTGAAGCGACAACGGCATTCGAATCTTCATATCACTCCCTGAACCACTACAACCAACCACCAACAAAGAAATTACATCCAACAAATTACATTAATTATTTATAAGACGACAGATAAACGAACAAAACAACACATTAAAGCAACCTGTACCTATTATGAAATTGCAGATACCAATATTGGAGACACAACAAAATATAATAAATTTTCGACGACCGATTTTTTTATTTGAATTGCAATTGTTTTATTCGGGCTGACAGCACAGGATTTTTCATAAAATCAAACCATCGAGTTCGTTTGCGGCCACCTCCGAGCTTAAGAAAGGAGTTTCTAATCACGCACTGTATATGAATTTGTCAATTAATTAGTAGGTGTATACAGTGGAGGTTTTTCCACCGTTAGCTATTTGCACAATTTAAGTTATGGATTTTTATGTGTAGCATTTTATTAGAACTACTGGGTTCACTGAAATAATAGCGCTTTTTAAAGTAATTTCAAACTGATATTTCTTACATTCTTTTTTTAAATATAGACTTCGAACATTGAAAACGTGCAATAAAAATGAATGTTTTTTAATCGACTCGGCATTGATCTTGGGTTTATCTAAGATACATAAGCAATTTGGCCGCTGTATTTATGTATTAATAGGACGTTTTAATTAAAATTTGTCTTTTTAAGTAAACACAACGCTATCAACAAGGATATTTTCAAGACTGGTCAATATCGGAACTAATTCCGCCATCTTGTTATTTCAATACGATTTCCATGGATTTTTCTTTTTTATATAAATTATAAACCAGCGCTTGACCGCAATCCCGCCTGATGGTAAGCAGTTGGGTCAGGGTTGCGGGTTGGTTAAACAAGAAACCGCGGCCCTAGCCATCGCACAGGCAAGTGAAGAAACAGGGGTGGGTTCTAGTCAGTAAAAGTCTGACACACCCTTCCGCTCCGCCCAGAGCGGGAGAAGTCATTTGATGACTTCCCATCCCAACAAAAAAAAAATGGTAAGCAATGATGCGATCGTTGAAGGTAAAGCGCGCTAGTTTATTAAGAGCCTATTCACTCTAGCCTTGAAGACACTCAAATTGTATTGTGACGGAAACACCGACGCTGGCAAATTGTTCCAGTCCCTCGATGTACGCGGTATAAAGGAGGAAGCAAAACGCTTCGTCCGGATCGCAGTAGTCTCAACAACGTAAGGGTGGAAACTCGCCGTACGACGGGTCGTCCGATGATGGGACGGAGATGGGGGAATTAAATCATGCAATTCCCTTGCATACTCACCAGAATGCATCCTATAGAAGACCGAAAGGCTGGCTACTCTACGTCTGTGCTCCAGGCTTTGGAGACCGTTTCGAGTTAAGTCTGGGTCGCCAATCAGCCTCTTCGCACGCCTCTCCACCGAATCCAAAGTGGCTAGGTGACATTTCGCAGCACCAGCCCAAATGTGGCTGCAGTACTCCACACACGAGCGGACCTGTGCTTTGTATAAAATTAGAAGCTGCCTTGTTGTGAAGTACTGCCGGACCTTCGCGATGACGCCTAGTTTTCTGGCAGCCACCCCGGCCTTGGACTCAATGAACCGCCCAAAGTTAAGGCCCGAGGAAATCTCAACTCCCAACAGCTGAAGGCGGTCGGTACACTCCAAGGATACATTCTGAAAAGTAGGAGCCAAGGTGAACGGGCTCCTTTTGGCTGTGAAAAGACACGCCTGTGTTTTGGCGGCATTGAATGCTACAAGATTGGCATTGCCCCATTCGGAGACTGCCTTTTTTTTAATAATTATAAACTAGCGCTTAACCGCAATCCCGCCTGATGGTAAGCAGTGTTGAATAAATACATGAGTAAACCCGAATGTTAGGTTTTATTTAACTAATAAAATGGAACCGAATACTTTTAGTAGTTTGGCATATATCAATTATATGACAACAGTCTGGATTTCTTTTTAAAATAACCATAAACTACTACATTCTTCCCCCCTTTCTTAATCTTGAACATAGTCATTCAGGTAGGCTGGAGGTCGCTTAAACCGATTAGAACGACGCGGTTCAGCAACAGGGGCAGAAGGAGGCGTATTGTACGTATCCGAATCTGTCGTAGTTGTAGATTCTATCTGCTGTTCTGCTTTATCTTCATGGCTTGCGTTGTTATCATTATCAGATGGTATAATATTAGGTGTAGCAAGTCGGTGATCCGGCAGAATTAAATCGCCTCTAGGAGCAAGGTGACGATTGGAAACTGTCAATTCTCTACCATTAGAAAGTCTTATGGAACTGTAATATGGATTAGGTTCCAGAAGGTCAACTTCTTCTACCATTGGATCATATTTGCTAGCTCTAACGAATTTCTTTAAGAGAACCCGAATTATGGCGAGCGAATATTTCACTTTTTGGCTTGATAAATAAAGTGTCTAATAAAGAGATCGCTGAAGAAAAGGTTTCTTCACGGGTTATGTGTTCGTAAATATTTGGCGATATTAGATTTGTAAGCAGCTTAAGTTCGATCTTCCCCTTATAACCCGCAAGGTAATGGACAGGTAGAACGCCTTAACGGAACTCTCTGGCAAACAATACGTCTTGCACTAAAAGACAAAAATCTTTCAATAGCTAAGTGGGAGATAGTTATTACTCAAGCACTCCATTGCATTCGGTCACTTCTATGCACGTCAACTAATACTACTCCTCACGAAAGCAGTAAATGGTTTATTTTCTGGTATAATAGGAATTTGATGGTAAGCAGATTTTAAATCAATTTTGCTAAATACTCTATATTTAGATACCTTTGCTACGATTTCTTCGATGTTTGGTAATGGGTATGCATCAAGGTAAGTAAATCTGTTGACAGTCTGTGAATAATCAATGCACATTCTCTTTTTATGATTTGTGTTTGATGTGATCAGGACCTGGGCACGCCAGGGCGAAGTGCTCTCTTCTATAATATTATCTTGCAGTAATTTCTTGACTTCTTCTTGTATAAATTTGCTGTCCTCGCCTGCAAATCTTCGTGATTTTATTACGATAGGTTTACATTCTGATGACATATTTGGAAATAAATTGACAGGCTCAATGTTAGCTTCTTCTAATGCAAATAATCTAAGCGGAGGATGGTGTCCATTAAATTGTATTTCTAGTGCGGAATACTTTCCGAGAACATCGTGTCCCAGTATGACATGGCAACAAAGATTTTTCATGACTCGAAATAGTATTGCAGGTATAACTTGATTGTTTATCTTCAGTGTTGCTGAACATACTTTAGTTATTTGTGATGTATGTGATGAGGATGCCATCGATACTTCCTGTCTCCAAGGCATGGTTTTCAAATCATACTGCTCTACAAAATTTTCATCAATGAAACTTCCAGTACTTCCTGTGTCGATCAAAGCCTGGAGTGATATTCCGTTGATGGCAACTTGAGTTTTGCATTTGTTGATGCCACTGGCTGCCAACAGTAAACAAGAGGTGATGTCTTCATCTTCCTCAAGTGAAGTGATAGCAGCGTTCACACTGCTACTTCTGCAAACCTTCGCAAAATGACCTTGTTTACCACACTTGAGGCAGGTTGCCTGAGATGCTGGACATGACCGACGGGGATGACGTGAATTCCCACAAAAATAGCATTTATCATTCCTTTGTGATTTAGGAGGTTCTAACTTTCGACTTTCATTCGAAGTAGTAGCGGTTGATGGAGTATCTGTTGTAGAAGCAATTTGTGAATTGTGGAAACTTTGACTTTGGATCTGAGCAGATTCGAGAGAGCGAGCTAGGTTGTGGGCTTCGTCAAGAGTGAGTTTCATATTTTCAAGGAGTCTCTGTCGAATAGTAGGAGAACCTAAGCCGGAGATGAAAGAATCACGTATGTATTCATTTTCGTATTGACTTGCAGTTACCGCCGAAAAACTACATTCTTTGGATAAAAGTTTCAGAGACTGTATGTATTGATCAATTGTCTCGTTCGGCTGTTGTTTACGAGAAGCCAAATTGTGGCGAGCGAATATTTCACTTTTTGGCTTGATAAATAAAGTGTCTAATAAAGAGATCGCTGAAGAAAAGGTTTCTTCACGGGTTATGTGTTCGTAAATATTTGACGATATTAGATTTGTAAGCAGCTTAAGTTGTATTTCGTCTTCCGTTGCATTGACTGCATCCAAAAAATTAATAAATGTTTTCTTCCAGTGTAACCAGAGCGCAGAATTTTTGTTGTCAAGCGGGTCCGCTTCCAATCTCTCCTGCTTCAAAAATTTCTCCATTGCGTTTATTGAATGTGTATAAATATTAGTTAAATAAATTGTTGAATAAATACATGAGTAAACCCGAATGTTAGGTTTTATTTAACTAATAAAATGGAACCGAATACTTTTAGTAGTTTGGCATATATCAATTATATGACAACAGTCTGGATTTCTTTTTAAAATAACCATAAACTACTACAAGCAGTGATGCGATCGTTGATGGTAAAGCGCGCTAGTTTATTAAGAGCCTATTCAGTCAGAAAAACTGAGCGAATAGGAAGGAAGACGGCAGTTGAGCGAGGTGATGCAATGTTAAACCCAACAACACGACCAACGATGCTGCGCCAAAGGGAGATTGATCTGAAGACCCTCCACGACCAAACTCCCAACACAACAACATTTGGCGCATCGTACCTGGCACACATAGCAACACAACTGCTCAGACCCGTCCTCCTTACGGCTTCACCAGACATCATGCTGGAACACGACAAATCGCTTGGCGGCAAGGCTTTGTCTGGTGGGTGGTAACTTCTGCCGGCGGCCGATGTTATGGCCTACCACCGAGAAGTGATAGGCCATAACATCGGCAGTGCAGCACTCGCACGTTCTACCATGGCCTCTCTTTCGGACCGGATACAATATGGTTTTCTGTAAATATTCATCAAATATTTTTGTTCCTATAATTTTTCATGTTGATTTAGTTAACAAGTACAAAGAAATAATAAATAAAGCGTGACTAAAATAACGGCAAATGGGTATGAAATTCGTCATAATCACGTCACAAAACTTCAGAACAGCATACGCGTGAACCCACAGTATGCGCAAGAATTTGCATTTTTTTTTTTAAAACAAACTTGCGCCACTCTGGGAATCACATACACAAACAGCCAGACCTGGAACAACTACTTGTAGGCCATACAAAATATTTGTACAGCGCGGGATCGGACCAGCGAGATGCAGCGCAGCAGTCAGCTCGCTCAGCAACTGTACCAACCGTGTCGTCACTCACGTCATTATTTTTGCACGTATCATGAAATACAGACGGACACAAATTCTTAGAACAATATTGTGCAAGAGTATTTTTATTACATTTTTTTTTAGGTGCGTTATCATCAAATGATGTTCGTACTCTGGGTGGAGCGGAAGGGCGTTTCAGACTTTTACTAACGTTAACCCACCCGACCCGTGTTCCTTCATTTACCCACGTTATCTCTTTCCAAAAACCCGCGGCTCTCGCAGACATCAATCCTATAGATGTACTTAGTATGTAGGTACTTTTAGTCTTACAGAGCGACATTGTCATGCCTGACAAAGCTCTCTTAATATAAAAAAAAAACATAATGGATCCCACCATCATTAACTGACATCTCTCTGAGATGCTCGTGGAACACAACGTGCTGTCGAGCCAGGCTTGGTTCTTACCGGGCGATGAGTTATCCTCTCGCGCCTACGATGACCGGGAGTTGGTTCCAAGGCATCTCAAAGGAGGACTAGGGGCGTGAGGATGCAGAAAAATGATGAAAATGCATTAATGAAAGTACAGCATTCAAGAAGTTAATAAGCTTGTACAGAGTGAATTAGTTTGTGAATAATTTTATAGATTAATATGCATGCGCTATGAACATATATTCTTTGATGTTTAATAGGTTAGTCGCTTTTTAAATAGATTTTGTTTAGGGTCTGTAGTAAGGTTTTTTTTAAGAATTTGAATTAGTTTTTAGACTATTTTTAAATAAGTCAACATAGAATAGTCAAGACAATATTTCGATGAGATACAATAAATGAGAGCAAGGTATCTGGATTGTTTTTTTTGTTTTTTGTATATATCTAACACTTCTATGGAGTAAGCCCACTATTGGTGTGTTTACAATGTATTGAATGCTTTCCATGTCAAATTGCTATCAACAGTTTTCAGAGGTTTTTTTTTTTTTTTGATCAGCTCTTTTCAGTGTTTCTGTGGTAGTGCTTTGATTAATGAGGATAGTTTACCAGCAGAACTCTTCTCCTTATTTTCTCTGCCCAGTTGGTTCATGACTAAGAGTGACAGAATTATAAAATGTATGATTATATTTTATAGTTCTGTCACGATCGGGGAAACGAGAAAAAAATTAATGAAGAGAACCGTAAATTACAGCACTATTAGTAAAAACTGCAAAAGACAGAAATAACGATTCAAGAGAATATCAAGCAAGATAATGTAAAACATAAAAAGCTGCCCAAAGAGGTGATTACAGTCAACCGATCTCGTGGGCAGCCTACGTGACACCAGTCAGCGAAACAATGCCAACACTTCATGTACATTAATATTGTAGTTAATCTTCTATTATATAAAATTCTCCTGTCACAGTGTTTGTCCTCGAACTCCTCCAAAACGACTGAACCGATTTTAATGAGAATAGGTTTTATCTATTTTTTATATTCATAAGTGCCATTTTTTACCCGGGTGAAGTCGATAGTTATGTTATATATAATAATAGTATTTTAAAGTTTTTATATGTGTTTTGTATATGTTTGATTTTGGTCATAGAAAGTTCTCATGTGGCAAATAAAGGGAATTGCTTCGTAGGCAATCGTGCGACAATCCGTGTTAGCAATACAGGCAAGTTTTTAGACACTTTTTTACTTCATACTACACGCTGACTACAGCCAACGTTCAAACAGTACACCTCGAGCCATTTACAACCTTGGTCCTAGAGATTCTCTTAGAGAAAAATTCAGAGAAGTGAACATTCTGACTGTAGCTTACATATTTGAAAATCTTATGTATATACATAAACGAATTTTAAGAAAATAAGCGATATTCATAATATACCAGGAACAAATACAATCTTGCTGTACATCACACTCGTCTCTACAGAGTAGGCAACTCGTTCATGGGTCAATGTGTACACTTTTACAACAAGCTTCCCATGGACATTCGAAACTTACCCATTAAACGATATAAAAACTATATAAAGGCCAAACTTTGCAAAAAGGGGTATTATAAAATCACAGATTATTTAGAGGACAAAAAAGGTTAGGACTGAGCTGCTCGCTCTGTTAAGCATTGTTATTAAGCAATATGCGTAATTATAACGTAAATTATTGTAAACATTTTAATTTTTAATGTCTGGACTTGAAAAAAGACGATGATCCCTGAGTTTGTTTCGGCTATTTCTTCTCAGAGGTGGTCAGTTAGGAAATGCCGGCTTCATCTAGTTAAAAAAAAAACATATGACGTGTAAAAGTGATCAGTGATCCTACTTGCTTAATAAATGATTTCATTTCATTTCACATCACATGCATGCATTAGGAAAGAAAAACATACATAGTAAGGCTGACGATATCTATGAAAAACGTATGGCCCAAATATAAAAATGAATCCTTTTTGGTGTTTTGTTCTTGCTGCACACGACCACAGAAACGATAGCGTTGAGTCGACGCCAGACAAATGTGAAAAAACAACTGCCGTTGTAACGAAAAGCAAAAATATATTTAGCTTATCTATACAAATCTATCCTAATATGTAAAGCTGAAGAGTTTGTTTGTTTGAACGGGCTAATCTCAGAAACTGCTGATCCGATTTGCATTGGATAGCCCCTTAATCCAGGAAGGCTTCAGGCTATATAACATCACGCTGCAACCAACAGGAGCGTAGCATATCGAAGCTAGTATACACATAAAGCTGTAGAGTTTGTTTGTTTGAACGCGCTAATCTCAGGAACTACTAGTCTGATTTGTAAGATATTTATTATTTGCATTGGATAGCCCATTAATCCAGGAAGGCTTTAGGCTATATAATATCACGCTGTGACCAATGGGAGCGGAGCATATAAAAAAAACATACCGAAACCTACACTACGCTGGGTAAAGAATTTTGTATACGTATTTGTATACAAAATTCTTTACCCAGATAAGCTATTGATGATTTAAGCCCGATTCGCTTTTGGCCGGCTTTTTTTCATGTTTTATAAGAATTCAGCGTACCTGCTCATTTGCAATGCTTGCTGTTTTATTTTTATATGAAGGTGAAATAAAAGATCAACAAAAATACAATAATTTAATTAATCACACAAATAGTACACTTAAGTAAGTACTTACATTCATTATTGATTAATTAAGATGAAACAATTACACTAAAACCTGTGAATTCCGTATGGACATCATCTGGACGGACCGCTAGTTTGTTTCCAATTATATATAGTTTGTTTCCAATATTCAATTGTAAAATTGTTTAAATCTGAAAAAGATTTTATATTGTTTATAATATTTATCACGCGGATTTAGTTTAATAGAGAACTTGGCAATCTGTAACTTAGGTATGTGATAAAATACGAGTATGAAAATAATGAAGTTAAATCGATGACAACAGAACAACAGCGTGATTTTGTGACCTTTTTTTATTGATAGTTTTTTTTTTCATAACTATAAACTAATGCTTGATCACAATCCCGCCTGATGGTAAGCAGTGATGCAATCGTTGATGGTAAAGCGCGATAGTTTATTAAGAGCCTATTCACTAAAAAAAACTGAGTGAATAGGAAGGAAGACGGCTGTTGAGCGAGTAGATGGAATGTTAAACCCAACAGCACGACCAATGATGCTACGCCAGGGGGAGATTGAGCTGGAGATCCTCCACGACCAAACTCCCGACACAACAACATTTGACGAATCGTACCCGGCACAAATCGCAACATAACTGCTCAGACCCGTCCTTCGTACTATTATACTATTGATACTCGTGATTTTGATTGTTACTACTGACAGCTCACACTAAGCTCGCGTCACCTAACTTCTCACGTGTTCTATTTTGCAGAATCAAAGAGCTGGATATGACCGTGATTGATGAGTACATACGTCTCATATCTACCATCATGACATCGTCATAAAGGCCAAATTTCCAGTAGAGACAATTCAGATGCTATATACCTATGCTCCTACCTATCCTCGAAAAGGCCACATGGCACCTGCCAATGCGGCCTTTTAGAGAATAGGCCTCGCATATGCATGAATTTTCAACTGGATTACTCTTCTAACCAGCTATTAATAGCAACTATAACTTATAATTGACATTCGCATTTGCCATTTGCTTTTACATAATAAATTAATTCGCACACATTTATAAAAATAACATACATTTATATAAATTGAATCTAGAAAAAAAAATTAGAAAATATAAACTATGAAACTATTAAAAGACCATTATGACTTGATGTTCAAATTACAATATTATGAAGGTATGAAGATTTTTATTTTTTAAATAATTATAAACTAGCACTTGACCGAAATCGCGCCTGATGGTAAGCAGTGATGCGATCGTTGATGGTAAAGCGCACTAGTTTATTAAGAACCTATTTACTCGGATTGAGCGAATAGGAAGGAAGGCGGCAGTTGAGCGAGGTGATACAATGTTAAACCCAACAACACGACCAACGATGCTGCGCCAAAGGGAGATTGATCGGAAGACCCTCCACGGTCAAACTCCCAACACAACAACATTTGGCGCATCGTACCCGGCACACATCGCAACACAACTGCTCAGACCCATCCTCCGTACGGCTTCATCAGACATCATGCCGGAACACGACAAATCGCTTGGCGGCAAGGCTTTGTCTGGTGGGTGGTAACTTCTGCCGGCGGCATGTGTTATGGCTTACCACCGAGAAAGATGAGCAGACTAATTACGTAACAACACTATCAATAGAAATGAGTTTCAGTTTGACAGTTCAACAAAATTCATTATGTTATTTACTTTCAGCAGACATATACGCTTTTTTTTTTATTAAATTATAAACCAGCGCTTGACCGCAATCCCGCTTGATGGTAAGCAGTGACGCAATCGTTGATGGTAAAGCGCACTAGTTTATTAAGAGCCTATTCACTCTAGCCTTGAAGACACTCAAATTGTAGTCCGACGGAAACACCGCCGCCGGCAGATTGTTCCAGTCCCTCGATGTACGCGGTATAAAGGGGGAGGCGAAACGCTTCGTCCGGATCGTAGAGGTGTTAACAACATAAGGGTGGAAACTCGCCGTACGACGGGTCGTCCGATGGTGGAACGGAGATGGGGGAATTAAATCGTGCAATTCTCTCGCACACTCCCCAAAATGTATCCTATAGAACACCGAAAGGCTGGCTACTCTACGCCTGTGCTCTAGGCTTTGGAGACCAACTCGAGTTAAATCAAGGTATACGCTTCGAAATGATACCAACTTATAGTAATACTGTATTACGCTTTATGCTGCAGCGTGTAAAGTTCACTCATCCTCTCCAACTCAAAAAAGGCTCCTCCGACCAGACAGATGTAGGTACCGTTACACAATAAACCACTGCGGTAGTCAAATCAATCAGACTGAGCCAATAAAACTTAATCGTGTGTTTAACTTTCTTAAGAAATTCAAATGACAACACTACTTTATAGTTAAAATGTTGAAACTCATTATACGTATTACTATGTATCTTAATACCGCATAGAATATAATTAAAGAAACGTATTTTTTTTATGATTTTGTAAAGGTACATTATACGCCGAAAATGTTTTACTTCTAACAATCTAATACTTTGACTTTATTACCTTTTCTCTCGTTAAAATCTAAGATCTAGATCATCCAACAGCGTACATATGATCCGGTTTTTCACCATTCTCGTACCGTTTCCACATTTGCTCATAGACCGCTTCAAGTCCACGGGCATAATGTCTACAGTCAAATAAGGTGCTCTCAAAACGTGCTTTTGAAACCTTAGCTCGAATATATCTTCTGCTGTAAAGAAAACAAGTTTCATGAATATAAAGTACGATCTTCAAAGAGGCCTCTCTTGTTTTATAGAAAGTTTGGCGTAAAATCTAAATTATACCTCGCGCAAATTAACTGTGCACCTCGCTCTGTGACGTCATTCGGACGGTACCGTTTGCAAAAAACGAGAATATGTTACAAAATTTTTTTTTTATGTTAATAAAAGATCGTCTGGATGATAAAGCATGATAATACTAAGACATTTTATTCATGACGTTTTGCAATTAAATTGATACATATGGATTAAAATAATTGTAATGTTGGTGCAACCAATAGGCTTCACTATCGCGTCGAAAATGTAAAAAACAAACTTAATAAAAAATAAACTTAAGATAGCAAAAACTCCAAAGAAACAGGAATAAAAATAGGGGATTTAAACTGTATTTAGACAATTGTAACAAAGACGCTAACGCTACCAAACGCTTACGGTGAATGCAGGGCGTCGCGCAGAGAAGCGGGAGAGGGGTCACATTCCAGCGAGGTGCACAGTTAAATTGCACGAGTAGTAAACATCAAATAAATTAATTGACCTGAATTAAGTATTACCCGCTTTGACAATAGACCTCTGTGAGTTTTTCTTTGCCTATTTTTTGTATAGGTATTTCATTGTAAAATTACTTTTTTATAAAAATACTTTTGTAGTGGGGGAGTTATGACGTCACCAATTTCGGCAGACAAACCAGGCACAGTTGTTTGTGAAAGACGTACTCTTCCTTTTCTCAGACGGGATGAAGGATGGATTTGGTGTCCTCTACACCAAAAACTGACAGAAGTCTTACGCAGTTATTGACTTAGAGTCACTTTAAACTATTAGGTACAAGTAGGAAGTAACCCAAGAATGCAATGGCGATTTCCACTCTGACCAACTGAACAGATCAACTAGATCGGATCAACTTTTTCTGTTTCCTAACGGGACACTTATTTCGTTCGTCAGGAAGGAATGAATTTAAAAATGCATTTTATTTTTCATAAGTAGAACTTTCACCCTGATAAAGACGGTATAGTTAGTTTAAAGGAGAGAAGGAACCCTTATAAGATCTCTCACATCGTCTGCGCCCTTGTCGTGTCCCCAATTTTCTCATATTCCTTTTTCTTACGTGAAATAACTGGTACGTTCGTTCTCCAAATATTACACACTCTCGAAATATTACAAACGTAAAACATTATTGATATACGTGTCCTAATTCTACAATTAGAATATAGTTCGAGTTATGGTGATTTTGAACTGATTTTCTCTCAATTTATTTTTTAACGTGAAAACTTTGTAATTGGAAAAAACATATATAATGTTTGTTTTGGCTTGATTTTGTTATTATGAAAATACCGATGTTTTCAAACATAGAAAGTGGATTATATACGGATTTAAAGTAATCGGTGCCAAAAAAACTGTATTCAAAAATTTTAAGGAACTTTAGGCACCCAAAAGTTTGATGACGTTTTACTATGTGAGTATGGTGATGTAAAAATTCGAATCACTCTTATTTGCTTTAGAGAATCTAGATCAATGACAGGAAAAACTAAAGACTTCTTTATGGATGCTACTTTTCATAGCTGCCCTAAACCTTTTCCAGTTGTTAAGCGTCTACGGTGATTTTGGAACCGAATTCAAGGTAAACACAATACCATTCATTTACGCGTTGATGCCTGATAAAAAACAAAACAGCAATACGCGTATTTTTCAAATAATACAATCTAAATTACCGGAGTTAGACATCGCCATATTGTATTGTGACTTTGAGATTGAGCTGTGAAGTATACCCACAGGGAAACATAAAAGGTTGTTATGCCCAGTGGAATCGACACATTTGGCGAAAGACAAAATACTTGGGCACAAGTCCAGAGATAAAAACGGAGAGTGGGACTTTGTGCAATATTAGCGCTGTTATCTAAGAATTTGATACCAGAAGGTTGGGAATACATTTCATCAGAATATGCTAGTATTAATCTGTCAATGTATATATTTATGGCTTACCTACTTTGTTAGTTTACTTAATAAGCAGAAACGGAACCAATTTGGTAGTCTGAGCGTGTTTCGACTTTGAGATATAAATAATAATGTTTTGGAGTCCTATCATTCTTCCCTGAATAAATTTTAAAAAAAGCGGCCAAGTGCGTGTCGGACTCACGCACAAAGGGTTCAGTACCATTGATTTATGAAATTAAAAGATTTAAGTTATTTGTATGAAAGATTGCGCGCTAATAAGCGGTTTACGATTTACGAGGTATAAAAAAAACTACTTACTAGATCTCGTTCAAAACAATTTTCGTTGGTGGTTTTTATAGTAATGTACCTCATATGTCTTTTTTAGATATTTCATTTTTTTATTTTAGAAGTTAGAGAAGGGGGCTAACAGTTTTCCACTTTGGAAACGTTGTAGCGCAAACTATTCGGTTTAGAAAAAAAATATTTTAGGAACCTCGATATCATTTTTGAAGACCTATCCATAGATACCCCACACGTATGGGTTTGATGAAAAAAAATTTTTGAGATCTAAGTATGGGGAGCCCCCAATATTTATTATTATTTCTTTATTTTTGCATCAAAATCTTAATGCGGTACACAGAATACATCTACCTACCAAGTTTCAACAGTATAGCTCTTATAGTTTCGGAAAAAAATGACTGTGACATACGGACGGACAGACGGACAGATAGACATAACGAATCTATAAGGGTTCCGTTTTTTGCCATTTGGCTACGGAACCCTAATAAAAACGTACATTATTAGGATGTCGTGGTGGCCTAGTGGTTAAAACACCAGCCTCGCAAGTATGAGTGCGCGGGGCCGATTCCAGGTCAGGCAAGTATCCATGTAACTTTACTAAAAATTGTATGTACTTTCTAAGTATATCTTGGACACCAATGACTGAAGGTGAAGGAAAACATCTTGAAGAAACCTGGACTTTAAGTCTGAAATCGCCAACCCGCATTGAGCAAGCGTGGTGATTACACTCAATCCTTCTCACTATGAGAGGAGGCCTGTGCCCAGCAGTGGGACGATAAAAGGTTGATGATGATTATTATGATGTTTATTAAACGTATTAGTGGACAATGACATGGTTACTGGAACAGAGGAATCAAAAAACCGTAACGACTCTATAGACATATTATAATGATACAATGTTTAACTGGAGAGATCAATACTCTCTCAATACTACGGAAAAATTGTGATAGCTTAATTAATTTTTAAATAGCGACCCGCCCTTCCTTCGCACGGGTGCAATACTAAAACTCTTCATTACTATAGGTATGTAGAGCGTGATGTGGTATTCACATTTGCTTTTATTTACTAATTAAACTTATTTCGTTTTTATACGGAATAAGTACTGTCATAATTATAGTTGCGTCGCACTGGAAGGAGGGTTTCGTTTGCAATTTGCATGGTACTATGGTTGATTTTAAAAGTCAATTTGTCTTTGTTAGAAAGCTTAGTCCAAGATTTTACAGTAGGAGATATTTTTAGTTTTTAATTAAATTAGGAATTAAAAAGCATCCAAACGACTACTTGATTTCGTTAGAACTGTAAACGTCCACACTTCAGTTCCATTCGGAACAATTAGTTGTTCGGAGCGGAAAGAGAGAATGCAATGCCGTGTCAATCTCACATAAATCAAATAATCTAACGCCGTAGATCATTTATTAGAACTCGGAGAATCATAATTTTAACTCGTAACGTTATTCAGAAAAGAAACGTGATGCGATACCTCCATTTAGCTAGCATCTAGTAGAAGTATTTTCTTTTATTTTATCCGAGGATATTAGTCCTCGGAGAATCTTGACACCGCGATTCAGAAAAGTGACGTAAGGCGACAGCGCCATCTAGTGGCGTATTTGGATGTATTTCTTTAGTTTCCTTCTTAAATAATAGTTGGCCCTGGTATATGAAAAGATCGTTTGCTACACATTTTTTTTTTTTTTTGTTTTGATGGGATATCATCAAATAATGACCTCTCCTGCTCAGGGAGGAGCGGAAGGACGTGTAAGACTTTTACTGACTAAAACCGTATTCCTTCACTTGCCTGTAGGCCAGGGCCATGGTTTCGTTTTTAATCAACCCGCAACCCTGACCCAGGAGGCATCGGTCTTTGTGGACCCCGTCACGATGTGCTGACATCTCTTTGAGACGCGCGTGAAACAACGCGCCGTCGACTCGGGCCTGGTCCTTACTGGGTGGCGAGGTGCCCACTGCTCACCGCCCGCAAGCCCGCGGAATAATTTTTTGTGGCAATACTTTCTGAGTGACCTGGTATATATACAATAAAATACTTACTAATTTCTATTTGTTCCCAATTTAACAGCTAAATCTTCGTATTGTCTTTTATTTATGGCTATCAATTCCGGACAACCCAGAGCGTTAAGCTGAGACGCGGCAACGCTGTAAAATAAAAAAGGAAAAATTGAGTGGTTGACCAGTACTTACTGTTTTGTCTCTTATGAGTACTAATAATATAGTATAAATACCGGGATGCTAAAGTGTCTCCTGGCAGTGTTATGACCGGCGTTCCAGCCCATAAAACGTCCATAGTGGTTGTGTGTCCGTTGCACAAAGGCGTATCTAAACAAATATCTGCTAACTGTCCACGCCTCACGTGTTCCTCCTTGCAAGCGATGCTAGAGAATATGATGCGGCCAGGTGGTAAATCTGCAAAACGGTATAATAGTTACAATCAATCATCAATCATGTCTACAATAAGTAAACAAAGAAAGTCAGTACCTAAACTCTGGGCATATTTATGTACATTCGGTTCGCCAGCAGCGGGGAAACTTAACAGCCAGAGAACGCTATTCGGTACCTTTTTCAGTATATTCACCCACATTTCCAGGACTCTGGGGTCCATTTTGTATAACTGATTGAAATTACAGAAAACAATTGCCTCATCTGGCAAACCGTACTGTCTTCTTGTTGTGAGAATTATATTTTCGAATATTTCCTCGGCGGCTGCTACTTTTTTATTGCAAATGTTTACCGATAAACCGTTCTGTATAGTTATACCGTCAACCAATACCTTTAACAATAAAAAAAGCTTGTAAAAATTAAAAAAAAAAAATGCAGCGATTTAGGTTCAAACGATTAATAATAAAGTAATAATACCTGCGTGATATTAGGATTGAGTGTGATTTCAATTACGGAATCTGGAATGTTTATTTCCTTTTCGCATATTTCAATTGGTACTAAATCTTCGTACTCAATCACTTCAACTTTTTCAGTAGTTTTTAGTATTTTGTTGATATTGATGCTGTCAGGACAATTTATTAAAGCCATGTTTTGATCAGAGCCATTTTCATTACCTGTTACGACTTTATAATGTGATTTTAAATGTGGAAACATTTGTTTGTGATCGCCAATAAAATATGTGTAAGGCATATACGCAAACTTTTCACTAAAATCTAATGCAGCGGACATAGGCGAGCATATTTCGTCGGTTATTATGTAGTCCATGTATTGTGCGCCGCTCGTTCCCGGATATCCTAGCCACATTACTTGAATGGGAGCTGGTTTCAAAGCAAAGATCTCATTTCGTGCACCTTTAGTATATCCATTCATATTCACTAGAATATGTATACCATCTTGATTTATTTTATTTGCTGCATCAACATAACAGGATACTGAAGACAGGTCTTCAAAGTGTTCAGAGTCCTTAACTATTTTACTACGGAATGTGGTGCCATCATCAAAATTCAAAGCATAGCAAAAGATTTCCACTTTCGAGTTATCGTGTAGACCAGGTATGGACTGCATTAGGTGGGAAGTTGGATGATTACCGAAATCACTGCTAACATACCCGACACGCAATCGTCCTTTTCGTTCTTTGTTATGTAAAAATTTTACTTTACTCAACATATTCACCTTTTCTGTATACAAGTTCGCAAGTCGTGTAGCTATGTCTTTTCTTACTTGATTTTTCAATGGATATAAAATGGAATGGTGTGGATGTACGGAGGTAAGTTTTTCCTTATTTAATTGACGTTCTACTATTGATATAACGTTATGCATTCGCTCCTCGTAACCATCCCAGTTGCAAATTATTTGTAAACAGTGTGATAAATTGCAATAAGCATCTGGAAAGTCGGGTTTGAATTTTAACGCGTTTTTATAAGATTCAATAGCTTCATGAATTCTTCCTATATCTTTGTAAATACTTGCTAAATTACAATGTGCATCGGCGAATGTCGGGTTTATCTCAATTGCTTTCTTGAAGCAAACAAGAGCACCTGTTATATCCTGCAACTCTCTTAGAGTATTTCCCATATTGCTATAAGCGTCTGCAAAGTTTGGCTGAATATTTATAGCTTGTCTGTAATGCATCAACGCTTTATGAAGTTTGCCTGTAAATTTAATATTAAAACAAATGTTAAAACTAAAATCGCTCAGAGGTAGTAGATACCCGTTCGTGGTATGTCTATTTATAATTAGGAACATAATGTAACAATCTTATTCATTATCAGCATCCCATGGCCATGTAAGTGCAGACTAATTTTAGCTAGACTATTAACACTACTACGTTCTGTTAAAAATCCTAATTTAATCAAGTTAGAACTAATTACTGTGTGTTTTTATATACACACTAATTATTGTGATGTATTGTGGTTTTTCACTTAAATGTACATAGTTGTATATTTTATTATGTTTTGATTGGCACAAACAGCATTTCCTGTCCAATGGCATGCGATATATTTTTCAACACATTTAATCACAAAGTTGCTTTTATTGCACCAATTATTTTATATTTTCGCCACAGTGAGAGAAAATAAACCAGATTTAGTTGTAATATACATTGAATTTGTATTAAGTAATCAATATCGTATTCGCCATGTTTAGATAGAATACGTACTATATATCTCGATATCTATATCCATATATACGGTACATACCTTGATGTTGTAAAAGCGAAGCCAAGTTACTGTGAGTAGCTGCAAAATTGGGAAATACTTCTAAAGCTTTCATGTATAGTTTGGTAGCTTCATCAATTTTTCCTTGTTCTCTTTTGACATTTCCAAGATTATTAAGAGTATCAACGTGTGACGGGCAAAGTCGTAAGGCATTGTTGTAACATTCTTCCGCCTCGTATGCAAGGCCCTTTTCTTTGAGAGCATTAGCGAGATTGCAGTAGGCGTCTGGAAAATTGGGCTGAACTTGTATGGCTCGCCTGTACGTGTCTATTGCTAGATCTATAAAGCCTTGTTTATAATATAAACATGCCAAATTTCCATGAATGACTCCACTGTTTGGAGTTAACTTCAATGAATGAAGATATACTGCTACCGCTCTGAAATAAAGAGATGTTTTTGTAGTTTTATTATAGTTTGAATATTTCGAAATATTCCAACTCAATTTAGTAGAACGCGTTAGCATTCAAATTATTTTAAAACAACGACTGCCGACGCTCTGTTTCATCGTCTTAAAGATAGGTTAAGGCCATTAACAGGTGCTTTTAAATGACGATAATATTTTATTTACTTATTTGTTGTTCTATTCCTAGGTATAAAGTAGGAGTGTTTCGATGTTATCGTAATCGAAGTTAATTCACGTAATAATAAATGACTCTAGGGCATAAGAATGACCCAGTTTAATTAACTTCGATTAGCTTGTGAAGTACTTTTAATTAATTATATCGATTTTACTGCCGCCCTGTCTGGTTTCGTAATCATTTTACGACAAACTCAGAAAAAATCTAAATAACTTTTTCCTAACCGTGAACACCAAGTTTTGTTTCTTTTCGCTGATTAATCTTTAGGAAACTAATATTACTAAACTTAGTCGAAATTAAAATTTTATTAATTATTTAGGAACTGATTGATATTGAGGTGTGCCTATATTATGTTTTTTTTAATTATGTATGTTGTTAAGAGTATTTTTCTGTTCCATTAGGTAAGTATAAGTATAAAATATATAGCAATGCTAGCTGAGAGGCAGATAAATGTAAGCACCAGCAAATGGTATGATTAAGTTTTAAATTAGATAAGTTCTAATTTTATGCTGTAGTTCATATTTGAAACTTAACATGGTAAATGTTAAGTTTCAAATATCACATCATACATTTGAATTCCTTCATCTTTTAAATACCAAATAATCATGTCAAATCCAGTTAATGGTATTTCCTACTAACCTTTTGATCTTATTTTTGAACCAGGTGACACAACCGTCTGAGAGTTCCGTCGCCTGCGCGGTAAGTCGCGGGGGCGCGATGTTGATAACGGTGTACACAACGATGCATTGGTAATCCATAACACGGACATGTCCTCAGCGCGAGCAAGGTTGTACTGACAGGGGCAGACCGGAGACACGGTCGAGTCAGGGCCCACGCGCCACGTCACGCCGCACGACGCGCAGCGCGCGCGCACCGTGCCAACTTCCCCGGAGCGACGATTCGTCGACGTAAGTCGCGGCCTTCGTTTATCCGCTCGTTTATACACTCAAATCGGGAGCATATATCACAAGATCTATTAACGACAAGAAGACCATGCACACCCGCGATGTAGTCGCCTTTCCGTTATATTTACAACATCATTCGTCTCACCATAAAACATTACCGCCGGCGGCGCTCTGGAAGACTTCATCGAATCAGTGACGGTTACAAAAACGCTATATTTACCTATTTGCTAATCGAGATTTTTAAATAGCTCTGAAGTTTTATACATTTTAAACATAGTTTGTCTAAAGTATATGAGATTCGTTTACTCCGCGTATTATTTCACAAGAACGAACAAGTGTTAGCACAAAATCAGCTGATACGTGGTCTCGTACGTGTCAGCGTCTATTGTTTACATTACGCCGGAAAGCTGCCACAGATGCATGAGCTGGATAAAATACCAAAAGAGATTACAAATGTGTATCTTTTGAAAAATGCGCTATAGAACTTTTTAACGTCCCTAATAAGTTATGTGAAAAAGCGTGCATGTGCGACGGTACAGTAAATACGGTAATATCGATCAGGCAAGCGGCGGCGGCGAGTTACGTGGAGACGCGACGGAATCTCAACGCGACTGCGGCCGTGGGCCTACTTGCTGGAAGCTGGCACCCTACTCCTACACATTACTACTACTCACGGCTCCTTAAGTTGTTGATAACAACTTTTACGCTTCTTCAAAATACTCCACATATACTCAAATGATTAAATATTGATTTCAAAGGTACTCGACTACCCGTAGCTACAGCGTCAGTCAAGTAAACAACATCCCGGCCATCACAGCGCTATTGCTGTGTTCTACTGACCTATTTCGAGGTATCATTATTTAGAAAATAAAAACGTACTTGTCTTAACCAATTTTATAAAAAAAAAATTTTTAGTAGTGTCTTTTCTTTGTCTACTTTTTTATGCAGAGTTGAAATACTCGCTCAATTTTATTAATATGTACTACACAACATTCATTTCATTCATTATACGTGATAATATTTGTTCCTAATAAAAATGCACGAAGCTCTTTTAATACGACTAGGTTTAGGTTCCCTATTTTGTGTAAATATCCCTCCTGGAGTAAAAACGATTTATATAGACTTGAATGGGATTAGTTATTTTAATGTCACATGAATAACAATACTGTATGAATTAAGTACCAAAATGTTTGACGTCTGGAATTTTATGTATTTTATTACCATTTCATTTCATCAAAAAATTTAAATTTAAAAAGATGTTCCGATGCGATGCGATCTGATGAGCTCTAGGCTCCAAATCGCTTACAAACCATTTCATATTTCTACAGCGACTTTTAACAAGATCGACATGTAAAGGAGATTTTATGTTGAGTGAATACAATTCCTTTTTAATTCTTCATTTATAGTTGGATATCAATTTATCTAGACTTCCCTCTATTTGTTATAAAGTAAAACTGCTAAAAATGAATAGTTGAAAAGCCTCTAAACTTTAAAAAAATAAAAAATCCTGAAAACCGATACTCATAATAATATAATTGTTTGTAAACAATATCAAGAACGCTTCTTGTTTCATGATGCCTTTCAACAACACGATGATATAAAAAAACATGCTCTTAACCGGATAAAAGAAGAAATACCTAAACATGTGACATACCACGAAAAATCCAATGTTAAAATCTAAATTTAACACCAGTCTTGTCGCTCACTTGCCAACTTTCATATGATTTTGACAGATACGTAAGTAGCTATAATTAAATTCAAGAAGCATTGCCAAGGACCCCGGATTAATATGTAGTGTAAGATAGAAAATACATCGTTCCGCATTTTTGATATGAAACTATAAATTATAATAATGCGATAAAGGTATTGTTATCAATAAGGTTTCAGCATTTTCGTCTAAATATACATACCTACCTATACATACACGGAAATGAATGAGCTTTTTGATAGACAACATAAATTATTTGTAGTATAATAACTTGAATGAGCATCTTGATTATCAGATACTTCTTAAATCATTCGAATTCTCTACATGACCCCATTTCTAAACAGTTGCATCACTTGTTTAAAAAAATTAATGGTTTTATATTCTGGCTTCAAGCCAAACTGATGCCAGTTCCAGCCTCTCAGTTATGTGAAAGTGTCGACTGATAGTCTCTGATCGTTTGGTTCGGATAGCAATGATAGTTTGTTGATACTGCATTATCGATGTGATGATGTATCATTTTAAATTTTTGGGTCAACACCAGCATCATAAGATTATGACTTTTCTGAATGAAGAAATCGATTGGACTTACAACGAATGAAAATATTCCAGTTTCCGTAAACCAGAGATTTCCGTACATTATTATTAATCGAGTATTCATTCTATCTAATATTCTATCTAAGTACTGAAAATACGACACCAAGTAATGGAATGTCAATTACTTTAAAAGTAAACAAATGGCCTCTGGTTTTATCTATTTACTCGTATTATATAGGCAAGCGGCCATTATCTGTAATGATCAATGTATTTTTATAAGTAACTAGGATAGTCTTCGCAGCATAAATGTGTTCTATATCAATGCTGTATCAAAAAAAAAAAACTATTTTAAATATATTCAAAGCAATATACATTTAATTAAATGATTCTTAATATACATATAATGTTGAACTATAATTGAAATCAGTTTATTACAGATTATAAGGTTTTTGACATTCCTAAAAAAAAGGCTTATAAAAAGAGACAATACATCATTTTGCTACCACTAATATATTCTCGATACATTTATGAAGAAAACAGCGCATTTATTAATATGCACTTTGATTTATACTAATACATACAACTCCGACATAAACTATGAATGTTAGTAACAGTAAACAATGAAATACCTTTAGGTACATAAAGCTAAATTTAGATACGTTTGACTACGTGTTAATTATGCGATAAAAGATATATTGTAATACATACTGGCAGAAGACAACATTATAATATTATGAAGTAAGCTGGTCGAAATGATCTAATTTAGAAGCGTGACCTAGCATTAGCGATCGTAGATATGGATAATGATGAATTATGGCTTCAGACGGTTGGTTACTCTGTCTTCTTTGTCTCAGGTCGTGGCGAAGCTCCACGTTCAGAGTTAGGTGTGCTACCGCCAGAAGTGCTCTGTGGGCTTCTTTCTTGCACCTGAACAAATAGTAAATAAGTTAGACATAACAAAAAATACGCCTGAAATCGGTTCATAATTTATAGCAAGAACCTGCTGTACCTAATACATTTAATTATTAATTCATTTTATTAAATGGACAAGCTTCTAGTCATAATTTGACAAATAAACTATTTAAGTATTATATCCTAACTTAACTAAAACTACAAATATTAACAAATTAAAATATGTTATTGGAATATTCCTCCGCATCGCTGTAAATTAGGGTAATTACCCAAGAGACTGGCGGCATTGCCACGTTGTATGGCGATATTTATCTTCTGGCCAAGGTAAGCCATTCATTCATGTATCATTATTTTGATTTCATGTTATTTATTACCAAAATATACTGAAATCAAATAAGTCTTTTATTTGATTTCAGTTTCCTACAATTTCTTATAATTTACAGTTTACGTCAAATATTTAGAATAATTTAGAAGTTAATAAAAATAAATTACTCGAATCCAAAATAAGTGTGTAGAAGGTATAAACACTAGATTTGTATAGACCTAATAACTCCCAATGTTATGTACAAATAAAAATCATTTAATGACAATATTAGCTGTAAATCTACTAAATGTATCGACTGTTTTATTGCTATTAAATCTTGAGCTGCATATAAATGTCTGAAAATAAAGCTTACTACAAATTCTGAATCACTTTTAGTTCTACATCTAGTAGATATCTAGTAAGTACCAAACTGAATATACAAATTCAAATAGGTACATTCTTTTTCTGATAATTTTGTGAACAATCTCAATAGTTGTGAATTATATAATATGCTAAAAAGTACCTGCAAAATGCAGCCCATGTTTAAAGCTTTCAATTACGAAGATGCCGTTCACATTCATGTCGCCCACCATACTCATTTTGTTTTCATGGAATTCGTGCGAGTAAATCTATACTATTATATATAGCTGAAGAGTTTGTTTGAACGCGCTAATCTCAGGAACTGGTCCGATTTGAAAAAATAATTTTGCGTTTGATAGCCCATTAACCCAGGAAGGCTATACAACAACTCGCTGCGACCAATAGGAGCCGAGCATAATAAGTAACTCTACATGAACGAAGTTGCTGGCGGCCTCTAGTACTGTATAAAATCGGATTCACAATAGGCTTATGAGACGTCGTAATGCACATACTAATCATTAAAAGAAGTCTATCGATGCGTTGTATTGCGTATACTTCTCTGACTGCACGTTACACAGTCACGTCAAAGTCAAAGCTTTTTTCAAATAAGCACACTTTTTGAACGTGAGAATTTACAGTAAAATGGTTTCGTAAGGAAAAGAATGTTCAAAAACGTGTTTTATCGCTGCTCTTTCAATTGTTTTTTAATAATATTTTGTATCAATTTATCATAAAACATGTAACAAATAATTATGTTTTCATAAGCAAATAGGTAAATACTCCTTTAATTCTAACAAAGCGGTAACTATAAACAATGGCACTTAATTTACAGTAGTCAGAAAATGGATTACAGAAACCTTAAAAAGATTATAAAAGCTCGCAATCCCTCTATCAGGGATTTGTTGTCAAATTTCGCCTGTCATTCTACCCCTGTCCAGCACCTACCCTAATTGCATCAATCACAAAATGAACCATTTTGAAGATATTGCTAATGCATTACTTCATATTTTCCAAATATTTGTCCGCTCAGTAAAGTATACTATGAATGTTATTAGACAGTCCAAATGGAAGCTATTGCTAGTGTTAGTGTCCGTGAGTTGGTGATTCAGATTCTTGCAACTTGCTACAATCTGGCGCCATGTAACGTACAATACGGCTGCATAAATAGAAAATACCACTTAAATCACCATTACGGTTTATGAGTGCGAGATGGATGCATCGAGTGCCAACCATGGATCGCTGACTGAATGAGTTAGGTATACTCGATATGTATGAGTTATATTTTATTTACTCTGCATTGTTTCGATAAGTTTTACTATACGCTACAGTATAAATCAAAAGCTTCTACGGTCTTACAAATAAATGTAACCATTAACAACTTCTGAGATCATGTGAAAGGCATTTCTCGGTGGTAGGCCATAACATCGGCCGCCGGCAGAAGTTACCACCCCCACCAGACAAAGCCTTGCCGCCAAGCGATTTGTCGTGTTCCGGCATGATGTCTGGTGAAGCCGTACGGAGGACGGGTCTTAGCAGTTGTGTTGCGATGTGTGCCGGGTACGATGCACCTAATGTCGTTGTATTGGGAGTTTGGCCGTGGAGGGTCTTCAGATCAATCTTCCATTGGCGCAGCATCGTTGGTCGTGTTGTTGGGTTTAACATTGCATCACCTCGCTCTACTGCCGTCTTCCTTCCTATTCGCTCAGTTTTTCTGAATGAATAGGCTCTTAATAAACTAGCGCGCTTTACCATCAACGATCGCATCACTGCTTACATCAGGCGGGATTTCGGTCAAGCGCTACTTTATAATTATTTAAAAAAAAGGCAAATCATGCTCTTCGTGAAGAATCGGAGACTTTAAATGTTGTGTAGTTTACAGTATATTGGATAAATGCTCATTACTGGAAATCGATACCGGCCAACTATTATTCTTCTCCCCCCAAAGGCAATACGAAAGGCTATTGCCTTTAGGACATGAGTAATAGTCGTCCATAAAAGATCAATAGAGCGTTATGTGAAAGTTTTTGTTTTTAGAAGTTCAATTTTTTCACCAAGCGAACTGATTGGGTCAAGTAGGAAGTGATTTATGACCTATGTTAAACCGAGATAAACCTAATATAATGATCGTGATAATTTGTAAAAGAAAAGAGAAACTTATCTGTTGGAGCCTAGCTGTTAGATAGGTCAGCTGTAATTGATGATTAAGAATTATTTTCTTCTGGATTCAGCTGAAGACCAATATTTTACATGGAGCGACTGCCTAGCTAACATAATCTAGTTACTAGATAATATGATACACTTTGGTAAGACACCCATCTTACCAGGCCAGACTTTGGGACTTGTGTCGATCCATAACGACTTCATGAGTATGACTATTTTATATAGACATGTAGTGGTATATTTAAATTGTTTGGGTCCTTTGTTGATCGCCTGTCAAGACCCTTTTGTTACTACAGCAACATAGGCAAATCCAATTACTTAGACATATATAGGGAAACTGTTTTAGAACCCAGTAAATCCTTATTTATGGAAACAATTTGTAATAATTATTTATTTTGCGTTTAAGTGTGAGTCCATAAATATAAATCTAAGATAATGTTAAGACTTTTTTAATGCAGCTTATCTGAAAAAATAAAACTGGATAGTATTTAATTTATAATTTGTAAAAAATCCCAGAAGTGGCCACTACCTTATTAAAACAAATGTGCGATATGGCATCAGCTTGATGTATGCAAATACGGCGGTATCTTCACACATAAACGTGCGGTTTATATTTTTTAATAATAATTAATTGATTCCTGTCCTATACGTTTGTGCAGCGGGATACACAAACTCGATCCTTCAAGCAACCCCTCATCAACTACACGTGTATACAAAAGCATCTGTTTTACCATTTTGCTTACTACAATCCATTTACTGCATAAATTGAACAATGTTTCAATGACATGTTTACATTACGCAACGTGTGTTCATTTATAACGAATGAGCGGTAACTAAACGTACCTAATGCTTTGTTTCATATCTTGTAAATGCGTACATCTTTATGGCACCTTTGATTCAAAGATCAAAGTTAATTTGCAAAATAATAGACAAACATCCACTGTACGCTTACTACTGCTGAACATTAACGATTTTAAATAGCCAGACATGTATGCATTTAATTATTCTTTATGTGTATTTATCATCACCCGCCTAACCTTTTCACAACTACGATGGGTTCAGCTTCCAATCTTACCGAATTCAGCTGAATAGCAATATTATACACAGAACACCTGCCTATCTGACCTGCACAACCCAGTTATTGGGTAATTCGATACCCTTGGTAAGACTGGTCTTAAGACTTTTCGGACTTTTGACGACTCTTTTAGCCACAAGTTCCGTCATTTGTAAATCATTTATATTTGTCTCCTAAAAATCCAAACCGGTTTTACCTCACATAGCATTCTAGCCTTATCTACTTCGTATATCAAATTATCAACCTAACAAAAATTGGGCACATAGATAGCTTATACACCAGGGAATAAAAACATATTTACCCAAGTTACCTAAATGTTTCCTCAAGAAGCCATCAGCACCTGACCTAGACGTTGATGTGCTATTTATAATCGATGTTATAACGCAGCAGGCGTCATCCTCGTAGCGTGAGTAATTAAACCTTGATTACGCACGAAGGGAATATTCTAGATCTAAATATCCAGCTGCAAGCTTTGAGCGAGCTGCGAAAGAGTATAACACAGGCTTCAATATTCTATTGCGTTCTCTTTGGAAAATACTTATTCCACAGATAATGGCGCCGATTCTGTTGTGGACACAAACTAATCTAATTTTAAGTTTTGTGCATCTTTTTCTTTTCATTTCGTTAATAAAAGAATAGAAGATAACATTTTAATTTAATCCTGTCAAATAAAGAAACTCCATAGACAGTTTAGACGCGATTATAAACATGACGACTAAAAATACGCCAGTTTAAGTCAGGAGCGCACTAATTTGACAGGTCTAAACTGACATTTTATGTTCAAAATTAATTGTGACTCTTCATCCCGCCCGCCGCCACTCTTATGAACTACTTAAAGACAGAAATACATACAAACCATTATACAAATATATTAAAAATACTATTAAAAACGTATAAATAAGTGCAAGTGGAACATAGTGAAGTGCTACATAAATAAGATATGACCTAAAGGTCTTAGTAACCAGGTCATTAAATAATAAAAAAAAATGTTCTTGTCTTAACGAAATGGAAAGAAAAAGATGTACATAACTTAGTCATAATGTTGAAAATCTAATAAACAAATCTGTCAGTTTGTAGTAGCTTGGTATGCTGTCGTCTGTACATTTCCTTGTCCATAAAAATAGCAGCCGGTATAATTATGTTTGGTGTCTGTTCACGTGAAGTGGTTTCTTTGATTAAAAATATAAAATCCTTTGATCATACTGAAAGTATTTGAAGTGTCTATTAGAAATTTATATATATTATATACTTCCTTATACCTATTCATTATTCCTATACCTTATACCTTCCTTCACTTTCTATAGAGCTTATAAGAAAATTTGCCTATCACATTTGTTTGGTAAGGGTTTACGGAACGAGTAAAAATCTAACAACATTCTGACTCAAATTATCGACTTAATAAGGCGTATTCTATATGATCTTATTAGTATTCTGGTTTGTAAATAATTGCCACGTTAGTATTTTCATAATAGAAAGACTATCCGAAGTAACTGTTCTGGACCTATACTTATACCATACCTCCACACTAATGTTATGAATGCGAAAATAACTCTGTGTCTCGCTTTGACGCTAAAACGGCTTCACAGATTTGAATGAAATTTGGTACATGTCTCAACTCGGGTAAGGGTATAGGTTATTTTTCATCCAAACAGACGAAGCCGAAGTCACGAGGAACAGCTAGGAGGTTTATTATATTTACCTGCAGTCCAGTATGGAGCATGTTTGCGATAGTCTCAACGTCCAAAGTTGAGTCTTGAGCTGAAATCTTCTTAATGGCGGAAGACACAATGCAGATGTCACCTCGTAGCTCTCTTACTAAAGCCGTTATCTTCTGAGCATTGCTAAGAACCTCAACACTTTGAGTATACGGGTTGTACCGTACACCGAAGGGTCGTTGTATGCCGTCCGCGAAAGCTCTGCGTAATGAGTAGTCAAATATAATTAAAAAAAAAACGAGTGTGCTTATGACCACACGACTGAAGTGAAACTTCTTTCGCTCCATCTGTATGTATATTTATATATATGTGTGTACAATATATACATGTATACACATATACATATATTAATTTTCTAAAAATATTTAAATTTATTTCATGGTTTCATTGGTAAATTAATATTTTTGCATAGATCTTCTATTTTTATTGAAAAAAAAAAAAACTCGTTGTAGACCTTGTAATACCAAGCTCGTGCCACGGGCGCCTCTGTGCTTATATCCCCCACTTAACTTCCGTTCGCCTTGCCCGATCACTTTTCGTAACCCTTACGTCACGCGTTCGCCAGCTTACTCCCCAAGTCAAGCGTGCGTAAAGAAGTTTCACTTCAATAATTACTAATAATTAAAATCTACGCCACCAATAGGGGTGGCGGTCAAAAGACTTACTTAAACTAGAATTAAAATTATGCGTCCCAATAGGGGGACGATAACAGCACAACACACACAATTCCTAACCTAACTAACCTATAAGATACGGCCTGCTCGCCAACGATTGAGTGCGCAGCACCAGGTGAGTCAGTGGGATAGGGCAAGACCTGGGTGAGTGGATTCCCTCGAGGCTAAAAGGTCGGGCTCTTCCTCCTGATTCAGGGGACCCCAAACTCGGGTAGTCCACGACCTCTGGTTCCCGAGATAATCCACGGGGGGGTGAGGTAACTAAAGGGGGTCGGGAGGGGGGGATAGGTTTCGTGGGGATGCGGGTTGGGTGGATTCCCTCGGGGCCAAAAGGTCGGGCTCTTCCTCCTGGATCAGGGGACCCCAAACTCGGGTAGTCCACGACCTCTGGTTCCCGAGATAATCCACGGGGGGGTGAGGTAACTAAAGGGGGTCGGGGGGGGATAGGTTTCGTGGGGTTGCGGGGAGAGGGGGGAGGGGGAGAGGGGGAGTGGATTCCCTCGGGGCCAAAAGGTCGGGCTCCACCTCCTGATTCAGGGGACCCCAAACTCGGGTAGTCCACGACCTCTGGTTCCCGAGATAATCCACGGGGAGGTGAGGTAACTAAAGGGGGTCGGGGGGGGAGGTTTCGTGGGGATGGGGGACGAGGGGGTAGTGGATTCCCTCGGGGCCAAAAGGTCGGGCTCTTCCTCCTGAATCAGGGGACCCCAAACTCGGGTAGTCCACGACCTCTGGTTCCCGAGATAATCCACGGGGGGGTGAGGTAATCAATGAGGGGGGTCGGGGGGGAGGGTAATTTCGTGGGGATATTAAGGGGTGAGGAGGGGAGTAAGGGAGGGGGGGATACAGGAGGGACTGTGAAGTAGGCGGTACCAAATTTTATGATAACTGACCCCCTTAATGGTTGTCAGTCAACATAAAATTTAATGTATAGTGTTAAATGTAAATAAATAAATAAATAAGTGTATCCGTGTCTCAAAATTAAAAAAAAAAAAAAAAATTGCATAGATCTTGTATTTGTATTGAAAAAAAAAAAAAACTCGTAGACCTTGTAGTACCAAGCTCGCGCCACGGGCGCCTCTTTGCATTTATCCCCCACTTAACTTCCGTTCGCCTTGCCCGATCAGTTTTCGTAACGCTTTCGCCAGCTTACTCCCCAAGTCAAGCGTGCGTAAAGAAGTTTCACTTCAAAACAGTATTTTAAGTAAGTAGATTACAAAATCATACTGGTAGCAACAACTTAGTAGTTTCTTGTGACGGCGTTTCAGCCTATTTGGCAAACTACATTATTGTCTAAGTTACATTGTTGGTTTGGGTATAGCTACATTTTGAACGCTTTGAGTTACAACATTTTAAATCTTGAAAGGTAAATTGGTCATTTGTAACAATATTTCCAAAACAAAGTACAATGTTCTTTACTAAATGCCAAACGTATATTAATTTAACATTGTGTTTCCTAGTCCTGGCTTGCTGATCCTAAAGCTACTTCTACTGCTCACTTGTAAATAAAATATGCGACTGATTTTAGCCAGGTAAGCAAGAGAGCTCAAGTCTTAGTGCTCAAGTGTGCTCGTAAAGACAGATCGACTCACTGTTTACTCTCATTGTCCGATGGACAGCAATTAGTCACGCCGGGAAGAGATCAGGAGCAGGACCAACTATTATACGTGCTTTTCGAAGTACAGGGTATTAAACTAGCAACTTCCTAACTACGGACGGTTGCTAAGAAAATCCTATTGAAAAACTGAATAAAAATGTCCTACTCGGGAGTCCAATACAACATGAGCCGTTGGTCCTGTGTATCGTGCAATATTAAGAATGAACTAATATAGATGGTAAACTTGTTAATGTAACATCGTTTGCAGGATTTAGTCTATATTAGTTCGGTATGAATTGACTACCTACAACTCCACCAAAGTTTAGCTCTAAATGGCGTTAAGTGTTGAACCATAAAATAGATTTTTATGTTTAGAGTTATTAGCATAATTAATTTTATTTGATCTGGATTTTTTTTACCTCATTTTCTCCTTCGCCTCTTCAAAAGAGTCAGTGTAGTAATATGCATTTTGGTAAGCCGTTATAATGCATTCTTCGTTCACTGTAACTTCAGGATCAAAGCGCTTGATCTTTTCGGGCGTGCTGAGGGCGTGTTGTAACTCAGCAACAGAAGACAGTAAACCGGCCCCATACACGCGGAAAGTTCCATCGGCTTGTCGACACAAACCAAACTCCACAGTGAAAAAGTAAAGCTGAAATATAATATTACAATATAGTCCCCGTATTTTAATTCTTTATGAAGTCCAAACAAGTATGTACGTGATTTCGATTAACGCAATCATTCAATGCAACACTTTGCTTAGCATTCCTACTATGAAAATAGAAGTCATGCGAAATCTTAATTAATTACTTTATATCACTTTTTTAATCTTTTCCTCAATATTTTCTGCGAGGATTTAACATGACACATGGTTTATTGTCTCATATAGTTACTTACTGTGGCCAGTTTGTCAACGTCTTCATCGGAAGCGCCAAGAGATGCAAGGCCAAGTTCTTGAGAAAATTGTGCAAAGCTAGGGTTGGCAAGTAACGGCATATGTCCTAGCAGTTCGTGGCAGCAGTCACTGCAATGGGAAAACGGTCAATTTTACTACTTGAATATTGTAACTCGATGAAAACGATTAAGTGTGATAGATACTCCCCTAGTGGTACACTTTAATTAAATATTTCGTTATTGCTTTTTTGTCAAGTGTACTCGTAATATACGTACGGTTCAGGAGTATAAAATGGATCCGAGGAGTGACGAATGTATTGAGTGCAGTGAAACACTCTAAAAGCAAGTCCTGACAGAAAGTCTCTTGGCGAGAGGTATCCCGCGACGGGGCGCAGTTGAAATCCAGTTTTACGCCTGAGAAAAGCGCTCACATCCTCCAACTGAAAATAAGTCACTTATTTAGTAGATACAAAAGGTTCCATTTTTAGACGTTTGACCGTAACTCAAAAGGATCAATATTAATAAACAGTACAATATCAAATGTAATTTATGGTTTGTCGAAATAAGGAAAAAGCGTTGTTGTAAGTTTTTTTGTATGGATTGCTTTTTTTTTGTAAAATAAGATATTTTACTGAATAGATGTTTATCTGCAAGATGATACCAACACAATATTCTATGTAATCTAAACTGAAGGCAAAGTTCACAACCTGTGGCAAATTGTCCTCACGATAGCCGCAGTACTTGACGAGTTCGGGCCAGTTCTCTAGATACTCCTCACAAGCGTGTTTCTGGTAAAGTTTGTGGAGTTCAACGAACACGACGCCCCTGTAACGAAGACATAACTCCAACAACAACATATGAAGTAATAATGGACGCACTAACAACATAAGATGTGCTCCCAAAACTTGGCATACTTGGCAAAGGCACACGTAATTAACTTTGATAGATGAATTTCCTAAGCAAATACAAGCAACAAGTATGGCGAGAAACATGGTATACAAATTGATGATACAGAACACATGGATTGGCAATTAATTTCATTAAATGCATTGTATATATGGAGATTATAATTTAAAAGGAAATATAAAAAAGAAATAGTAACCCATCGGCGCCAGGAACAGCAGTCCGAGTCACTCGCAACTAATGTTAACCAATTGACACTACTGACAGCTCACTCTAAAACTAACTTCACCCAACTTTCACGGTGATTTTTTTCAGGATTGACCAACTAGTCCCAAACTGTTCAGTAAATGAAATATTTTGTAACAACATAACTTTAATGTTGTATTGACTACTAATTTGTAAGTAAATATTAACTTGACGAATACCACCTACTTAACAAATACCAATGTTTACTTCAACGTATAAAATCCTCATAAATTTAAACCTAGGTACTACGCAAAGAGCAATATTGAACTCGCAAGCAAATTATTTCGTTTTCTATGTTCTGAAATAAAAAGAAACTAGAAGAAACCACTGCAAAGAACTCGTTAAAATAAAAATTAAAAAGTTATAAATCGCAAGAGCAATATGAAATTACTGTCGCACTTTTCAAACACAATGGATATAGCTAGCTAGAATAATTTCAATGATAGAAGTGAGTCATAGAAGCCAAAACAGAACGTGCTTTCAAACTAAACGGTGAAGTAATTTATAATCATGTTAGTAGTTAATAAATACTTACCACGTCTTAATTTCCACATCGGTGTATTGTACTTTGGGAATGGGGTGACCACTGTAATGCGAAAGGAATGATTTTACAATGACTTATGATTATTATTTCATTAAATGTATTGTATGTAGATTACATTTTAAACTGAATTGACTGCGAAACGGCGATTTGTATGAGATTTATCAAAAATAAATATAAACTAAAATAATGCTGAAGATTTTGTGTTACTGATAATGCTTGATCAATGGCCGCTCAACAGTCCAACAAAATAAAATTATTTCAAAAGTTTACACAATATGCAACTAGATGGCGTTGACGTAGAAGTAGAAGACGCAAGCGTTGTATGACAACGATTTGTTTAGGTTCGTTTGAATTTCAGCAAACTTTACCAGCTTTAGAACAGTATACAATATGGTTGTTGGTTGGTATAAAACAACCATATTGTGACATACACATTAGAGGTGGTTAATATAGCACCTAGCGCCATTCAATAGCACGCTATTTCCTCGTAGCGCATAGCACACGCTAGGTAGGTGGACGTTACGACGCTATCACGCTATGACGTATGAATGAAATTGATTGAATGTCATCGCGTTTGAGCGCTGTGGACTACTGACGCCTATGTATGTTTGTTGTCGCAACGCGCTGTTTTCATCGCGCGCGATCTTGCTTGTTAGTGTCTGTAAATATTAGTATAAAATTCTGTTGCAAAACGAAGTAGTGACGATTAGTGTGTGCAAAGGTAACTCTATGTAAAAATGTCTAATCGCAAAAGTGGTTTGCCAATTTGGAACTTCTTTGAAAAGTCCGCAGACGGCAGCAAGACTGCTATTTGTAATTATTGTCGCCGACAGTTGTCCATTAAAACTACTATAACCAATTTAAAACAAAAACATGTTTCAGCGTATAATACATTTTCTTTTAATTATTCTAATTTAGAAAACAATTCTCCCTTAAGATCTGAAAATGTAAATATGCTTTTATAGCACGCGGTTTGTGTGACGAAGAACGATATGGAATGTGACGTGCTACGAAATCTAACGTGTTGCAATAATTATCGCGCCTGCTGAACGCCCAAGTGCTTTCTTATTTATAGCGCGCTATAACGTAGCGCTTTTAATAGCGCGCTAGAAATTAATAGTTTATAGTCTGTAGCGTGCTATTGTTATTGTTATTATAGACGTTTTGAACAACTCTAATACACATATGGTCAACATTAAAGTACTAAGCACCTCACCAGGAATCCGGTATTTAATTGGTCCATCGACCCGGATTACTTTCTGGATTTTTTAAGCTCGCCGGGCCATGGTATTCGCAGAGGTTTGCTGCGAAAGTACATGGTTCCCTGCATATGCAGCGACAGCTTCATCCAGAAGAAGCGAACGAGGTCAGCAGAAGCAGTAGTAGCAATGGAAATGTGACATCATCATCATCATACATCCAGTTCAAGCGGGGTGACTATGTAGTACGTCAACATCGCAGTTCAACGTCTCGCCACCAGGGAGCGTCACTTACTCAATCGTGTTTGTGTGAGTGAAATGAAAACTGCGAGTACATTTTATTACATAAACGTTTAGTGACAAGCAATTTTAGGCTTTATTCAAAGATTTACTTGTATGTTTAAAGCATCTATTTGTTGGGTTAGTCTTTTTTTTTTTTGTTTTTTTTTTTGTGTGTTTTCTATAATGGACGCTCTCAGCGTACTATATATTTCCGCATCGTTCTCACACGGTTGATTTCAAAATGAATGATGTAATCAAATATTTGTATCAATAGCTTGATAATTTAAAAGAGTGTCCATGGAGTTTCTTGCCCGTTCTTCTCCATAGGTCTTTGGAATGGGCGTCTAGCTTCACCTTACTGACTGACCGACCTTCTGACAATTTAAAAGTGCCTGTAACTGGTTTATTTGAAATAAATGCTTTAATTTAGATTTTTTTTTTTTTGATGTATTAATTTGTGTATTAGATTAGGACTTAGAATAATTAAAAAAAACACGGAACTGGGAACCCATGCTCGATTTCCGCTTAAGATTTTAAGTTATTTCAAAACACTAGTTAAATTTTTAGCAACAAAAAATGGAACTTAAAAATATTTTGATCTTGTATTTTATATCAAATTAATTTAACTTTATTTTACAACAAACACTGTTTTTATACTTATTAATTTTAGTTTCATTACTTAATTGTTTCAAATATGGAAGAATTGTACAATGAACTGAGACGCTTGCAAAGTGTTATCTTAAAAGGATTAACAAACTTTAAAAAGAGTTTCAAAAGAAAGGTTAACTATTGAATAGGTACATTGAAACTAGACAGGAGTTATTAGAAACCGATTGGGAATAGTTTAAAAATATGAATGATAAACTTTATCAGAGCTTTAACTTTAATGATATTGATGAAAAAGTTATTGATATTTACGATACTACTGAAGACATTTCTTATAAAAGTTTAACCAGTACGTCATGGGAATGGTTCTTCTAGTAATACGTCTGCCCATTCATGGTTAAATTGCCTAAGATTACGAGCCCCATGTTTTCTGGCAAATATAAAAAATGGACGACCTTACATGATCTTTTTCTATCATAAGTTCATAAAAATAAGTCGTTAGATAGTGTGCAAAAGCTGCACTATTTAAAAAGTCATCTACCTTTTGAAGCTGAGAAATTGATATGTAAATCTTCAATAACTGATCGCAATTACAATCAGTACTGGGATCTATGAGACAGGCCATACAGTAATAAACGATATCTGTCAACTGCATTTTGAAACGGTTATTTGGTATTAAACGTATATAGGTTGAATCGGCGACATCATTAAAAGAAATTTCAGATACCACCAGTGACTGTTTCAATCACTAATAAACTTAGGAATAAATATGAGTACATGGGATGGTTTTTTCTTTATTTCTGTTTTGGCTTCGCACGGTTGGTGCATTTAGCCAATGTCACGTGGGTAATGAATTATTCATGTCGAAAAAGACGGCCGCGTGAACCGTCTTACGAGGGAGGTTTGAGAAAAACTCATGATGTGGCCAATATGCTGCGATATTTCACTGTTCTTTATGAATTATTTACTGAATGCACTTTTGACTACATAAATCACGCACTTTTATTTAGTAAACTACACTATATATAATTTTTAAAGTCCAATGAAAAACGAGCGTGACACTCAGATATACTTTCCCGCCAAAACTCCACATGGGATGTTATTATAATACAAAGTGACATTTAAATTAGATTCTGAAACATGTAAGCAATGGGAATTGTTAGAAATAACGATTCCAACAATAATTTTCCTACTTCTGAACAATTATAAAACAACGTTTTCGCGCATTTGACTGCATAGAACGTAAAATAGGTCAGACATACCAGGTCAATAACAACAATGATTTTAATAAAATATATTGATCAGTAATTAAGAACGAAAGTGTTAATCTACTCTTGTTGCTAACTGCACATGCTAATGAATCAAAATATACTAGCAATATCTAAATAAACATTGCTACAAAAAATACGAAAAAAGAACTTGAAGCAAAAAACAAAACTTAAACATTTTAGTTTGACTTTAAAATGTACATATCTATTGTACTTAAAAGCCTACTAAAGTCAAAGTCAAAGTCAAAGTCAAAGTATTTATTAGTGTGCTTTTTGGTGATACAATCGGTCTTAAAGTTAGTTATGGTAACTCAAAAAGCTGCCAATTTGACATACACTATGTAACAATATAGGTTTTTTTTTTTAATTGATATAACATGCATAATCAAAAATGTCAATATTTAATTACAATGTCATTAAAAATACAATTATTTCTTTTTCCTTAAATACATAATAGTTTTAAAGCATACATATTATAATTATCACTTCAAAAAATTTTGTTTTAGATTAGAATATACATTCAAATACTATTACTTATTATTACAAACATTAAAGATACAATGAATTAGTCAAGTTATTGCATTTTGTCAAGAAGGAATTCGTCAATAGTGTAGTAACATTTTTCCATTAAAAAATCATTAAGTTTGCTCGTAAATTGAGTCAAATTCAAATCTTTGATACTATTTGGGATTTTATTAAATATTTTAGGCGCCATGCAAAGAATGCCCTTGTGCATAAGGGTTGTCTTTGAAGCTTTTAGACATAATTCGTATCGATATTCTGGTCTAGTCGATCTACAACGTTCCTCTGAAGCTTTTTTGAACAAGATAGAATTTTTTTTGACGAATAATGCGATTTCGTAAATGTAAAGACTAGGTAATGTTAATATTCTGAGAGATTTAAAATGAGGTTTACAACTCTCTGTTGGTTTTAAATTACACATCGATCTAATGCACCTCTTCTGTGCTTTAAAAATGTTATTTTTCTCGCTGGAGTTTGCCCAGAAAATGACGCCATAGCGTAATGTGGAATCAACATAACCATAATATGCAGCTAAAACAGCTGCCTGATTAACTATTTTCCTAAGCTTGTATAGAGCAAAGGCAAAGCGACTTAATTTTTTTATAAGTATTAATGCATGTTCTTTCCACGTCAGTTTAGAGTCAATGGTTAAGCCTAGAAATTTTACGTGTTCTACTTCTTCAATTCTGTTATCGTCAAAAATTATATTGATGTCAGGAGTAGCTACTCTTTGTCTAAACTGCATTATTTTAGTTTTACTTAAATTCAATTTTAAATTATTTTGATCAAGCCAATTAATTGATTGTTGCAATGACTCTGTGATGTCGGTTTCATAGTTTCTATTCTTATTTTGTCTTATAATTATGTCTAAAAAAACTATTGCTTTAGAAATTACTGCTTTAAACATGTTTTTTTTTTCAATCCAAGCCAAATGATAACGTTTAATAAAATATAACTTATTTGCTGTGTGTTAATTATTTTATATTGAAAAGACTATTAAAATTTTATTAGTCATTTATAGATATCGAACATTATTGTAGCAGAAAAGAAACAAGAAACTTACTTTAAACTTAAGTTATATAAAATTTGTACAAATTTATTTTTAACAGTTAAAAATAAATTTGTACAAATTTTATATTTTATACACAAGAATTTAGGAACAATTTTGGATTATATACAGAATTTGGCAGCCATTTAGATCTCAATACTTTTGTCGGTGAACATTTCATATATTGAAACTGGCACCCATTTTTTACTTTGGTGAGATAAAAGGGATGTGGGGTACTTCCCACAACATGTTTTTGGGAGTTGCGGGTAAAATGGAAACGCACGATGGAGATTCAAAATGGCCCGGTCCAACCGCCAAGTTTACACGGGTCTCAACTCCCACAGTGACAAAAGTCCAAACGACAGCTAAACCTAAGTTGCAACTAAATCTTTAAAAAGATCCCAAAATATGATTTGATAACTTTTGCAATTTTCAAATAAAAATATCTGTAATTCGGTACGTAACAAGATTGAGTTTTTCCCACATAATACAAATATTAAAATTGTTCTCAATGATGCGCCGCTCGACACGATTGGGTGCAGTTTGTGTTATTATCGGTTGTTTATGTTTTATACATACCTAATTAATACGGTCCTATAAATAAATAAGAAAAAAGTTAGTCTAATAACGGTTTTTAGGAAGGCGTTTAGTGGTCAGGTATCAATTAAAATCGATTATATGGACATTTTAAAATATTTCGTGTAAACATAGACACGGTGCTGCTTCTCCAACATGAACTTGGCTGACAAGCTGCCGCGAGTCTAGATCAATTCTACTATCATTTATGTCAATAGCAACATAAAATATACAAATCAGAGAAGATTTGTATAAAAATCGAGATATGAAAAGGAAACTTTTTGTAAAATTTTCCTTTAAAATGAAAATATCATAATAAATGTGAATTTTAAAAGAAGTTTCCTTTCCATTATCTCTAATTCATACAAATCTTCTTGTATTCACAATCCACTTTTATCATTACATTACTTTCATTTCGCCTATACAATATGTAAAGAAAACCCTGTCCGATCCGTAAAGGTATTGTTAGGTATCAATAACTGATTCTACTAATGGATACAAAATCGGGTTAAACTTAATAAAAGAATTCCCCCTAAAAAGATAAATATTATTTCGCAAAAAAGGTAACTTAATACATGTGTGGTATGCAACCCTTCCACGGGCGGTGGGCGGCATGGCACGCGGCACGTAGTCGCATCGCTATTCGCTCATAATAATACCGGTGTTGTCACTTTTTTAAAAATTACCAAATTTCGGGGAAGTTGGAATTAACTCGTGGGAAAAAAAGACTTATTTCAAAATTCATTAGTATTGTTTCTATGATGATTACTTAAAATTTTATATTATATTTGGTCAATTGTTTACCTAACCTTTATTATCATTTTGGGTCGGACAGGGTTTTCTTTACATATTGTATGTCATAATCATTTTATTGTCATATCGGGGTGAAGATAATCTGAACTGGACGACTACCCTTAGAGATCCTTGCGAAGTTTGTAAACATGTACACGAACCGCGTAGGTTAGGGAGGCAGTTTCGAAGCCAGGACAGTTAGGTCACCCAATCACTTAAGGCGCCTGAATTCATGAATTTATTTTATTGTAGGTAGGTAAGTCACGTTCGTTAACATTTTACGCTATAGTTACGGACTTAAGGTTCTATTTTTATCTCTCTTCAATAATTCTGATAGAACGTTATAGTACGAGATCCGGCTGCAGAATCAGTGTACCCATCGAGTGTTTGCTGAAAACCAAATTTTTTCACATATTTATGATTAGGAGAATTTATATCTACCAGGTTGCCTATCAAAATGTGGCCGCTAGTATTTTTAATTAAATTATTAATAATTCATAATCCGTAAGAAATTTCACTGACATGTTTTTTCAATGAAATGTCGTCTATTTTACGGTAACATCTATGAAGACTCTGAAAAATCATGGTTGCCGTGGCGCACCTGGCTGCACCTCTTCGCAGCCAGGTGTACACAGGTATGATTTTGTTACATTTATACACCCACAACGTACATTCATATTTTATAAATCAAATTAAAGCTAATTTTTTTCTGTTCATTATTATATACGGTTGCCTAATTAAATCTGGCCGCAAATAAGGGTTGCTGGCTGTTAAATAAAGTAAACATTAAAAGTAGAGTGAAAGAGAGCTAGCGCGTTACACCACTATTCAGGCGAGGATAGCGATTGCCAGCTGTCGGACAGTTTAAAGCCATTGCGCATGCGTCAGATGCTAGTGTTCTCAACCTCCGATTCAAACAATAGTAGGTACGCCTCAAAATAATAAATACTCCAAAAGAAACGTCTTGGAGTATTTATTATTTTGAGGCGTACCGTAAAATGTAATTTAATTCATCAACAATATCCGTAAATGGATATTGTTGATGAATAAAACCAAGGTTATTTATGTAAAAAAAATTGTGTTGTGCAAGTACTGTATGAAAAAGATTTGATTTTATTTAAGTATTAGATTTATTTTACATATTCATAAATTTAAGTAAATTATAAATTTTTAAAATGTATTTTATATTTCCGTGACTCTTTTTTAAAAATCGATAATTTAATTAATTAAATTAATAATAATAATAATTAATTTATTTAATTTAATTTAATTTAATTTTTAAAGATTGATAATTTTTCGATGCACAAATGAAACAGCAATATATTATGTTGTGTATTACGTACTCCAAAATAGCGTGGTTTTTAACTTAGAATAAAAGTCGCAACTGATCCGTTGAGAACACTAGCATCTGACGCATGCGCAATGGCTTTAAACTGTCCGACAGCTGGCAATTGCTATCCTCGGCTGAATAGTAGTGTAACGCGCTAGCTCTCTTTCACTCTTCTTTTAATATTTTCTTTATTTAACAGCCAGCAACCCTTATTTGCGGCCAAATTTAATTAGGCAACCGTATATAATAATGAACAGAAAAAAATTAGCTTTAATTTGATTTATAAAATATGAATGTACGTTGTGGGTGTATAAATATAACAAAATCATACCTGTGTATACCTGGCTGCGAAGAGGTGCGGCCAGGTGCGCAACGGCAACCATGATTTTTCAGAGTCTTCATAGATATTGCCGTAAAATAGACGACATTTCATTGAAAAAACATGTCGGTGAAATTTCTTACGGATTATGAATTATTAATAATTTAATTAAAAATACTAGCGGCCACATTTTGATAGGCAACCTGGTGGATATAAATTCTCCTAATCATAAATATGTGTAAAAATTTGGTTTTCAGCAAACACTCGATGGGTACACTGATTCTGCAGCCGGATCTTAGACTATTAACAAAAACCACTCAAACATATCAACTTTAATGATAATGCAAATAAAAATGTGAACTTTTGTTTTGTCATAACGCAATAAATGGGTATTATGACCAAATATAAATTGTATAGGAAATCGTTTAATAATAAAGGTGAATAAATTTAATAAAGAATACTATAGAGCATATTATATTATATACGACCTTCAGTATTAATGGATGTTATTATAGGGTAAGGTCTTTTTTTTTTTTTAAATATTATAAACTAACGCTTGACCGCAATCCCGCCTGATGGTAAGCAGTGATGCGATCCTTGATGGTAAAGTGCGCTAGTTTATTAAGAGCCTATTCACTCAGAAAAACTGAGCGAATAGGAAGGAAGACGGCAGTTGAGCGAGGTGATGCAATGTTAAACCCAACAACACGACCAACGATGCTGCGCCAAAGGGAGATTGATCTGAAGACCCTCCACGATCAAACTCCCAACACAACAACATTAGGCACATCGTACCCGGCACACATCGCAACACAACTGCTCATACCCGTCCTCCGTACGGCTTCACCAGACATCATGCCGGAACACGACAAATCGCTTGGCGGCAAGGCTTTGTCTGGTGGGTGGTAACTTCTGCCGGCGGCCGATGTTAGGGCCTACCACCGAGTCTATACTATTGTATCGTCTGATATAGACACAAATCTTCTTTTTTTACAACAGAAAGCTCAATGAAACATTAACACAGTGAGCATTAAAACAAAAGAAAAAATAATAAGAAGAGAAAATTGTGAGAAGAATGCAAGTGAAAAGATTGTGAGTGTGTGTATGTGAGAAGTTTTTTGCTCGATAAGGAATGAAAATTCCCACAAAAATAACTTCCCGAATGAGAAGACTAATTGATTTAGGCTTAAACATCTAAATGTTTAACCCGCGTGAGTAAGTTTAAGTGGGTACTTACTATTTGTAATTGTTGGCAATGGCGGCGAATTGTTCCCTTCGTTTGCGGTAAACCGGGTCCTTAAAGCCAGGGTGATCTGCGTCCAGCTTTGACCCATACATCAGGACGTTTTGAGCACGATCCAGGTCGGATATTTTACGAGGGAACCAATGCATCTCCCCAAAATCTGTAAAATCACTTTTGTCGTTATTTTTTTTCGTATTCGATAAAGGTCCACAGTAAATTATTCAATCAAAGAAATGTTCTTTCTTTTATTTGAAATTCAAATAGAGATCTATTATTCAAGCTGAGTATAATGGAACTTTATGCAAGAATCGAAAGACAATAAAGTGACGCAAGTGTATAATGTTTCCGTAATTAATTCTGCTAATATAATAAACGTGAAACTTTGTACGGATGGCTGGATGTTTGTTTGACTCTTTCATGCAAAAACTCCTGAACTGATATAGGTAAAAATTGGCACAGGGATAGCTTATAACCAGTATTATCATATGTAATACTTTTTATTCTAATTTTGCGACCGGGATAGAAACTTATACGGGCGCTGTTAAACCTTACCCCCACTAACATAACAACCGTGAAAGGGAGTTTGTTTATTCGGCTTTCAAAACTACTCAACGGATTTGGATGAAATTCGGCATCCAGATGTTTTATAACTAACTAGCTTTCCGCCCAAGTGGAATTCGGTTATATCGCGTTTTTTAGATTTCCCTCAGGAATACCAATTTTTTCAATAAAAGGTAGCATGTCCTTTCTCAGTTTCTAAAGGTTGTCTGTGCCAAATTTCGTCAAAATCGGTTGAGAGGTTTAAACGGGAAAGCGTAACAGACAGACAGACAAAGTTACTTTCGCATTTATAATATTAGTATGGATAATAATACATAGGAACTTTTTGAACTTTTCCAACTCGATATTCCCAAGGGATCACAATTTACTTGGGTGATATTACGGGGCGAAACTAGTTTTTTTATTAAAAAAAAGGAACACAGCCTACCGCATAAGTCACAAATATCAAAAAAATATTTTGTAAAGTAAATTTGACATCAAAGAATCTCATTAACTACTCTAATTGCTTGTCAACAAAACATCAAATGAATTTTGACAGTAAATATGTTTATTAACTACACGCTTTAAAAACGTTACACGTCAAAATAGCTTTGTGTTTTATTTAATATATTTAATGGTACTAGATGACATAAACCCTACTAAATTATATCAACAAAAATTTAAATATTCATTTAAAAAAATTAAGTTGAAATTATTATTTAGATATATAAGAATTTTATTTCTGTTTACACAATATACCGGTTTCAGTGCTAAAAAAATATTTACCGAAACTAGCCGCAGCGGACAGCGGCGTGGGGGGTGGAAACTCCTCGCCTGTTTGAGACGCCACAAACTCAAAGTCCTGAACTTCTCGCTTTAACATCCTCTTCAATTGTTCCATGCGATTAGGATCGCATTCCACATCCACCAAAATGTCGGACTTAACAACAAAGTAATGAAAGTTGAATTAAAGTGCGAAAATAGTTTTTGCATCCGAAAAGGTTTTAAATCGAAATAATAGACACAGGAAATTATAAAATACAATTAACTTTTTTTATATTCAAATCGTTGCCCCACTCTAGGAATTAATTAGTTAGTTAATTTATTGCAAAATAAAAATTTATAATAAGCACTTTTACGCCTGAAGCACAGGTTCTACCTAGTTCAAAATCATTATACAAATTATGTACAAAGCTGAGAAATAAACAATTTATTATTATTATTTTTCAAATATTTGTTCCATGCGGGGATCGAATCCACGACATGCGGCGCAGCAGCCCATTGCCACTGCACCAATCGTGTCGTCAAGACATTAACTGACTGAATCTAGGGAGATATTATATCATGTACAGGTACAGAACTGATATTGACACAACGAACGGTAAACTCTAAGATTGCATTGATAGGTGTCACATTGATAACTAAAAAAATTTAAATAAATTATTACAGAATTTGATGGCAGTTATGATAAATTCAAAAGTTTAAAGAAAAGAGCGAGCATCGAAACTTTGCGTAAAACTTTAAAGGCAGCAAAAATACCAATCCACAAACCCAACTTACTGAGGAAACTTCACTGGCTGATTTTCGGGATTCAATATGAAGAACATTAATACCAAGATCTTGAAATACAGTTAGAGCTTTAACCAGTCCCCCAACTTGGTTCCTCAAAGTAAATATCACTGAAATCCTCTCGCTCTCTAACGTTTGAGTCTGTTGTCTCGCTGCCATGTTGAGTTCACCAAGTTTAGGGTGATGATGGGCTTCGTTTTTGACTTCCCATTCCGATCCATTTCTATAGAGCCAAAGTCCTAAAAGGCCTTTGCCAGAACCACTCATTTTTCCCTCTGAAAATAAAACTTATAACGATTTAAACAAATAAAAGTTGATTAAAAAAATCACTAATATGAGTAACGAAAATGATTTACGACACAAGAATCTTCAAATGCAGATATACGAATTGAAAGCGAACTGATGTGAAAATTAGTTGTATCTGAGATATATCAATTTTGGACTGATTGGGGGATGTATCGCTGCAACGCCTGGGACATACTGCGCCCTTCCTCGGAAACTGGTCGCTTATAAAGAGAAGAGGCGCGGGAGACTCGACGGAGGGTGGGTATATTTGATTGGCGGAATCAAGTGTTCGGAGTAACTCGGAAAAGGTTCTCTTTTCATACCGTAAAGTCACGGATACACTTTGGAGTTTTATTTGTTTTTAATCTTTTACAAATCTTACAGACTATCGAGGGAGGTTTTTCCGCATCTTTCGGAAAAATGAGGCTAAATATTAAAAAGCAAACATAAAAGCTGAAATAATGTTTGTATATATGGATTTTCTTTGAGGTCAAGGCTGGGGAAACTTGTTCTCATGAAATATATCCAACTTATATATTTTGAACCTCGATCACGATTATCATGGCATGACGAAGCATAACTTCTTTGCCTTTAAAAAATATTTTATTATTACCAGTCAAATACGTGTTTTATTTGTAACCCATAAAGGCAAATTATCGATCCTCAGACTTTTCAAGACTATGAAAATTTAAATAAATTTTGGCAAGTTTTAAAATACAATAGTAGTTTCTCAAGCGGGTAAGTCATTTTAAATATTTGGGGCACTATGTTACCGAAGATCTTGATGATCTAATGGACATTAAAAGGGAACAGGCGTTTAAGAATAACATACCGGCGCGCAGGATTACTCGTTGCAACGAAAATGTTAAAATCTCTCTTTTTAAAGCGTACTGCCACACTTTTTACACGAGCAGTCTGTGGTTTTGTTATACACAGAGATCGCTCGATGCCCTGCGAGTCCAATACAAAAATGGTTTCAGGATGTTGCTGGGGTTGCCCCGTTTCTGTAGTGCAACTGGCATCTTCGCGGAAGCCCGTGCTGATGGTTTTCATGCTATTATACGCAAGAGAACCGCCTCCTTGCTATGTAGAATACGGGGTAGCATTAGCAGCATTTTGAAAGTAGACGCTCATAGGATCGACTCCAAAATAATCCGACTCCATTGTCATTTCACATTTTTTCTGAGGCTAAACCAATATGAATAAAGCTGTTTCACGGCTAACGTGTACGTGAGTTTATATGGTCGATACTCACACTAGAATAGTTTCGTTTGTAAGTGTGTATCTGAACACAAGTCTGCTACCTCGTAGCCGTTGGCTGACGGGCGCTAAGCGATCCAGTCACTGTATTTATTACCATTGTTTAGCGAAAAGAGCATCCCCTATCATTCATTATGAAGAAACGACCCCACCATTTATTCACCCTATTTCCGTAGTGTAAGAAATGTAAAAATAGGTTAGTACTTGAAATATATTGCACGGATTGCTAGAATTTTCTCCTTTCAGAATTTTTTTTATTCATTGGAATGTGTCAGATAACACAATTTAAAATCAACGCCTTTTATTAACCAATTACTACTAATCAAACAATGTATTCTTCTCAAACATATGTAGGGTATAGTTTCAAAACCCACAAAGTCCATTTTTAACACGTAGTAATATTTTTACGTCTCTAGCAACTCCGATCTTTTTATGTTAATTTAATGAATAAGTTACAAAACGTTTGTGAAGCGATCAATTTGTCGAATGACATAGAAACATAATTATTTAAATAATGCTACAACAATTTATCACAAATTTTCTATTCCTGGATTTTTAACGTCACTGGTTTTACTGGTTTTTGAAACTATACACCTCATATACTCTTTACAAGTGTAGTGTCTTTACAAAATTTTATGTAATATTATAAAATAAATTTGAATTCACACTTAATTTAGTCTTAGTCTTCTTTAGTTTCCGAATTTCAAAATGAATTTTAAAAATGCTATGCTTGTAACAAATAGAACAAAATAAATTCAATCTGTATTAGTGTATTGATTAACAATCGATTGTTCTAGAACTGACGAGACAGACGACAGAGAACTGTTGAGACGTGCAAACATTTTACCGAACTAAAACTGAAAAACTGTGACAATTATTTAATAGAGAAGATTTGTGATTGAGAAAACTCGTTCTTATTTTTTTTAATTTTCGTAATGGATCATGACCTTAGTATATCTAGTTTATTTACATCGAGATGTTAGTAATATAATATACTAGTAATATCGTTGGACATAGGGAAATTAGGTACGACCCTCATGTCGGCTTTGCATGACTATAACAAAAGCTCATTCTGGGCATGACGTTCCTTATTATCTTGACTTATTCATGCCTCGTTACACAGTAAAATTACCATTGGGTTGTTAATGTGCGCTTATATCTCAGCCTTTCTCAAACCATGTAAATAAATTTGATAAATTTGTATTCTTCAGTAATAACTATTTACTGCCTTCATTTTATATGTATTAGGATGTTTGGCTAGTGGTAGCCTAGTAGTATCGGCCGCAACTTACTAGTTGTAGGTTCGAACCCCATCAGGCGCTTTACTTTGTGTAAATATTTTCATCACCACTGCTCAGAAAACGGTGATGGAAAACATCGTGAGGAAACCGGAATGTCTAAGAGATGGCATCTATCAACCCGCGCTGGACCCCCGTGGTACATTACAGCCCAAACCATATCAACGAGAAGAGGCTGTATCCCAGAAGTGGGAACATTATTAGCTGATTATGTAGGATGTTCGGCCAAAACCGATATCCATGACAAAAAAAAGAAATATAACACAGCCATCATTTAGACGATCCATATCCTACCACAAAACATGATATAAAACTTACATAATTTAAGTTGATTAAACACTCAATTCTTACTAGAGATGGTCTAAAAAACTACAAATTTATAGAAAATTCTGAAACTACCACAATCGAAATCATAAGTCATTTAACAAATTCGGCTGAAAATCAGCAGTTTTTAAGTGTCAAAAATATACCCACCCTTCTATATTCCTTAAAGCTAATTTTAATATCTTAGTACTTTATGTGATGATTAAATCAAAGGATCAAAATTGTTTATACAGTTAATACCGAGCAGATATTTCTTTCAAAGCAAATAAATATTTAAGTCGAGTAGCAGACGAAAGCGCTTTTAATTCAATTTCCTTAGAGACGCCTCTCTGATTTGCAACGATTTGTCGCTTGTTATTATTACAAAGCGTCCTCATTCAGCTTGTGTCGTACTATAAACAATGCTGTATAGTCGTATACAAATAGACATTTGTAAAACATCAAAGGTTATTTAATTTTCAACTATTTTATTCTAGGCAAAGGATTATTTCATATAAAAGAAAGTTGAATTATAATTTATTTTAATACAGTCCTGTTTTCATTGTTTTATAAAACGTGACGCAAATGTCCTTGAAAGAACGGGGAGTAATTGAGAAGAACGTTAACGTTTTTTTTTGGAAATGACACGAATAACTACGGCTACTGCTACTTATATAAATTGGTAATAATGGTATTATTGTTGTAAACGGAAAAGGGATAATATATGAATCTATATAGACTTACTTATGTTAACTGACCAAACAGATGTTACAGCAGTAGCCGATAAAAGCTATGTATTTTTTTATTCAATCTCTTTCTAAGTATATCTTGGACACCAATAACTGAAGGTGAAGGAAAACATCTTGAGGAAACCTGGACTTTAAGTCTGAAATCGCCAACCCGCATTGAGGAAGCGTAGTGATTACGCTCAATCCTTCTCTGTATGAGAGGAGACCTGTGCCCTGCAGTAGGACGATAAAAAGGTTGATAATGATGATGATGAATCTCTTTGGCACTAATATGTTTAAGCAGTTTGTTGTTGAAACACTAGGGTCATCGGGTCGGAGTGCACACATACATTGCCATACAACGCGACAATGCTGCCAGCCTTGCCCTGTTTCATGTTGACAGCGACGCGGTCGAATTTTTTGATACCCGTTGATTATTTCTGATTATTTCTCTCCCTTTTCTATACTTGTGCTTGTATTATTATATCAAAATTGTCAGTCAGCATTTTGAATTTTGTCAATATTTATTTTGAAAATGATATTGGCTTATGTTCTGATAACATTAACTGTTTTTAGTACTAGGTAAAACTATATCATGCAGAATGGCCTTATTGAGTCGATAAGCTGATTCAAATGAAATCCGCCATTCACTTAACCTCCTCCGCCTCCTCTTAACATCCCACATGCTTTGGTTTCCTGAGAAAGCTAAGGATTTAAGTCATCATCATCTCAATGTTAAACCCAGTCGCATCCGAAGCTTTTTCAACTTTGGAGTCTGGGGTCCGCTTTACCAGTCTAACTGCTGATTTTGGCTAAACTTCGATATTTTCCGTGAAGCTTAAGGATGCGTGCTGCCTAAGGATTTGAGTCTTATTAATAAATAACGGCGCACCTTATTTTGACACCGTTTTTACAATGGGAAATCATCAAATGGACGGGTGTTTCAGACTTTAACTGACTAAGACCCACCCGTATTCCTTGACTTGCGTATGTGCCATTAGACACAGTATCTCTTGCGAATAACCCACGACCCCATTAATTTGGACAAATTAAGGCCTGTTCTTTGTTCAGTAGTTAAACTCAGCGAAGTGTTAAAAAAGGTTCTTTCTTTGCAAAATGTTTTTTTGGTCAATTGTCAATTTATCTAATGGTCACAAATGGTTATGCTTTTAATTAAGAGTTAATTATTTGACATTGATTGAAAACAGAGGTGGCCTAGTCGTCGGGGCATAACTCCGCTGCCGCAAGAAATCGCGGTACGGCGGACAGAGCTTCGGCGGGATCTCAAGGCGACATGGAGAGTGCGATTGTCGCAACCCAGTGCTGGGCACGCCACAATAGCGGCGGTAAGTCCCCTCTTTGAGGAATGACTAGAGAGACGCCACGGCGCCCTCGCCTTCCGCCTGACGCAGGTCCTCACCGGACACGGTTGTTTCGGGAGGTTCCTGTTCCGTATTAGGCGGGAGGAAACGCCAGGGTGTCACCATTGTGTGGATCGCCCTGAGGACACGATGGAGCATACGGTGGAGGTCTGCCCGGATTGGGTAGAGCACCGCCGTGTCCTCGTGGCGGCGATCGGCGGCGATCTCTCGCCATGATTCGGAGCGAGAGTGCATGGCAATTGGCAGGCCGTCACCTCCTTCTGCGAAGCAGTGATGCTGGCAAAGGAGGAGGCGGAGCGCGTGAGGCAATAGGAATCCTAGCGCCCTAGCCGCCGTAGTAGACACTTTGGTCGGGAGACGACACCTAACTCCCAGCCACCGTAGGCGCTGGCTTGGCGCCCGGTAAGGACCAGGCCCGAGTCGACGGCGCGTCGTGTTTCACGCACGCCTCAAAGAGATGTCAGCTCATCGTGACGAGGTCCACGAAGACCGATGCCTACTGGGTTGCGGGTTGGTTAAATAAGAAACCGCGGCCCTGGCCGTCGCACAGGCTAGTGAAGAAACACGGGTGGGTTTTAGTCAGTAAAAGTCTGACACACCCTCCCGCTCCGCCCAGAGCGGGAGAAGAGAAAAGGTGGCCTAGTGGTATCGGCCGCGACTAGCAAGTTGCAGGTCGTAGGTTCGAACACCATGAGGTGCTTTACTTTATGTAAATTATTTCTCCACCACTGCTCTATAAACGATGAAAGAAAACAACGTGAGGAAAACGGATGGCCTAGAACAAAAAGAAATTTCTAACACATGTGACATCTACCAACCCGGACTGGACCAGCATGGTAGATTAAAGCCCATCCCCTCTCACCGAAAGAGTCCCAACAATGGGTACATTATAGACTGGTTATGATAATTATGATATTTGACATATAGGTATGGTATTATATCATTTGATAAATGATAAGTAGTAAAAAAAATCAAAAAATTAACCTATTAGATACTTAAAATAAATACTGATTGTGGCAATTGGTTGAGTTTAACCGTGAAACAAAAAAAAAACAGTCCTTAATATCAAAAAAGTAAGCTTAAAATTGAATTGAACCAAGTCGTTAATGTATTTATGTCTTTATTTATTTTTGTGAACCGGTTGTGTTTTGACAGCTATTAATTAATTTCTTAGCCACTTTTTAGCTTGAAGTAGCGTTCTTCTTGTCGGATAAATGACAAATATTTCCATTGGGCTCTTCTTCAAACATTTTAAAGCTGGTACCCTGTAACTTACCTAGTTTCATCGTGTTTTACTTCAAACATAACTCACTCAAAAGCTGCTCTACTTAGTTAGACAATACGTAGTGGAGTTTTTGAGATTTCGAAATGGTACGTGTGAACTCTAAAACAGATTCGCAAATATTGAGAAAACAATATTTTTCGCAAGATTTGTATGAAACGGATAAAACAAAGGAACTATCGCTAATATCTCTGTGATACCACTTTTGGAAGCTGTTTCAAAATAATTTGGTTCGTTGCCAAGTTAGTGTTATGAGCAGAGGAGTTAACTTCGCAAATTTTAGACTAGAATTTTCATTTATATCATTGTTGTGACAAGTCAATAACGTGTAACATTTCAGGTACATATGTACATAGTAAATAACACACTTTCCTAATAACAAAAGGCCAAAATTTATACACTGTTGGGTACAAACTCTTTCATTGCATTGGCTCTCCTAAGCGTACGCGCTACTAACTAACCTTAAACTGGCATCGGCTTTTCGATCAGGTCACGTGTCCCACGTGACCTGATCGAAAATTCGTAAGCCGGAAGTAGAATAGGTCACAGGCGCGGTGAAGGAGAGGAAGTAATATCCCCCTCTCTTTCTACCACGTGACTCGTAAAATTTTCGTATATAAAGTTGTAGTGTTATGTAATTCATCTACATATACTTACACTTATATATTTATATTCGATAATAAAGGTTAGGTAAAAACATGACCAAATATAATATAAAATTTTACGTAGGTAATCATCATAGTACCAATACAAATGAATTTTGAAATAATCTTGTTTTCCCGCGAATTAATTCCAACTTCCCCGAAATTTGGTAATTTTTAAAAAAGTGACAACACTGGTATTATTATGAGCGAATACCGATGCGACCACGTGCCGCGTGCCCTGCCGCCCGCCGCCCGCGGATGGGTGAACGCACATTTATTAAGTTACCACTTTTTGCAAAATGATATTTATTTTTTTAAGGGGATTTTTTTTATGTTAAGCCTGGTTTTGTATCCATTAGTAGAATCAGTTATCGATACCTAATAACACCTTCACGGGTCGGACAGGGTTTTCTTAACATACTGTATATCATTCATTTCTGCAGGTCATAATATGCATTCCAGTGTTATGAGGCGCTGTTCTGATAACATTTTACTACACCAAGACTCACTATTCAGCTTACAGACACGGTCCTCAACTTTAAGCCTAAGTTTCGGCGACTTGGTGATATCTTAGCGTAAAAAGCTGTACCTATGCTGTGTTGTCTTAATTAAAAATAAAACCCGATGAGCCCTGTGTTTGATCGCTTGTTGCTCACAACAGAGAAAACTTCTTAAGCATTTGGTAGTATGCCATTCAGAGTTAATGCTTCTTAGGTTTCGTAAAGGAATTGAAACAAAGTAGCCATTCAAACATCAAAAGTTTAACCCCGCTTCTAGATCGCCTCACTTTAGTAGGCGTTAATTCGTTTTGAAACACCCAAACCGTCGACTGGCGCTTCGGTTCTGGTCGTGTTGATAAATCCAGGCTTCATCACCTGTAACGAGGTCGTAAACACGCCAAGACAAGCCTGGAAAACCATTCCATCCGTACCTGCTTCTGAGCATCGGTGAGATTGTGCGGCACCCAGCGTGAAGCAATCCTCAGCAACCGAAGATGCACGTATAGAAAGGCTCTTGAAGGCTTCCTGATCTAATCTGCAGTTTATGCTGAATTTCTTGGTATGTAATTCCTTTATTGTCTCGGATCAAACTTCACTGCTATCACGTTTTTTTCTGTAACAGTCGTCAAAGGGCGACCACTTCTTTCTTTATCCCCCAAAGTTAGTTGACCGCGTTTATATTCATTATACCACAAAAACACGATTGTCTTAGAAGGGCCTTCATCCATCAATGCCCTTTGAAGTCTATCGTTTGATTCGTCTGGTTTCAGGTGACATTTGAAATCGTAAAAATCATAGCGCGAAAATGGTTTCAACGCAAATCCATCTTTTAAAGAGACACGACAATTTTAATTAGGTAGCTCGCAAAAAGTGTAGAGGGAAGTTTTGAATTTGGAACGTACCTACCTAGTTATAAATAATCATATTTTTTATTGAAATTATAACGGGCCAGTTTCTCATGCATAAAAACTTTTTGTCGCAGTAGTTTCTGAGTGACCTGGTATGTGAGTTTAAATATTTGTAAACGTACCCACGATACAGAAGAAGTCCTAGTGTTGGACGACGTATTTATTAAAAATATAAAACCAACTGCATATGCTCCAATTTCACCCAAGACAAACATAGTAGGACTTAATCTCACTTCAATTACTGAATTCAAATCTACAAAGCAGGGCACTGACATAGTTAGGGAGACTCAAAGTGCCTCACCACTGTCTAGTAATTGTGGTCTTCAATCAAGATTAAAGCTTCTAATGTAAACCTTAGGGTTTATGGATCCCAGTTCCACTCCATTGATACAAGCGAGTGTTATAATATAAGTATTGACGACTCTAACTCTATCCTACATGCTCAAATATGTTTAAGGTAACAACAAGCTTCATAAATTTATGCAGCAAGAAATTCAGCGCAGTATAGTCTCACACGAAAACAAGATCATAGTAGATAAAAATAACAGAAAAGCTGGTGAATACAGTATTTGCGTAAGTTCTTAATCGCTCATCCTAGCAGTCGGGAAGACGGCACGCCCCAAGAGTTTTGTCAACACGCTAAGCCTCTCCGCAACTCGTCACAATAGTCACTACCAACCTCAAACCCTTGAGACCCTCTCAAACTAAATGTTTTTTATACTTACTACTAGCTGGGTAGATAGGTAGACACTGAGATAGTTTAAGACATAAATCGTATTCCATTTTTATATAAATGTTATGTTAGAGTGGACACAGTAGCTATAGTGATTTTAACGCCCACAAACTGATTTGTAAAATGATATTGTTGGGCGGGATTAAATATTTTTCCTGTAATGATTGCTGTACTAACATTGTGCGTATTACAACCAATATCTAATATCAATATACCCACGGTGGGCATTCTGCGAGAGGCTGAGGGTGTTGGAAGACAGAATTGTAAGTTTTTTTTTTTTAATAATAATAAACTAGCGCTTGACCGCAATCCCGCCTGATGGTAAGCAGTGATGCGATCGTTGATGATAAAGCGCGCTAGTTTATTAAGAGCCTATTCACTCAGAAAAACTGAACGAATAGGAAGGAAGACGGCAGTTGAGCGAGGTGATACAATGTTAAACCCAACAACACGACCAACGATGCTGCGCCAAAGGGAGATTGATCTGAAGACAAACAACAACATTTGACGCATCGTATCCGGCACACATCGCAACACAACTGCTCAGACCCGTTCTCCGTACGGCTTCACCAGACGTACAGAACACGACAAATCGCTTGGCGGCAAGACTTTGTCTGGTGGGTGGCAACTTCTGCCGGCGGCCGATGTTATGGCCTACCACCGAGTAAATTCTACACTATAAATTCTTAGTTTGCACTTTCCTAACTTACATTTCGAGGTTTTGAGTTGGGTAGGTCGTGAAGCTAAAACATTAGCACTTTTTTCATAGGTGGTTCGGCCATGATTATTACATTAAAACTTTTAAATATTGGAACTAGGAATTGACCACTTTCATTAATAATGTTTTACAAATTCCTTAGTAATGTTGAAGTAGTCGTTTTTCTTTTACGACACTGTGGCCGATCGAAACATCACGTTTTAGTTCTAAGATTAGAGTCTTCCTAACACTGGCGAATCGTAATGTAAGCCTAATACCTCGCAGCATTTTACAGAAACCAGTCTCTTCTACGAGTAGCGTCCCTCCTTTTTCCGCGGTGACGTTTTGATTATAATGACATCTCCTGTAGTATTTTTTTGTGTGGATGGGAAATTATCAAATGACCTCTCCCACTCTGGGCAGAACGGGCTTGACAGACTTTTACTGACTACAACCCACACGTGTTCCTTTATTTGCCTGTGCGCCAGGGCCACGATTTCTCATCGCTTTATAACACCTATTAAAAATCGGCCAGTACTGATTAAAGTGTGAACGCCTGTACTAATAATTGAGGCAACCTAACACATGGCCGTGTATTTAGAATATATTCGGCTCGTTGTTTGTCACTCTCCGTCGTATTTTGCACTGTCGATAGTGTGCTCCTGACTTGTAAAATAACATGATAAATAATTGTTTAGTGTTGTTGTATTAGCTTAGCTAGCTTAGCTTACGTATTTATTTTGAGTATGTAATAATTTTTGTGGTTCTCGTGATATTGGACAAAGAATCAAGAATTAACACAGAAAAAGCTATATTGATGAAAGCAGTGCACCAGAAATAGCCAACAAGAGAAAAATGTATCATCTTAAACTTATTGAGAGATCATCAAAATGCACGAAAGATCCAAACCCACTAGCAACAGCCACGTGTTTGTTGAACAAGAAATATCCAATGATGGTGGATGAGAAAAAAGCAATGAGGTACAAGATGCCGTCTAATATGTTCCCACCAACTTCAACGAACTTAAGGAGAAACACTCACAGGCATGGAAAAATCTCAATGGTAAGCCATAACATCGGCTGCCGGCAGAAGTTACTACCCACCAGACAAAATCTTGCCGCCAAGCGATTCGTCGTGTTCAGGTATGTACTGGTGAAGCCGTACAGAGGACGAGTCTGAGCAGTTGTGTTGCGACGTGTGCCTGGTACGATGCGCCAAATGTTGTTGTGTCGGGAGTTTGGCCGTGAAGGCTCTCCAGATCAGTCTCCCTCTGGGTTGCATCACCTCGCTCAACTGCCGTCTACCTTCCTATTCACTTAGTTTTTTGAGTGAATGGGCTTATTAAACTAGCGCGATTTACCATCAACGATTGCATCGCTGCTTGCCGTCGGGCGGGATTGCAATCAAGCACTAGTTTAAAATTATTAAAAAAAAAATTGTTTTAGAAATATGTTTGACGTATCTATGTTATTATTATATTCCCACAATTTTTGTTTTGAAAATTGTTTTGAATTTATGTATTATTTTTTCCTTTAACCTTTACTATTCACACGCTGTCTACATCTTCGTATCTACTTTCCTAAGCACCAACTCTGTAACTTTATTATGTTTTATTTTACTTGTCTGTTTATATACACATTTCCATACATAAAGTAAAAAATTTAATTAAAAAAACGATGGCATTGTACAACTAAAATTTTTAAACAATGTATTTTTCTAAATGGTTTCCGGGACTTTCCTTAGACGTTTTATTTACGCAAGGTGCGTGAACTTGCCGTTCTAACATTAACAATGGTCTGCATTCACCAGTGGCGCGAATGGCAGTCGCCAAGGAAGCATTTGAACACATATACAGTATGTTAAGAAAACCCTGTCCGACCCATAAGGATAATAAAGGTTAGGTAAACACATGACCAAATATAATATAAAATTTTACGTAATCATCATAGTACCAATACAAATAAATTTTGAAATAATCTTTTTTTCCCGCGAATTAATTCCAACTTCTCCGAAATTTGGTAATTTTTATAAAAGTGACAACACCGGTATTATTATGAGCGAATAGCGATGCGACCACGTGCCGCGTGCCCTGCCGCCCGCCGCCTGCGGTAGGGTGCTATAACTATTAAGTTACCTCTTATTGCGAAGTAATATTTGTTTTTTTAGGGGGATTTTTATTTTTTAAATTTAGCCCGGTTTTGTATCCATTAGTAGAATCAGTTATCGATACCTAACAACACCTTCACGGGTCGAACAGGGTTTTCTTAACATATTGTATGTTTGTGTGATTTAATGATTGAATAATGTTATTGAGTTAAAGAGAATTCTTGTTTATTATCCTAATCCCAATAGTGAATCCATGGGGCGCAGCATTTACATATAAATTAAAGTAGTAACTACTCTGAAGGCCAATTCCCGTAATTTAAAAAGTTCTAAATATAGTCGCAGTCTCATCTTTGCGAAAATCAAATATAATAAACTTGTTCAAATAGCAAAGTCGGGATTTTTTTTGACAGAGTGAGACTAAGATTAGAAAGCTGATGTTAAATCGCAGACTTATGTAGTAACGTTTGACAATATTTGAATCCCTTTAAAACAACGATTACATATCGTTGTTTTAAACAGATTCAAATATCAATCGATAGAGATGTTTCATGGGTAAAAAAAAAATGATTCTATTTAGTCCGTCATTCAGATTATAGAAAAATATTGGATACGTATATATTCTTTTATCAAATCAATAAAAAATGACAAATATAAAAGGTATCAAAGATTAGGAGTGGTGGCTGGTGACGTCACTGGTCGCTAAAAAGTGTGCAGTGACGTCACACGAGTTGTCATTTTGTTTCAAAATACGTGTCTAGTATTTTTTGGAAATCTGACTGACGGACTAATTAGTTTTTTTAATCAACTACCCTATTATAAACAAGTGCTCGATCGCGATCCAGCCCGATAGTAAGCAGTGATGCAATTACTGATGGTAAAGCGCGCTGGTTTATTAAGAGCCAATTCACTCTAGCCTTGTAGACACTCAAATTGTATTCAGACGGAAACACCGCCACTGGCAAATTGTTCCAGCCCCTCGATGAACGCGGTATAAAAGACGAGGCGAAACGCTTCGTCCGGATCGTACCTAGTAGTGTCAACAATGTAAGGATGGATACGGTTCGACCGATGATGAAACGGTGATGGGGACTTCGCCTGTGCTCTAGGCGTTGGAGACCTTTTTGAACTAAAACTGAGTCGCCAAGTAGCCTCTTCGCATGCATTTCCACTGAATCCAAAGTTGCCAGGTAGAGTTTTGCAGCACCAGCCCAAAGTGGACCGCTGTACTCCACACACGGACTTATGGTGGCTAATAACTTTGAAAATGAATCGATTTGTAATTTAAGGAAGCATTTTCTGACCGAGTTTTCAATACTACTAAAACCCTTCTAACAAATTATATTCTATTTTTTTTTTGTATTCTAATACATGTCTATAACAGAACATGAAATCAAAAAGCGCTCAGAAGAAATGATCCAAAAATTCTAAAATCATTGTATTCCTTATTGAAAAAATTAAGTTAAAGTCCAACTATGACAAAACCGAAAAACGTTTAAGCAAGACATCTCAATCGCATACAGGTACTCTTGTATTATCTTTTTAGATGACATTTTTAACCTACCTGAAATGAGATTTTTTAAGGAGAAGATTGATAAACACTTCCAAATATGTAGTAACCAAAGTAAAAAATAAAAATGTTCTAACTAAGCTAAGTACAATACAAACTAAAATAATATACATATAGCATCGAAGTACGTAACGAATCGTTGAATTTTAGTCTCCTTAAATATTAAACGTATTTTGGTCTTATATTGACTATTTCTTGATTTGATTTTAAATCGTAATGTTTCATTTAAACTTTGCATGTCTAAATTGTTTAATTCAAATTGTTTAAGATACATTTCATGTAATCAATTAAATTAAATTTCGTAAAAAAAAAAAGGAGTTTTCGAGTTCCAAGAAGTAACAGCAACACGTTTTTAATTTGAAGCTGCGATTTTTATCAATATGTAGGATATTCCGAACTAGGAAAAGAAGACATACCCCTTAGGATTTCTTAGTTCGTACGGGCTGGTTTTCCATGGCAAATTGTATAAGGAAATAACAAGAATCTTTTGAATATCTTGAAATGAAATGAAATCGTTTATTAAGCAAGTAGAATCAACGATCACTTTTACAGGTTTTTTTTTTTTTATTGTTTTAACTAGATGAAGTCGGCATTTTCTAACTGACTACCTCTGAGAAGAAATAACCGAAACAAACTCAGGGATCATCGTCTTTTTTCAAGTCCAGACTTAAAAATGAAAATGTTTACAATAATAATTTACGTTATAATTACGCACATTGCTTAACAGCAATGCTTAGCAGAGCGAGCAGCTTGTGATTTTATAATACCCCTTTTTGCAAAGTTTGGTCTTTATATAGCTTTTAAATCGTTTAATGGGTAAGTTTCGAATGTCCATGGGAAGCTTGTTGTAACAGTGTATACATTAACCCATGAACGAGTTGCCTACTCTGTGGAGACGAGTGTGATGTACAGCAAGATTGTGTTTGTTCTTGGTATTTATATTATAAATAACTCATATTTTCTTAAAATTCGAGACTAGAAAATACTTCATCATCTTAAAGGCTTCATTAAAAAAAGAACTTTGTCTAGGGTTTAAAATTGTCCCAGATGGCAATTTCTACAAGCATCAGCCAAAGAACCAGGCCCTGATACGTATCAATTTTAATTGACTAATTACACTTGCATGCAGATTACTTGGGCCATAATCAGCCCTAAGGGTTGAATGGATTTCCCTCCGATGCATCATCCCTTGTATCACACATGTAAACAATTGTATATGCTTGTGTAAGGGTGAAATGTTTACGCATGCGCCCTGAGGTAGTGACAGCGGTTCGCGCACTAGGGAGACACATGCGCACAGCGAGCCTCGTTCCGTACTCGGTCGATACAATTGCGGGGGGCTGGTCGCGCATGCGGTACCCTCTCGTCCCAACAATCAGATGTAAAGCGACATGGCTGATAGCGAATTTGAAGAATTTCGCCGTGTTTTCGATAGATTACCACAACACATAAAGGCCCCAACGCCGTTTTATTCGTAAGTATACCTTTTTATATACTTTCCATAACTGTATACAACGATCCTCCTAAGAAATCGTAGTCCATTCCAACTAATTTGTCACGTGAGTTCGGAATAAAGGAGACGCATTTTCTTTTTAACGATCAAATTTAAACGAAATAAAGGCGAAGTGCGGCTTTAACTTTATATTATAATTTATTTGTTTACTATTTCAGATTAGTGCCAAATGTCGGATTGGAAGATGACTCCCCATCCTCCAAGAGTGAGTGTTCGCCGGAGGAGGACACCAAAGAAGACATGCATCCATGTATGGTGGACGGAACTGCAACCACAACAGTAAAAGATGATGTCGTATCACCACCAGCCCAGCCTGACATTACTGAAACGCAGCGGAGCCAACAGCATTATTCATTTACGAACGGCGAACGCAAAAGGAGAAAGCTTCCAGAGATTCCAAAGAACAGGAAATGTGAGTAAATAGTTTCCGTCTATCACCATAACACTGATTCTCATTTTCCCATTGTTTTTGTTAAAGAAAGGTCATCAGTTCATTTGCATATACAGGCTCGCGTCGTACTCGTAAGCGTGTAGTGTCGTCACCTGCAATAGCGCCTTTGCAATTGTTTTTGATATATAAGATTGATTTTCTATTATTACTGCTAGCGTGTTTGATAAAGGTCAAATGAATAATATCGTAATTTTATACTAAAAGAATCGTTATAAATATAAAGGAAATGAACAAAAATCAGCATCTATAATTTATATAATTCGTTATTTTGAATGGGCAACGACAGCTTTTGTACAAAACTACATTTACACTCCAAATTTTGGGAATAATTTATGCTGACCTGTTCCTTTTAGTACAAAATTCTAAGTTCGCACAGCATGCATAACGAAATATGTATCATCTATTTTAGTTTATTAGTTTGCCGTTCTGCATTATTAGCGTTTTAGAAATATAAATTAAAGATTCATGCCATTGAGACCAAATTAATTATCCATTCATTGTAACGAATTGATTTGTGGTTTGTTTTTTATTGTTCGATTTTTATTTTGTAGGCTTTTTCCTGTAATCCTCGACTTCGATACCGTAATCTAAATATAAATGGTAAACGGGGACTATCCACTCAAATTCTTAGTAGTTATTTTAATCAATTGCTGACTAACGACTTTGAGGATTTATTATATGCTAATCTAATACAATTTTATATTGCAAATACACTAAACTCTTTGAATGAAACTATACTACGTATTGATATTTGTTTTTAAGAAGTGGCTCAGCAAGCCCGATCTTAAATGCCATGATCCACTTCATACATAGCAGCAATAATAATTGCCTCTACTTTTATTATAATTGGTTAGGTATTGAGATCCAGAGGTACAGTAAAACCAGTTGAAAATCGTTTTCAATGAAATCTTTATTCAACGGTTTGAATTTAAAGTAATTTCTAGATTCTCTCTATGAAACCAGTACAGCAGATTATGGATCAATATATTAAATTGTCATCGTGTTTTGGTTACGGTTAATTAAACAATACTTTGATAATGCCTTTTATTATACCTACTTACCTTTTTTTCTAAAATAACTTCGTACATCATACATAATTAGACAAACGACAGGAAGATTTCGTTAGCAGTGAGTTTTGTTTATGACTGTACTCACCCTGTATTGACATCATCATCAGGGATTTTTTAAATCAAAAGCTACTGATGACGTTTTCAATATTTCCAGCAAAAATACTAACATGCAGTCAGCCAGCGTCCCTAGCAGACGAACTCGGGGCTCTCACCGGTCTGCTGCTCAGGCCGGGATGTCATACGAAACCACTCCTTGTGCTCAAATGCGGGTACCTTCTAGACGAAGACTCTAGCCCAGATTCTGAGAGACTGCAAAGCCTAGGTGATGTAGACAGCGGACACAGTACTGCTCATTCACCGATTGACACAGGGCCGAAGAGTATATCACCAACGCCGCTGCAGCAGAATGGTTAGTGCATTCAGTAAATTTTTATCTTATTCTCTGGTGAGAGCCGTCGGGCTGTCGTGATGCCGTTTATTACCTTCTTGTTTTAGAACGACCTATTTCAAGCAGTAGACTGTAATAAGTAATACGAAAGTTAACAGAATTCACTAGACTACAGTATCTCTTGCTTGATTTTTTTTGTCGGTACCTTCGATTAACTGTAAGAGAGACTCAAATTGTCTTTCCTTTACTAACAAAGGACTAAAATTCACAATCCACTGCCAAAAATAGGTTTTTCCAAGACACACCACAGCGCCGGTTTCTTCACCATCCGCGTTTTACCAACAACAATAAGCTGATAAAGCGAGGTTCTTCAGGTGAGTGAGTCTTTTTCATAAATATTTAGAAAATTTTCGGGACACATTATTGACCTTAACTAATCTAATCATAGGAACGGCAAGCAAATTAAAATGAAGTCATTTATTCAAATTAGGCTGAGGATCGGCAGTTTTTGAACGTCACTATTACTAAGACAATCCCCCAAAATGCCCACTCATCGACACTTCCTAGTGCTTTCGCTGGGAAGAAGAAGTAGCGGCACAAACTCCCGTGCAGCACAGCTGTCTCTTCATTAAAAAAAAAACACGTAACTTTATACAATACTATGTAGATACAGTAATGAACAAAAGAAAACACAACAACGATGAAATTATTTACTATATGGCAGCTGGCCATGCCAAAATACCAGCAAGGCAAAAAAAAAAAAAAATATCATTAAAATGGAAACGTAAATAAGTAAGAATTTATTACCTAAATAAAAGCCCCAGGTATAAAGGGTGTATAAAGGTGACAGCTCACATATTTATGCATTGTAAATAAGTAAATTATATGAACTTGTATAAAGTGTCAGTAAGCCAATTCTGGAGAAAGAACACAAACATTATCCTGAGTTAATCAGAGCGACCAGCTATTTTTATCAATCAATATTAAAACAATCCTACAAAATCTTCAAAATGGTTACATATTTTATTAATACAAAAATTAATTTAAACATCGTCCGAACTTTCAAAAATTCTAATTTAGTCAATGTGATCTAGGTATTAGAGTTACATATTTAAATACTAATAAATTTGAAACACCCCTCTTAAAATAAATAAAAACAAATTTTACTCCATCATTTTTAGACCTTACATATATCCTCCAACAATACTAATTGTAGAAACGATAAGAGGTGAGAAAAGGATCTCTACTTTCATTTATCTTTCACTAACCTATTTATTTATCTAGGTTAATGAACCATGTTAACCTAAATGATCCATAACAACTGACTTTAGCTATCTTGGTTTTAATATTGTTTTAATGCTACTGTGCGGAAACGCGGCGCGTCCCTTGTGCTTCGGGTGTGGGCCAGCTCCAATACCATCCTGGCAATGATCGCCGACAGGCTAGACTGCCCTTATATCCGGCATAGCTGTGGTAGACATGCGGCTGTACAGATGCCCACTAGGAGATTATAAGTTGACATTACTGTAAAACTTCTGTTTGTCTATTCAATGTTATTCTTATGTATTTTGATTATTATTTTATTTTGTCTTTATTTTCTTTTGTTGTTTAAATTTATATTTTATTATTTGATTTCCTTTTTGAATTATTTTAATGTTTAAATGTATCTATGGACTATAATTGTCTGAAATAAATAAATAAATAAAAAAATATACAGGTCTTCTCATGGTAACAGATATAGATAATTACATAACGATTATCTAGCTTTCATCAGTAAGAAGGGTGGGCGGCAAATTATAACTACGTACCGTAATTCTATATAATATTTTTTCTGTTTGCAACTTGCATCTACGTTTTATTACATTTAGTTTATAACAATTCCATGCGCTAGTGTCCTTTTATCAATACTTTATACGATTCGCCTATAGAGAAACTATTATTATATGTATAAAAGTGGAGATTCGCCCGTTCTGGACGAAAATTCTTGAATCAAAATTCAAGAAGTAACATAAGTCAATACTTATGTTACTTCAGATACGCTAATAGGTAGGCATTTTAAATGCGTAACCTAGCTATGAGTTCTAACTGTAACGAGTGAATATGAACATGAGATATTATGCCAAAAAAAAGAATATGTCATTTCGTGTGTATTGATCAGTTTCTGAATGTATTGAAATCATTTAAACACTAATTATTCAAAGACTATAAACTATTAATAATATTCAAAAGGTGAAACGTCAAGGACTAAGCCTTATCTAATTTGCGTGGTTTTATGAGAAATTTTAAATATTTATTATGCAGACATGTACCAGATGTTTACTATTACTTTTATCTAAAAACTCAATATAGTATAAAGTTACACATAAACGGGTTATCCACCTGTATCGTAGGTGCTTTTACAAACATATTTGCTTTTACAACTCACACACAAACAATTATATCCGGAACAACTACCTGTAGGTCATACAAATATGTAGTTGTTCCGTGCAGGAATCGAACACGCAACACGCAGCGCAGCAGTCGATCGCTCAGCCACTGCGCCAACCCTGTCGTCCATTTAATTAAAGGTTTTATGCAACTATTGCCCTTAGCTCGTTCACCGCCAATTTACCTGTAATTTTACCATCTTTTTCAATTTAATAGTTGTTCACGTGTTGCTAATGGCAGAGAGAAAATAACTGTGAAAAACATTGATTTCTTTTTTTTTACATATTCCGAGAATTTTATTTAGTCAATTACGGTGCAACACCAATTACACGGCTAATATTTACATAATTTAAAAATAATATTATGTACAAGTATATAAAAGAGGAATGTAAATAACTAGAGGGCTTCAAAAAATTCATCCGCATCGCTGTCAACAGGAAACGTGCCCAAAAGGTTGGCAGCATTGCCACGTTGTATGGCGATGCTGATTGTTTGGCGAAAATATAGTCCAGCTCTCTCAACCCTCCAACATTGTATTCATGTGTTTGCAACAACGCAATATATGAACGGATGATAAAAATAATTGATAGGGACGGTTTTCTGTCATTTATTTTTATCATTCCCACCATTATAACTCTCATTCTTTACTTCCAGTATCTCCAGCTTCAAGTTGCAGCATCACCGGACTTAACTTTGTAGGGAATATGACAAATATTCCCCACAGTCAGCTTGAAATGCTTGAAGCTACACACAGAGGCCTACATAAGTTTAACCCTAGACATCACGATGAAATCGAAGTGGAAATTGGTGACCCTATTTATGTCCAGAAGGAAGCTGAAGATTTGTGGTGTGAAGGTAATCTTGATTAATGAAGCAACAGCATGTAACTTTAAAAGCTTTTCCGCCATCTTTATGAGAGCGAAGTCCGTAACATAAAAATTCTAAACCAAACAGTCACAAAAAAAACATACTTTTTGAAATATTGTTAGGTTACAGTTGCTCACGAATATATTATAAATTTTTCAGGAGTCAATCTCAGAACAGGCCAACAAGGAATCTTCCCGTCAGCCTATGCGGTGGACATGGATTACAACGACTTTGATCCGGCAAATGCTAAAGACAAAAAAGAACGATATCTATTAGCGTAAGTTATTTAATTATTATAAGAGCAAAGGTGGCCTAGTGGCATCGGCCGCGATTTAAAGTTGTAGGTCGTAGGTCCGAACCCCGTCAGGCGATTCACTCTGTGTAAATTATTATTTATTTTTAATAATTATAAACTAGCGCTTGACCGCAATCCCACCTGATGGTGATGCGATCGTTGGTGATAAAGCGCGGTAGTTTATAAGAGCCTATTTACTCAGAAAAATTGAGGAATAGAAAGGAAGACGGCAGTTGAGCGAGGTGATGCAATGTTAAACCCAACAACACGACCAACAATGCTGCGCCAAAGGGAGATTGATCTGAAGACCTTCCAGGACCAAACTCCCAACAATTTAGCGCATCGTACCCGGCACACATCGCAACACAACTGTTCAGACCCGACCTCCGTCCATCACCACTGCTCTTAAAACGGTAAAGGGAAACATGGTGAGGAAACTAAATGTCCTAGTGGCAAAACTTTGAAGACATGTGATATCTATCAACCCGTACTGGACCAGCGTGGTAGACTACGGCCCACTTCCTTTCACAGAGAAGATGTCTGTATCCCATGGGAACATTAAAGGCTGATTGATAATAGACATCGTAACGCTAATAAAATTATGATAGTCATTTATATCGTTAATGAGCAGTTACAGAAATAACAGTATTTAAAAAATGTGTCGGCTCGACCTTTGAACGTTGCAAGCGTGCCGCCGTGTGCGTTTGTAGGTATGACGTTGATCCCTGTTGTGAACTGTACCAAATCAGCTGATAAGATAGTTTTTCGAGTTTTGTTTTCATTGCGCTTTTTTATTATTAGCAAATTAATTAATTTTTATTTTAAAATATTATTGGGTTATAAAAGTATAGCAATTATGAACGGTCTAATCAGAAAAAAACTACATTTATAGTTTTTTAATCATGAAAAAGCCGACGAAAAATTCCACCACTGGGGAGTTCAGAATCATGTTGTTCCATGGTACTCGTTTGTGCGTCGATGTCATAGACACGCTTTATATGATATTTTCCCTATCCTTTTTTCTGCACTACCTGAAGATGGGCTCGAGACTCCCATAATAGCAGCATTAGTGCAACCATTGCTACTGTTATAGGGTTAATTGTTTAGTCAAGAGCATAAGTACAGTTAGCTTTATTATAAAACAATTTCTTACTGTTTTATATATGAATGAAATTTAATGTTACTATGAACATACTATATTTCAACCATAGGTTATTACAATGTGTCGTATTTCTTGGCAGTTATATCGTTATTTCATAGAAATATAGCTACTGAAAGTTTCCAGTTGATTGGCATGTTAGTGCTCGTGCTTTATATGTAGATGCTCATACAGTTCAGTGTCATTTACATGCAATATAAATGCGCTGGGTTACAAAAAAACGGTCATCCACTACTCGGATTCGCGCAGATTTGGATCCTTACCATTACATACTCTTGTTAAAGCGGCAACAGATATAAATCGTCTGTGAAAATGTCAATTGTTTAGCTATCGCGGTTCATGACTTATGGGATTCTTCTCTGGGAAACTTGTGCGGACATCAATACCATCTTTGTTTTACAGAGAAGGGCTGTTCGAGCCATTTACAACATTGGTCCTAGACATTCTCTTAGAGAAAAATTCATTCTGACTGTAGCTTCACAGTAGATATTTGAAAATCTTATGTAGGTATGTACATAAAAATATATCGGATTTTAAGAAAATAAGCGATATTCATAATATAAATACCAGGAAAAAACACAATCTTGCTGTACATCACACTCGTCTCCACAGAGTAGGCAACTCGTTCATGGGTCAATGTATACACTTTTACAACAAGCTTGCCATGGACATTCGAAACTTACCCATTAAACGATTTAAAAACAAACTTTGCCAAAAGGGGTATTATAAAATCACAGATTATTTAGAAGACATAAAAGTTTGGGATTGAGCTGCTCGCTCTGTTAAGCATTGCTATTCAGCTTTATGCGTCATTATAAGGTAAATTATTGTAAACATTTTCATTTTTAATGTCTGGCCTTGAAAAAAGACGATGATCCCTGAGTTTGTTTCGGCTATTTCTTCTCAGAGGTAGTCAGTTAGGAAATGCCGGCTTCATCTAGTTCAAACCCAAAAAATAAAACATATGACGTGTAAAAGTGATCGGTGATCCTACTTGCTTAATAAACGATTTCATTTCATTTCATTTCATGTGACTACAAGCCTAAGAGTGAATGAGAATACACAGTAGTCTCAGTAAAAAGGTCCCGTTTTGACCCTTTACGCACGGAACCCTCCAAATAATCAAATTACTAAGAAATAACTATTACAATTACAGGTACATGGGCTCGGTAGAAACCTCCGCTCACAAAGGCACAGGAGTTGTATGTCAAGCAGTGAGGAAGATTGTCTCGGAATGTAACGGAGAACCAACGATGCAGCCGTGCATACTGGAAGTTTCGGACCATGGACTTCGTATGGTTGATCGATCGAAACCCGCAGTAAGTGCTTCAGAATTGTTAAATCGAAGCTTAGGCATTTTATCGATAGGACTAAGGTCTCTGTATCTCACCAATAAATAGTTAAGGCATCACATCACACGGTAATTCATCTCGCACAATACCAATAATATCTCTACATCAATGGTCATATAATATACAACGTGTAACATAAAGGGTATATACATACCAAGGGCGTGGCATCTTTACATGATATCAATCGATATTGGAAGGGTTTTTTAATCCTATCTCTTTATGTTAGGTAGTTACGAGAAATAAACACCGCCTGTGATAGGCTACTACCATACTAAGCGCACAGAATTTTTGAAGACATTTATCTTGATTTTACCAAGTAATGTGACGAGTAACGAGTAGTTATTAACGTATGTAGTGTGGTGCACGTTTGTTATGTTAAGAAACACACGGAACCGAAAATTTAATATAAATTTTTTGAGTATTTTATGTTGAAAACCTTCCGATATCATTTGATATCATGTAAAGATGCCATGTCCTTGGTGTGTATATACCCTTTATGTTACATGTTGTACATATACCAACTCAGGAGATCAAAAAATTGGAGTTAGATTCTGTAACCATCCCAACATGAAAACTTTTTTTTATATATATATAATTATAAACTAGTGCTTGACCGCAATTCCGCTACCCGCCGCAAGTAGTGATGCAATCGTTGATGGAAAAGCGCGCTAGTTTATTAAGAGCCTATTCACTTAAAAAAACTGAGTGAATAGGAAAGAAGACGGCAGTTGAGCGAGGTGATGCAATTTTACACCCAACAACACGACCAACGATGCTGCCCCAGAGGGAGATTGATCTGGAGATCCTCCACGGAAAATCTCCCGACACAACAACATATGGCACATCGTACCCGGCACGCATCGCAATACAACTGTTCAGACCCGTCCTCCGTACATCTTCATCAGACATCATGCCGGAACACGACGAATTGCTTGGCGGCTAGACTTTGTCTGGTGGGGGTTAACTTCTGCCGGCAGCCGATGTTATGACCTACCACCGAGTAATCTTGGTTAAGTGAACATTTCGACTAAAACTAGGAATTGACACTATTGAAAACTCATTTCAAGATTACTTTATCAAACTTTCAGCGGCAGGTTAGATTCTCTATGTCACCGTGAGATTGAGAATCTAACGGCTGGAATATACCCATCAAAATTTTCAACTGTAAAAAACCACAAATTACATTGAAATATTGGCCTGAAATAAACCATTCAAACCAATTTTAGTACCTAAAGAATCTTTTACTTTGTACAACAGTCAAACAATCAACAGTGAGTAAAATGTTAATTTTCAAAAAATCCAGAAACACATGTTTTTTGTTTTTTTTAAAGATTTTTAATACTAAGTTTTCTACAATTTAAGTGTCTTTAACGCTAGACTGAATATGCTCTTAATTAACGATTGTATCACTGCTTACGATGAGCCAGAATAGCGGTCAAGCACTAGTTTATAACATACACATACAAACTTCTACGTTTAACCTACAATACAGGTGAAATTTGGAAAAACTAATAAATACAATTTTGAGAACGTTCAAAGTCTGATCTCAGTCTCAATCAGTCGAAAAATCCTTTTAAATTTTTTGACATTTTGGTAAGTTTGTCGTCGAGGTGAAACTGCGACTAAATTTTGACATTTTAAATTACTAGAATTGACCTTTTGCACCCCGCACAATCAACACGTGTGAATCGTACAATTATTTTCTATATATTCTTAAGGTAAATGACTGACACAAGTGATGCAAGCGCCTATCTATTAACACCGCTCACTAGTTCATAAACTGGTGTGGAGTGGTGTATCTCAGCCTAATAAATCGTAGGCGCTCATAGAACCACGAACAGCAATAATAGCAACTAGAATACCATATATTATATTGACTGAGCTGTTACAATGTTGTGGTTTTCACATTATTCATGTACATGGAGTAAGTTACACCCGGAGTCGTTTATTATACGGACCTTGTAGAAACTAGAACCAATTTCCGTGCGTTCAGTCGCTTTTGCCATACCTATTATTGGAATCAATTGTAACAGCCTATACCTACTTAGGCCCCATTAACTTAATCAAATTTTATTCCGTGGTGTTTGGCAATCTGGGCTTCTCCCAGTTGCAATAATGTCCCTTTGTGCCGATTGGCCTAGTTCTGTTCTGTCTCCTGCTTGATATGGAGGGAAGTGGAAAAAATATCTTTTTTCTTACTCCTCCGCTATTCTTTTCTGATTAATTTCGTTGCGGGACCCAAGAGAGTTGAATCGTTACTCCGGGACTCGTCGAGCTTCATTTCAAAAAATTCATGTACATACATAAAATAGTTAGATATTTACATAATTAATAAGCTTAACATACGTTAAGCCTAGTTAAGCTTTTAATTAATTCTGGGGGCAATCGCGCTAATATAATTCAAGCAAAAAAAAATTGGATCGCAACCAAACCATAACTTATGTTATGTTTCGTATCGTGCTAACGGTTTAACCGTAACTTGATCGCAGTTGGAACGTAACCGTTGTGAAATGACAAAGTTGAAACAAAGCTAACTTTTTCTATGCCATGTCAAACTTACGTATAAACCATTAGATTTACTTATAATTGATTTAGTTTTAATTATTATATCTGATGAAATGTATTACTCATACCTACATTGATTTTACTTCAACCGAAGTTGAAACTTTAGCGCGATACGAAATATGATCGAAACTAAACCATAACTTTAACTGGATTAGATACGAACAAGAGTTGAACTTCCACTGTTTTATTTACCGCGATTACCCCCAGATTATTCTCACTACTACAGTAGACAACTTTAGGTAGAAACAGATATCAGCAAAAGTCTATTATCATGATATTATTCGTTATTCATGATCATTTCAGCCGAAAGAGGTCCACTGCTGGACATAGGCCTCCCCCAAGGATCTCTACGACGACCGGTCCTGCGCCTCCCGCATCCAGCGCTTTCCCGCGACCTTCACTAGGTCGTTGGTCTACCTCGTCGGACCCTACCCACGCTGCGTGGTCGCCACTCGGGAACCCGTCGGCCCCATCGGACATCGGTCCTACGGGCAATGTGCCCGGCCCACTTCCACTTTAGTGTTGCAATTCTTCGGGCTATGTCGGTTACTCTCGGTCTTCTGCAGATCTCCCCATTCCTGATTAGATCACGCATTACATATCTAATATATTTTTTGGCATTATAATAAAAACTAAGAGTTATAAAAGAGAGAAAAGAATTAGAATGCTGTTAGTTAATTAAATGTCACTTCGGTTTCGATTTTAATAAATTATTTTGCTTTTTTTAAATATTGATGTTAATCGTGTTTTGTTGCCGTCTGTACTAATCCTACACGGAGTAAAATAAATGGAAATTCCAAAATAACAAATATCGTAACTGAAGGAAAAGTAAGCAACGGAAATTACAATGATGTGATTGATGGTTAATTATTTTTTTTTTCCAGAGAAATCGAAATGGGCCATGCATCGACTATTTCTACTCATTGAAGAACGTTTCGTTTTGTGCGTTCCACCCGCGTGACCACAGATATTTGGGCTTCATTACCAAACACCCGACTCTGCAGCGATTTGCATGCCACGTGTTCAGAGGGCAGGAGTCCACGAGGCCCGTAGCCGAGGCCGTGGGGTGCGTGATATTTTTTACTATCAATACAAATAAATAAATTGGAGTGTCTGTTTGTAATATTAAAATAACCGCTTTCTACTACATGCATATGAATGTATATACGGTACACATACCAAAAACATATTTTTAAAATTTTTGTCTGTCTGTCTGTTTGTTGCGGCTAATCTCTGGAACGGCTGGACCGATTATTTTAGAAAAAATCTTTTATTTTAGAAAAATAAAGTAATGTTGCAATATCTAAGTACTGTCCTGTACCTCGCGCAGCTCACGCGCATGCCACCACTGTTCCGTCACGTCGGACGCCTCCCACCACTTCTCGCACAAACGAATCACAGTCACAAAGGCTGCCTGTCGTGCGGGCTCAGAACGAGCTGTCGCGCGGGCTCAGAACGCGCGAGGGGGCTATTGTTGACGGTTGTGTCTCATTTCATTTAGAAATTGATGTCTGGACATCAATTATCAATCAAAAATATGATATAATCACTGGTGATTATATCATATTTTTGATTGATAGGTATCTTTTATAATTCCACTGATCCGTTCTTCTTATCTTATCTTAATTCAAAATATTTAGTAAAATTTTTCCAGCATTTCTTTTTTGACTTTATATGCTACTTTATTTAGTTAGTATCATAGATAGTTGTATTTTCTAAAACAAATATTTTTAAGTTGAGTTACCCATTAGTAATGCCTAAAAGAAAGTCAAATCTCTCTAAAAACACGAAAAAGGTCAAAATCCAAAGACTGCAATGTGAAAATGAATCTGAACCAAATAGGGAAAGTCGTCTTACAAATTGTAGATTACGGATGTCCATGTCTAGGTCGAATGAGAGTAGTTCTGAGAGGAATGAACGATTACTGTTAGTTAGAACGCGTCATCCTTTGTTAAGAGCTCAAGAATCTTTGGAATCTCGAGATCACCGCTAAAAAACGATGAAACACACCATCTCACGAAGACTAGAATCGAACAATTCAAGAGAGCAGCGATTAGAAAATGATCTCATTCGACACGCTATCTCTCGAAGTGTAGAATCATCTGATTCTAGAGAGGAAAGATTAGAGAATGATCGTATTGGACAAGCTATCTAGCGAAGTTTAGAATCATCTGATTCTAGAGAAGAAAGATTAGAGAATGATCGTCATCATCACCAAAATCAACGTGACTCGGAATGTCAAGGACAGCATAAGATTCGCGTTTCAGAACAATGCGATCGATATCATGAGTCACAAAGACAAGCCTTACCATCTTCACAAGCGACTGATGGAATTGATGAAAATTTAAATAGAGAATATATTGAACATACAAATTTCGACCCAATTGAACTTCAAAACACTATAAATCATAATGAACCACGACTGAACGATGAACAAAATCAAATTTACCGACTCCTCATTGATAAAAGAAATGCAAAAGCTGGTGGAGTATATTTTTTGGACGCTTCAGGTGGTACCGGCAAAACATTTTTGTTTAAAGTTTTGCTAGCCAAAATACGTGCAGAAAATAAAATTGCCTTAGCAGTCGCGTCGTCCGGCATGGGGGCAACCTTACTTCCTGGCGGAAAAACGGCCCACTCTATTTTTAAAATTTCACTAGATTTAGACCGTACGGAAAATCCAGTCTGTAATATACCCAAAAATAGTCTCAAAGCCAAAGTACTACAAGTATGGGACGAATCCACCATGGCAAACAAGATTTCTATAGAAGCCGTGAATAGGACAATGCACGATATAAGAAGTAATATAGTATATATAATAGTATAAATCAATACAGTTTGCAATCGGGATGAAGTGGAACTGACATTCTGACTGCACGGTGAGCACAGTGGATAAGCTATTGACTGCTGCGCTGCGTGTCGCGGGTTCGATCCCCGCACGTAACAAATATTTGTATGACCTACAAGTAGCTGTTCCAGGTCTGGCTGTTTGTGTATGTGAGTTTATATGTTTGTAAACGCACCCACGATACAGGAGAAATTCCTAATGGGGGGGAACGTTTTTAAAACTCCTTATAGAGTTTTTTGTAAATAATACCTAATCTACGACACATTTTTGGGAACTTTTATGAGAGTCGATCTGAACTGAAAATATTTTGTGCCAAAATTTAAAATCGAATTCAAATAAACTAATAGACAGTATACGAAAGTAATGTTAGAAAGTTTCAGATTTCTTAAGTGTGGAGTCATCAAAACTAGCAACAAACCACTATCTAGACAAAACTCGAAAGCATGACTCTATTAATCATATTACCAAAAATATTAATGAAGCTGTTGATTGTTATTTAGATTGTGGATTGATTTTAATTTTGCTTCAAAGTTATGCTCATCACTAATCTTTTTCTGTTTCAGGAGAGCGTTCCACAGATTCTACCAAACATTCATAGAAACTGCATACCCGATCGAGGACATTTACATAGAGTAAATACTTGAACACAAAGAAAATAAAACCACTAACGTATTACACTAACATTAGCTTACTTCTGCCACAAGTATTGAAGGAAACGTATAGGATTGGAAGGATGTTAAATACCTCATGAAAATCCGATTTTTACGTGCATCTAGTTTCTAGCATTCTTCACGTTTTCAATGTTGCGCTGAAAAATAAAATAAGTCATCTATTTACATACTCTGTAATGTTGATTTCTGTCATAAAATAATTTGTAATATCGTAAATCGCTGTTTGCCTGTTGCCTTTCTGATAGATTGAGAGCTAACAACTAAAGAACATATTATCATTTTAAAAACATAATTTAAATCTAAAGATAATAATTAAAATTATAATAGTAATTATTTCTTTTACATTTGGAGTATGAACATTTATTAATTTGTCTTTCCTTTTAAAAAAAGTTGGATTGAGTAATGAGTTGTTGGCACGAAAATATTATCGTCAACTTAAAATAACTTCAAGTTTATCAATCCGTTGGTACGTGGCTCTCAATCAATATACAAAATGTACTAATATTTTAATGTTGCATATTAACGTGTATTTAATGTCATCACATTGCAAGCATATAAACAATTCAAAATCGTTGTTGGCTTTGTAAGCCTATATGTTAAGTATTTTGAATCGTATGAAAGAGTCAGTTTATTCTTGAACCTGATACCTACAGATAATAAACTAAAATTCTTTAGTTAATATAATATTTTAGTACTAATACTATTGAATAAGGTAGGCAGTAGAAACTGTTGAACTGTTGAAAGTCCAATACACTTGACATCAGGAGTGAAAACATGCACATGAACTGTGGTACGCGTTTAAAAACTTCCATGATTTTGTCTTGAAAATAATAACTTGTGTACACCGCTTTATACACAATAAATATAGGTACGTTACCACTACCAAAACAAATTTTGCAAATTAAACAAAAAAAGTAATTAAATGAATAGGAATGCATAATGAATGTTCTTTCTATAATGAAAGAAGAGGCAACATTCCTAACACTTTCACTATAAATCATATTGTTAGTAGAACAATGTGAGCATTTAAAAAAGTAAGTAAGCATTTTGGAAGCTATGCTGAGTAAAAAACTGCAGACATGATAATACATATAGTTAAATTAAATACTCCTTTACGAATTAGGAACCGCTGCAGAGTGTATCAAACATGACTTACCCCACGTATTAACTATTCAGTATAGTCATATGCACCATGCGTACAACTATAAATATTGTAATTAACTGGAAGGTAAATAAAACCATAAATTACACACTTTAAAAGTGAAACCCTGCCTTTTTAAATCATTTTAAACTGAATAATTAAACACCCGATAATAACCAACATGAAATGATGGGTTAGACTTAAATGTTTTATGTATAAAGCGACCTACCTATAACCTTACTCCAATGCATTGTGACTGATAACTAATAAACAAATATACACGCGTAGATAGATATTTTACAAACAACAAAAGTAATTGTAATACTTTTAACTCGTCATAAACGATGACACAATAATAATCTATATCAATCAAAATAAAATGTTTAGATGCATGCAAGTCGATAATCTCGATTTGGCACTGAAAAACGATGTTATCAGAGTGTTTATTTTGCTAACAAACGAATAACGCATTATATTCATATCAAAATAATCTAAAATATGAAGTATAAATCATTAATAAGAATTGATTCTCAACCACTGTGATATGAACAGTTGATTTTTTTATGTATGTAGGTATAAAAATATCTAAAATCAGCCCCTTTAAAGGTAGAATGAATGGTAATTTGTATACTTACCAGTTAAGTATTACTATCAATATGCTTAATCGATTGTAACTATAATGTGTGTAGCTATTTATATTGGATAGGGTATCAGCAGCACATGAGCAAGTTTTACTTCAATTATGGTATGAACCTACTGACAAAAGCAATTGCTTAGCAATGCTATCTAAATTCGCTATGGCCACGTACACTTTATTAATTATAGCTCTGTACTTTGGATTGTAAATATGTCTAACGAGGATGCGCACACATTGCAGGACGTCACGATTGCCCGAATTACCGTTTGATCGAAGTGAATCGAATGAACACGAAGTGGTCGAAAGAACGTAGATATACCACTGCATCTTTTTCTTTCAATTTCGTTAAGAAAAGGACGGAAGATAAAATGTCAGTTTATTCCTGTCAAATTAAGATACTCCATAGACAGTTTAGGCGCGATTAAAAACATGGCGACTAAAAATACGCCAGTTTACGCCACGAGAGCACTAATTTGACAGGTCTAAACTGACATTTTATCTTCTGTCCTTTTCTTAACGAAATGGAAAAAAAAGATGCACGTAACTTAAAATTAGTATAGTTTGTAAACAACAGAATCGGCGCCATTATTTATCTATTCCGAATAATCGCTTGTGCAGTTAATGTGATAATGTAATAAAATAGTTACACTTGGTTTGCTTTATGGGGCGTGCGTGACTAAATAATAACAACGGCACAGCTCGATCCGTCGGGTTAACCTACGCTTACTGTGTTTGGTCTGTGGATGGGTGACCACCTTTGGGTTGTCATTTGTATCCACAAATAAAAAAAGATCCTTGCGGGTAGTCAGAAGCCCGAAAGTCTGACAAGTAGTCTTACCAAGCAGATCGTATTACCCAATAACTAGGCTGTGAAGGTCAGATATGCAGTCGCTCTATGTAAATTACTGGCATTCAGCTGAACCCGGTTAGACTGGAAGCTGACTCAAACATAATTGGGAGTTGCCTAGGCGGATGTTGACTTGGCATACTTGTTGGTTTGGATATGACGTATTTTATTGTGATTTTTTTTTATTTTAAAAATTACACATTCAACCTTGTTATAACCAAAAAAGCAACTTAGGAAAATAAACGTATCTAATCTAAAAAATACACGCCAAGTCGCTTGACTATTTCTTCCAGTAATTTACAAGCAGTCATGTAAAGAAAGCCACTTTTGTGGTCTGACTTTCTTCAAGTAACCGTTCTTTCGGCCAACTGTTGATTGGGCAAACAAATTCGGCCAAGGCATGAATGTCAAGCCATCGTGGCCATTACGTGAAATGTTTTTTTTTGCAATTAATCACAATTATTAATCTATAATCTCATACTATACTAAACTAAATTGCAATAATTGTATGTAAAGCAGCATCAACGTGAATCTGGTTTTAAGTTTACTGTTAGGTGAATTCAGCAGCCTGGATTTTTTTGTTGTTGATATAGCATTGTCGTTTTATGTTGTCGTTGTTTATAATAGTATAATATGAACAGCTTAAAAATCCTGAAACAATTTAGCAGACACGAACTTGCATAACAACTCCTACATGCATAACATACAGAGTGAATAATCTAAGTGTTTTAGTTCGGACTAAAACACAGTTTTTAAAACGTGAACTAAAAAAAAATTAAAGAGGCATTATTTTCTTTAGAAGTTCAAATTTTGTCATTTATATTTTACCGAAATTAATATTATAGTTTCATACAATTTAGAAATTCAATAAATATGTCTTATAAAGGCGTGCTGCTATAATTAATTCATGACTTTTAAAATTGCTTATATATGCAGTAATTAAAAAACACGGAATTCTCCATTGAGAATGTGAACGCAGACCCCGGACTTGTAAATACAGTATAATCGGCAAAAGCAAATGTATTCAACAAAGCTGAACAAAGCTGTGACACTAACAAAAACAAAAAATATATATTTATTTTTCCAGTAAATGTCATAGCGTATTCGATATAAGGCATGAAATAATAATAATAAATATTATTTGGGACTGATTTTAAGGTGTTTTATTTTGATATGAATGAAATACTGTAAGTTCTTTCCATGTTCCAAGGTCTACGAATTTTTTTTTAACTCTTGGATAAGCTGATTCGTATGTCCTGGAATGCACATTAGGTCTAGTTGACTATACGGAATTGCCGACGTCTCGTGGTGGATAATTTAAATAATCAACATCCCTATCATCCACTTCTCTTCGCGCCCCCGCGCCGTGTGGTGTGAAGTTAATACGCTCCGTTTATATTTACGAATATCGTGTTCCGATTAGTTCCGGCTGGTGTGTTTCTTTCTAGGATTGTTCAATTTGTGTCTAGTTTTGGTATCGTAAGTTTATTTTTAGTGTTTGTTTTGTAATTACTGTAAATCAATCAATCTCGGTGAGTACATTTATTTTCTTTTTTGTGAGGGTAACGTAATTTTTTTTTTTCTTCTCTTCTCACTAGTTTTATTTTCTTTTCGTTAAGTTAGATTTGTTTTCTTGTTTATTAATTACTTATGTCGACTTACAATGATGACCCGCCTGATCGTGGTGGAGATATTTTTCGTAGAAATAATAAAACACTTAGGTCCCCGCCAACGCAGACGGCTAAGCGTCTATTTTGTGAAATGTCTCCGACCGACAAATTAGTAGATGATAGGTCGAAGCGCTTACAAATAGCTCCTAATTCTCCAGAACAGTCCTCGCCTACATTAAATATGTCCAATAGTAACAGTGATAGTTATTACGATTTGGTTTCGGAGGCGTCTGTGTACCTGTCCAAAATAAACGAACTGGTTAACGATAACGGTTCTCGTATAAATGTCGCTAATAAATCATCTATTATGGATATGACTCAACGAGTTACAAGTATCGTGTCTTTGTTAGCTTTAAAATCTTCGTGTAACGAAACAAAGCTTGCTAATACCGAGCGCGAATTAGAAATAATCAAATTAAAATCCGGCGTTAAAACCGTTAATGAGGACAATAAAGTGTCGTACGCAGATTCTTTGAAACTGCGGTTGCCTAAAGTGGCCCCGGCTATTGAATCTAGAGTGCCTCTGCCTTGTGTCGTCGCCTATCCGACCCAGGAGCGATCAGCTGACTATGCGTCATCGTCCGCCACTAAACAAGCTCTTATGAAAGCGATTAGACCGAGTGACGATGGGTTTCAAATAGTCGGTATTAAAAAAACCGCCAAATCGGGAGTTGTACTACGGGTGGCTAATCAAAACCAATTAAAAAGATTAGAATCGGTAGACGCTATAAAGTCTGCCGGTCTCCGCTTAGAAAAACCAAAGGGTCGCCGCCCCCGTCTATTAGTTAAGGACATTCCCGCCTCAATGGAAGACAAAAATTTTTTGCAAGCTATATACCGCCAAAACATTAAAAATGAGTTGCCAATAAAAGAAGACGATTTTATTAAATCCACAAAAATAGTCCGTAGGCGTTCTACCGATACCGGTCGGAAATGGATAGGCATAGAAATTGAACCTGCGGTACGTAAACATCTTGTGACTACCAAGGATAAATTATTTATTGACTGGGCCACTTGCCGTTTTGTTGATGATATCGAGGTAGTTCGTTGCGCGTATTGTCAACAATTCGGTCATGTTAAAAAGCATTGCGCTAATAAATCACCAACCTGCGCTGTCTGTTCCGAGGCTCACGAAACCAATGTTTGCCCGCATAAGGGCGATTCGAATTTTACCCCGGTTTGCGCGGCGTGTAAACGATTTAAAAAACCCTATGATCATAGATGCGGGTCGGACCAGTGCGGTACCTATAAATTAAAACTCGAACAACTTATTCTACATACTAATTACTAATTAAGATGGATAGGTTAAAAATAGGGCAATTAAACCTTCACAACGATAAGGTGGCGACATCAGAGTTAGATAAATTAATTATTGACTACAACTTAGACCTTGTACTCATTCAAGAACAATATCAAAACTCACGTTTACGTCACAGGGTAGTTCAACTGGATTGCAGGGCACGAGCCGGAATTTATATTGCGCGGTCTTCTAACTTTACGGTAACGTCTTTACGTGACCTCATGACGCCACACTGTGCGGTTGCCGAAGTATCATCAGCTTCTTTTAAAGTATTCGTTGTAAGCTGTTACTTTCAATATTCAGATCCTGTTACTCCTCATATACATAATCTCCGTCATGTCTTGCGGTCACTCGCGGGCTGCAAAGTTATCGTTGGCGCGGATGTCAACGCGTCATCGTCTCTGTGGTATGGCAAGGTTCGGGCCACCGATACCGAACGACGCTGCGCTGTTGAGGATTTCATTGCTGAGATGAACCTATCGATTCATAATACCCCTGATGCACCACCTACTTTCTGCAGCCAAATGGGCGAATCTTGTATTGACGTCACACTTTCAAGTGCCGACGTACGTTTGGATAGGTGGCGTGTCCTACCGGACGCGTCTTGTAGTGATCATCGCCTGATCGTGTACGAATTTGTTCCTGGTTATATTCAGGGTCCGTCTCATATTCCCGGTAATTTCAGATATAGATGTAAAGGCGCGAACTGGGAATTTTTCGGCTCGCTTTTTGCGTGTCACGCCAAAGAATTCACTCGGGACGGGCTGTCAGCCGAAGAAAGTGCTGACATTATGTCAGAAACCTTTACCTACTGTGCTGACATTGCCATTGGTCGCGGATCTATGACCAATATTCGTAGATGTGACTGGTGGAGTGATTACTTAGTTGAACAGCGTAAAAGATATCGCAGAGCGCGTAAACAGTTAAATAAACTCAAGAGCCGAAAGATTACTGGAGATCTTCTTACGTTCGCTTTGAATGCTTTTAGAGTTGCCAAGTCACGCTACAAAGCATCGGTGGAAAAATCTAAGGGTAATTTGTTGCGAAAAATTGTTGATAAGCTTGACAGGGAGGGTCCGTGGTCTCCCTTATATCACGAATTTAAAGCTAACAGATCGGTCGACCTTGCATACGTTCAAAACATTAAAGTCAATGATAGGCATACCACGGGCATAGAGGAAACAACAGAAGTGCTAATAAATACACTTATCCCTGATGATTCACCGGCTAACGATAGCGACTACCACCAACAGATTAGAGCGTGGGCTCCTGTGCCACCTGAATCACCAATGTCAGACGTACCATCTAATGACGAATTTATAAATATTGTTAGAAAACTACCGGTCAACAAATCATCAGGTGAAGATAAAATATCTAATAGGATGATTAAAGAAGCGTGTAAAACAGCGGGTGATGCCATCTTAACTGTATATAACCGATGCATTGCTGAAGGCGTTTTTCCTCGTAAATGGCGACGCGGTTTCTTACGAATAATACCAAAGTGTGGTGACAAACCACCGGATGATCCGAAGTCATATCGTCCTATCACTCTTCTACCATCTTTGGGTAAACTTCTTGAGCGCCTCATCGTTCCACGTTTACTACCGAACGGTCCAAAATTCCATAATAATCAATATGGCTTCTCCATAGGTAAATCTACAGTCGACGCGGCGCTTTCTGTCAGAAGAACCGTTAACCAATCTGAAAACAAGTACGTAATTGGGATCTTCCTGGATATTTCTGGGGCTTTTGATAACGCCTGGTGGCCTATGCTGTTGTTAAAATTAAAAACCCGCGGTTGCTATAGAAACATATATAATCTCGTTTACTCTTACTTTATAAACGGTTCCGCGGTACTTAAGCTCGGTCATTTTTCTAGTACTAAAACACTAACCATGGGATGTCCTCAGGGTTCAGTTGTCGGTCCTTATTTATGGAATTTGGGTTTTGATGACTTCCTCGCGATCCCGCTTCCTTGCGGCTGTTCACTTACTGGTTACGCGGACGATGGCCTACTGCTCATTCAGTCAAGTACCCGAGCTGGACTTGAGAACTTGGCCAATACTTGCCTAAATTTAATATCTCAGTGGGGTGATCGTAACCGCCTAGCATTTGCGCCACATAAAACCTATCAACTTCTACTAAAAGGTAATCTTAAATCATTGCCTACTATTAAATTTAACAACGTTCCCATTAAAAAACAGCAATCCGTATGCTACCTTGGTATGATCTTAGAAAGGAATTTTTCATTTATCGAACATATAAAAATAGTTGGTGAAAAAGCTAAAAAGAACTTTTATGCCCTGACTAGAATATCCAAAGCAACTTGGGGTCTATCATTCCTAACTTTAAAAACTATATATGGAGCTACCTACTTAGGATGTATGTGCTACGGTGCACCTGTTTGGGCCGATAGGGCCAGCATAGGAGCGGCACGACGTAAACTGCTTCAAAGCCAACGTTTGGCATTGATATTTTTATGCAAGGCGTATAGAACGGTCAGTACTGAAGCCTTACCGGTACTGGCAGGTGTACTTCCAGTCGACCTTGAGGTACAGCGACGTGCTTCAATGTACTACTCCGCGAGGGGGGAGGCCATGGACACTAATTTTGTTACACAACGCGACTTTAATAAAATCTCTAGATTATTTAAACCTCAGACTGAAGTCTGGGAGGACCTCTTATCCGAATGGCAAAGTAGGTGGGATAATTCCATCAAGGGCCGGCACCTCCATCTGTTCTTTCCATCCGTTGGTGATCGGCTGGCTAAGACATGGCTGGTGGTTGACCACTGCGTTGCCCAATTTCTCACAGGTCATGGCAACTTTAAAAGTAAACTGTATTCTTTTAAACTTGTTCCTTCCCCTTTGTGTCAGTGTTCTACATCGAACTGTGAATTTGAACAGTCCGCACATCACATCTTGTGGGAGTGTGTTCTTTGGCAGAATGAACGCAATATTATGTTGGATAGTGTACAAGTTACATCCGGAGTCGTTTATTATACGGACCTTGTAGAAACTAGAACCAATTTCCGTGCGTTCAGGCGCTTTTGCCATACCTATTATTGGAATCAATTGTAACAGCTAATACCTACTTAGGACCCATTAACTTAATCAAATTTTATTCCGTGGTGTTTGGCAATCTGGGCTTCTCCCAGTTGCAATAATGTCCCTTTGTGCCGTTTGGCCTAGTTCTGTTCTGTCTCCTGCTTGTTATGGAGGGAAGTGGAAAAAATATCTTTTTTCTTACTCCTCCGCTATTCTTTTCTGATTAATTTCGTTGCGGGACCCAAGACAGTTGAATCGTTTCTCCGGGACTCGTCGAGCTTCATTGCTCGGCGTTTTTCTGGCGGTCGCCACTGTTGATTCTGGCTTTCAGGAGTTGCAGTGGTTGGGAAAAGTGTGGCGGGTTTGTCCCATAAAAAAAAAAAATCCCTATCATCCTAAACCGACTGATTTCCTTTTAAATATTAGAATTATTGCAAAATAACGCTTTTCCAACCATCCTACGACTAGTACGATGTGACGATTTTGTTATCACCTTAAACAACTCAAGCAGGTATCAGTCTCTTGGAATAAAAGAAAATATATCTAAAATTATCTTTTAATACAAAAAGAAAAAAGAAGTATTGTGTGGTTTTGTAAAACCACGGTAAAACTGAAGCTTATTTAGTAATAGTCTACACGTTCAACTACTGCGAACTATAGACGCCGCGCCGACGCCGAAACGAGCCAACGCCTTTCACTTTATCCCTACTCGGCGGCCGACGGTCACGCGACATGCATCGCACAGACAAAAAAGTTTGAGACGATGTAATAAAAGATTCCCTTAAAAATTTTTTTAAAGGAAATGTACTTATTGGCATTTTTAAAGGCAACATTAAGTAGGTCATGAAAAAAAAACTATGCAACTTCAAGATCTTTCACTGACAAATGAGGAGGCAAAAAGAGAAAACTGGAGTGTTCAATTACCAGCTGCGGCAGAAGAGATTTTTCAAGCGGAGGATTAGGGACTTGAGGTCTGTCCTACTTAAATCTAGAATCACCCCACTGAGCATCAGGATGCTTGGTTAAGGACTGCTGTCTGGAACCGGAACTCAGTGAACCTGAAACATCAGAAGACTTTCCTCTGGATTTCGACAACAGAGAAGACGAAGAATACGCTGACGCCGTATATGAGGGCAGGAGAGGCTGAGTACAAGCTGCAAAGTGGAGCCTTAAGAGCTATGATGCACAAGATGTCCAAAAGTCCAAAATTAGACTTCAAGGTCAGTGGAGTCTTTAACTACAGGCATTCTCAGGCTCCTTGACATGTAATTTAAATGAAATGTATATGAAATAAACTTATTATTCCCTTTAGTTGTCTACATTCACATTTTTTAATATTTTGATTTAAAAAGTAAAATATAAAAAATAGTGTTCCACCGATGATCAAGCTACCGGTGGTTAGGGCTCCAGAGGCTCCTCACGATGCGGGCCGTATCGTGGAGTATTGCATTTTGAATCAGGCCCTTGAACCAACTGCCTAACGAGAGCCTCAAGCGGCGCAGAGATAGGGTCGTCACCATCTCAGTGTGGTGGTAACGGTTCCATTTCGTAGGTGAAGTTTTGAATTAAAGCACGAAGTGTACATACAATAACAATTTAAATAGGTTAACTAATAGTTTTGCCCCGGAGTAGTGCCCTGTTCCACGCCTCAAAGCGAAGTGACCGTTCGACAATCCCCACTTTCCAAGACGACTACTCTGTCCACGTGCCGCTATTACAGAAAAACGTTCCAGCATTTGTTCCACTACTACATAAATCTAATGATCAACTTTCATCCAAACAACACTGCTATCACAACACATATGACAATAAAACACTTTCGAAAGATTTTTGAGGGAAAGGTACACATTACATTGTACTTTCCGCAATTCGCAAACCTCTGTCCGATATCGACACACCATAGCTGATCCGGCAGCTATTGCTTATCAGCGTGTTAGCTATAGACATCCGACACGTAAGTGGAGCAAAAAACGTTGTTGCAGATGCACTCTCGCGCGTCCCAACTATAGACATGCCCCATCCCAATGTAGCGGGTAGGTGGTCACAAAATAAAAACCAGATGATTTGACGAAAGTATGTTACGACTGAACAAGCAGTGTATAGATGATGATGTGAATATGTGTGCTACATATTTTTTTTTTTTGTTATGGCATCTCGTAGTTAACCATTAGGCCGTGACTACTTAACCAGACCATCTTGTGAATGCCTTAATTACAATTAAAGCCTCCAGGCAGCTACTGGGCCCTCCCTCAGACGTCGTTTGACGTATGAGACTGGACACCTGTCATACGCCGGGATGATCCTGGACTGAGCCGCCGCCATTGCCGGGGATCCCGACATGAGCTTTCACCCAAAAGAACCGGAGGACTTTACCTCTCCCCTCTTGCTCTCCCTTATATTCTTACGAATATGGGTAGCAAGGGGATGGTGAGTTTCCGGTCGGTCCGGTCGAGAATCACACCTAGGTATTTGACTTGCTTCTCGAAAGGGATCGGCTTAACGGACATGGTGATGGGCCGCGTCGTTACGCCGCGGTCTCGAGTGGAGAACCGCTTGGCTTTTTTCTGGGTTGACTTCGATTCTCCATTTCATAAACCAGACAGCGAGTTTGTTGACCGCGGTTTGGAGATGGAAGCGAATTCGGTCAGGACTGAGTCCCGAGCAGAAGATGGCTGTGTCGTCTGCGAACAGAGCGAGTTGAGCCTTACTGCTTTTCGGGATATCGCTAGAATACAGCGTGAAGATGAGTAAGGCTAGTACAGAGCCCTGGGGAGGAAAGTGCTCCTTCGATTTTGTAGCGAAAAGTGCTGTTTGACAAAAAGTCCCGTAGGATGAGGCCAGATGGTCAGGCACTCCGAGTTGGTACAGCTTATAGATTAAGGCGTTGTTCCAGACTTTGTCAAACGCTTTCGCTATGTCGAAGTAAACTACGCCTGTATACATACCACTTAGGAACCCTCCGTGTATATTAGGCCCTTACATATGAAATTCGCGTTTTATCGTACTGGACACTTTGATCTCAAATATCTCCTCAAAATACAAATTCCTCAATCCTCATATTGCAAATTCAAATTTAAACAGCTATTTACTCATCAATTTGTGTCTCAAAAACCGTATTTTCCTTTTGGTTTTTTCTCTACGTCAATGAGTTTACAAAATAGAAAACATAAAATTTCGCGTTATTTACGACTATGAGCTCCGCTGAGGCACCAGTGCTACAAAAACGGCTCGAATAATTAATTATGTGTATGGCAGTGGTGTCACTAGAGAAAGCACAGTGCGTTTTTGGTACCAACGTTTTCGTTCTGGAAATTTCAACCTGCCAAACAATCCCCGTGGACGGCCGGAGACCAAAGTCGACAACGATGAATTGAAGGCTAGTGTGTAATAGTGAAGGTAATATAGCTGCAGGCTGCGGTGTTAATGATAAAACTGTTTTAATCCACTTGAAACAAATTGGAAAGATAAGAAAGCTCGAATGGTACCTCATGAATTGAGTGAAGCAAACTCAAACCGACAAACGCGCGTCGACTGCTGCGTTACATTACTTAATCGGCACAATAATGAAGGAATTTTAAATCGAATGATTACCTGTGGTGAGAAGTAGATACTCTGCAACAATAGGAAGCGCACATTGCAATAGCTGAACCCCGGTGAACCACCCAAATAGAGCCCCAAGAGAAAATTGACCAGAAAAAGTTATTGTACAGCGTTTGGTGAACTAGTGCCGGTATGGTGCACTACAGCTTCCTTAAATCTGGCCAGAAGATTACTGCAAATCTCTACTGTGAGCAGCTTCACATAATGATGGATAAACTAGCCGCTAAACTGGTCAATCGCACAAGGCCACTGCTGCTTCAGGACAACGCGTGACCACACATTGCACAACAGACTGCTACCAAATTAGAGGAACTTCAATTGGAATGTTTAAGACATCCACCATACTCCCCGGACCTGGCTCCAACAGACAACCATTTTTTTTTTTTAAATTTGGATAACTTTTTGAAGGGGAAAAAATTCAACTCCGATCAGGTAGTCCAAACCGCTTTAAAGATTTGATTGATACCCGTCCTAATGTGTACATAGATAGCAATGGATCATACTTTATTTAAACATATCTATACTAATATATAAAGCTGAAGAGTTTGTTTCTGTTTGTTTGAACGTGCTAATCTCAGAAACTACAGGTCTAATTTGAAATTTTTTTTTGCGTTGGGTAGCCCATTTATCCAGGAAGGCTTTAGGCTATATAACATCACGCTGCAACCAATAGGAGCGGAGCATATAAAGAAAAACAAATCAAAATCTACGCGGGTGAAAATAAACGAGTTTTATTCAGACATTTTATTCTCATATTTATGAGAGGAGACCTGTGTCTCCTCTCATACAGAGAAGGATTGAGCGTAATCACCACGCTTGCTTAATGCGAGTTGGCGATTTCAGACTTACAAAGTCCAGGTTTCCTCAAGATGTTTTCCTTCACCTTCAGTCATTGGTATCCAAGATATACTTAGAAAGTACATATAACTTTAGAAAAGTTACATTGGTACTTGCCTGACCTGGAATACGATAAGATATACTTAGAAAGTACATATAACTTTAGAAAAGTTACATTGGTACTTGCCTGACCTGGAATGGCGCACTCATACTTGAGAGGCTGGTGTTTTAACCACTAGGCCACCGCCCATTCCTCCCATACAAAACGCCAATTTCATAATTGTAAGGACCTAATATGTTCAGTTATTCATAGGATCTGTAGGGGACAGGAGTGTTGGGTACGGAACCCGAATTGCAAGCTGGTGGGACGATAGCTAGTCGGTTCGGCTTTAGGCTTACCGGCTTACCGGCTTACCGGGCTTGGGAATGCCTATCACAGTGGCCTCTTTCCACGTTTGTGGGAAAATATTATTGCCCATTGCACCATTGAGGATGGTGGTCAAGAAGATAACCAGATGGGCTGGGAAGAGACGGACCACTTCGTTGGAGATGCCGTCAGAGCCGGGCGCTTTCCTGGATCGAAGACCATTTGATGGTGTCCTGCACTTCATCTGGAGTGAAGGGAGGCAGAGGATCCTCAGGGTCATCAACGGGCGGGAGGGAGATTCTACGTTCGACTTCAGCTTCGACCTCAAGGAGATGTGCTTGGTCTACTGGTAGGAGGCTGGGGGAGCACTGGCCTTCTAAGCAGGAGGCAAGGCATTCAGCCTTGTCATCGTCGCCGAAGACGAAGGTATTGTCGGGGCAAACCAGGCGAGGTATGGTGACAACTTCTTTGATCTTAATTTCCTTTGAAGGTCCCACAAGGCTCGATGGGTCGGCTCTAATTCGTCCAGCATCTTCTCCTAGCTAGCTTCACGCCACTCCGATATGCGGCTTTTTACAGTTCTCTGTAAATAGCGCATTTGTAAGCTTCGCTGGGGAAGTTGCGGTAGGCACGGACAGCAACTTTCTTCTCGGTCAGCAGATCACTCAAGTCAGTCGAGAGTTTCCAGTCTTCTGTCACTTTGGCCTCCCTTAAGCAGTCGTTCAAGACTGACCGTGCGTGATCCATGAACGAGAAGAACGCGACGGTTCGTAGATACAGCAACTTCCCCTGCGAAGCTAACAAAGCCCATATGCGCCATTTACTCGCTTATGCACGGCTGTCGTGTCCGCAATAGAGTCGAAGCGTGCAGGTATGGAATCCAAGTGGGGGGATGTGGTGGATTTCAGCTTACTTTCATCCAATCCGTTACCACTTTCGTCTGGGGTCCTTGACCTGGGTCAGAGAGGCCAGTACGGGGAGCCAGTCGGATGATGACTGAGCGATGGTCGGAGGATAGCTCTGGTAACGCTTCTATAGAGTCTAACCGTAGGTTGACGTTCTTTAGAAGCGCTACGTCGAGCACGTCTGAGATGTGGTTAGGGTCGTAGGGGAAATGGGTGGGGTCATGAGACCCCCGCTATCGAAGTTCATTTGAGTGGAGAGGTGAAACAGAACTCTGCCCTAGTGCTATTCCAGGCAGTGTGTTTGGCGTTGAGGTCGCCCGCTATGATAACGCACTCAACACAAGAAGTATGGTGCTGTCGTGTGCTATGAGTTGGTCATTCTCTGCAGAGGAGCCGGGTGAGAGATAGGCCGACACTATGGTGATAAGTTGGTGGCCTGACATGCCGTGTCGATACACTGATACTCAGAGTTGTGAGAGGGGTGGGGGGCCCATTGGGATGCAACATAGAGCCCTTTTGAAACAAATAAGGGTGCCGCCTTTGTGACACCGCAACCTGTCGTTGCGAACTACACGCTAGTTTACAATTAGGGGTGTGCAATGGCTAGGCTTGAGGAAGGTCACTTGAGCGAGGAAGATATCAACCTGGTGATTGCGGAGGAAGGTTGAGATCTCGAGCTACTGATCTCTAATGCCATCGGCATTGAAGTGAGCCAGCTTGAGGGATCGGGGCTTGGATCGTTGGTAGGATTTGCTATCCCATTAGTTAGATGCAATAGTAAACAGGGCCTGCGTAATTTCTGAATACACGTTGTATATGCTGATTACAGCTTGAAGATTACCAGAGGTTCTGGCAGCTAGCAATTCATTCGTCATTTTCTTGGCGCTTGGTGAGGAAGGTCACTGAGATTACGTTGAACGCATCCATGGGACCGTTTCCTTCAGTTGGGGTTGAGAGAAGGGGTGTGGGGGGTGCTGCCACTAGGGGCAGGGGGGATGGGGCCACCTTTTGGGTGGTGGGACGGATGCGAGGATCCATGTCCTTCCAGGCGGCGGTGGTTGGGGGGGTCTGAAGGGCAGTGGGCACGAGGGCTTGGAAAGCCTTCTGATGGTTGACGAGGCTCAAGGGATTAGGTCTCTGGGGGCTCAGACTCACCGGGGGCTGGGGTTTAGGGGCCTCCCTTTGCTGGAGTGCGCTTGCAATACAGTTTGTTCTGCTACAGAAATCCACGCGGTGGCGCGAGCGTTCTCGATATGTGATTCGTAGATCGAGGGAGAGCGCGCGCGGTGTGGTTGGTCGGTGTGGAGAGCGCGCCAATGAACATGGCGAACGTGCAAGTCGGCGCTTAGTGATTTCCCGCGCACATCAACAGCGGGCAATAGATGTACTCAAATGCTTACAGACAGATACCGTCGACGGCGAAAAATCCAAATTGCTTGCAGCTGCTACAGTGAAAAAATAATAAAGCTTAGCTTTTTTCAAGCTTATGTCAGTACATAAGCTTGAAAAAATAATACAAATAACCATTGGTCCGCTGTTGACATTATCAGTCTAAAGTTAATTCCAAGTCAGTAACTTTGTCCATCATATTTTCTTTGTCTATTAGAACCACTGATAACCACTGCGATACCTCGGGGCTCGGATCAGTCCTTCAACTCTCCTTGACCACTGACTGATATCTGGTTTTGAATCTTTCTCATAATGGCCGGAACATACCTCAAGACATGCGAGGAAATTAAAATGATTTTGGAGGTATCTCTGAAGGATCTAAAGATATCTAATATAAAGCCCATATAAACTTGTCAGTCTCAAATCCCAGCCCATGAAGGAAACATCCCTTCGGATCCTACAGAAAGCCCAGAAATTGAACCTCTGGATGATCAGATGATGCTTCTACATCCAGGTCCAGTGCACCGGATTATGTTCGGGGTTATGATCCGGCTCAGGACTACCTTTTGAACCTCTCAACTGCCAAGAAATGACCAATCTCCTAAGCTTACCCACCTATGCGAGTCTACGGAGAATCCCGCTGAAAAAGCTGTAGCGTCCGTAGTAAAAGTGGTGTCATTGATTAACCTAATATATAAAAGGGCATTGGTAGCTCAATATGCTCTCCTAATCAAGATCTATGGTGCCAATTGAGGGGTGATCAGGCAACCCCTGATAGAGGCAGCCAGGATGAGCTATAATTCCCTGACTGCTACTACGAAGGGGATGATCACAGATTACCAAACACAACACGTGAAGGCCACCCGTGTTTCTTCACTTGCCTGTGCGCCACGTTTTCTTTTTTAACCAACCCGCAACCCTGACCCAGGAGGCATCGGTCTAAGTCATTTGATGATTTCCCAACCCAAAAAATAAAAAAAAAGGAGGCATCGGTCTTCGTAGCCCCCGTCACGATGTACGGACATATCTTTGAAGCGCGCGAACGCGAACGGCGAGCTGTCCACTGCTCACCGCCCGCTAGCCCGCGCCTACGGTGGCCGGGAGTTCGATGTTGTCTCCCGGCCAGGGCATCTCCTGCGGCGGCTAATGGCGTGAGGGTGCAGGGATTCACGCTCCCTCACGAACGCATTTAATTATAACTAGCCTGGGAACTGTCACTGACAATATGAAATTAGCATCAAAACGCCTTGGGGATCAAATAGAAATGAACAATGCATTTAACAGGGATTTGATTTAACATTAAAATCATCTTAGCACGAGCATAACAGAGTGTATGGAGAAATTTGATGTGAGAACATTAGAGTCATATATTATAATCCAACCAAAAGATCCACCAAGTCGTCCTCTGTTGCCCCGACTGTAGACTGCACTAGCTCCCCACAAAAAACTATTCCGGAAAGATGGAGACTTTCCCTGGAGTCACGTTTAGAAACTCAGTCATGAGAATGACCTTCGACCACAACACAAACCCTTACTCTAGATCTATATACCTAGTATGAGTTTTCATAACGAGACTCGGTCGTCGATATCGAGTGCGTTTGGCGCTCTCATTGGTTGAGAGTTCTTGCAACCTTGAAGCGGGCCAATTGATGAGTCGAACGCGCTCGATATCGACGATCGAGTTTCGTTTTGAAAACTCATACTAGGCCTACTACTCACTTAGGATTAATCCTGTGGCAGTTTCCAATATCCTGAACCAAGATCTCCATCAGCTAATCTGTAGGCTATCCACCAATTATTCTTCTTAAAACCACCATCGGGGAAACCAACCCCACCAGAGAAAATAAATGGGTCAGAGAGTGATTCAACAGATCACTATTAGCCAACAATTTATACCCAGAAGTTATTAAGATGACAGACCCACCAATCAAGTACGACGAATTATCTCAATCCCAAGAAAAGGACAGTAGTATACAAACCAATTGAAAATGTTGTTCAATAAGAATAACAACCGAAAAAAATGACCTGATGAAAAGAGACCTCGCACAATTACTCGGTACAAAATAAAAACCCGTACTACTGCATACCACCCGCAGAGTAACGGAATCATCGGACGCTATCATAGAACATTAAAAGCCGCACTCATGGCTAGACTAGAAAATAGCAACAAATGGATCTACGAGGCACCTACTGTTTTAATGTGTCAACGAGCCGCCATTCGCACCGCCTCAAACACAAGCGCCGCGCAACTCACCTACGGACAAGCAATACGCCTACTCGGCGAATACATATCTTCTTCACCAGCCGCACCGAAAATGGGCGAGGACTATGTTGATCACCTGCATGACATTATCACGAAGCTCATACATACAAATCGCATGCAAACAAGCGATGTGTGTTTGTGCACAACGATTTACAAACATTTAGCCACGTGTTTGCACGTGATGACATAAGGTTAACGAACGTAAAGAAAAATACTTTACGATCCAACTACCTAAAGACATAGCAACGTATCGATCGATCGCCTTAAACTTGCGTACACACTCAACATTGAAGATGATCCCAAGCATATGAGCAGTGAGACCAAACAAGAATCTGCAGCTACCACAGACGAGCAATCCAGATTACTTCCAGCCCCGCATACGAGGGAACGCGGTACCAGTTCAGGCAGGATCGTCAAGTCGCTCATCGCTCACACACCTTTGTCTATGTAGTCTCCGTCTGAACATCAGAAAGGTAACTAGCTGGTTGGTTTGGTTGATCCGTTTTTCATCATTGAAGTAATTTTGTTTCTAATGTCAGAATATGTATACCACGTTATTTTGTTTATGCGAAACCTGAATATAGTTTGTTCAGGATAAGCAACTTTATCGATTCCAATCATTTTTACACCATATATGTTTTCTCAAATACATTTAAAAAATGTTGCAGTATGCCGAGCCCGCCACGAATCTTACTCGGGCAACAGCTGACGCCAGAGGTCAACGACCCGCGTTCGCCCGCCCGCGCGTTGTATTGACCATATTTCTGTTGGGACAACCATGTAGAATAGCAAGCTCATAACTTTGTGGTTTTCCATTATATTGTTTTGAAATTTTGTTCATAGATTATTCATTAAAAATAATGGACGACACGTGTTTCGGGTTTTGCATAAACAAAAATAAATAATGTTGTATATACAGTATGTTAAGAAAACCCTGTCCGACCCATAAGGGTATTAAAGGTTAGGTAAACACAAGACCAAATATAATATAAAATTTTACGTAATCATCATAGTACTAATACAAATGAATTTTGAAATAATCTTTTTTTCCCGCGAATTAATTCCAATTTCCCCGAAATTTGGTAATTTTTAAAAAGTGACAACACCGGTATTATTATGAGCGAATAGCGATGCGACCAAGTGCCGCGTGCCCTGCCGCCCGCCCCCCGCGGGCGGCAGGCGAAGGGTAACCACCCTTCGCCTGCCGCACGTTTATTAAGTTACCTCTTTTTGCGAAATAATATTTATTTTTTTAGGGGGATTTTTTTTTTAGTTTAACCCTGTTTTGTATGCATTAGTAGAATCAGTTATCGATACCTAACAACACCTTCACGGGTCGGACAGGGTTTTCTTAACATACTGTATATTATATTTATTGTTTTATCTACTCTCATATCAAAAAATTAAATTTGACGCCACTTGATTTTTAGAGGCTGCGACAGCAGTCAGTCTTAATTTACTACCAATTATGTCAAGAAAATTATACGATAAATGTTATCAAGATTTTTTGACATGGAAAATGAATAAAAGTGCTACTTCGTTCTCAGAAAATGTTCTATTGGCATATTTTCAAGAACTGTCTGAAAGTTTTAAATGTTCGTCGCTATGGTCTAAGTATTCAATGCTAAAGAGTACTTTAAGCATATACAGTATGTTACAAAAACCCTGTCCGACCCGTGAAGGTGTTGTTAGGTATCGTTAGCTGATTCTACTAATGCGTACATAACCTGGCTAAACTAAAAAAAAATACCCCCTTAAAAATAAATAACTTAAATAAAATAAATAGGTAGGTCATGACCTCAGTTGACCTCATTGGTAGTCTAACCACGTTTATCGACTCTAGAAAGAAACAATGATACCTACTTAGGCAGCTCGTGAAAAGAACTTTTTTTTAAGTAGGAAGGTCGTCTGACCCTCCGAATGTATCTTCGAATTTCATTCGATGAGCACAATGGCTGTGGCGGAGATGTTGTTCCATATTTCGTTTACTAAGAACGATACCGGCCTGGCACCGTCCCACGAGATTAGCACGGTGTTTCACAACGTTAGTCCACTCCTACCAATCAACTGCTCGCCGAACTGATAGTGGAGGTACTCACGTACAGGTCGGCAAAAATATGGTGGGGCACCGTCATGCTGGAACCACATTGACCAAGAAGTAGTCACATCCGAATCGTTCAACACCTGATCACAACACAACACAATTGCAGTTTTACTAGGTACCTTCCATCAGCAGGTTACATTACGTTAGAAAACTATAATGATCACACAATAAACGATACGTCTACAAGGACGCAATGTCTACGCGAAACTAATAAATTTAAAATAAAAATGATTTTTATTTCATAAAAATAGGTACTCTAACTGCACGGCGGTGCCCTTTGACTAGAGGTGTGAAAGTTCAAAATATTTCTCGTATCGATTTTTGGTATCAATTTTGTATTTCAGAATTTCACGCATCGATTCAACATCGCATGGCATTCTTTAGATTTTAGAACTTTCACATAACTTAAATCAGGTGAACTTAAATGCTTTATATTGTTTATAATATTCTCCTAAAATCGTATTTCATAAGACCTTTCTAGTTCCTATTTACTAATAATAGGTACTTGTGTTACAATATTGTTATGAATAATTAATCGATAATCAAAAAAGTACTTTTACCATTAGGTGATCTGCGTTTTTACAACAAATCATTCGAGCAGGTAAAAGTTTCGAATAGTAGCGACAAAAACAAAACGTTATTACGCAAAAACTAGTACAGCTCTAATTATTCCTTTGCGCGTCGGCGGCTAGACACACTGACGCCGCCGACAGTTATAAGGTCTAAAATGGTGTTTACACTTTTTTAAATTTCCAGAATTTTGGGGAAGTTACAGTAAATTCGCTGGTAAAAAAGATTATTTCAAAATTCATTAGTATTGTTACTATGATGATTATGCAAAATTTTATATTTTATTTGGTCATTTGTTTACCTAACCCTTATTATCCTTGTGGGTCGGACAGGGTTTTCGTAACATACTGTATAACCAAGTTGATATATCGAAATTTGCAAAATTGATTGCATTTTGAACAGAAAATCTCAAGGATTTAAAGGGAAGAAAGCGAAAACGTTTACACCTGAACAATTAAATATATTCCTCAATCAAGCTCTTGGACGCGAATATCTTTTAACGAAGGTACCCGTTTATAAATAAATATTTGTATTTTAGTTATATTAAAGTGAAATTGTATTAGCGCGTTTCTTGTTCTTGCTTGTATTCTAAATTTTTATTTTCATTTGTTCCAGACTGCACTTATTTTCGGTATTATGGGTGCCTGTCGGAGACAAGAACTCTACAATTTGCAATTTCAGGATGTGGAAGTTTGCGAAAATACAATATTAGTAACAATTCGAAATACAAAAAATAAATAAGACCGCTCGTTTAGTATTACAGGAAAATATTATGACATATGTAAAGAATACATGAATCTATGGCCCGTTTCTTGTAAAAAATGCCTGTTTCTTTTTAAATTACCAACGTGGAAAATGCACGCAACAGAGAGTTGGCATCAACGAATTTAGAACTTTAGGTAAAACTATGGCCGATTATCTACAACTTCCAAGTTCAGAGCAGTATACTGGACATTGCTTAAGACGCACTTCTGCGACCCTACTTATTGACGCCGGCGGGGATATCACTACGCTAAAGCGCCACGGCGGATGGAAATCGGCAGCCGTGGCAGAAGGCTATATAGATGAATCCATGACAAACAAAATATTGGTGTCTGACTCTATTCTAAACGCCAAAGAATATAATATACCTGCGCCAAGTGCGAGTGCGTCTAACTGTATCAATCTCTATCTTTTATTTCATATATTCAATACAATGTATGAGGTTAGAACAAAGTAGTGTGTGAAACTGTACATAATTAGGTATTACACAATCATATGATACTAATGAAAACTCGCTTCGGTCGTTTTTTAAACCCACTCTCGTGCACAATATCCCTCATTATGTAAGTTTCATAAACTACTACTTTTTACCTAACTAAAAAAAAATATTTGATTATAAAACGTATACATATATTATGCATAAGTATACCTGGTAACCTGTCGACTGCCTCGGGCACCATATGCAGAAAATGGATAATCGCAAGCTGAATACGTCTAAATAATATCAGTATCCGTCGTGCTCGTTATCACCGGGATTCCATCTTTAGAACCCAATGGCTTGGCACGCAGCAAGAGGAAAATATCAGTAGCAATGATCATAATGCCTTGGAAGAAAAGTAGGCCTTTGATGTGGGAACCAAAGACTTTTAACACCCGTCCAACAACCTTTCTATGCACGTCCAGCATGGTTGTCCAGCGACTGCTGCAGGCGCAAAACATCTTGAACGTTTTGTCCTCTTTCCATCGTTATCACTCCATAGATAATAATTTAAATTTCTAGGAAGCTTATTATGACTTATGAACTTATCAGTGAGATATAACAAATACTTATGTCTATAATTATCATCCATGTGTCTAGACATATAATTCCAACAGTATTTGGACAGTATTAGGGCAAGCAGTTATCGAAATTCGTCATGTGCATGAGACAATCATGATCAGAACAATAAGGGTTTGATACAAACAATGGTTTCACGTTTCCTCCAAAAGTTCAACCGACATGAAAAGCGGGCCTCATGGGTTTATCAAGAGTCTGGAATATAATAAAAAACAAAACAGATAATATATTATAATTTATTGGATCACAGAACTAAATTTCGTACAATGTAACTACTTGTTTTAAAGTTATTCAGTTTGAGCAACATCATTAACCACGCCAATACCATAAAATTTAGTTTTGCATCGAGGAAGATTCTTTAGTTACAAATTCAACTTAGATATTAGAATTAGACATTTCAATAAATTATACGAACATTACACAACTTACTTTCCCATTGACACAACACTTTTTTAGACTCTCGACATGTTCTAATGCTTCATAACTTTCAGCCTCAAACAATAATATTATTACTATAATATTTAGAATCTGTTACGTCAGTTTCATTAAATAGGTTTTACTTTATGGAAGCAAAACATAGCAAACAGCTCATTTGAAAATAAAGTATTTACTAAAAGCAATATTCTAGCTTATGCTTATTTGAATATGTCAAAAATTGTTAAATACCAGGTCACTCAGAAAGTATTGCGCCCAACAGTTTTTATGTATGAGAAACTGGCCAGTTATATTTTATTTAAAAAAATAAGATTATTTATAATGTAACTAACAATAACTACGTTCTAAATTCAAAATTTTCCTCCACATTTTTCACGAGATAATTAAAATTATCGTGTCTCTTTCAAAAATGGATTTGCGTCGAAACCATTTTCGTGCTATGATTTTTTGGTGTCTGCAGCGGGCTGGAAAAATTGTTTCCAAAACTGGTTCAGATATATGTAACTTTGTATAGAGGCTGGTGGAGAGTACTTTGAAAAGTATAATAAAATATATGTACCTATAGAACATTTTTTTGACTATCGCAAAACTTTCTGAGTGTTCCACTATGTAGGTACCTATCAGTAGAAGTGCGTGTATGGGTAGCTACACACATTCTCAGAAATAGTCGTAAAGTACTAGCCTGTAAACTGTCCATATTTTTTTAAACATTGCCCCACATTAGGAGTTATACCTGTATCTTGGATGCGGTTACAAACATTTCAATTCACATGCACAAGCGGCTAGACCCAGCACAACTACCTGTAGGCAATACAAATATTTGTTGCGCGGGTATCGACCTAGCAGTACGCAGCGCTGTGCCATTCATTAGCTCAGCCACTGCGGCAAGTGTCGTAAAAAAATGTCTTTAATATGATTCTGTATGCCTAGTATGAGTTTTCATTACGAGACTCGATCGTCGATATAGAGTGCGTTTGGCGCTCTCTTTGTTTGAGAGTTCTTACAAGCTTGAAGCGGGCCAATTGACGAGTCAAACGCGTTCGATATCGACGATCGAATTTTGTAATGAAAACTCATACTAGGTCTACTGACAACGTTATTCCATCAGTAAGTCAACAAAATGTATGTCCTGTAAAAAGCTCTGTAAAACACTTTTTTTTTTAACTAACCGTACTCACAATTTCTACTGATAAACGTGTTTAAATGATTAGTAGGTATTTAAAAAATCTAAGAACTTTGGTAATTTAATTAACGAGCAAAAAGATACATTTATTAGGTATTAACTAGTTAAAGCTGTAAGGTACATAATAATATTCCATTGAAATCCGAAGTGTGATATTTCAAGAAACGGACGGTGTAATGTAAAGCTGCACAGTCCTTTGCAGGTCTTCATAAACACAATTTCGTTCGCTTAGCTGGCAAGTGGTTTGTTAAGTACATATTTCCAAGTGCATTTATAGCTAAAACTATAAATTATAAGAAAAATTGTTTTTTCTTTTTATTGTCGTACGTTCCTAATCGAATTATAAGGACAAAGAAAACTGCTCTTCAGACCAAAATGTATGGAGTATTAAGTGCTTTCTTTTTTTGGCGGCCATTAACGGAACTTAGTAAATTTATTAAATCATCATCATATCATCATCAACCTTTTTATCGTCCCACTGCTGGGCACAGATCTCCTCACAAAAGCGTAATCACCACGTTTGCTCATTGCGGATTGGCGCAAGTCCAGGTTTCCTCAAGATATTTTTCTTCACCTTATAATGAGTAATTGGTGTCCAAGATATACTTAGGAAGTACATATAACTTATTCTAAGTTACATTGGTACTTGCCGGACCTGGAATCGAACCCGCATCCTCATACTTGAGATGCTGGTGTTTTATCCACTAGGCCATCACGACTGTTTATACATTACTGACGAAATATTGAAGAAAGTAAAATTATATAAAGAAAGTGAGTTATGAAATGATTTGATTACATTGTACACATATTTCTCTGCAATGTTATTTACTTTAAGCAGCAAGAAAATTCATTTTGAAAACAAAAAACGTATTTAATTTCAGCTCAAATTAAAAGTTTTCAATAAACGAAGAATTTATTCATATTTCCTGCAAAATAGAGGCGATGGTTCCTTCAACCTACACAAACAACTACACATTCTGTTTTCCCACTAAAGGTCCATAAAAACCAAAAATAACACATTACAAATTGAATTAAGCTGCGCTCTGGACAATACATCCGTCATACAAGGCAAATTTTATTTTGATTGCTACACCACCATTTTTCCAAAAATCGCTCTACGGCACTATACGATACACGATACGATGTTACATTAAAAACCTATTTTTAATGTAACATCGTATCGTGTATCGTATAGTGCCGTAGAGCGATTTTTGGATTTGGATTTGGAAAAATAGTTTTTTTAAATATATTTGTAAACCATCGACGGAACATGTCACGACGCGTCATTGTATCGTTTTGGCTTTTACACCCCTGTCCCTTTCTGAAAGCAGTGCTGCAACGGCATCGGTGTCTTACATACCGAGTAACATCTATGAGGTTACAGCGATACGAAAGGTAATCGTGATCATCGGTCGTGTAGAACTATCGTCAGTAAAAATATTATTTTGCCATACTCAAGTTGCATAAACTGTTGTCAAAAAAGTAAATGCTGGTAGTTACAGGACTGTATCAATACGTAGAGGTCCTTATGTTCTAATGAACAGCTCTAATGAGCAAAAGCCGGCTGGGAATAGCATCCAAACATATAATTTTTAAATTACCTGAATTTTTGAAGCTACTGAAGATAACGAGCCTTAAGAAGAAATAATATCTCTATTGCCAATACATAAATGCACTTTAGATAATTTCCTTATGACGATAATAATGCGTAATATAAATTGAGTAAGTAATTAATGTGTACATTGTGAATTTTATTTAGATATTGAATTTGCTATTAAATTATCTAAATTATCTTACTTAACAGCATAATTAAGTATTTAATTTAATTATTAATAATGTTTCCGATTTTTTAAATATTGTATTACACCTGTAACGCCAATCAAGCCTATAACGCCGCTGGCAAAACAAGGAGTCATTTCAATTGAAATATTGAAGACCAAATTTAACAAATAAATATTCATTCAAACAAAAAAACTTGAACAATGAAAATATAAAGCAGTAAGAGAAAGATCACTGATGATTGATGACCACAACTCTTCGACAGATTTTGAGACTTTATTATAACAAAACTTCTCTAATGATTTTATATTTTCTGAATTACTTAAAGCATTGACAAGTAATTAATAAAATATTTATAATTCCATTACAGTTCAAAACATTACGGTCCTGCCAAAAATTTCTTGATTTTATAAGCAATACCAATTTCTTACTTTTAATTCAAATTCTTACATTTCTGTTTGATAGAGTTACATTTAATTCAAGTTTTATTAAAAAATGTATAAAAGTCAACATATTTACATAAAATAAACAGAGTAGTGCTGATAACACGACAATAAATGAAAACACGAATAATGCTGGTTCATAGGAATCGTAAACCATAGAAAAAACCTAGCGCCAAAAATAAAAAAATGAAAATTTCGAACAACAAATCGCATGAAATTGCAAACGGTATAGAACATCCTTTAAAATATTGTTTCACTAACCTCCGATCGGCGACAGCGCGATCCTGCATCGACTTGCTTTTATAGCGTCAAGTTTAGTACCGCTGGATGCAGCGGTCATCACTGATTCATGACCGCTGCGCTTCCTTATCAACATGCATATCATGTTACATGTAGAAAAAGTGAAAATGATAAATAATTTCCTGTGACGAAACTAATGGATATATTTATATAACTTTTTATGGGTAGAATGAGAATGTGTTGAGGTACACGATGTTTAATTTATTGTCGTATTGTCATCACCATTTTGTATAACAAACTTAATAATAGTCTGTCACTTTACTCCCAGCATCATGCTAATGAAATTGCATCTTCAGTGTCCGAGAGCTACTCAGTTCCAATTTTTGAACTTTACCGCAATAAAATAAATCAAAAACTAAATAGGTATAGAATAATCATAAAAATTATCGATAAACTTATTTCTATTAAAGTATTTATTTCATTACAATCTAATCAATGGCCGCCAAAAAACAAAAATGCATCTATCTATTGTGGTCAATGTCCGGCGTAGTTGATTTGGTCAGCTTGAATCTTTATATCAAATATATTTTGTTTTATTTTTCAGGCGGATAATAAAGAATCAAACTAATAACATGGCCCGTTTGCAGTCGTTGGTAGTACAAGGAGCTTTCATAGAGACTTACAAACTAAAAGAAATAAAAAATACAACTGCCGACTTTTTTATTTTAGGTTATAACTTACCTATTTAATGTCATTTTTGGCAACTGGAAGCTATTTCAACTATTCAGCAATAAATTTAATTCGATGTTAATATTCAGGCGTAGCTATAAGTAAATTATTTGGTTTAATAATTATTGTCATAAATACTTGGTCGCTTTTTTAACCTTTAAGGTAAAAGTTTATTTAAAGTGCTTACTTACAAGCACGGGGGAACAGAAAACTATATTTTTTGATCATGTGTTATAGTTTCGAACATTTTAGAATAGGGCAAAATGATTTTATAACCAAGAACAGATGATTGAAACAGAGATCGATGAAATTATGTATGTAACAAAAGGCGTAATGAATTTCTAAATTACGATATGCCTCAAAAATATTGGATCCTAGTAAGAGACGCTCTAATAATACGTATAAAAAATAAGTAAGTATCATGATAATATTATGTATAATATTTGCATTACATTACACTGTCTGTATATGAAGTTATATTCCACGTGGGGTTGCAAGATAGATCGATCCGCTTGAGTTTTATTTACAATAGTAATTTACATGACATACCTACTCTTGCACAGCAACAAACCATTGCTTCAAGTTTTAGGGATTCATAACTCTGTTTATTTTTTATTACATACATCAGATTAATGATATATATAATTTAGCTTTATTTGAATTCAAAGATTGTTGGGAAAACATCTAATGAGACTGACAGTTATTTATATTTAATTTTACAGATATGGTAGAAATACATTTCACAATAAAAGCGAATAAAAATTTAAAGCCTCGCATTTGGCACTATTTAAGTCCGTATTTCCTATCCTTTATTTATTCACCTTCTTATAATGTACAATTATTATATTTCTCTGATGCAGCAAAAACTTTGGAACAACTTTCTTATCAAATAAATATAGCAACGGATATTACGTTTACATAATTTGAAAACAATTTCTATATAAACCTATTAATATTTTGAAATTGTGGTTTTTGCAGACCCAAAAACATGATCATTTTGATACCATGTAGCAAAATAACAACAATATTAGAAAGTGAGTTCATAAAGTACGTCCTTAAGCCGAATACACAAGTGACGGTTTATGATGGTTGTTGCTTGCTTACAATAATTTCAAAATCTGTATTAGTTTAGAATATTTACTTTCGACAGCCTTTATTGTTTATGGATGATTTAAATACTTAATTCACTACAACTACTTTTAATTCGTCTGTACAAGAACAGTCACTTGCCAAATCTAATGTCTCGGCAAAGGAGTCTTCGACAATATCAATAACGGGTAATTAGTATTTGCTAGTGCAACGGAAATATTTTTTCGTGGTTCAGTTATTTATACGAAAGTTGGTATTAATCTGGGAAATGTGATAATATACATATATTGTTATTAAATATTTTATTTGATACTTATATCATTACAAATTATCATCATCTTAATTCTCTAAATTGATTTTACTCACACAGTATAATTTCTTTAATTATGCTAGATTTTATTTAAATGTGATTTAGAATTTGGTTTCGCGAATGAGGTTTACGGACAATGCGCGCTCGAGCACTAATTCTTGCTTTACGCCCTTGTGTACCTACGGTGAGACGCGGGGCTTCGGCTCCGTCGCTTAGCAAGATTCTACCGAAAAGGTTCCCCGCCTCACACCGCCGACCTGCGAAGTTCCAAACTAGTAACTCATTCTATGGCTCGCCTCGCCCGCTCCCCCGTACGCTAAGCTACGCTACTTACTTACTAACTAGGTGCAATATAATGCGAATTTCACATCTTACATTTTTTTTTCATAATCATGTACATTTAAACCATAGTTCAGTTTGAAGGTCGACTAATAGTTAATCGTTAAAGATACATTTTATAATTTTTGGCATTTTATTTTTAATTATAAACTTAACATTCTTATTTATAATTATATATTTTAGACCTGGATCTCTTTATGAGCATCGTGATGATAATACTGTTTGTTTATAATAATTTTTTGGGTATGCAGTATCTACAAACATAACAACACAGATAGTTAATTAAGGGACCTTGATGGCTGTCATATTTAATATAGCTGTACCTACCTAAATATGAGGAACAAAATGAATATTGACTCAGTCTTTATACAATTGTTAGGATTAATTGTATTACTAAATAAATTTTAATATCTTTACAACATAAATAGACTTTCTAAATGATACAATTTATAAACGCTAGTCTTAATGCACAGTCGAGTATGCAGATATAAAATAGGAGGCAAATTATAATTAATTTAAATACTACTTAACCAGCCTATCCTACTTAGTACAATTCCTAGTCAAATCAGCTATTTGCACTCCTTACAGATATATATATATATATATTTATAAATAGTGTCTTTGAAAAACGTTGAGCAAATTCAGAAATAAATAGGGATCATTCTAACAAGAGATGGCTTGTAGCTCAAATCTTAAAATATTCCAAAATGATATTGTTAACATCTAAAAAATTGGAGTCACAACAAGGAAGTATCGTATAGATAATGAAACGTCAGAAAATGTTTACTGAATTAAATTTGAAGACGTGAGTATAAACAATTTGAATCAAATATCTACAAGCCTTTATGTGTTCATAACAACTAATAATTGTTTTCCTTTAAGATAATTTAATACGCTTAGGACCTGTTTCACCATGTCTGATCAGACGTTACTCACCTATTCATAAAAAGATTTTATGTAAGAACAGAATTTGCATGAAATAATCAGCCAAGTTATATTAGCCGGAGGTGGTGAAACATGCTTCTATTCTCTTAATTTTTTGATTTTCATTTATTATTGAAATCAAAAATTAGTTAGTCACAGCGCTAATAACAGTATTCCACAAACTCTTTCCATTATTTAATTCATTCTTTTCGATTATTGTACCTACTTATAATACGTTCAATAGGTACCTATAGCGAGAATTTTAATTTGACCCGCATGTTATTTATGTAGACCGGGAAGTAAGAGCCTAAATCAAAATAACCAATCTTAATATTTAGAAGTCATCATGTCACATCACCAGATCTAATACATTAGGTACATGTAAATTTTTAAACTACGTAGAAAAGTGTTCTGTGCACTAGATTTAATGTGAAGTGTATTACCGGTGTATACGTATTAGTTGAAACAAACAACATCTTTTAAAAACTAGGGCAATCATGTTTTTGTATCCTAATCGTATAAATATAACATTACCTATAATTATTTACAACTTGCTTTACAAAGGATTCATGATCTTATTGAGGGGTATCAAGTTCGGTTCAAATTGAGTTGGCTTTACTAATATGTACTACTTCTTTTTGGAAAGACTATCTACTGACAATCGCAAATAATCTATATTACTCACATTAGGGACTATGACTGTCTAAAACATCTGAATCTAAATAAAGGATATTATTATTAGTGACACTGAATTTTAAACTACTCATATGTACTGCTGGGTGATTAATTGGGAACACACTATCAGTGGCAATCGGTGTAATTGCGTTATTTTTGTTGTTGATTAGACTAACTTTTCGTAAATAATGAGCAATATGCTTCAAATTTATAATAATAGTGTGTTACGCAATTACGATGCTTATCGATATTTCTCGTAGGAATTTTTCAATCTATTTACTTATCATTAGTTTTTTTTTTTTTCGTTTGAACCTATGATTATTAACAAATGTGGGAATTTTGTTTATGTATAAGATTTCCTACTAAGGACCCAGTAGAATAGAATTAAATTTGAAAACACCTGTTCTTCAATTATTATACAGTTAATGTAGTCAGAATATTCTATAAAATGTCTACTTAATCTTCTAAAGAAGTAAAGACAGCCATCGTTTGAAGTTAATAATAAAAAGCGCAAAGAACTGTAACTAGTTATTTTTATATAAATATGTATCATTATTTTTTTAAATACAATCTAAATAAAATAGAAATCCTCTTATAACAGAATTTTGATGATTTCATTTATTTCAAGACAGATAACTATTGAAGATATAACATTGTGTCTCTTAGACAGATTGACTTATATTTTGAACTTTATTTTATCTCTATTTTCTAAAGAATTCAATTTTACCAGTGTCAATATACATGACACCTATCATCTATTATAATCATAGTGATGTTTACTGGAATATTTATAACTTTACAGAACGCTAATTATTTACAGGGCGTTTCTAGATTCAAAAGCACTTTACCGAAACTTGATGGATGGTTGATTTTGAACACCCTAAATTTGAACCAGTCCGGTAGGTACAATTTGAACAAGTCCAGTAGGTACAATTTGAACATTGCCGGTAAGTACAATTTATGTAAGAGAAATTAGTTTTCTTCGCCTAGTAGTACCAAATCGTCAGCCACGACGTCGGATACGTGAAGGTAAATGATCCAATACATTAAGTTAAAACATACGAAGCAGACGGGGAACACGATGCGCGAGTACTTGTCGATGTCTGAAGGCGTCGTGCCGAGCAGTTTGTTGATGCCCTGCAAATATCATTCACCTTGATTTTGATGATTATTGTTTAAATTAAGTCATTTAATCAGTTCGCTGTTGGTAATGCGCCACAATCGCGAATGCAACAATATTATGTAAGTTGTCCATAGTTAATAAATAAATAAATTATGGGTGTATAATTCGCATTTGCATGACAATTACATAAAACAATCGCAGTACTAAGAATATTTTTATAATTACTTTATTTTGGTATCCGATAGTACCTTAGAAGCATGAATCAGATGCGGAGGTGGTCCAGCTTCTTCGTCAGGCTGTGGTGCTGGTCCAGGAGCAGGGCCTCGAGCCCCATTGATAGTATTTTCTAAGGTGCCGCCTTTTGAATATGCTTTAGGATCGTGGACTTTAAACCGAACCTCCTGTAAAAATTGCTTGATTATTTTCACAACTTTGATTAAATAAGATAGATTGAAATTCCACGGACATTTCCACGTCCATGGGCTAGGTTTTTGCTCATACCGATGATCTGCTTGGTGGTGGTGGCCTTGTCAGAGTACTTGTCCTTGGCGGGGGCATAGGCTCTGATGTCCCCGGTGGACCGTCTATTTGCATTTTCTTTTCAGCAGCCATTTTTTGAACAGCAGTAAATCTTTGTTTCCGCATCTGTATCCTTTTAGCCATATAACCAACCGTAGCATATTCTGCAATGAAATATTTACGGTTCAATGAATTCTGTGCCGTATATTGCATTCCAGTATAAATATCGCCGAGCAAAATTCACGTGAACGACGCAGCAAATTACGAATCATGGACAAACTGGGTAATGTAATCATATATTCATGAACGCAATACATTGTAAGAGATACTAATTATATGTATTACCACTAAAATATATTTAAAATTAAAATGTTTGAGTTGTTTATCTTATTTAAGTATTTAGAGAAAAAATTGCTGCCAGTTGTTGTTTTATTTAGCACCCTTCCTTATACTGTTACCTAAAAGACTGGCGAAGACCATGACGAAACAGGTTCCCAGGTAGACATCAATGGATTTGACGTACGATATCTTGGGCAGAGCAGCATTAGTAGAAGACATAAGCGTCGTCATCGTCAGTACAGTGGTAACACCTAGTGACACCCTGGCCGGTGTCGCATTTCGGTTCAACCAAAATGAGACCCAAGATATTATGACGATTAGGCCAGATGGAATGTATATCTGAATTAAATAGTATCCCATCGAACGCACAAACTGAATTTCACATGCCAGGCGCGAGTAATTTCCTGCAATAAAAGTTATAATGTAACAACAATTTATTGTTTGACAAATGGTGATCGTCGAAATATACAAATTAATTGATTAAATCGAAGTCAGTCATCGATTTTGCTTCACCAGGTCACCAAAGGAAAGTCAGTGATGAATATATTCTGGCAGAAGCGAATGCATGCATATGTCTAATTCTGATAGATAAAATGAGTAAACAAAAAGGGCCAACGATCTGTATTCGATAAATTGATGTATATTTCATCGGTGCTGTATACCTGTCGTAAGAGAAATCTCCATAGCGCGCTGCCGATGACCCAGCACCTTGAATTGCGGCAGAGACACCTCGCTGGAAACACCCACAGAGTTGGGCCCCTCGTTCCACTTGTATCGGATGTCCCGCATGGTGTAGCCGACTGTACCATGCAGAGATATGGAACGATAAAATAGACACCCATTGCACTGGGGTTTCGTAATATTTGTACAGGGTGGATGAATTTAAGGCTACAGGTCTACCGAGGGTGAAAAAGTTACGATAACTTCTTCACCAAACAAAGGTGATCGTAAGTGCAAGTTCTTAAGCGTTTTATATACTTTAAGTTAGATTTTATCTACCGAACATAAAAGCATCATGAGTCTGCAGCTCAAGTACTTAGTAAAATTATTTATTCTTTAATAAGAAGGTACGTCATTTGTTTCATCTAGCAAAAGACGTGAAACATTATTCATAATAGGGCTCTAAGGCTCTCTCGATTATTATAAATATTGTAAGCCAACTAATGTCTAAACTATTTAGATTTATCCAACTCACAACTTTCGATTTCAATATTGCATAATTGACGGTCCATTGGAAAATACTGCAAATCCATCGGACAAGAAGCGGTGATAGTCAGTCTGTGAACAAGTGAAAGCTGTTTAAAAAAAAACGTATTTTAGAGAACATTTACACGAAAATGAGCTACACGGGAACGAGAAAGAAAGATAAGAATCCACCATTTTTAGAAGTAAATGTATTTGTTGTCATCATAGAACGCCAAATACTTCTCATTGAGATTTTATAAAAATACTTACTAATCGGCACGCTAATACCATAATTGAAAACTGTACTGTTAATTGCTAAGCCGTATGAAATGTTATCTTTTTATATCTGAATAATTTAGTTGAAAGTTTTTAGGGTTCCGTAGTCAACTAGGAACCTTTATAGTTTCGCTAAGTCTGTATATCAATCACGCCACCAAAGTGGTAAAATAGAAGTGAAAATAACTACTGGGTTTTTCATTAAGAGCGCTCCAACATTGAAATGAAATAAAACAATCTGTTTAAGTGATATTACCACAATTTTGATTACATTTTAAAGAATATTCAATGACATTATGTGTGGAAAATAAAATATCAGCCAAACGGCCACCGCGACTCCGCTGTAGATGGTGTATTTTGGTGGACAAATATTGAAGGACGTCTTCGCATAAATGGGGCTCAATTTCACGAAGAACGCAAGTTCTGTTGGCCTTTAGGGCAGCAAATGACTGTGGTTTATCTGCATACACTAGAGATTTCACGTAACCCCACAGAAAATAATCGAGCGGTGTTAAGTCACACGAGCTCGGGAGCCAGTTGATGTCGCCACCACGCGAGATAACGAAGCCCTCGAATTTTTGTTTCAATAAATTTAATGTTTCCCGTGGTGTACGGCAAGTGGCGCCGTCCTGTTGGAACCACATGTATGTAAGAACCATACCACCTACCCTAGGCCACAAAAAATTTGTTATCATCGTCCGATATCGGCCGCCATTGACAGTGAGCGCGGCCCCTTGCGCATCTTCGAAGAAATAAGGGCCGATAATACCGCCGGGCCAAAATCCACACCAAACAGTTACTTTTTCGGAGTGTAAAGGCACCTGATGAATCTCCCGCGGCAATTTTGTTTATTAACAAAGCCGCTTAACCAGAAATGAGCCTCATCAGTGAAGATGTTTTTTTTTTTTTTTCAAAAGCAGGATCAGCTTCCAGATGCTCTAACACCCAATCAGCGAATACACGCGCTGCCTGTGGTCATTGGGTTTTAGCTCTAGAGTTAATTGAACTTTATATGGATGCACGCAATGCGTTAGCTCCTCCTTCCCATGTGATTGATCTGTCGACGGACACCGGTGTAGGCATGCCACTGCTGAAAACTGTCGAAACGATATACTAGTCACCGGTGTCAGTAGAATTGGTCCCAGTTATCGATCAGGGTCCGGTTTCTGTCCCACTATAAATTCAGCGTCAGACGGCACAAATGAAATTTTAGTTCCATCCGGTGTAAAGAAAGCTATTAAAGTCAAAGTTCATATAATAGGTCAATTTATCGTCCAGACAAGGTTCATTTGTCCATTCAATATAGAGGGGCGTGTGACTCATGTCAATGCTCAACTTCTTGCTGACACGATTTACTGTGAAGCCGTTGAATTTACTTACACGTTTCGTGCTCTAATATTACAGCTTCCTTCGCCGTTATATGTGGAGGATCGAAGCCTTTAGATAATCCGGATAATACTCATATTCTTATTTACTGTTGTAATGATATGGCAGATAGCTGTGGTATGTGCCTCGCACTCCCAGAGAAGTATGGTTGTGGTTGATGCCAAGGATCGGATCGATGCGAAGTTCAAGAACAATGTGGTGTTCCCAGTGTATGGTTAAATCGTACCCAGACTGACTTGCCCTAACCCAGAGATTCACTCGTTTCGGCCCCAATTAGATCCATGGGACGGGGGCACTAATATCACTATTGAAGGAATTAATTTAGGATTTAATAATATCGGATATTTATAACGGCGTTACTATTGCGGGTATCAAATGTCAGCCAATAATTGAACTTTATGTCAAAACAAAGCAAATTGTCTGTACCGTAGACGGACCGGGCGAGAAGTACCTCGAGACGGTCCTGTGGTCGTTCGCGTTGCGGATTATCGCGGAGAATCTAAACACCACTATGCATTCGTGAATCAAAAAATCAATTCTATTCAACCGGAATATGGTCCAATATCCGGTGGTACTAAAGTTCGCATTACGGGTGAATATCTCAACGCAGGGAGTAACATACAAGCATTTATAGACGACTTGCCGTGCGCTATTCTGTCTGTATCGCACGAAGAAGCCGTTTGTAGAACTAGCCATTCGTATCAAATTAAAAATGCAGGCAAGGGGTGCTCAAATCTCTCTATCTGTCCGATAGTGGGTAGCTGAGTGCACGGGCACGCGATCCCGCCTTCCCTGAGCTGTTATAGTCCTCAATCCTTTTTCCTGTGGCTATAGTATCCCACCCTTCCTACTCCAACCTTCCCGTCATCATCCCATCCCATAAACGCGGCTCCCTCCCGTTTATCACACAAAGTCTGATTCGGCGAGGATGGCAAACACAACGCAGATATGCAATGTGATTTAGCGGACTCGGCGGATCAGCAAGGCGAGGTGGATGGCCTAGGGCGGCGGTGGAGGGCGTATAGTCACCGTCGGCCAGACACTGCAGCCGACCCCGCCTCCAGTCGTAGCGGTTCTCCGTTCCACTGGCCCAAGGAGGGGAAGGCCAAGTGTGTGCGCCTGTGTTAGCGCAACCGCTTGCGCACCTTTAATACGAGTATATCCTGCGCATCTGACCGCTTCCGTTAAACTGGACTCCGAGTACTCAAAATCCTGTGACGATGGGTAGAGGTAGAGAGGTCTGGCCTGATGCAAGCTGGGCTTTGTCTGATACCTGCACTCAGGCGGTTTCGGGGGTGTGAGTATACGCCGTGGTCGTTTTTGTGCTGCATATTTGGGACGACAGCGCGGATGCGGCAGCACCCGGGATGACAAAGCAGCCCTATTTAGGGAGGCACTGCTTTCCTCGCTCAGCCGGGGGGGGGGGGGGCAAGAAAAGGTGCCCTAATAAAAGCTCGTCCCACTAAAAGAGGTGGTAGTAACCGCGGCTGCCATCGGATCACTTAAATCGTGGTCGACGTCGCAAGAAATATAGTAACCAAACGTCTGTTATGACATTCGGGGCGTGGAACGTGAGAACGCTTCTTGATCGAGATGGAAATGCCTGCCCTGAACGCAAGACCGCCATAGTAGCTCGGGAACTTCGTCAATACAACGTTGATGTGGCTGCCCTCAGCGAAAAACATCTTGCTGATGAAGGAGAGCTGGTGGAAGTAGGTGGAGGCTACACTTTCTTTTGGATAGGTGCCGCTGCCTCTGAAGCTTGGCGATCAGAAGTAGGATTTTCCATCAAAAATCACTTAGTAAAGCGATTTAAGGAATACCCTGTACATGTCTCGGACGGCGTTTTGCCACGATTTAATGCGTCGACAGCTTCAGTGGTGCGGACACGTATCACGTATGGCGTACGAAAGAGTGGCGAAGCGCATCTTCTTCTGTGAGCTGGAGGAGGGCAAGCGAAAGCATGGCGGACAACTCCTCCGGTTGAAGGATGTCTTAAAACGACACATGAAGAGATGCAATATAGAACTCGCTGAATGGGAGCGTTTGACAGCAAAGCGGTCAGAATGGCGCGGAATGCTGTACGGACAAGTACGCGAGTTTGAGGAGCAGCGCAAAGCTGACCCCGACACCAAACGCGACCAATTAAAGGCCCGCCCACCTGCTGCCATCACATACAACTACGTCAACGGCGTGCTTACTTGCCCTCAGTGTGCATGAAGTTTCGCCGCCTAGATAGGCTACATAGAATAGAATAAAGTCGAATTGGTCGCCGTGGCCGAAATCGGTCAGAACATTACATTACATTACAATACATATGGATGAAAACCCAAATCTCGGCGCAAAATTCGCCATGTTGATGTCCCAGAAAGACCCAGTTCTTGCACAAGACGCGGAATGGATTATCTGAAGTTTTCTCGCACACTGTCTCGAATGGCAACAATTTTCTAACAATATTGCGTTTCTTTGACGTACAGGAACTGCTTCATCGATCACTGACCCGGTTGTCTCAAATTTTTTTATCAAACGACTGATTGTGGACTCTGCAGGACGGCCATGAACGCCATAAATAATAGAGCACTGATTTTGTTAATAAATTTTAATAATTTCTACGCGTTGTTGAAGCGTGTAGCGTTCCATGGTGAAATGTCACGACTAAATATGTATTCATGCCAAAATTGACAGCTATCGCATTACCAAGATAGCCGCTATGCGCTGTCAAAGTTTGAGCGTCCTTATTGAAAAAACCCTTTATTTCATTGTAATAAATATATCACACGTAAAGTGGATAGCATTTTTTTAATTTTCTTCCGTAGGTAGATAGGTATTTAAAAATTAATAGGGGTGTATTAAAATCATTTTTGATATCTATACTAATATATAAAGCTGAAGAGTTTGTTTGTTTGAACGCGCTAATCTCAGGAACCACTGGTCCGATTTGATAGCCCATTAACCAGGGAAGGCTTTAGGCTATATGATATCACGCTGCGACCAATAGGAGCGGAGCATTATAGCCAACTACACGCGAACGAAGTCGCTGACGGCCGCTAGTCGTTAATACACACATCAAAAGTGTCTAGGGATCAAGCATTTTTATGCGGATTTCTTGAGATTGAGATGTGGCTTTGTAATAAATTTATGATTTTATAAATTTATATGGATCCTTTTTGGTGCATTTCATAATTTGAATCAGGAACTGTGAATCAAGTTCGAGTAAAAGATGAAAATCAGCTGTCAATATTTTCCCTATAAAAACATACAACGCATTGAAGACATTATTAGTGCTACTGTTTCCCTACTACTGATTAAAACCAACGTTATTATGGAGCGGCGACGTCATTTAAGCAGGGAAGAAATGCTCAGAGCCGTGGGAATGATAGAAGCTGGTTCCCGGCAACGTACTGTGGCTTTAGCTCTGAATACAAGTCAGAGTGTTATCAGTCGACTTTGGACACGTTACCGAAGCACTGGTACCGTGGCTGAGCGCCATGGAGGACGGTATCGCTGCACCACACGGAGACAAGACCGATACATTCAAATCTTAACTCGAAGAGCTCCAACAATAACCGCCATGATGTTAGCCGTGAGGCTTCATCACTCTTCAGGGAACTTAATTAGCGACCAAACAGTCAGAAACCGCTTGAATGAAGTGAACCTTCATTCCCGAAGACCGCTACGGGTGCCACCTTTAGCAATGCACAATCGTAGGATTCGATATCAATGGGCTCTTGAACACAGAAATTGGGCAGAAGAACAATGGCGTTTCGTGTGCTTTTCTGATGAGTCTCGTTTTGGTATGACACCGGATACAAGACGTATACGACACTGGAGAACCCCTGGACGCCAACAGCGATTAAAATCCTGCCAGGAAGTCCATCCTTATAGTGGTGGAACCATCATGGTATGGGCGGGTATTTGGATCGGCGGAAGAACTGAGTTGATTTGGATCAGAGGCAACCTCAACGCTCAAATTTATGCTGAGACGATTGTATCAGACGTCATCGTTCCTCTACAAGTGCAAATCGGTCCCTTATTTCAGTTAATGCATGATAATGCACGACCGCACACCGCAAGAGTTGTAAGACAGACTCTCGCCGCAGCTAACATCAATGTCCTGCCCTGGCCTGCTCAGTCGCCAGACTTGAACCCGATTGAGCATGCATGGGATATGCTACAGAGAAGAGCTCTGCCGAATATGGAGGGTATCCAGTCGCAAGAAGACCTTTTTTTGTTGTTGCAACGAACATGGGCGGCCATTCCACAGCGTGATTTGGATGAACTCATTTTGAGTATGCCAAACCGATGTTCTTGTGTTGTTAGTGTTCGCGGTAGAAACACGGATTATTAATTGTTTAAGTTACCCAATAAAATTTTAGAGAAAACTGTTATTTCAGTCTTTTTTTCGAACTTTTGTGTTAGTGGTTCAAATGTCAAATATCCCTTTATTAGGAAAATGGCAAATTTCTTTATTAATGCAAAGGTGACTTGGTTTATCGTTACTGTGACAAACGAAAACACTTTATTTGATGAATCCTTAAAGAAAATTTTAATTAATATCAATCAGGAGAAAAGTTATTGCAAAAATATATGTTGATCCCTAGACACTTTTGATGTGTGTATTTTCGGAAATAATCGCTCCAAAAGTAAAATAAAATGTGCCTCCCCCTCATCTAACTTTTGAAAAATAAGTTCATCTCATGGTGAGGTTCTCACAGGATGCATTAATTGTAGAAAAAACATTATATATAAAATAAGTGTGTATGTGTTTGTGTGCCTAAGGCAATTCAGCCTTTCTGCCTTTGTCCAAAAGTTTAAACTTATATAACACATAAACGGGAGGATTGCAGCACTCGTTGCAGAATTAAATTTAGCTTCATATATTGGTACGGGTGACAAACCTTTTGTAACTTTTGCCGCGATCCAAGCTAACAGTACAACTCATTGTTTTTGTTTATTCTTTATTTATTTAAAGAGGGTTTTAATCTATATAAATTACTCCACCCTCAGCTTTACAAAAAGTAAAAGAATTTAACTCCCAAGGGTAGCGATGTAAACTTCTATGACAGACAGAGTTATTAAAAAAGTACTAACAAAATTATGGCTTTGAGGCTCGATTTTACGGTGTAAAAACACTTTTAAAAGAAAACTGACCAATTCCCTATCAATGACGTATACATAATAACCTTTCAATGACGTCTTTCGGACGGTAAATTGCGGACGTTACGTAGTGTTCACCGTAGTCTTAGGAAACATCAATAGTCAGCCGTGCACCAGTACTCAGCCTTTGTAGACATTATTTCCCTATAAATGGTGTTGAAGTTTGTGTACACCATTGTAAAAGCGTTTGCGTATTATTATGCAAACGTACGAACCAATATCATGTTAATTAGACGAGCTATCCTCATTCATTTGGACTGCCGTCGCACACATGACTACAGGCGCCATTGTTACTATTTTTTTTGTTAAGAGAACCCGTTCGAGATTTTGGTTTGTTTTAGTGTCCCTATATAGTGATTTGCAGTGAATTATTATATTTTATGGCAAAGGAATGTTTATATTGCAATAAAATCAACTACTACATGCATTTTATTTGTTTAATATAATATTATTTTGGTGGCTAACTACTGGGTTTAAAAATTTTAATGCAGATCCAGTGTTCAACCGTAAGTTACTGAGTACTGGTTTTTTGGGCAATATCTTAGATTTAGTTGAAATTAATGGGATAAATTATTCCAATTATTTTCATTACTTTGGGCTTAACTTTTCTAACACGAAAAGCATATTTTACCAGTAGTCAGCCGCTTACAGATGTAATTGCATGTTAGTGGCCGACCAATAGGACTACGAATTTTGTAGTCAGTCATCAGTTCCGTTGTACTAAATAGCACCTTAAAGTCCATTTAATTACAGTTTAATTTATGCTTAATTATTATAGTTTGAAAATAACTCGGTTCCATCGTAACAAAAAGACCCATCCACCAATATAAAGAAGAACAATTGACACAAGCTACGGCAGCGATTAGAAATGGCATGAAAATTAGAGAAGCTAGTTGAGTTTTTATGGTTCCGCTAGGGACGTTACAGGATCGACTATATTTAAGGGTGTCAGATTTAAAAATGGAACCCGATTAAGTTTTGACGAAACAACAAGAAACTGCATTAAAAGACTGGTGTGTTGCTTAAGCCAAATGTGGCTTCCCGTTAAAATGTAACGATCTTCTCACACCGTCCACAATATTATTTCTGAAGACAAACGAACCCGTTTGTAAATAATAGACCAGGGAAAAAATGGCACCAATCATTTCGGAGACGAAATCCCGAGTTTAGTGAGAGGACACCTGAAAATATATCCACTGGTCGAGCCACTGTAACTGAAGAAGGTATTCGGAAGTGCTTTTCTTTTCTGTACTAACGAAGTATTTAAAAGATAGAAATGTAATTAATATTTTGACCGACCCTGACCGAATATTTGAGTAGTTATACCGAAATTGAGGTGATAAAGTGTTTGTACAAAAACGCCGCCATGTCAGTCCGTTTCCAGGATCTGGACTCGCAACCGATCCAACTGCAGCGTGGAGTGAGACAAAGAGATGTCATATCTCCCAAATTGTTCGCTGCTGCGTTGGAAGATGTCTTCAAGCTCCTGGACTAGAAAGGACTTGGTATCAACAACAACGGGGAGTACATCACTAATCTACGTTTTGCAGATGATATCGTGGTCATAGCGGAGAACTTGGAAGACTTGAGCAAAATGCTCAACGACCTCAGTACAGCTTCCCAACAAGTGGGTCTTATCACCATTATAAAACCTTGCACAATATTACAAACTAAACCAATAAAAAACATTAAAATTACATACTAATTATTCACCAATCGTCGATTACATTTAACCTATTCTTGCCGACGGCAGTTTTAGGCTGTGCCGCTTCTTGTCCCATTTCTTTCTATGGAAATTTTGGCAACTTTGAGGCAAAACCACTCCAGATACGGCTTGGAGTATTTATCCGCCATAAGGTCGGCAATGGTCATTTCCGTCAACTCTTTTCCTTTACTTCCAAGTCGTATCTGTCGTGGTTGTGCCTCGGACATTCGAAGATAAGGTACTAGATGGACCAGTGTGTGTTGCCAGTGATGAATTACGACCTGAAACGTGGTCGCTCACAATGCGCCTCATACGAAGGCTCAGTTTGACATAAAGCTCGATGGAAAGAGCTATGCTCGGAGTTTCTCTGCGCGATAGAAAAAGAAATGAGGAGATCCGCAGAAAAACCAAAGTGACCGAAATAGCTCTTCGAGTCGCTAAAATTAAGTGGCAGTGGGCGGGGCACATTGCTCGTAGAACCGATTGCCGATGGGGCAGTAAGGTTCTGGAGTGGCGGCCACGTACCGGAAAATGTAGCGTAGGGAGGCCCCCAACAAGGTGGACCGATGACCTGATGAAGGTCGCAGGAAGCCGATGGGGGAGGCCTTTATCCAGCAGCTCTATAGGCTGAAGAAGAAGAAGAAAGAAGATACCCAAATTAATGACCTGAAAAATATTTTTTTGTGTTGCCCTGCATTCAAAATGCTCTGAATTTGCTGGGGATATACATATAATTATGAAAATATATGTAATAAAACATTTCTATGCCAAATATGCAAAAATAAGTGAGAGGCTGACTATAGGGTAAGACATGGCTGACTTGTGGAGAAATGAGGCTGAGTACTGGGGAAAAGTGCCCTTATGTGTTTATTGTTAATTTTTTCCATAGTAATAATAAAAGTTTAATATTTTGTTAATTTGTTCAGAACATTTAATATATAAATTTTCGACAAAAAGAGATTGTTTTTATGTATACTGTTTAATATTTAAAATACAAATAAATCATAATTAATATCTCGCGCTAAAAGGCTGACTATTGGGTCTTTTACTTTTTGTTTATTTTTTATTTATTTAAAAAGGGTTTTAATCTTTATAAATTACTCCACCCTCATTTTTACAAAAAGTAAAAGAATTTAAACTAAGTCCCAGGGATAGCGATGTAAACTTCTATGACAGACAGAGTTCTTAAAACTACTAACATAATTATGGCTTTCTTTGGGACTCGATATTACGGTGTAAAAACACTTTTAAAAGAAAACTGAGCAATTCACTATCAATGACGTATACATAATAACCTTTCAATGACGTCTTTCGACGGTAAATTGCGGATGTTACGAAGTGTTCAGCGCAGTCTTAGGAAACTACCTTTAGTAGAAGAAACCCGTAAACAAGATATTAAGCAAATAAACATGCAATGCCAAGTTATTCATAAAAGTACTTGCCTTATACTTCTAGTAATAGATCCTGAATGATGAATGCGAATGAATTCGTTGCTTGTGGTAGCGATGTGGAAATAAGACTGTTTTTCGTTAACAAAGAAGGTGTCTGGTACCCATATGTTTCTAATAAATTCTGAGCCGACGGATAGTGTCTCCACACCCGTCCTTTTTTTGTAAGCGAGCCTGGGGTCGGTCCAAAACTGCCTGAAGTAGAAATCCAGGGTGAAATCCTGAAACATTTTCCATTGTTGTAGGAAATAATAGCAGCACTTGATTGACTTACAGTGGCACAACAATGGATGTAATCCGGCATTCGGGCTCGTTTGTAAGGCTGTCTGCCGCCCGCTTAAATGTTAATTTGTTTTAATGAATGCAACGAAACAAAACCTTATCGCCGAGGCACATTCATTGTCTGAGCATTTTGAACGTCAGCGAAATATCAACAAACAAACTTGGACAGAATTCCGAACTCGTATCGTTGAATTTAAATCAAAAATGTATCGGTAACATTGCCTGGCATTAATGTTAATAAATATGGAAATACCATGCATAGAGAACATCAGAATAAAATTGTTGAACTAGCAGGCAAAGTTCATTCAATTATGAATAGAGAGCGCGATTCCACCAAGTGTGCTCTTGAAGAAATACGTAAATATAACAGTGTTAAAAGATCGCCAAAATTTATATCGTGAAAAATAATAGTCTGTATTATACCCTATCAATTGGCGATTACATGCATATAAATTGGATTGAGCCTGGAGATTGGAGTTAGCCATTATATCATATAACATTTTTAACTGCAATGAGATGTAGTAATTGGAAAATTTTACCAGCTCTGCTGGTCTGTAAAAATCTCATCTTGAAAGTGAACTATTAAGCACACTCCGCACTCACTACATATACGTTTTCAGGCAAATCCTGACTATTATCAAAAAAACCGAATGTCATTTGAAGCAACACTGCCAATGCTTTCAGTATGTGATAATTTTATAGATAATGTAAATAAAAAGTACAATATCATAATTGGCTTGTATCCTTAAAAAATAATTTAATGTCCATCAGATAGATTTATAAAAAATATTGAACACGTATTTTTTATTTTTTCTTTCATTCAAATACTTAGGAAGATATATTGATTTGAAATGTAGCATTACGTCACGCCGTGGTACAAAATATACTACGGCGTGTCGTAATTAGCCCCCACTCCGTAACTATACGCTATATGTTAGTAGTTTTTTTGTAATTACGACAAAATAAAAAACATGGGTCCTATTTTTTTATTATCTATTTGATGGACTAATTTTTTTTTTTAATTTTCATAGCTTGGATATGTATCCAAGCTATTAATGTTATTTTATCAATATTAGTAAATTACATGTCTTTCATGGACTACTTTTCAGACCTTCGTTGAATGAGTCCACATGCATACGCGGTCCGGAGAGGGTCAACAAGTCGCTTTCCCAAGTTTGTAACTTTTTAACAAAAATCTTTTTAGTGGTAAATAAATCAGCCTATAACAACCTTCTCGGTGTTAGGCCATAACATCGGCCGCCGACAGAAGTTACCACCCCCCAGATAAAGCCTTGCCGCCAAGCGATTTGTCGTGTTCTGGCATGATGTCTGGTGAAGCCGTACGGAGGACGGGTCTGAGCAGTTGTGTTGCGATGTGTGCCGGGTACGATGCGCCATATGTTGTTGTGTTGGGAGTTTGGTCGTGGAGGGTCTTCAAATCAATCTCCCTTTGGCGCAGCATCATTGGTCGTGTTGTTGGGTATAACATTGCATCACCTCGCTCAACTGCCGTCTTCCTTCCTATTTGCTTAGTTTTTCTGTGTGAAAAGGCTCTAAATAAACTAGCGTGCTTTACCATCAACGATCGCATCACTGCTTACCATCAGGCGGGATTGCGGTCATGCTCTAGTTTAATATTATTAAAAAAAAAAATACATTTCCGCTGCTATGAATCAAAACTACTCTTAGTGAAATTGAGGTGGCTGTGATCTGCCACCCGAGTCCAGTGTATGTTGGCAAATTATTAATTTCACATAGCAATTCTATCATCATCATCATCTCAGCCTTAAGGGCCTTACTCTCATTTAGGAACGTAAAATGGTCACTTTAGGAAGCTAATTTCTAATTAACGGCTTGGTTTTGAGATTTGAAAACAATATATCTTGTCTATTGATTCATGTACAACATTTACTAAATAATGATTTTAGGACTTTACCTTTTGCCTTAAAAAAATATTTACCAAAACGCTATTTTTGGCTAATATTCGTTATTACTTCTAAACGGCATTGATGTGTGGAAATATTTTTACACTGAAAAATTCGTGGTTAGAGGTACTACTGATATGCCACAGCGTATTTATGTCAGTCGCATCCGTAGCTTTTTCAGCTTTGGAGTCTGGGGTCCGCTTACCAGTCTAATTGCTGATTTTGGCTAAACTTCGATATTTTCCGTGAAGCGAGTGCCGTCTGACCTCCACAACCCGAAGGCATTGCAGTTAGACCAATTGTTAGACTTTTGAGGGCTCCAACAACCCGTAACGACTGTCACTAGATGTTCGTATGGCAACCGGAAACAACGGCTTAACGTGCTTTCCGAGGCTCGACCAGACTGGTGCAAATATTCATATTCATGCATACAAATATTTGCAATGTGCGGGGATAGAACCCGCGCCTCCTTGCGCAACGGTCGCGTTCGCTACCGCTACGCCACGGAGGCTGTCCACATAGCAATTCTATAACAAGATTAAACTAAGAGTTGAAGGCCCGCGCTTCTAATTTTGTCTACGACTGTATGCTCCTGTGCGCTGCATCCTCTTCATACTCGATAATTTATTTATTAACGTTTGTTTTAGATCAGTATAAATAATATTTTAAGTGTATATTTTGTTTAGTGTTAATAATTAATTACGACAAATTCCGACTGTAGCAACGTCGGAAATAGTGACAGTCAACCTTCCTCATCACTCGACCTGATGAGCCCCCATTGCTCCCAGCCACGCTTCTTTATTTTATTTTATTTTTAATATTTATAAACTAGCGCTTGACCACATTCCCGCCTGATGGCAAGTAGTGATGCGATCGTTGATGGTAAAGCGCGCTAGTTTATTAAGAACCTATTCACTCAGATTGAGCGAATAGGAAGGAAGACGGCAGTTGAGCGAGGTGATGCAATGTTAAACCCAACAACACGACCAAGGACGCCAAAGGGAGATTGATCTGCAGACCATCCACGACCAAACTCCCAACACAACAATATTTGGCGCATCGTACCCGGCACACATCGCAACACAACTGCTCAGACCCGTCCTCCGTACGAAGACAAACCGGGATTAAGGATACACTGTGGCAAGGTCCACTAACCCCATGGGGTACTTTTATGGCCCCCACCCACACCCCCAACTTCAACAACTCCAGAAGAAACATTGTGAATTAAAAAACCAACCTCAGTGTTAAAGAGTTCCCTGAAACTTACCTACAATAAAAAAAAAACATTGATAACCAAAATTAAGGATAACTACAATAATTCAACTCTTATTTTGGATCCAAAATTACCTGTTTTCTCTAAATCTAAATTAAGCGAAGGTCAGATCAGGGGAGCGACCAGGCTACTTTTCAGTAATGCTCAAAAACCCTTTATGCCCTGGAGAGTAAACATCCCGCGCCAGCGGATCGTCTCTTCTTACCTGACGTACCTTCCCTTTCCCCTTACATTTTCATTCAGATTCATCGCCTCTTAATGTTACTGTTCCTCAGCTGATCGCAGCCGTGAACTCCCAAGGGGTTCTGCCGGCGGCCTCGACGAACTAACTCTTCAGCATTTAAAAGATTTATTGAGTTCAGGGAAGGTGATGAATCGCTTAAGTTTGCGACTCTAATGAACTGATGCTGAACGGCAGTGTAAATGATGCCGTCGATGTCTTGTATGGGGCCAATTTATGCACCATGCGAAAGAGAAACGGCGGAATTCGTCCTATTGCCGTTAAGTGCATCCCTACAGGCAAACAGTAGCAAAAATATGTTGCTGGTAGTATATGGTTTTATACGAGTATGGCATTGCTACAGGTACCCATCAAAATTATTGTATAAAATGAACATTTTAAAATCTGCAATCAGATTCGGACAAGGTGATCCTCTCGGGCCAGTAATTTTCTGTTTGACTATCCATCCCAACCCATAATACAACAATTACATTCAATGCTGGTATGATGGATTCCTAAAGCAGCAATTCTAATCGATTGGCTTTGAGCTCAAAAACTCAGCATTTGTGACAATATTGACAGACAATTGGCGGTTCAGCCCGAAAACTGATACGGTCACCTAAGGTAGGCACTATGCTGAGTGACATCGTCAAGGTATACCTCGCTGTCAACGCAGTGAAGCAGTCAACTGTCTCGGACAGAATAGCCTCTGCGTTGTTTTCTAAGCACGATGGGCTGTGCTGGTACGGTTGCCATCCTACTTGATAATGCTGCCGGCATTTTGAGCACTTATTCAATTGATAGCGATGGTGACGAATTTTATGATGCCCAATGAGCTTTACTCTTATTATATTTTTTTTATACTTGTGTAAAATATGTATATAGATATTTTAGTGTCATCTTGTTTAATTTCAAATGCAACGTAATTGAAGACAAAAAATATACTTGTTATAAAAGTACACGTAGAAGTACGTTATGGAATATTGATAAGGCTTAGATAAATATATAATAAGTGATAGTCAAAATAGAATTCATTAATCTGAAAAGAAACATAAAATGGCAAAATAAAATATTAGGTGAAGGTTGCGGGTTTGTATCAATCGCTAGCATTAGTTTAAATTACAACTCACTTTACGCTGCCTTCACCTAAGTTACCAAGTTGAGATGGTAACAGAAACCCATTACTGTATCTAATTGTAGCCATACAATATCAATAGCTACTGCTACATGTACTTTTTAATGAACTATGACTAAGTAAGTACCTATATCTAGTATCCGGGTAGGGTCACGTCCTGAAGTGACTTTAAAAGTCCCTTGATTTGGTTTCCACTAGGGGTCATACACCCTGGTCTTAGTCTCATCTGCACTTTAGAACCGTGATCAAGGGTAAAGGCTTGGTTTACGAAATTTTAGGATATAGGTTTTAATACAATCCCACTTTACGTCAGTCAAATTAATATATAAGAACCATTAAGCACATCTGGACCTCACTACATGATTTTGGAATTAAATTAAAAGTAAACCTTGTAATATGAACATATAACATAACATAACATCATCCTGTATCTATAGTCAGTCTATAGTTTGCCAGTTATATTCATGTATCATGGAACTGGCACAAATCTACACTCCGGACTACTGCTAACAATTTATTGAGAGAAAAATCCAATGTCACATTTTTAAATTACAGGCTTGGTTTCCGTAAATAGTTCCTTTAGGTGGACCATTAACGAATGCAATAATATATTGCCTGATCTGGGATTCAATCCCAAAACCTTATGCTCAGCAATAGCGCTTACGAACATTAGACAAACAAAGCAAACTAACCCAAAAATCCTAAAGTAGTAATTTTGTACCCTACATTTGTTTTAAATTAAATAAAGCTGTCAGTCTTCGGGTTATTCTTTATCTGGACCCAACTGAACACTGACACAAAAATTAAACACAGTCATAGAAAGATTACTAAGAATAAGAAAAGACACCTCGGTTGCACATATGAGGTGTTGTTCACTTTTGAGTCACAACATATACCTACTCAAGAACATAAAAAGCTTATAATAACAACAATGGAAACAAATTACGACGGTTTCCAGCTTGGGGGATGCTTAATGGCAAGGTACATTTTAGTATGTCTTTTTGAAGACGCACCCAAAGCGGCACACCACCATAACTTAAACAAAAACGCTTGCAACAAGCTGCGCGCACAAGTTGTTGAATGAGATTCAAATAAAAAAACTAAAGTTAGTGGTGCGTCGCCATCCGAGTGATCGGCTCCATGACGCCGGCATGCTCGCAGCCTCGTGTCTGAGGCTGCTCGGTCGCAGCAACGTAGTGTGCGGCCGGAGCGACCGAGACAAGCGTGAGCTGACAGTGGCGAGTACCATGAGCACTTCGGAGACGGAGCTGATAGAGAGCACATACATGGTGACGCCCACCTCCACTGGCGGACCTGCAATCAAGCCCAATCGTGAGTCGCGCGCGCATCTCGCGCTGTGAAAACCAAACCAGAGGACGGTGACGTAACGCCCCGAGTCCCTCGATCGAACGTGGGCCGAACCGTTTAATCGACTATTTGTACAAAAAGGCCCAGATCGACCGAGGTCCGCTAACCTAAACAATGTACTGTCATTTTTCGTTTTTAAAATGACAAGCTACGTAAAAGTAGTTTTGCAGCGTTAAATACCATTTTCACTTCAGATAAGGAGCTGATGGAGAGCACGTACATGGTGACCCCCACATCCACTGGCGGTCCTGAAATAGTACATCAGTTACATAACCTGAAGCGACCCTGTCAAAAAGTATCCTTTCGCCAATACAATATCTTTTTATCGTTAGATTGAAAACGTAGGGTAAGGTTGCGTTAGATGCAACAGCGCCTAAATTATACAGCAATATCTGTTTATTTAATTGATGACCTGCTGATGCACCCCTTTATTCATACACGTTGATTAAAGTTAACTAGTGATTAGCGATTCATTAACCATACATTTTTGACCTTTTAACGTCACTTAACTTTAATCATCATATATAAATAAACACCAGAGTGTTTAAGAACTTTAATCATAAACGATGATTAAAGTTCTAATCTCTAATCACTAGTTAACTTTAAGCAACATTTATGTATGAGGGTCTATAAGTGTTAAATTTAGTCAAAGAGGGTAAACCTACTGTATTTCAACGCAGAAAAATATTTAAAAAAAAATAGTTTACTGTTTTCATTAAAATTATATGCACATCTGTAAGCTATTTCTAAAAAGTATAATACAATAAAGATAACTAACCAGGATAACTTATGGATGTAGATTGATATTATATAATTCAATCATGATTTAAGGAACCACATCGGACATATAAATCAAACCGAATATTTTGACCAAAATATGTCAGTGGTTACAAATTTGAAGTTTATTTAGTACCCATTGAGAATTAAATCGTCCCTTCAGAACAGAACATGATTTGACAGAAATAACAATATGAAATAATATACAATAAATAGTCAAATTAATAACGTATTGTTAGTAGAAGCAATAGATTAAATTACTCTAAAAACTACAGCAGGTTTCCCTTGGGGCGACGACATACGGAATCTTACCCTTTAGCAATCAGAATTATGCTGTCACATTTAGTGATTTAATCATCCAACCTGCCATAATCTGTCACTCATACTTCTATTGAGAGTTGAGTTGAGAACTTCGCATTGGTTAAACTGGATGAACGACTGGCAACATCTCTCAGTGCAAGTATCAGTGACAGATGATGGCATGTAGGAGGATTAACATAAAGACATTTTTCCCGAATAATCATTTTAATTAATACCCTCAGTCCCACAAAAGGTTTTTTAACACACTCGTAAAGTGACTTTCTTGGCACCGAATTTCTCACAGTACAGTGTAATTACCACACCTGATTTTCATTTTGCATGGACAAGATAGTACGTGAAAGTACTCGAGAAACAAATGTATTTTTATTGAATAGAGACTTAATGTCTTTTTACTTATAATTGTGATTATATGAACTAATAAATGAACTTTTTATTTCATCAAATTATTCGTTAACGCCAATAAATTATTGTTCACATAAGAAACATTTATCTGATTTCAAATATATTAAATTCGTCATAAAATCAGTGCCTGTCCTCCAAATAAAAAGAGGATTCTTGAAAAAGGTAATTCGCATGGCTTCTTATAATTTTTCCTCATAAGTTTGTTGAAAAACGTCATTTGCAGTCCGAGGTGAACATTTGCATCAAAATGCTATTAAGAGTTATGATGATGAGTTCTTTATATCCACACCGAGAACTAAATGAAGGTCCCCCGTCTCTCTTAAAAATCCGTGTAGGTAGTTTACCACACTGCAATCTGATGCAGTTGGATAAAATATAATAATTTTAGATGGGTTCTATATTTCCATTAGTATTTCACAATCCGCAAAGCTATGCAGATGAGCAAGAATATTATCATATTGAAAAATAGATCCAATTAAATAGCACAAACCTCCATAATTCGGCCTCACTCTTTTGTCGTAGCTTACACTTAGCGAATCCAAAATGGCTGAGATATTAACGTCACCAAACATTCCCCCTCCGCCCGCTCCGCTGAAAATAAAATAACAACAAATTTAGGTATATATTGAGACATGCACAAGAAAATAGGTATGTTTGCTAATTGTCAATGTTGTCCTTTCAAGATTTACAGGTTTTTATGGGTTTTTAAATACAGTGCCCAGGGAATAGGCACCACAGAAACCAAAGCAAATGAACACGAATGAAATAGGTGGCAAAAGAATGAAAATGTGTCAATAACATTTGGGGGATCGTGGAGATCCTTGGGGAAGCCTATGTCCAGTAGTGGACGTCTTTTGGCTAAAATGTTGTTGATGATGATTGAAAATGTAAAAACACTTGATTTTAATCGATTCATTGAAGTTTTTCTAGGCTTAAATATATCCATACAAATGTTTTTTTTTTTTTTGTTTTTAAAAACGTTGCCCTATACTAGGAATTTCTCCTGTGTAGTTTACAAACATATAAAGTCACATACACAAATAGCCAGACCCGGGACAACTAATTGTAGGCTATACAAATATTTGTTCGCAGTCGATTGCTCAGCCACTGCGTCAATCGTGTCGTCAAATATTATAACTACAAAAGAAACGCTGTCTGTCTGTTTCTCTTTGCACTTCTTAACACCTGAACGGTTTTTAATGGACTCGTGAAATAATTTCAAACATACCGGGATATACAGCTATATAAAAGCTAGTTAATAATCCTAAGTTACATAATATTAAAAATCGAAAGTTTTTTTTTTCTAACTAAAACTTAAATTTGGATGAAATTAGCACATGGCTAAAAAATGACCTGGGTTAGGACGCATAAGATACTTTTAACGTCGATAGATCGCACTATTGAGATCAAAAGCAGACAAGACTATACATATTCAGTTCAGGACGCGTTGTGCATACTTGCAAGCAGACACTTGCATGAATTCCCGATAGTATTTCTATCATTAGTACATGTGTTTAAACCAACACAAACTGTATTTCGAACTAACCTCGGGCGTTCAGCACCATTGCACCGTTTGATGAGGACGTATAATGAAATCCACTCTTGACTCTCACACCAACAACATCAATTCTAACGCCCTGGTTCAATTTCGCAAGCATCTTTTGCAACAACTTAGGTACAGATAGCTGACAGCCGACTTTTGTCTCAATTCCGTCACTTATGTTTGTTCCGAGTTTGTTTTAACTTATTTTGTTCATTTGATTGTATTTTCAAAAATTTACATTAAAAAAATGTTTTTATAATGATTTATTTGATTTTAGTATTATTATTTGTTTTTGTCGTTTTAATTCATTATTATCAACCCATAAGGCTAACTACATGTGTAAGTGTTGTGCACAACTATAATTGATAAGTTCACTGTAATACTTTATATTAAAGAATAATTTATGTTTATGTAAATTAATCGTTGAAGTACCATAATAATAAAAAAATAATAATAATGTGATAAATTCGCGTACCTTTATGAAAATACTCGTAAAAGAAAGATCTCGGAGTTAAAGAGCGAGTGGCTTTGTTTATATAGACCCAAAACAGTAAACTAAACAGGATATAATGCAGTAAGTAGACAGTATGTGAAATTCAAAGATAAAGGAAATTAACAGTTCCAATAATAGCAACTATAAGCTAGGACTTCTAGATACAAAAGCAGTTTTCTTCCGCTAGAGGATAAAGCTAATTGAATTTAGAACATCGCGTGGACTATCACGACCAAAAGTTGAGTTACAATCTCACAAAACTATGGCCAAGCAATACTAGTTGTAGTTACGATCTTCTTCTATAATAAAGTTTGATACACACTCCTACACTTTGACAACTTGCTGCGCGCTTGTTGATAGGTACTACTTACTAATTACAACGTTTACAGTAAATGTCCGAATGGCTAAGCGGTCCTCGCCGTGATTAGCATTCAAGGTGGTTCGAGTTCAAATCTAATAACTTACAAAAAAAATTTAAATGTTTATTGGTGAGTTAGGAATGCTGACAACAAAAATAAGATTTTTTTATATTAGAGTCATTATAAAAAGATGAGAGTAAATTTGAAGCAAAGTAAATCACTTGAAATATTCCACTACCTATTAGCTACAATAACTTAAATAATATTACTTAGCTATTGTTGGTTGGTGAACATATAGTTACGAGTTTGTGTAGTTTTTCTTTTTTAATCAATATGCAGTTTAATACATTACGAATGGACTCAATATATCTCAAACATCATATGAAACCGGCTTTTGTGTAAGTTGTTTTTATTATTATTTGGGAAAGGTGCAAACCAATCGCTTGTTGCAAGTGTGTAATAAAATTGTTATTCTTTTAGAGAAATACTGTAAGCCGTTGAATCAAGAGGTTGGAGGACGAGGGTAGCTTAAAGTGTCGAGAGAAGTGAAATGTAACGACAATATTTACCGTTCAATAAACCTTTAAATCGTGCGAAGAACGGAGGTAGCATTTGTGGTTTAAAAATAAACTGGCAAGAGTGGTGGAGACTTATTGAGCTAAACAAAAAAAAAAAAAAACAATTTATAACAATCACAGTGCAGAAGTGTCACTGCAATAGGACAGCACTAGTAACATGCTATTCACGCAAAAAAAAAAATGGAAATCTAAAAAGTACTGTTTTATATTCTATAGATTATTTTGTGATTGTACGAGTAATAATACTCAGGTTAAGCTTCAATCCACTTTTCTTTAAGAGAATGAATATTTAAGCTATAACCTAAAAATGTTTTTATTTTATAATTTTTACCATAACAATATCATAAATTTGTCAGGGATTTTGTTTCATTTATAAGTATTAGTATATCTACACCTACTAATATATAACTTTATAATATATGGCATTATAATATGTTTATCGTTTGTTATTATATTACATATATAGTAAACTAAAACATATAATAAAATTCGCTTAAATTATTGGCAAACATTTTTACTTTAAAATACAAATCAATTATCATAATTTTAAAATATATGAAACAACAAAAAGCTTTTGTCTTAATTAGGATTCGAACCCACAATCGCACGTATTTGATAGCACCATTGTTAAGTACGGCCGCTAACTTAAACTAAAGTAACAAAATTTTGCATTACTTTAAAGAAAGACGAACACTGCGACAAAAAAACGGTTTGCTAATATTGTTTTTCTTGTCTAGCATAAACTACATCTTTAATTCTTCATAGAGATACTACACTGCATGCGGTTGATTGGTTGGAATATAACACACAGGGATATAAAATAATGCGTTAGTGTGCGTGGCCGGTTTAGCGCAGGCGACAGTAGTCTTTAAGGTGGAAGGGGACTTCTACATGTGATAAAAAATTGTATGTGAATTGGGTTGTATCCTAAAAATAATTTAATGTCCATCAGATAGATTTATAAAAAATATTGAACACGTATTTTTTATTTTTTCTTTCATTCAAATACTTAGGAAGATATATTGATTTGAAATGTCGCATAACGTCACGCCGTGGTACAAAATATACCATGGCGTGACGTAATTAGCCCCCACTCCGTAACTTTAATACGCAATATCTCAGTAGTTTTTGGTAATTTCGACAAAATAAAAAATACGTGTCTGATTTTTTTTTTTATTATCTGTAAGACGGATTAATTATTTTTTTCATTTTCGTACCTTGGATACATCCCTATTCTAGACATGATTAAACCTATTTATCTCAATATTACCGTAGCCGTACGGAGGACGGGTCTAAGCAGTTGTATTGCGATGTGTGCCGGGTGCGATGCGCCAAATGTTAGTGTGTCGGGAGTTTGACCGTGGAGGGTCTAAAGAATAATCTCCCTCTGGCGCAGCACCGTTGGTCATGTTGTCGGGTTTAACATTGCATCACATCGCTCAACTGCTGTCGTCCTTCCTACTCACTAAGATTTTTAAGTGAATAGGCTTAATAAACTTGCGTGCTTTACCATCAACGATTGCATCACTGCCCACCATCAGGCGGGATTGCAGTCGAGCACTAGTTTATAATTATTAAAACAAAAAAGAAAAAAAAATATACCTCCATGGTGCCGAATTTATCATACAACATTTTTAATTTCTCTAAATTCAAAGTCGAAACGTCCTTGGTGCAGTTTTCTTAATTCGCCTTGCTCACGCCTTTGTCATTTGCACGTCATAATGTTGAAAACAATAAACTTGAAAACAAGCGACGAAGTCTATTTGACGCCAACAGAATTAACTGAAACTGTTAATAATGAGGAAATTAGCTTTCTCCCTCAACAAACATGAGAGAAGTATTTGAAACAATACCATATGTTTAACACGTGGCGACTAGCTAAAGAAGCTAAAATTTTCTTAGAAGATATTTCATTCTCATATTTTATTAAATTATTCTAGCCCACGAAATCAAGCACTCTATGGATTCCATATTCAATGCTTAAAATAACAATAAGGATGAATAAAGACATGCGTGGACGCATATCCTAAATTAGAGGCATTTTCAAACTAAGCCTCATTAACAATTTTGGCTCATCAACCAAAAACTGGTATGTATATTAACCAACTACTTAATGTAATACGTACTTAAATGTTGATAGGCATAACTAATATATTTTTTTTTTTACTAATTATAAACTAGCGCTTGACCGCAATCCCGCCTGATGGTAAGCAGTGATGCGATCGTTGATTGTAAAGCGCGCTAGTTTATTAAGAGCCTATTCACTCAGAAAAACTGAGCGAATAGGAAGGAAGACGGCAGTTGAGCGAGGTGATGCAATGTTAAACCCAACAACACGACCAACGATGCTGCGCCAAAGGGAGATTGATCTGAAGACCCTCCACGACCAAACTCCCAACACAACAACATTTGGCGCGTCCTATCCGGCACACATCGCAACACAACTGCCCAGACCCGTCCTCCGTACGGCTTCACCAGACATCATGCCGGAACACGACAAATCGCTTGGCGGCAAAGCTTTGTCTGGTGGGTGGTAACTTCTGCGGCTGATGTTATGGCCTACCACCGCTTAATTAATATGCAGAGTTACATAGTAATTTAATACATTTTCTTAATAATCTTTCTTTTTTTTTATAGTTTTCGTTACCTAATACAAACACAAATAGATTAGCGTAGTAGAGTAGGCGCGGGCCTGCAGGCGGTGAACAGTGGGCAGCTCGCCGCCCGGTAAGGATCAGGCCCGTGCCAACGGCGCGTTTTGTTTCACGCGCGCCTCAAAGAGATGTCAGCACATCGTGACGGGGTCCACGAAGACCGGGTCCGGGACCTGGGTCAGGGTTGCGGGTTGTTTAAAAGAAAAACCGTTGCCCTGGCGCATAGGCAAGTGAAAAAACACGGGTGGATTTTAGTCACTAAAAGTCTGACACGCCCTTACGCTCCGCCCAGAGCGGAAGAATTCATTTGCCGCTACTATGTCATTCAAAAGAAATACGTGACAAATGTTGAGAAATATCAGCCTAAAACTCCAATTTGTCGAATTATTGTACAATATCGCAACGAAAAGTGAAAAAGACAGCCGGAAAGTGAATAAAATAGGCAGTATTCCACGAGAACTAACAACTTCTCTTCAACTTCCCTAACCCCGTTAGAAAAGACGACCTGTGTACAAAACAGGTAATCTTTTCCGACGAACTTCAGCCACATTTTGAGCGGGTTCAGAAGCTGATTGAAGACATTTGACACCTACCAACCCGCGTTGGGCCCGCGTGGTAGACGTACGGCCCAGTCCCTCTCAGCGAGAGGAGGCCTGTGTCCCGGGATAGGGAACATTATAAGCCGTTTATTTTTTTTTATATATGCTCAGCTCCTATTGGTCGCAGCGTGATGTTTTTTTTTCTTTCTACAGTTTTTGACTTCGCACGGTTTGTGCATTTAGCCAATTTCACGTAATTATGAATTATTCAAGTGGAAAAAGACAGCCGCGTGACCCGTCTTACGAGTCTAAGTCATGATGTGGCCACTATGCTGCGATATTTCAATGTTCTTTATGAACTATTTACTAAATGCACTTTTTACTACATAAATCACGCACTTTTATTTAGTAAACAATACTATAAACAATTTTAAAAGTCCAATGAAAAACGAGCGTAACATCACGCTGGAGTTTTGGCGGGAAAGTCATCCCGCCAAAACTCCAGCGTGATGTTACATAGCCTAAAGCGGGACCAATGGCCTAGTGAAGGTCGCGGGAAGCCAATAGATGCGGGCAGCATAAGATCGGTCGTCATGGAAAGCCTTGGGGGAGGCCTTTGTCCAGCAGTAGACATCTATAGACTGAAGAAGAAAAAGAAGAACTTAGCAAAATTGGCTGATAAGATTATGGAAAACATGAGAACCGGAAAAGTGGCCGCTGTTGCATCCTTCACGCCGATACCAGACATATCAGATCAGTTAAGACAGGTGACTACGGAACTAAAATAGTAGCGTATCGAATTTAATGAGAGAAGAAGAAGGATCGAGAATAGAAGAGGAGCATGAAATCGGCAAAGGTCTAGGTTAGTCTCGGGAACAACCAAGAACTCCAGGAAGCCCCGGGTGGCTGTGCGGGTAGCACAGCATACAACCTTGTCAGAGGTTTACCCCGACAAGGTGAACCGACGACCTGGTGAAGGTCGCAGGAAACCGCTGGATGCGGGAGACGCAGGACCGGTTGTCGTGGAACTCCTTGGGGAAGGCCTATGTCCAGTAGTGGACGTCGTTCGGTTGAAATGATGAAATGATTGCAGTCTCCCTTGATGTCTCGAAGGCCTTCGACCGGGTATGGCACGCTGGCCATTTGAGTAAGCTTCCAGCGTACGGCATTTCCCCTGGCCTGACTGGCTGGGTAAAAGACTTCCTGACTGAACGGTCCCTCCGAGTCGTTGTCGACGGATGCTCATCTGAGCCCATATTGACTAATGCTGGTGTTTCTCAGGGGTCTGTTCTCTCTGCAACTCTGTTCCTGCTGCATATTAACGATCTGCTGATGCCCAGTATCTATGGGTATGCAGATGACAGCACAGTTGTGGAGAGATACGCCGGATGCTCGGGCTAGTAGGGAATCAATCCCGTCCGAAAGAGAGGCTATGGTAGAGCGAACGAATGTTGCACTACAGGCAGTCTCCAAATGGGGTAATGCCAATCTTGTAGCATTCAATGCCGCCAAAACGCAGGCGTGTCTTTTCACTGCCAAAAGGAGCCCGTTCAGCTTTTGGGAGTTGAGATTTCCTCGAACCTAAACTTTGGGCGGTTCATTGAGTTCAAGGCCAAGGTGGCTGCCAAGAAACTTGGCGTTATCGCAAAGGTCCGGCGGTACTTCACACCAGGGCAGCTTCTAATGTTGTACAAAGCACAGGTCCGTTCGTGTGTGGAGTACTGCAGCCACATTTGGGCTGGTGCTGCTAAGTGTCACCTGGCCACTTTGGATTCGGTGGAGAGGCGGGCGAATAGGCATGACCCTGACTTAATTCGAGACAGTCTCCAAAGCCTAGAGCACAGGCGTAGAGTAGCCAGCCTTTCGGTCTTCTATAGGATGCATTTTGGGGAGTGTGCGAAGGAATTGCATGATTTAATTCCCCTATCTCCGTTCTACCATCGGACGACCCGTCGTACGGCAAGTTTCCACCTTTACGTTATTAACACCATTACGATCCGGATGAAGCGTTTCGCCTCCTCCCTTATACCGCGTACATCGAGGGACTGGAACAGTTTGCCAGCGACGGTGTTTCCGTCGGACTACAATTTGAGTGTCTTCAAGACTAGAGTGAATAGGCTCTTAGTAAACTAGTGCGCTTTACCAACAACGACTGCGTCACTGCTTACCATCAGGGGGGATTGTGGTCAAGCGCTAGTTTATAATTTTAATAAAAAAAATAAAAAATACTGATGATGATTTATCTGATACATATTCAGATAAATATTTATGATTGCAGACATAAATCATTGTACTTGTTGCAGACAGTCAATTTATCTCATACTACAATTAAATCATTCGTTGATCATAAATTTATCCTAAATTGGTATGGTATAACCAACTTTAAAAATGATATTGTACTAAAACACCTACATTACTGCGATTATATTTTTAAATATTCCTTTATGCCGTCAATATCTGTGTGATTCTGTAAGCATTTCAACGCGAAAACTTTGGTGAAGTGAGATGTCACTCTAACTAATGCTATTGACAACTCACTCTAAGCTCAACTTTTTTTTTTTGTTCCGGTGTTGACTTCCCCATGTCCCTCGCCCTTGAACCCATTCATGGTGGCCGGAAAAGGGCGTTGTCCACCCTTCCCCTGCGCCCGGTGCGTCTTCTGCGGCCCGGGTAGGGAGTTGAGATCTCCCTCTCACATTCCTCAGCTTTCTTCTGTGACATCACGTCCTCACAGAAGGACACCACCACGTCCCACGACTCTGCGCTACCGACCATCCTCCGCACAACTGCCGGTAGCGTCAGGTCGCCTGCTATTTCATCTGTGAGGTGACGGCGCTGCTTCACCCAAGCTACATACTCGGCGAGAGTGTGTTTCGCCGTGTCCTCCCCGCACTGGACGCAGTGGTGGCACCGAGTGTCCGGCTCCCTGTATATGCGGCACAGATACTTGCCAACCCGGGCCAGTCGTCGAGTACTGGCCGGATCGCCTCGACGGTAGCGGTCGATGCACGACGCGGGGACTGTAGGGGGCAGAAACTTTTACCGCCAGTCTGCCACCAGGACCTGACGGAGCTCCTCTCGTCGTAGCTCGATCTGCTGCTGCACCGGACTGGAGCCCTGTACCCACTCTTCACTCTAAGTTCACCTCATCTAACTTTTCACTGTGAGATTTTTACAAAATCAATGGGCTGGACTCAAGACAAAATAATCTAATGAGTCCAACTCAATGGATTCTACTAAGTAGTACGTAGGTAGGTCTATCCAATGATTCTGTTACCCGATCTCAACGTTGCAATAATTTTGTGTTTTTAGAATGATACTCACGTTCAAAGGAATAGATACTACAAATAGAAGGGAGCGTTTAAATTCTCAGAATTACTTGCACATATAAACCCACATTTAAAGCAAGTTAATATGACAAAGGAATAAGCACGCAAACTAAATTCGCTCCCTAATGAACTCTAATAGATTGGAATGACCATCTATTTCTACCTACAAACGAATCACTCTAATAGGTTGCAATGAAAACAAATCAATGAATCAACTCAAAGTCCGTTGCTATCTAATATTCTCTATAAATAGCGTCACTACACGCGGTACGTCATTTAGTTCACGTAGGTCTAGGTGAAATACATAACATAAATATAACGTTTTGTATTCGCGTTGCAGTTTTTATAGAATCGTATTGAACAATAGCACAGATAACAGACACATGGCACTTGTCACCATAGAATAGATGTGGTGTATTTATAAACTTGTAGATAACATTATCGTGGGAATGTTATTGTGTGAGCGTTTGAGTTATTACGTTACAATACCTACTAGATGCATTGTGTTACAATGATGTTAGCTATACAATATGTAAAGAAAACCCTGTCCAATCCGTGAGGGTATTGTTAGGTATCGATAACTGATTCTACTAACGCCCACAAAGACGGCTAAACTTAAAAAAAAACCCCCTAAAAAAAAATATTATTTCGCAAAAAGAGGTAACTTAGTACATGTGCGATAGGTAATCCATAAGCGGGCGACGAGGGGCAGGTCACGCGGCACATGGTCGCATCGCTTATAATAATACGGTCAAAATAGTGTTGTCACTTTTTAAAAATAACTAAATTTCGGGGAAGTTCAATTTATTCGCGGGAAATAAAAATCTAAATTCATTAGTATTGTTACTATGATAATTACGTAAAATTTTATATTATATGTGTTTACCTAACCTTTATTATCTTTATAGGTTGGACAGGGTTTTCTTTACATATTGTATAATGTGCAAGTTTGAAGTGATTCTACCGTAAGGCATGCAAAATGAGATCGATTAAAATCAAAATTGATATTGAAATTTTAAAAAAAAATGTGATTAATGTAATATTATTAAAATTGGAAAATACAGACTAATTATTTATGGTCGTTACTGCAAAAAATATTTATATTCCTATAGAAGATAGGTACAAGTTCTAATGAATCTGTGTCGCCTCTGTATATTTTTAACCTAAAAATATTACGAAAATAAATTAGGATATTATAAAAACAGACTCAGTTTTCAATACAATGGCTGAACTAAGTATTTAATAAAGATTTTCCTAAGGAACAACATCATAATACACTTTAATTAAGATCTGTTATCAGCCATTTATACAAATACGTTAGAAATGTAAGTCGATAACGTGTTCCGGGGACACTGGGTGGCAGCATGACTAGTATCTGTAGATAACAACTACTGGCAGCGGCAGGAAACGACTCCACAGCGATCCACTTCCTACAACTATGACCTATTAGCCTCCCGCATCGAGCATGCCAATATCGAGTTACGTAATAAAAAAAAAGATGGCGCGTAACGGAAAATTGTGACGCGTAACCGAAAAATGTGACGGTATTTTTTTTCCAACGCCGATAAAGAAGTTTCACTTCAAAAATATTTTAAATTAAATTCTTCTGCCAACATCGATTCTCGATAGGAAATATTGTATTTTGACTTATGAATATTGAATCTATGCTAAACAATAAACCAGAAATACGGTTGATGTTAATTAATTATATGTTATTTACTCTCACATCGCGTTTCGATTTATTATGAAATTAATGTTAATTCCGACAGATTTCATCCTCGTCGAATTGTAATAAAACTAGGAATTTTTTGTGAAACATGTTACTCCTTTACAGGCAAATGTTAAAAAAATAATAAGTATCTTATGATTTCGTCATAACAGCCTATTTATCCACCCGGATATTACTAAGCTAATTTACCCGGATACATTTTAATCAATGCAAAAGGTGTATTATGTGCACAAAAATCAATGCTGAGGTATAATTACGAAATTTTAAACATAGGATTATAATGGTGTCCGTCTTGTTTACATAAGTAACAATAACTTCTGTACCTTTCTGGTATTATTATAAACGATATGTACCGTTTAATTTAGTCACAGTCACTAAACATAGGCAGTCCTACTAAATTAGGTTAAATTAGAACAGTAACCAACAACCAAGGTACACCCAAGTGGATCGACGTAACTAGACTAGACCTGACACAAAAAGACGACGCAATTAGGATTTTAGGAATTATGAAATTTTAAACATAGGATTATAATGGTGTCCGTCTTGTTTACATAAGTAACAATAACTTCTGTACCTTTCTGGTATTATTATAAACGATATGTACCGTTTAATTTAGTCACAGTCACTAAACATACGCAGTCCTACTAAATTAGGTTAGATTAAAACAGTAACCAACAACCAAGGTACACCCAAGTGGATCGACGTAACTAGACTAGACCTGACACAAAAAGACGACGCAATTAGGATTTTAGGAAAACCTACCTTTTGTTAAATAATGCCCGCACATCATCCAGAAATAATCTCAACGTGAATAGCGTATTCCTCTTAAGAAAGAAAGTGTTCATTATCGTGAATATTCCTAAAAAAAACGTTTTATAAAGCGATACTAATGAATTTTTTAACTTCATTGAGAGTCAATATTTCATTAAAAGAAAGCTGTGCTCGGGCCAAGTATCAATCGAAAACCAAAGGAAGAGGCTCTCGATAGAGGCACCTTCAGTCAATGGGTCATTATGATGGCTCTACGCCACAACTCTTAGTAGCCTTGTTTTAAATCTTCGGCCCATTTAAAAAAAAAAGTTTTGTGAGCAGCCTTTATTTCGAGTAGGTATTTCTTTAACGAAGTGTGTTATTTTGTGTCTAAAACCTGCTTTTTGATTCTTTAAAAATCTCGTCGCCAATAATATCAATCGCTTAGCATTTGTTCAAATGATATCTCCCTCGCCGGTCAGTTTTGAAAATACGTGCAACAAAACTGTTTTTTCTAAAAACCATTTTTAAAATGTTTTGTTTATCAGTATTGAAGATAAATCTCAAATTAGACCAATAAATTTCAAAGAATAAAATATTTTATTTAAAATTTCTTTTGTAGGAAAATAATGGTCATTTGAGACATTGTTAAAGATACAGACAAAAGTACCGAAAAATGTGGTAGGTACTTACTTCCGAAGGCCGTGCTACATATCATTTAGATGGAATATTTTATTTTATTGTGACGAAATTCTCATGATCGGCTCGTTCTCGGAAGAAGGAAAACTGATATGTCGGACTCCTACCGAAAACCGGCCGATAGCGGACGCCATCACCATGATTGCAAGTTCTTCAATTAAGGCGCGCTTACTCCGTGCCACCTCTTTAAGCCTGACTACTCGAGCGACGACACGTCCCCAATTACTTCGCCCGTAGGCTCCTTCGTATGGTGGCCGGAGGTCGTTCAACGCCCTTCGACGCCCGGCTGCTCTTCTGGTGCGGATGGAATAAAAAAATGGAATTTCTCTCCCTCTCCGCCACTTCCTTTGCATGCATCACCTCTTCGCAAAAAGAGGTCACAGCCACGCTGCTTCGCTTCAGACCATGACGGACTGAGCCACGGCCGGCAGTGAGAGAGCACCGGAAGGTTTTTTTTCCTTTGAAACTATGGTAATTACATATTTGTATATCACTCACATACGGTTTTAAACAGCAAGTTAGAGACCGCCCAGAACGCTCAGTGTTGTTTGGTTCGGAACCACAATTAAGTGAACCCGATTCGCTCTTGGACGGTTTTATTTTATGAAAGCGAAGTGCACTATTTTAGAAGTACAGTACTCAGTAGGATAATTGTATTAACTAACTAACATTAGATAAAGTAGTAGCAGCAATGGGTTTCATTTTGACAGTTCAAGGTATTTTTATTTCCTTATCCAAATCAAAAGTGTATAATAATTCACAAAAAGTGGATAATGATGTCTATGACAATGTTATGAATGAAGGTTTGGAAAATGCTGAAATAATCCTCGGATATTATTAAAGTATTAGTGGTATTTATGACATAAGTCAAGAATGGTAAACATTTATAACTGTTGTACTAAATCCATTTTCACAAAAGTAAAAAAAAAACAGTAACAGCGTGTGTTACTTTAAGATAAACAAAGTGGAAATTAATATTTATGTTTTCAGTATTATTACAGTTGAATATATCAATTTAGGAGAAATCTGCATTATTAGTAACAGATTCAGATCAAATTATAGTACCAGTACTAGGTTGATACACTTTGTGGTTGATTCACAATAGAGCTACGTATCGATGTCAAAGCTGTCAATGGCATCAAAGCAATCCATGCCGTCAAAGCGAAACACAATCCTGTTTAGTTCCGCTTATCTGTACCTGAACAATAGGTAGGTAAATCTCACCTGTCCGACCGTGGCTTATTTACCCGGGGTCATGGAAGACCAACTACGCCTGTCTAGAGATTAAGTTGCCAACTGCCAATCCTTTTATCTAATATTATATTATTTCTTAGTTGGCTACTTGCACTATCCTGAACCCCTTAAAATAAGTTAATTTCTTTGTTTGTAATAGTTATTTAGGTTCCGCCGGTACTAAAAGCCAAAATGTGCTTGGTTTCGCTTAATTTTTACATCGGCGACTTTCGGAACCTATTTGAACCTTATTGATAAAATATGAAAAGAACAGACACAACTATCATTTTATCTTTTGACGTTATTCTATATCTAATATGTTTAGCTACTGAAATCTCTATTTCATTTAAAAAAATAAGTAAACCTTTGTAAACGATTCGATTGGGGAGAACCTGTGCCTAACATATTGACGAACTTTCGCTTTCGATTCGCTAGAAATCCATCTACAACTTACCTTGAAATACTGATGCCGGGACCGCTACTGCATTTATTGTAAAGAACCAACAAAACGATAGGTTTAGGCTGATGTGAATATTTAATGGTGAATAAAGCTCGGAGTGCATCCTAATTATCACCCAAGTCACAACTAAATATGACGTAACCGCCTATATCACCACCGCGTAAAAACACAGTACCAGTATTAATAGCCTATAAATTTAACAAATACCAATGTATACCATTTACATATATGAATATGATGTGGCCTGAAATGTTATCTACTCTGGCTTGCTATTTGAGCCTCTGTTTACGTAGTTACTAAGGAATATAATAATAATATGCCTTTGTATCTTAGGATTTTCGGTAGATTTAAAATTTAATATTTTGTTGGCTAATTTTATGTATTAATGCGCTTTTATTTACCTGTATATGTATATGATTATGGACGTAGGCGTACTTACCGGAAAGTTTTTACCGGATTTTTAAATTAAGCGGTCGGGAATCGTTTCTTGTGCCACATTTAACCGTTCTGCCATTCGTAGAGTTTGGATTTGGTCTTCGTCCCATAACTCCTACAATTTCGCGTCCAGAAACTTTTTTGGTCTACCTAAACGTCTACTGTCTTTTAAATAAAAATCCCATCTTTTAAATTTTCCAAGCTACGTCTCATACGTTTTTACACTTCGAGCATGCCCTCCATAAATTTCTACCAGGAAACGATGACTTTCAATGGCCTTTTTTTCTCTTGATGAAATAAGAAAAGCAACGCATGCCGCAAATGACACTACTATTTACTCAGAATGTTAATGAGTAGTTTTTGAAGCTTAATGGCAGTAGAAATAAATGACATTAATAATATTAATAATAAAAGAAGGATTAACCCACCTACTCCATAAATTAGGTAGCACCGCGGAACCCAAAAATTATAGGGCGATCACCTGTTTACCGACGGTCTATAAAGTTCTTACATCCATTTTGAAAGCTAAAATTAACACGCATATTGATAGCAACTTCATCATGTCTGCCTCTCAAAATGGACGAGGGAACGGGTCCCGCGGTACTAAGGAGCTACTCCTTATTGATATGGCCATTAGCCAACAGGTTCGTCGTTCCCGAAAGGATCTGTCGACATGTTGGATAGATTATAAGAAGGCCTATGACTGGGTGCCACATACATGAGTGTGCTAGAGTTGTATAAAGTAGATGCAACTCTGCGCACCTTCCTGATGACATGTATGGTCCGATGGAGAACGGTCCTTCACTATCCAGGATGTCGAAATATTCAGAGGAATAGCGAACAAATAAAGATCGAGCGAGGTAAATTTCAGGGCGATAGTCCTGAGTCCACTTTGGTTTTGCTTGGCCTTGAATCCTCTAAGCATATTGCTGGAAGATTCAGGTCTCGGCTATAGGTTGAGGAGAGGTGGTCAGGTTATATCACACCTCCTCTACATGGATGAACTAAAACTATTTGTTCCCAACGATTTGCAACTAAGGGAGCTACTGAAAATTACCGAAACTATCAGTAGCGCCATCGGGATGGAATTCGGTGTGGACAAATGTGCGGTCATGCATGTACAGCGAGGAGAGATCGTGGAATCCGTGGGACCCCAACTCACTGGTTCCATATACCTTAGAGCCCTCTCCGCATCTGAAACCTATAAGTATTTGGGTATGTCGGAAGCGTTGGGTATCAATGTTACTGACATGAAACAATCGTTGAAGGAACGCTTCTTTGGCCGCCTGAAAAAAGTACTTAATAGTCTTCTATCAGGCGGAACAAGCGGACAAGGTGCGCTTCAACGGTTGGGTTATGCCGGTTTTGATGTACTATTTCGGCATACTCATATGGACTCAGACCGAACTTGACACCCTAGATCAGAGGGTCCGTACGTTGCTGACTGCAAATCGATTGCATCACCCACGGTCATCGGTTATGAGACTTTATATCCCGCGAAAATGTGGAGGTCGAGGCGGCACCCCACTCTCCTTGGCTAAAGAGAACTGGCGCAAACCATTAGTGCTTAAAACTAACGATCGCATGGAGGTATGGCAGAGCAAGGAGCTTCACGGACGCTTTTTCCGAGCCCTACACGTGCTCGATGTAGATTTTAAGCATCCGTAGCCTGGCTACGTTTCGGTAACCTTTTTGGGGAAACCAAAGGTTTTATCTGTGCAATTATGGACGAAATTATGATGACGAACAATTACCGGAGATTCATTGTGAAAGACGGCACAGTTGACATCTGGCGGGCATGTCATCGGCCGGGAGAATCAATCAGACATATTATTTCCGGGTGTTCTCGTCTAGCTAACGGAGAGTACTTGCATAGACACAACCTTGTAGAAAGAATAATTCACCAGCAACTTGTTCTTAAATAAACCTTGTGGAATCGGAGGTGCCGTACTATACGTAAATGCCCGACCCAGTTCTCGAAAATGGCCATATCACATTGTACTGGGATCAATCCATCATCATTGACAGGACTATTGTTGCTAATAAGCCTGATAAAGTGCTGGTGGATCGATCAGAGCGGCGTGCAATGATTGTTGACAGAACCATCCCCCATGATGAGAATCTCGTGAAAGCCGAGAAAGATAAACAAATCAAGTATCTTGACTTGGCTAACGAGGTTGTCGACATGTGGAAGATGGATTCAGCAATCATTGTACCGATAGTCGTGACAGCCAATGGCTTAATAGCCAAGAGCCTCGACCAACACCTCAGGAGGCTCTCGTTAGGCAGCTGGATCAAAGGCTTGATTCAGATAGCTGTACTTCTGAACACTACTCGCATTGTCAGGAAGTTCCTCTCTCTGGAGCCCTGACCGCCGGTAGCTTGGACCCTGTTCCCGATACCGGTGGGCTACTATTTTTTTATTTTTAAATGTTTTATATATATTTTTTATGTAGAAATATTTAAAAATGTAATTTATATGTATACAAAATAAAATAAAGGAATAATAATATTTATTTATTTTTACACCACAATATTCATATAAAATAAAAACAATGTTGTCCAGTTATGGGCTTGTAGAAACATATTGTGGGAGACTGGTGCCTAAGCTAAGGCGAAGCCTGTATTTCAGGCCACCAGGAGTCCACCCCAGATATACATTTTTATTATAGCTTCCCGTATACTACAACTACAGAGTGGTTTTAATTTTACTTATAGGAAGGAGTTTTTGTAGGGTGTGGGAGGGTGAGTGCGTGCGGTGTGTGTGTGAGTATAAGTGTGAGTGAAGAAAAACCATGCATTGCATGTTGTATGTGCGTGTGGTAACGTATATATAGATTACCGGTAAGACAATGTTGTGACTATTTTGAGATAGATAGTAGATTTTCGGAAGTATCGTAGCCAAGAGTCGTTAGCCATCCATTGAGCTTTTTGTTACTGAGGTGTTTTGTGCGTGGAAAGATATTGTGAATTTCGTTAAATTATTTTATTCCATACTGACGGCTAGCGGCATCTGTCAGTAAAACCGGTAAAAAATTTCCGGTACACCTGGTACATGTTGACGGTAGGATAGCCCAGAGAGTCCCTGAGCGAACATAATTTGCAAGGCGTGAAGTTGATAGCTAAGTAGGTGTGGCATAATAAGAGAACACCAAAAATATATTTCTTAAGTTTCGGATACTGAGCCCGTGTCAGATTTTTCTGATTTCATCAAAAGGGTTATAAATAACCTTGATTACCGTTGATCGTGTGCAGCATAACTCATGACTTAAATAGACCAATCAGATGAAATATTATGGATTTTTACTAATGTTCTTAGACTTTGAAACTCTCCTTCAATATAAATATCTAACGGATTGATGGCCTTTAGGCAAATATGCGTGACGATGGTTTATTGTTCAACATAACTAAACAAAAGACTGCATTTCATTTTCCTTCCAAATGGAATTCATAGGAATTCCCATGATTAACCATTTTAATTTTGGATCACATGTATTAACACCTAATGTATACTTTCTATAAGACAGGCATTTATTTATAGTACAAACTCCTTGCGATTGTTTTGCTATTGTGAAATAATTGTATAGTTTCTCTGTAAACATTGAATCGATCTTGATTTTATTAAGAACCTTTAAGCAAAGTGTGATAAGTATTTGACAAAATAATACAGTAAAAAAAACAGTTAAAAACCTAAAATAATGGTTTTAAACTAAGCACAAAATCTATTGAACTAGTCCGATGGTTTTAGACTTCAAGTCCGAAGCTGTGGCAAGACAGTGCATCCTTACCCAAACCATTAATTCCATCCGCTGAAGATCCGCCAAGTACATGTGTGTGAAATGTAAGGTGTCTAAAATCTGAATATTACTTATTTCTATTTGTGTGTTACACGTTGAAGTTGATGGCAGTTTTCAAAAGGATTGTAAAATGATCCCTTTAGCCACTACAGGCGATACACTTCTCATTTGTGTGAAGAAATCATTCACTTGTAGAAATACCATACAAGGATACGACATTAACACACAAGTATGTATACGGTTTATCATTGTCGTTTTAGGGCACGCTTTAATTTTATATTAATGTTATTATTTATTTACAGTTTTCTCAATCGCCTCTTGAAACAACCTATACTTTAAGGCGGTTTTAAAATAACGAACAATTTTATGTTGATTATAATTTGTGAACACTGGCCACTAGACCTACTCGTGTCTTAAATTAATGTCGCCAGTGTACATTAAATTCTGCGGCTTTAACTATTTCATTACGGCTTTTACTATTTTTATTAGACAACTAGAAGTATATTCTAAACCAGAAACAATTAAAACTTGTTTTGAACTTTAAGTAACTAAATTATTTTCTCTTCTTCTTCTCTTTTGTCTTGCAAATAAATAGAAACTATATACAAAATACATCCCCATGCTCATATTAATGTAAGAAGGTAATGTTTTATCAAATAGTCTTAAAACAGTCATTTGCTACTTAAAGCTGTAAGATAAGTTGTAAAGTTCACGCATATATTATTCTACTTATAAAGTAACAAAATTTAAAAAAAACACCTGATACACCACGAGCTTTCGTTAATTATTTCAAAATTTGACTGAGACCCACACCGATTATCTGAAAAACATTCCCATTTTATAGGATCGCTAACGTACCAAAACGACGATCGTATCGTCATAATAGGGATGTATCCAAGGTATGAAAATCAAAAAAAATAATTAGTCGGTCTTTTAGATAATAAAAAAAATTAAGACCCGTATTTTTTATTTGGTCGTAATTTCCAAAAACTACTGAGATATAGCGAAATAAAGTTACAGAGTGGGGGCTAATTACGTCACGCCGTTCTATATTTTGCACCACGGCGTGACGTCATGCGACGTTTCAAATCAATATATCTTCCTAAGTATTTGAATGAAAGAAAAAATAAAAAATACGTGTTCAATATTTTTATAAATCTATCTGACGGACATTAAATAATTTTTTAGGATACAAGCCAATTGATATTTAAAAAAAAAAACATTGAATTGTTTGAATTGTTAAAGACGGAAAGCCATACTTACTAAAATTAACGAAAACCTTAACTATGTATCTTCGACTAGTTCATATTATAAAACTTTCCAAGGTTTCATTGTAACTACGAATCTTTGCGCTCGACATCTTTACGGATATCGACCTCAATTCTCAGCGATAGTAAGTTTTGTTAAATAAGCTTCAAAACTTCTACTTGGGCTACCAGCTACAAGTTAACTAGGTTACATAAAAGACCGTGATATGCAAATTTATTTTTAATACAGTCTTGAATGTTATCTATTCGTTTATAATTTATTTATTCACTAATAATTACTACAAAACCACATATAACATAGTAACTATATAATACAGTATTTTTCTCGGGGGTAGGCCATAACATCGGCCGCCGGCAGAAGTTACCACCCACCAGACAAAGCCTTGCCGCCAAGCGATTTGTCGTGTTCCGGCATGATGTCTGGTGAAGCCGTACGGAGGACGGGTCTGAGCAGTTGTGTTGCGATGTGTGCCGGGTTCGATGCGCCTAATGTTGTTGTGTTGTTGTTGTGTTGGGAGTTTGGTCGTGGAGGGTCTTCAGATTAATCTCCCGTTGGCGCAGCATCGTTTTTTTTTTTTTTTTTGTCGCTGGGGATAATGTCAATTACGCATCCCCACCCGTCGGGGGACGGGAGGGGTATGTGGGACTCCCCGGGAGAGAGCCTCCCGGTATACCCACTAAAAACCCCAGCGCTACTCCGGCATCGCCATAGTAGCGGGGGAGTGGGAAACTAGGGGAGCCTGAGCTACCTCTCCCCCGCCGGCGAACCCCACCTAGTGAGGCGGGCCCTCATTTGCCCCTCTTAAAGAGGGTTACGAGAGAGTTAGAGTGTACGAGTGGTTAATGAGAGTTACGTGTACCTGGGACAAACTATCCAGTTAGGAAGGTCCAACTTCGAGAAAGAGGTCAATCGTCGAATCCAACTTGGCTGGGCTTTCGGGAAGCTACGAAGAATCTTCTCGTCCGAAATACCGCAGTGTCTCAAGACAAAAGTCTTCGACCAGTGTGTGTTGCCAGTGATGACTTATGGAATTGAGACGTGGTCGCTAACAATGGGCCTTATGAGAAGGCTCAAAGTCATTCAAAGGGCAATGGAGAGGGCTATGCTTGGGGTTTCACTGCGCGATCGAATCAGGAATGAGGAGATCCGCAGAAGAACGAGAGTAACCGACATAGCCCGAAGAATTGTAACACTAAAGTGGCAGTGGGCTGGACACATTGCCCGTAGGACCGATGCCCGATGGGGCAGACGGGTTCTCGAGTGGCGACCACGCACCGCAAGACCGTAGCGTGGGTAGGCCCCCGATAAGGTGGACCGACGACCTGATGAAGGTCGCGGGAAACCGCTGGATACGGGAGGCGCAGAACCGGTCGTCGTGGAGAACCTTGGGGGAGGCCTATGTCCAGCAGTGGACGTCTTTCGGCTGAAATGATGATGATGATGATGAAAGAGGGGCCGTGGCTCCCGCGTGGTGAGCGGTGCAAGGCGGGCGCGGGCACCCCCGTGCCTCACGCCCGCCGCTCACCTCAGGGAGGGAGAAAGCGGGCAAAGTCCCGCCTTCTCCTACCCCTACACCGCCTACGGAGCGCTGGAGCGAGGGGATCCTCCTCTCGCTCCCGCTCCGCGGCCTCCTTCTGCGACATCACGACCTCGCAGAAGGAGGCCATCGCCGCCCAGGCCCCCTCGCTCCCCACCATCGTTCTGACGACGGCGGGCAGCGAGAGGTCCCCTCCTACCGCCGCGACAAGATCGCGGCGCGGCATGGCCCACGACGGGCACACCGCGAGGGTGTGTTCCGCCGTGTCCTCCGCCGCGCCGCAACCGTGGCACGACGGCGTCTCCTCTCGTCCTATCCGGTGCAGGTACGTGCCGAAGCAGCCGTGACCGGAGAGTACCTGCACCAGACGGAACGAGAGGAACCCGTGACGCCTGTCGAGCCAGTCCTTCAGGACCGGCCCGATGGCGTCGTGGGTACGGCGGCCGAACACCGTGGAGGCGAGGTCCCGCGTCCAATGCTGGACGATGGCGTCCCTCGCCTCGCGGCGGACGGCCTCCCTCACTTCTGGGGCCGGACGCTCGCCCAGCGCCCTGCGCCCCACCATCCACTCGTACACTCTGGCGAGCACCCAGGCCTCGAGCTCCCAAGGCGGGGTGCTCGCCAGAGCGCATGCCGAAGCGAAGCCTACCGTCCGGTAGGCCCGCGCTGCCCGCTGGGGAAACATTGCATCACCTCGTTCAACTGCCGTCTTCCTTCCTATTCGCTCAGTTTTTTCTGAGTGAATAGGCTTTTAATAAACTAGCGCGCTTTACCATCAGGCGGGATTGCGGTCAAGCGCTAGTTTATAATTATTAAAAAAAAAAAAAACATACGCTGCAAAACAGTAGCTTCAGCAACCGAACTAGGTAATACCAAAAATAGATATTTAAATAATTAATCTCCGGTTTGATTTTTATGAATACTAAAATTGCTTCATTCCATTTTAAATTACCAATTGCTCAAGCCTGAACTGATTAGAGACTTTAAAAGAAACACACACCCCTTATTGATGTGCCTGCTGTGCCGTCCGATGGTGTCATTAATAAGAATTAAATTCTGTGAACATTAACATTCACAAAATAACTCTTACCTTGGCAAAAAAGACAGGATCTTTATGCGACTTTTATCTCTCAAAAATATGAATATCATATAAAATATCACTAAAAATGAGTTCCTTTATATCTACTACCAAAGAGACCTTACAGCCTTACGTAAGTACGAAGAAGAGACCTATGTTTGAATAGAAATCGATTTAAAGCTCCACTGAATACGTATACAGAAAAACTGATGTTCCCACTCAATATCTTTCATTCTACTTTGATATTGGTTAACAGTTTAGCTATCAAAGTTAGTAACAATATTAATTTAAGCCCTACTTATTAAGAACTTCAGCAAACCTCATTTTCTCGAAACGTAAGTGCATATTCGTTAGGGGGTGTAGGAATTAACTAACACCCCCTCGACATTTGCAAGATTAAGAGGGAGAGCGTCAGCATATAATCAAGAAAGTGCATCGTAGCGCATAACTCGAAAGCATGTTGGAGAAATCTGTAGGAAGAAATTGAGTAAGATACTTTTGATTTATTTTTCCTTAATGTAAATTTATTTCTTCTTTGATGTTTATATTCAGATTATGTTTTGATTAAATAAAAAAAAATGGTGAACAATAACTTGTTCACCATTTTTTTTTATCCAGTCAGTTTTTTTTATAAAGAGTCATTTTTCTGTCAAATTGATTGAAGTTGATCGAGACATGAAGAAGTTTTGTTTTTCATGTTATAAACTGGTGCTACACCGCGATCCTGACTGATGGTAAGCACTGATGCATTCATTGATGGTAAGTCGCACTAGCTTATTATGATATGAGCACTTACATTATAATCATATATAAACACATTTAGTGATTTTAGCTTAAATCTGGACCAAAGATTATCTACAGTAAAATACGGAATTTGTGGTTTAATTTGATACAGCGCACCGTATTGTTAATTAGCACAGCTCCAATCGAACTAATCCATGCAATTAATACCGATGCATTAATTGCATGTCTGGCGATGCTGGTAGAATAGTAAATACGAGTACCTACCGAAACGTAGAATCCTTTGTGAAGTCGTGTATTTCCACAAGACGAAAGTTATCGATGCTAACGGAAAATTGACCCAATTAAAATAGCGAGTCATAATACCTTAGTACTCGATTTTACTATTAAAACATTTTTTACTTTTTATTTAACAACAATAATCTATTAAAATTGCTAACATGAGTCTTATAAGTTTCCACGAAGAAGGTTGTTAAGCCTAAGGCACCAAGCCAATCCGTAGAAGTACAGTATCATATAGACTGGTTCTCTAACCACCCCGACAGAAAGCCCATCTTAGCATTTCCTTGGTAGCACAGGATCTAGAGTCAGCACGCAGAGCTCTAAGGAAGGGAATTATCGACAAAAATATCTATCTTGATGTAGCTAGGACAGTTCTCTTTTATTACGCTAGAACTATGAAGTCAAGGCCATATAATTGGACAACCCGGATCCGGGATCAGTCCTCTGGACCTAATTTATGTCTAATCTGAATCACACTGGAACTTGAAACCATAACAGTTGTGAAGTCTGAAGATGACAGATGGATGGCCGGATTTGTACTAGCCATATATAGATTAGCCAAGGCATCAGTGCAAGAATACAAACAACAAATTGCTGCGAGGGTTTCAGTTCAATTGAAGGCCATTAAAGGCACAGCTCCTGAGATAACTGATGTTGTAGACATGTATAAGAGCTGGCTAGGGGACAAGGGATACAATACCCTTGTGGCAATCTAAGACATGTACTTCAATAAGTTCCAACTTCATCCAATGTCCAACCTCCGTATTGGTACAACTGGTTCCTGCTTCAGGGATTGTGCAGCATTGATATCATATGGCTACATTATTGACCTTCTAGGTATGTTAACAGTCAACCGATGTTACGGACTGGGTCTTTCTAGGGGCATATCGGAAACGATATCGACTGTATAATGACTTCAGATGACGAATTATATTAGATAGCTATTCTTATTTTCCTTACCATGTTGACCTTGGTCTTGTTACCAAATCCGCATTTCCTGCAACCGCTAATCCTCATTTCTTTGAGTACCCAATGTGTACCCAACATTATCGGTGGCCTTATGAAAGCCCCTAGGTCATTAAATGCACGCCATATCAGCGACTCTAGGGCATTGGACATTTTTGCAAATGCCGCCCTGTGTTGCATTCGCATACTCTCATACATTTGCATTTACAAAAGTGTACACAGAAACAGGGAAAGAGTTGACGGACCATGATGATGAAGTTGGATCCGATGATGAAATGGATGGAAATGATGCTGATGAAGCAAGCAAAATCATCAAATCCAGAGATCCATCTGCATGGTACACTTTGATCAAGTCTACTGATAGCTAGTTACCTGATAAGGACAAAAACTTCATTGTCCGCTCTATCTCCGCTTCTTCAGATATTAGAGAGGGAAAAATTTAAGAACACATTAAAAGATTATCCTCAGTAAATGCAAACAAATAATTGTTTAATAATTAGTTAGTTCTTTAAGGCTGTCTTTCTTTCGTTTTTATTTAACGGGCATTTTTTATTTTTTGCGTCAGGCTTACAGCAAATTTCTCGGTGGTAGGCCATAACATCGGCCGCCGGCAGAAGTTACCACCCCCCAGACAAAGCCTTGCCGCCAAGCGATTTGTCGTGTTCCGGCATGATGTCTGGTGAAGCCGTACTGAGGACGGGTCTGGGCAGTTGTGTTGCGATGTGCGCCGGGTACGATGCGGCTAATGTTGTTGTGTTGGGAGTTTGCTCGTGGAGGGTCTTCAGATCAATCTCTCTTTGGCGCAGCATCGTTGGGCGTGTTGTTGGGTTTAACATTGCATCACCTCGCTCAACTGCCGCCTTCCTTCCTATTCGCTCAGTTTTTGAGTGAATAGGCTCTTAATAAACTAGCGTGCTTTACCAGGATTTATTTAGGCAGGATTGCGGTCAAGCGCTAGTTTAGAATTATCAAAAAAAAAAGGTATTTTTTTTCTTACAGTTTTTTGTATGGTTAATAAGATATGTGTTATATCATCAATAGAACTGTATAAAAATAATTATAAACTGGCCAATTACATGTCAAATCACGCTAATCCGTATCCAATACAGCCATATATTTGTTGACACCACTATGATCCGAACGAAGCGTTTCGCCTCGTTTTTTATAACACGTACATCGAGGAACTGGAACAATTTGCCAGAGGCGGTGTTTCCGTCTGACTACAATTTAAGTGTTTTCAAGGCTAGAGTGAATAGGCTCTCAATCAACTAGCTCGCTTTATCATCATTACTCAGTCAGACAGTACACCGGAGTTGTGTGACTTCGCTTTAGTGATTCACCTAGTGAACATACAGGCGCATCTTAAAGTTTTAGATATGCAAAATTCACAACCAGATTACCTAGAACCTTGCTCAGCACAATCCACATTAGAACGGTTTGTGTTACGTCATGTTATCTCGCTCTTTTACCACCCGAGGCCTAGTTGTGTGGCGTCAAACGTACGTGCACGTGTGCTCTGGCGGTATAAGACACATGCAAGTCGAATTTAAACAGTGAGTTGACTAGAACTTTTTTTATTATTATTATGAACTTGATTGCTGGACCACAACCAAATCTGATGGTTAACAGTAATGCAATCGTTAACGATTGCATTACTGTTAGATAACATGACGTAACACAAACCGTTCTAATGTGGATTGTGCTGAGCAAGGTTCTAGGTTGTGAATTTTGCATATCTAAAACTTTAAGATGCGCCTGTATGTTCACTAGGTGAATCACAAAAGCGGAGTCACACAACTCCGGTGTACTGTCTGACTGAGTAATGACAATAACATGCTACTGGGTGACAGCGCCGGAGTCCGGGAGTCCCGCATGTTGTGAGAACAACGTGCGATGATGCCGCGTGGCATCCATTCATGAGCTTACAGAGAGCCTGTTGGTAAACACGGTCTTGATCTTAACGCTTATACGGAACAACGTTTACGTAATTCCATATGCATATACCAACATCTATGAAGGCATTGACATGGTATCTGAATTCAATACACATGCCAAGTCGATGACAACAAGAGGCAACAACACGATAACGATAACAGATGGCAAGTCTCTTCAAAGTCTAGTCTCCTATTATGTATACTTGCTTGTCGTTCGATGAGTAAGTGTCTTGTGTCATTGTCTCGTCTACACTATGTTTTATAAAGTAATTACTAAAACGGAATTTGGTTTTCTTCTACAGTAGATATTGATAATAATGCAAGTTTTGTTTTGAGTTTCCAAAATATGTTTTTTACCTACAGGCTACACGCAGTAGGTACATGAGTACTATTAGAATGAACCCAGGTCACCTGCGGTGCCTCACGTTCGTTTACGGCTTGGCGTTTTAAGCGCATTGAAAAGCGCGAGAGAAAAGCATAAATGCGCAGTCGAGTAAAAATAAATATTGTGAAAGTAATTAAACCGTTAAATGTCTGTCGCAACAAAACAGGTAATTTAATCATTCTTAAATTGCCCACCAACCATTTGCACCATGCAAATGAAACATTTTACACGCTATTTAGTTGGTAGTGCGTATGAACTCACAACTAACCACACATAATTAGTTCAGTTTTAAGTTTGCGTCAAAATGCTGGAACTTATTTTTCAGGAATTTGTTTCTACAGTCTCAAGTAAGAAGTTCAGAAGCGAACATTGAGAAGGTTGTCGGTGCGGCGAGCGCGCGACCACAGACAAGACTCAAAGTCATGCCAAACCTAGTTTTGTTTAGGTAATCTTTCTGTGTCTATAGGTTTACTTTATTTAGATAACGCTTATAGGTATGTTCTGGCTCACGTTTTATTCTGCTACAGAATTTAAAATACTTAAATCTAAAATTGTTTGAGTATGTTGAAAATAAGTTTGGTAATCTTAAAACTCCTCTAATAACGTTGAACTTTTGACCACTTCACCTTTTTTCTCATTATTTTCTCGGGGTAAATTTCTATCTTAAAACACGTATGAAATAAGACATTGCCATGTTTCAGAAAGTAGTAAATATTTGTAAACCCAAACACTGTTAATAAAAACTAATAAATTATGTGGCCTTCAGTGGTTAAGTGGCGAGGCATCAATTAATATTGATACGAAATATTCTACCGTAATGTCATTGCCAGCTATTTTAATCGTCAGTCTAGTTAATTCTAAATAGTAAACAAAAATAGTTACAAAATTATGATAAAACTTTACCAGTTAAACTACGATACGGTTTATAACAAAACCCGCCACACTTTTCCCACCCACTGCAACTCCTGAAAGCCAGAATCAACAGTGGAGACCGCCAGAAAAACGCCGAGCAATGAAGCTCGACGAGTCCCGGAGAAACGATTCAACTGTCTTGGGTCCCGCAACGAAATTAATCAGAAAAGAATAGCGGAGGAGTAAGAAAAAAGATATTTTTTTCCACTTCCCTCCATAACAAGAAGGAGACAGAACAGAACTAGGCCAATCAGCACAAAGGGACATTATTGCAACTGGGAGAAGCCTAGATTGCCAAACAGCACGAAATAAAATTTGATTAAGTTAATGGGTCCTAAGTAGGTATTAGCTGTTACAATTGATTCCAATAATAGGTATGGCAAAAGCGCCTGAACGCACGGAAATTGGTTCTAGTTTCTACAAGGTCCGTATAATAAACGACTCCGGATGTAACTTGTACACTATCCAACATAATATTGCGTTCATTCTGCCAAAGAACACACTCCCACAAGATGTGATGGGCGGACTGTTCAAATTCACAGTTTGATGTAGAACACTGACACAAAGGCGAAGGAACAAGTTTAAAAGAATACAGTTTATAAGAGTAAAAGTTTAATATTCATTTTAATTACATTAGCCGTTGCCCACGACTTCGTTTGCGAACCAGGACAAAAAAATAGCCTTAGTCCTAACCCGAGTCAATCATCACAGTGAAATGAAATCGTTTATTAAGCAAGTAGGATCACTGATCACTTTTACACGTCATATGTTTTTTTTTATGAAGCTGGCATTTCCTAACTGACTACCTCTGAGAATAAATAGTCGAAACAAACTCAGGGATCATCGTCCTTTTTCAAGTCCAGACATTAAAAATGAAAATGTTTACAATAATTTACGTTATAATTACGCATATTGCTTAATAACAATGCTTAAGCTTGTTGTAAAAGTGTATACTCGTAGGTACATTGACCCATGAACGAGTTGCCTACTCTGTGGAGACGAGTGTGATGTACAGCAAGATTGTGTTTGTTCCTCGTATTTACATTATAAACATCGCTTATTTTCTTAAAATTAGATATATTTTTATGTACATAAAAAAGATTTTCAAATATATATTGTGAAGCTACAGTCAGAATGTTCACCTCCCTGAATTTTTCTCTAAGAGAAGCTCTAGGACCAAGGTTGTGAATGGCTCGAACAGCCCTTTTCTGTAAAACAAAGAAATCCGTTAAACCGTTTTGGTGTAGAAGCAAGACAGAGCTACTTTAGCATTAGTAGTTTGGATTTATTATTTATTTTGACGACACGGTTGGTGTAGTATCTGATCAGTTTGACTGCTGCGCTGCGTATTGCGGGTTCGACCCCCGCACGGAATAAATATTTGTATGACCTACAAGTAGTTGTTCCGAGTCTGGCCGTTTGTGTATGTGAGTTTATATGTTTGTAAACGCACCCACGATACAGGAGTAATTCCTAGAGTGGGGCAAAAATACATACATACGAAATTGTGTCTGGTAAATATTGCAGAAGCAGTAACTTTCTGATTTATTCTATTAATCTAATATATAAAATTCTCGTGTCACGGTGTTCGGCTTTAAACTCCTCCGAAACGGCTCGACCGATTTTGATGAATTTTTTTGTGCTTAACCGGTATCTATGAGAATCGGCCAACATCTATTTTTCATCCCCCTAAATGTTAGGGGTAGTCCACCCCTAATTTTTTTTTTTACCGTACGTACCTATAAACAATACTTGAACTTAATATTAGATTTTTTTTTAATAATTATAAACTAGCACTTGACCGCAATCCCGCCTGATGGTAAGCAGTGACGCGATCGTTGATGGTAGAGCGCGCTAGTTTATTAAGAGCCTATTCACTCAGAAAAAACTGAGCGAATAGGAAGGAAGACGGCAGTTGAGCGAGGTGATGCAATGTTAAACCCAACACGACCAACGATGCTGCTCCAAAGGGAGATTGATCTGAAGACCCTCCACGACCAAACTCCCAACACAACAACATTAGGCGCATCGTACCCGGCACTGCTCAGACCCGTCCTCCATACGGCTTCATCAGACATTATGCCGGAATACGACAAATGGATTGGCGGCAAGGTTTACCTAGTAATAAATTATGATTAATTTATACGAACCTATTTGGTAAAAGTATCCTCTGTATTGCTCTAGGCTTTTAATTATCTGTCACTATTAACAGTACAATATAATATGTCGGAAGCAATATTGAGGATAGTTTTTGTCCTAAAACGAAAGTATTTCCACGGGACAAGCAACATATCACATCTTAGGAATATCTCATTTGATTATTCAAATATTATTTAGTGTATCATTTTAATTATGCACCTTATTTTACAGACCGATCAGCTATACCACATTATTTTTTGTTAATACAATACCTGAATATAGTTTGTTCAGAATAAGCAACTGAATCGATTCCAATCATTTTTACACCATGTTATATTTTTCACAAATACATTTAGAAATTATTACGGTATGGTTATTGAGCGCGCTACACAGCTTACGCGTGCGCATGCCCGCGCTCAGCTGACGCCACAGGTAAATGCACCCGACACACACAGGCAAATGGCAAAAAACGGAACCCATATAGATTCGTCATGTCTGTCCGTCTGTCCGTCTGAAATGAAATGAAATCGTTTATTAAGCAAGTAGGATCACCGATCACTTTTACACGTCATATGTCTTTTTTTTTCAATTTTTTTTTTTTTTAACTTGATGAATCCGGCATTTCCTAACTGACTACCTCTGAGAAGAAACAGCCGAAACAAACTCAGGGATCATCGTCTTTTTAAAGTCCAGACATTAAAAATGAAAATGTTTACAATAATTAATAATTAATATATAAATAAGTTTAAATAAATAATAGTCTGTATGTCACAACCATTTTTTTCGGAAACTATAAGAGCTATACTGTTGAAACTTGGTAGGTAGATGTATTCTGTAAACTGCATTAAGATTGTGATGCAAAAATAAAAAATAATAATAAATATTGGGAGCTCCCCATACTTCGAACTGAAAGTCAAAAAAAATTTTTTCATCACTCACATTCATGTGGGGTATCTATGGATAGGTATTCAAAAATGATATTGAGGTTTCTAAAATTTTTTTTTTTTTTCTAAACCGAGTAACTTGAGTGACAGACGCTTCCAAAGTGGAAAAAAGTTGCCCCTACTTTAACTTCTAAAATAAGAAAATGAAAAATCTAAAAAAAAAACATATGATGTACATTACTATAAAAACAACCAACGAAAATTGTTTTGAACGAGATCTAGTACGTAGTTTTTTTTAATACCTCGTAAGTCGTAAACCGCTTATTATCGCGTAATCTTTCATACAAATAAATCCTTTAATTTCATAAATCAATGGTACGGAATCCTTTGTGCGTGAGTCCGACACGCACTTGGCCGGTTTTCATTATATCTTTTTGAAATTTTGTACATAGATTCATTACTTAAAAATACTGGACACTTGTTTCGGGTTTCGCAAAGACAAAAAACAATGTTGTGTATGTGGAGATTCTCATATAATGTGAGTCTGATCATATCTCCATTCATTACAAACACATTACCGAAAATAACCTAAACATTCTAGAACAAAAATAAACGATAAAAATGTAAATAAAACACTGCATAGGTAAAATTTAACAATAACTCCTTAACAAGGACTGAAGGTTTCTACTGTTTATGTCTTTATTCTCCAACAATTATACCTTGATCTACTTTTTTAATTGTAACTGAAAAATCGCCATCAAAAATTGGGACTTTAAAATAAACTTTCGCAAGTGAAAAATGTTTTATAATTAATTAAATAAGAATTTAAATTTGAACACAAAATTTGTAAGCAGCAGGCACTACAAGTTGATATCCGCAAGTAAGTTTTCTAATCCATTTGCTTACATTTTCAGCGGATACTTTGGGAAAACATATGTATTTAAGGGATTATGTTAGAGTAGATAAACTTCTTTTTTACATGATAACAAGATCTACCTTTAGTTCTAGACTTAACCTTTAAGTCAGTATTGGTATTTCGAACTTTATTGAGGTTAAGTCAAAGTTCTTAATACAAAATCACTTTTGTATTAAGAACTTAATACCGAACTAAGCTTTTTGTTTTTGTTGGGATGGGAAATCATCAAATAACTTCTCCCGTTCTGGGCGGAGCGGAAGGACGTGTCAGACTTTTACTGACTAAACCCACCCGTGTTTCTTCACTTGTCTGTGCCACGGCCAGGGCCACGGTATCTATACTGAACTAAGCTGTAATTTTAATACAAAGAACTGCATTTCTATAATGGTTAGATGAGTAATTCAATAATTATTTCGGTGGTTTGAACCTGACCTAATTAAAATTCAAGTTTTGTAATAAGGGAAAAAATGTCAAATGCAGTTAATAATTTTAAAACAAAAGTTGATCACGGCATTGATAGTTGAATAGCATAAGTCAAACCAAGCATGTCTTTAATTTTAACCTAAAAAAAATTGTAGCATTTTCTTGGGATGTTGTTTCAGGTGCTAGCAGGCTTTTGAAATCTTGAGGCTAAGATAAACCACCAGGAACAACAAAAAACATGATTAAAAACAAACAAAACATCTTTTCATTGTGAAATTGTAATTAGTCAACGTATTAAGTTTAGATCAGATCAAGTAAAAGTAGTTATTAGATATACCTGAGAGGCATATATCATACTTTATATATATATCAGTGGCGAAGAGTCCATACAAGCCGATTCCCACCGGGTTACCTTTCAAAAATCAGTTCCATATTCATACAAAAGTATTTACATTCTATTTCATTAACAAAGTATTATTAATCAAATGCCGGCGCGATTTACAATAGCAATCGCAATTTTTAGCAATACCCTAAGTATCACATTTCATTTTATAGTCGTAAATTAATCAGCGCTTCAATTTTTCGTAATTCTTTTCGTAGTTCTCTTGAAGGAAGCCGTCGAATTTCAGCTTACCTATGTCAACGGTTTACTATGCCGCGAAAAGAGAGAGCGTGTCAGACCATCTCTTTCTAATTCTCGCTAACCGTCGCGGTAAAACTTGATAAATATAAGCCGCCCGCGAGCGGCTTGTATTTCTCTCCTCTCCTCTATTAGAAAGAGACAGAAACCACGCTACTACGAGATAGCGTTCTATACCTATGGTGCGTGAGTTTTTCGTTTGTTTTTAATATTTGTGTTATTTAAACTGTGACGGATTCTGTAAGGTAATTTAATCGCAGATTTGGTTAAATACTGTTAATTTTGTTTGTTATTATGGCTTTAATTCATATAGAGTGCTGTTACTGTTAATTCGTCTTTGAAAGACGCATTTTCTCAAGTTTCGACTCTTTGCAGTTTAATTCTGACCCTCCCCATTTCAGTAGCTTCAGCTGAGCGGTCATTTTCTGCTTTAAAACGCATTCACACGTATGTGCGAAACTGCCAAAAAGAGCAGAGATTGTCCGATTTGGCTATCATGTCAATTGAAAAAAATTTGCTTAATAAAATTAAAAGTAATCCGAATTTTTATAACAACATTTTAGCTCATTTTGTTAAAAAAAAACAGACGCATTGCATTAGAATATAAATAACGTTGTGATTGTGTATAATTTGCTTTATTTTTGCTTAATATTTTTGTTGGTTTTGGATCGGTGTCTGTGTGGTTCGGTTTTTAACACTTTATTATTTTTATAATTTTTTATTTTATTTTTTCTTGACTCTTATTCCCTAACAATAGGTACTTAACTTAGTACTTACTAACAAGCATGCATGTGTGGTATAGAGATGCACGTCGAAAAAGGCTTTTCACAAAGCCGCTTTTATCATACTTGAAAGACATTGTTATCAAATCATCAGTCCTTTTTTGTAAGGTGAAGGTGGGGCTTTTCATATTATTCTTATCTGAAGACCTCCTCCAAGATATCCTGCAGTAGGTAAGTGTTTAAGTGTTTATTTTTTTGGACCGGCTTCCCTTTGTCAAAATTTCACCCTTCGCCACTGATATATATATATATATATATTATAAACTAGCGCTTGACCGCAGTCCCACCTGATGGGAAGCAGTGATGCGATCGTTGATGGTAAAGCGCGCTAGTTTATTAAGAGCCTATTCACTCTAGCCTTGAAGACACTCAAATTGTAGTCCGACGGAAACGCGGTATAAAAGAAGAAGCGAAACGCTTCGTCCGGATCGTAGTAGTGTTAACAACGTAAGGGTGGAAAGTCGCCGTACGGCGGGTCATCCGATGATGGAACGGAGATGGGGGAAATAAATCATGCAATTCCCTTGCACACTCACTAGAATGCATCCTATAGAAGACCGAAAGGCTGGCTATTTTACGCCATAGATATCGGGCATCAGCAGATCGTTAATATGCAGCAGGAATAGAGTTGCAGAGAAAACAGACCCCTGAGGAATTGGTCGACATGGGCTCCGATGAGCATCCGTCGACAACAACTCGGAGGGACCGCTCAGTCAGGAAATCTTTTACCCAGTCAGACAGGCCAGCGGAAATGCCGTACGCTGGAAGCTTACTCAAAAGGCAAATTATTGTTGGAAGGAATACATGTGTATAATAAAAAAGCGCCTTCTTACATCTAACGATAGTGAAAGGTCGCTATCGTAGTAAGTTAAAATACATTTCAATATATTTTATGCTCACATTTCATTTTCTTGTTAAACAAGCAAACGATGATCCGACAAGTTGTTTGTTTTCTTGACTGTCGGTGCATTCTATCGAGAGAGCTTTTGTTCAAAATATGAGCTCCACTAAATTATAATGCAGTACTACCACATTCACTTTCATTTAACGGAGAGTGAAAGCGTGTTGTGTAAGCGAATGTTATATCAACATGAAATCAAGGTTACTACTGAGCGCAATAATTTATTTACGTTTCGAAGTAAAACGGTAATGTACGATATATTTAGGTATACGGGGAAAATAGTTACGGTGAAAATGTAACTCTGCAGCATCAAACAATCACTTTCGAATTAAAGCTTGAGTTGGTTAATTGTTAACTTTTGTTGCTAGCATATTCTTTATAAAATATTCAAAATATTGAAAATTAAAAATCCAAGTTAATCAAATAATGAGTAAGTCAATGGCCTATTCAAGAACATGAAGACCGTTGAAGCGGAATAAAAATATTAAATAATTATCTGGTATTCAATAGGCGAAATTAGTAAATACTTTAGCGCTACGACGTAATGCATAGAAAGACAGCAGACAATTCAGGACATAAACGACAAATATGTAACTAAATGTTTTCCTGTGATGTTCTATAGAAACAAAAACAGGCAAACTAACCAAAAGAAACTGAAAATAAATATAATAATATGATATAATATACGTATATTAAATCTTTAAAAACGATATAAGTTAAATATTGAAAAATTTGATCACCAGTGGCTCCTTTAAATACGAAACCCTTAAACAAAATTCACTGTGATACCACTAAATTATAAAAAATACATTGAAAGAAAACAAGAAAGTCAAACTATTTTACTTCAAGATTTGAAATTTTTCGCAACACAACGTCTTGTCCTAAAATTCGTCGTGTCACTGGGGACGCGACGCCAGGTTACGGTTGCTAGGGCTGCGCCGAAATGCGGCGCAAAGCCCTAGACCGCCTGCGTGAACGCGTCGCTCCTGTCACCGATTGTCATCGGTGTCACCTAAACTTTTTGTGCTTTTTCTACCGATTTTGTATTTCTTGTTATATTTTTTTTTTTAAATTATATTATTGATATATTTTTGATTTTTAAGGAGAATATTTTTATTTAAATGCTTAGTGGTAGCAGCGATGTGACGGATATTAGTGCTTGTACTCAACCCTCAACATCACAGAGCAACCTGGAAAAGTGTCCGCTATCCACAGCTACCCAAAGACACGGTTTTTTAAGGAAATCGGGGTCTGAATATGCAGATTAGAAAAGTGCACAAACCACAAAATGCAGCACCTTCAACACCAGCAAATCCACTTTAAACCCAATTTACCGCCAAAACCTTATCAAAATAAAAAAAAACTCTGTTCCAGTTTTAAAGAGACTTTCCCGCGGCGCTGGGAGGGTGACATTAGCGGAGCTGCCAGGATTCTTATTAGCAGCGATGTGGCGGCACCATGTTCCCCTGAAATACTAGCTGCTCTTTTGAGCAAACACCCTGCAGCTGCTAACCATTACAGGTCAACATTTGATCACAGCTGTTTGCTCCTTCCGAAGCGGCTCGGCTGGAGTCCTTGACGGGCTGAGTCCTCAGCACCTTAAGGACCTTTTTTGTTCAGGCGACGGGGCAGCTGGTCTGATTAATCTTATGCTCTCCGGCAAGGTGAACGAGGCAGACCTCGACGTTTTATACGGGGCTCATTATGCGCCCTGCGTGAAAGGGTTGGCGGCATTCGTAAAATTGCCGTGGGGGCCACCTACACAACACGTATGGCAGCCAAAATCTGTTGTAAATTTTATGGTGGGGCTGTTTCGGAAAAATTTCGGTCCCTGCAGCTAGGTTTCGGCTCCAAGGGATTGTGAGGCTGCCGTACATGCCTTATCGACCCACCTAAATTCTGGAAAAGGAAAGGTTATCATGAAGGTTGACATAAAGAATGCCTTCAACTCTGTTAATAGAGGCACCTTGCTGGCAGAAACTAATAAAGAAATACCCCAAATTTTAAATCAATAGCTCCAGATATCCTTTCCCATTTTCATTGACAAAAATAACGTTTCGGAAAGAATGTTGCAAATTAATATGCATTGACCGAGCTTGGGTACAAGTTACTCTCCCGATTCGAATAATCGGCCTCGGCGTCCGCAAAATTTCCGATATTAGTTTACCGGCTTTCATATCCTCGGTCCACGGCACTGATAAATTAATCAGGTAAATCTAAGTCCTCTCACTGATTAACTTGGATGTGCCGTGCTTCTCCGAGGTACAAGACCCAGCAATCCGTTTTCCCAGAGACAGTGGGATCAGCCGCTCTGCAGAGTAGTACAGAACAATTACTTGACTCATCTGCTACTGATGCGGATCGTGCGCGCCTGCTAGCTATGGGAAGGTGGGAGTTGGGTCTTTGACTTCATGCACTGCCTTCGTCGCACATAGGCACTTTGTTCGACGACACCACTTTTCGAATCGCTGCTTCCTTATGACTAGAAGCTCCTTGCTGTTCTGCTCATCACTGTCACTGCGGTGCAGATGTCAACAGCCTCGGATATCACGGCCTGTCTTGCAGCGGAAGTGCGGGTCCTTTAGCTCGGCACCCGCGCGATGATGACAAGAGACCGGACGGCATGTCCTTATTTCCTTGGAAGATGGGTAGGCCTTTAGTGTGGGACGCAACTTGCGTCTATACTCTTGCGCCATCACATCTTCCTGGCTGGGTTGCAACGCCAGCACAGCACGTGCTGGCGTTGCTGCTGCGGCTGCAGAAAACCTTAAACGGCGAAAATATAACAACGATATGGGAAATTATATTTTCGAGCAGGGTTGAAACCTTCCGGCCTTGGGGTCCGATTGCTCATTTTGCTCATTCCCTGTTCAATGAACTATCTAAGCGGCCTGTTGACGCTTCCCGTGACGCAAGGGCTGGCTTTTTTTTACCTTGGCCAGAGGCTAAGCTTTGCCATTCAACGCGGCAATGCCGCCAGTCTCTTGGGTACATTACCAGTCGACAGTGATGCCGAAGAATTTTTTGATGCTGTATTCTAATTTATTAATAGATTTAATTTGGGTAATAGTTTTATTTAGTAATTTGTAGTTTATTTAGTTTTATAAGTTTGTAAATATTACCTGTAGTCCTATTAAATTACAAATAAATATATTTGCATTTATTGGACAGGTAATATAGTGGTTCAGCAGATACCTTGCCTACGACACAATTTTTAAAGAACGACAAGATAAATCAGTTCTATGGGCCTAATGGCGGTCACGATTTCTTTGATATTGTTCCTATGAGTTCCAAACAAAACAGCTGTACATGTGATTTACTTAAGCATTTAATAATAATGTATAGTTCAAAATTAAAACCACAACAAGATTTACTTTGTAAAGAAAATAATACGCCTGTGTAAGAAAAATCTTCAAATAGATTAATGTGAGCTTAGAAAGGTGTTGTTTCTTCTCGCCGGATTATTTTAATAAGCGAGCAACTAAGCTCAGGAAGCCTTGAGCCCCAACCCTTTTCCTTATTAGCTTATTTGCGAGGGATTAGTATCGAGGTCGTGTTATAAACAAATCAAACGCGCGACGAGCAATGTGAACTCTCGGCTTTGAGAGATTTACACGCGCGCTATGGCTTCTCAAGAGCGTGCGGGGTGCGCGCGGGCCTGAGCGTCGTCGTCACGCGATAAGATCGATGGTCACGGCTGGAACTTGGTGACAGATCTGATGATACTCACGCGGCGTGGTCTGCATGAGGCAACCAGGCGATCGCGAGAGCCAGTACAAGCGCGATGCTGTGCACGCCGCGCGGACGGCTCGTATGCATGTTTTGCGCGTCCGCGTGCGCCCTTGCGGACGCTGGCTGCCGGCAGCCGCGTATCAGCTTGCCGGCGGACTGGCGTGATCTTGTAGCCCCTCCGGCGGCAAGATCCCGCGCCTGCGCCCCGGTGCCTATCGACCGCGGCCCGGCTGCCTCCTTCCGCTCGCTACGACTACGCTCAGATCCTCACTGGGAGCCTTATTGAGCGACAAACGCTCTAAACGCTCTATCTTGACGTCGCGTTGGCACGATATGACTCTACGCCACAGCTCATGTTTTATTAACGACTTGTTATTTTCAATTTCACTTCTTTATTTACAATTCGTAAAAAACATTTAGTTATGTTTTTTTTCCTTCATATTTTCTATAACCAAAATATTTGAAAATCTGTTTTCTATCAATTAAATAATAAATTACGACAATATCCAAAAGACATATGAATGTTTATATGTATGTATTTATGCGGAAAAAGAGCCTGGAATGGTTCTGGTATCCGATAACAGCTAATGAATATCGACTGTTAAACACGGGCCTCGACACTACTTTTATAATGAGCCTAGGAGGCAATTGGCTGACTGTTCTTGTGTCTGCTGACGTCACAATGTTCGGTAACTGCTCTTCAGCTGCACTACTTGCTCATTTTGACGTTCTACCTACAAAATTTTGCGGTACCCTACACTATGAAGGAGTTTTAATTTTTTAACCACGAATGGATATTATTCGTTCTAACCCATCCTACCTAGTATTATGAATGTGAAAATCAGTTTATGAAATGTCTGATAATCTATATGATACTTGCGGATCCGGCAGACATCATCCTGCCCGGAAAAACAGTGTCACCTACCGGTTCCAATAATGTTTTCAAACAATGCAGGAAGAACCCGTTGAAATATACCCACAAAATTTTATCCAAATCGGTGAAGCCATTTAGGAGAAAATAGGGGACCAACATTCGAATTTAAATATATTAAGTTATACTAAAGTCTCATTTCGTAAGCTTATATGACTGCTTAGATGTTCTTATGTGCACAATGGACTTTGTATATTTATTTATGCGTTTTACATGAAAATTTAATTTATAGCACTGAAATCTCGATGAAACTAATTTATCGCACTGTGAAAGCAAGGGTGGGTCACTGTGACCAAACTGCCATTACCAACTTACACTTGCACACGTGTAAGTGTATACTATACTTTATTAGAAATGCTATTTAACATAGTATTACGTTTGCGCAGGACAATTTACCACAGGCAAAAGTTACCATCCACCAGACAAAGTCTTGCCGTCAAGCGATTCGTCGTGTTCCGGCATGATGTCTGGTGAAGCCGTACGGAGGACGGGTCTGAGCAGTTGTGTTGCGATGTGTGCCGGGTACGATGCGCCAAGTGTTGTTGTGTCGGGTTTGGTCGTGGATGGTCTCCAGATCAATCTCCTCTGGCGCAGCATCGTTGGTCGTGTTGTTGGGTTTAACATTGCACCACCTCGCTCAACTGCCGTCTTCCTTTTTATTCACTAAGTTTTTTAAGTGAATGGGTTTAATAAACTAGCGCGCTTTACCATCAACGATTGCATCACTGCTTACCATCAAGCGGGTTTGCAGTCAAGCGCTAGTTTATAATTATTAAATATATATATATAGTTTTGACATTTTGTTTGTGTCGTCTACGTTGTGGGCAAATGTTAGCCATAAACAAACCACTTATCTGTTTCACACAATTTAAACTTGCAGGTAGGACCCCTGCGAGTTTACTTTGCGTCTAGATTGTATTGTAATATCATATTGGACACGCGACCGGATATACATACATAAATACCCTTCGTATTTTAACTTCAATTTTTTCATTGAAGTTGTACCCGTTTCTGCAATAAACTTTTTTTTAACAACAACTTAAAAATAGTTTAAGTTTTCAGAGGTTGTAGATTCCGAAAACGGTTAGAAGCTAGCTATGCCAAAACAAGACAGCCACTATTTAGATGCGATAAATATACTTTCCAGAAAACTATAAGCTCTGTAAAACTAACGGAATAGTGTTTTGTCGCATCGCCTGGGCCTTTCTCAGTGGACTAATACAATAGATGACCCTGGAGGACAGATACACAGGACCAAATTAATTAGCATGTTAAACTAAAGAGATGTGAACGTGATGCCTTTCGATATCTTAGCATAAAAAGAAAAACAAAGATACAGATAGATTTCATTATTAGAACGAAATTTTCTTCATCGCACCTTGTATTCTGCGCTCTTGGCGAATAAAAGCTAGATCGGAAAATGTGGAACAATATGATCGTCATGATAATTTCGCCATAGTATGTGTTGTTTACAAGCGTATGTTACATTATGTTGCATAAATGTATTTCGTTTTCCAATCTTCTCTTACAGAGATTGTTTACATCTCATTTTATGTACCTACTCTCCTATCGCTGGTATGTTGGAAGTGATTTCTTTAGAAATAAGCGCCACCTTTGTACATTATTCTCTGGTTTTTCCCTCGATTTAGATATAGATATAATTTTTCTGTTTATACATATAACGGTTAAATTAACAAACATTGTCATACATACTACTAACCTTAGTGAAAATCGCCCTAATGAAAACTTTGCAAATAATCAAAAAATAGTATTATAGTGGAAAAAACGGGGGGAGCACTAAGTATTATTTTAGATAAAATATATTTTGGGTGTTTGTATGAACAAACATATTGGTTAAATTAATAAACATTGTCATAGTACTAACTTATCGCCTTTGTGAAAACTTCACAAAAAATTTAAAAAATAGTATTACAGTGAATAAAAGAACCCTCTTTTATTCACTCTAATACTATTTTAAATAGACACTAGGTATAAATCAGGCTTTCAAAAAGCGCCCCACACTTTTTCCACAATAATACTATTTTTGTATCTAATTTCTATATTAACATTAATTATAGATTTGGTAATTCTGGCATGATGTTACAACCCCTTGATAAGACCTCGAAAGCTTTCCTTCTGCAAATATCTTTTATATATATAAAATTTAGAAACTGTTCTACGGTGCTCTGGCAGATGTTGAGAGATTTTGGACTGTCCCAGAGGGTCATGGCCGTTCGGCTGGTCCGGGGATATCACACGGTCTCCGCTGAGGTGGCAAACCTCCTTGCCGGATTGCCGCCATGGGATCTGGAGGCCAAAGCCCTCGCCCACATGTGGGAGTGGTGAGAGGCAAAACGCCGGAGCATAACTCCGCTGCCGCGAGAAATCGCGGTACGGCGGACAGAGCTGCGGAGGGATCTCATGGCGACATGGAGATTGCGACTGTCGCAACCCAGTGCTGGGCACGCCACAATAACGGCGGTAAGTCCCCTCTTTGAGGACTGGCTAGAGAGGCGCCACGGCACCTTCGCCTTCCGCCTGACGCAGGTCCTCACCGGAGACGGTTGTTTCGGGAGGTTCCTGCTCCGTATAAGGCGGGAGAAAACGCCAGGGTGTTACTATCGTGTGAATCGCCCTGAGGACACGATGGAGCATATGGTGGAGGTTTGCCCGGCTTGGGTAGAGCACCGCCGTCCTCGTAGCGGCGATCGGCGGCGACTCTTTCGCCCAACCCTGGTCCAGAGCATGACTGCATGGCAGGCCGTCACCTCCTTCTGCGAAGCAGTGATGCTGGCAAAGGAGGAGGTGGAGCGAGTGAGGCAGCGGGAATCCCAGTGCCCTCACGCCACTAGCCCCTGCAGGAGACGCCCTGGTCGGGAGACGACATCGAACTCCCCGCCACAGTAGGCGCGGGCCTGCTAGCGGTGAGCAGTGGGCAGCTCGCCTCCCGGTAAAGACCAGGCCCGAGTCGACGGCGTGTTGTGTTTCATGCGCGTCTCAAAGAGATGTCAGCATATCATTCAAGAGAGGGAAGTCATTTAAGGATTTCCCATCCCAACAATGGACTGTAAAATGGCTGGCATTCAAACCGAAGCCGAGTACATAACTGACATGTCGTAGTTCGAGACTATGCAAGACATCAGTAGAGCCTCCAAAAGAGTCGGTCGTCTGATTGATTTTTCAGCAAGGAAGTATCCTGTATATATGGGAAAATATTGTGTAAAACGAAATTAAATAAGCCTATTAGGCTATAAAACAACGTACAACTTAACAACATAAATGGTCGGTTGCCCGAAAACTCACAAAATGCACATAACACAAAACATAATTCAAACATCATTAAAATCCATCAAATGATAAACAGAACCAGAACGATATTAAACTTGTAAATACTTGTAGCGCTAAATGCATTTACTGATTTGTGGTGAGAACGTGCCTTAAAATTATCTACCAATATACAGCATTTGATGAACTCAATAAATACTAATGAAAGATATTTTGCATTAATTTACCAGGTAACACCTGAATCTATTGAGCGGTCGGTAATTAGCTGTATTCCGACACAAGGAAATTGGGCTAACAATCTGCCCGCAGTTGTGTACGTCAGTGGCGAGCAACGTTCTACCCACGTATTAAAACACACATTGAATGTCGTTGATAAAAACATAATCAGAGACAGTTTATGTGACTGAACTGGGTCATTTCTGCCAAACTATTCTGTGAAAATTTCGCCATGAAAACTAGATGAGCTGGAAGTGAGACGTCAATAGTTTCAGTCCCTAGCCCATAGAGTGAAATTACAACTTACTTCAAAGTACCAACCACGATGAGATTATTTCAGAAAAACATGACATCTCACCGTCACACTTTAATTGAAACCATAGGAAATCAAACTTGCACCGTGTAGATCAGTCTTAAGAATATTCAGAACCAGCTTTTGCACGTGGCTTCGCTCGCGGTAAATTCGGAGTAACACGGTTCCCTTTTCCTGATAGAGAACACGCACATACAATATCGGACACCATACAAATTCGTCTTAAGATACGAAAATATGAAATGTTATTTATTTTCTTCCTAGTGTGTGATAATCCATTGAATCGTATGGCGAGCGATATTGTATCCTATAATAATATCTTAGCCGTGTGCAGCGTCCCTTAGTGCCCAACTCCACTGCGAGTGGTGTAACCTACGACAAACTTATTATTTGCGGCTGGTACAGTAATCGGGTCTAGGGATCAAACCGCAAAATTAAGTTTGTTGGAATAAAAAGTACCCAGTTTGGTGCCCTGGATATTAAAGAATAATTATATCAAGTTGCATCGTATTCAAACCAAAATTAACTAGCTGCGGACCGCGGTTCTGTCTGAGTTTCGATCCCGTAGGAATATCGGGACAAAAGTATCCTATGTATTATTCCTAGCTATAAACTATGTGTGTGACAAATTGCGTCCAAAAAGTAACAAACAATATATTCATATATCTTCACAAGATGCGTATCGTATTTATATGTAATATATCAGGATGAAAAAGTATACTGGGCTGTTAGCAAACTACATATTAGAAAGTAAATAATTTTGAACAGCTTGCGAATATAAATTCTAATATATAGAAATTATTTGGCGCGGTATTCAATACACCAAAATGATATTCAGGTATCTATTACCTCATTTATTGAATATTGCGCTGCAATTACCGCGGAAATTAATATCTATTTGCCAGCGGAATAATTGTACAACACACGCAGTAGTATTAGATTTCATTTTGACTGTTCACCGACATTTATATTTACTAAAATAGTTATTTATTATCATTAAAATTATTGCGATGTTGACGTTGTTGAGTACACACATTTTTCGAATGGATTAAACAATCATCATTATTGTATAATCTCGTTTGCATCCACGGCTTTCGCGTTCCAAAGAGGCCCCTGAAAGTGGACCCCGGGGTCCGCTTTCTTAAATATTCGCCTCCCCTAGCACGATCTCTGGCATCTCGTGATGTGAGATAGTTTGGATTAGCAATATGCTTCAAAATTATTAAATTTGAGACTACAGTGTGTTCTGCAATTGGGTCCTGTTACAATACATTTTCTAAAGAACTATTGAAGTAAATGTCATCAGAAAAGCGTAAATCATACACACATCAAAAAAGTCTAAGCAACATATACAAATTTCAATTTTAAAATGTGTTTTCACATTAAATGCTTTGTATTTTCTTAGTTTTTTTTTTATAATGTTAAATAATAATAATTACAAGTAAGTACTGTATGTATATAGTATGCAGTAAGCCTAATCAACTAGATTTACGGCTAAAATTAAATGATTGTACAAAAATTGCAAAAATTAATTTAACTTGCTAACCAATTATTTATAGAATCTATGAGACTATTAATGTTATCTTGCGGCAATTGCTCCCAATTACATTTTAGTAAGTCCATTAGTTGTGGGGTTGTTGTCACTCCATTCAAGTCCTTTAAAACACGTCTAGAGCATGTCCTATGCATTCTCGATGGAGTTGATGTCTGCCGATTGTGCAGCCCAAGGCAACACCAGGATGTTTTTGCTTACAAAGTACTCCTATGTGTGCAAAGAAAGCTGTATGAGAACGGGCATTGTCATGCATCAACGTGAAATCGAAGCTAAGCGTTTGTGCTAATGGAGGGACTTACATAAGGCCTTAGATTTAGAACATCCTCAACGTAATTTAAAGCGATCATGTTATCATTTAGTGACAGTCGTGGTGGCCTAGTGGTTAAAACAACCAGCCTCTCAAGTATGAGTGCACGGGTTCGATTCCAGGTCAGGCAAGTACCAATGTAACTTTTTTAAAGTTATACAGTATGTTAAGAAAACCCTGTCCGACCCGTGAAGGTGTTGTTAGGTATCGATGACTGATTCTACTAATGCATACAAAACCAGCCTAAACTTCAAAAAAAAATCCCTCTAAAAAAATAAATATTATTTCGCAAAAAGAGGTAACTTAATAAATGTCCGTTAACCACCCTTCCGCGGGCGGCGGGCGACAGGGCACGCGGCACGTGGTCGCATCGCTATTCGCTCATAATAATACCGGTGTTGTCACTTTTTTTAAATTACCGAATTTCGGGGAAGTTGGAATTAATTCACGGGAAAAAAAGATTATTTCAAAATTCATTTGTATTGGTACTATGATGATTACGTACAATTTTATATCATATTTGGTCATGAGTTTACCTAACCTTTATTATCCTTATGGGTCGGACAGGGTTTTTTTAACATACTGTATGTACTTTCTAAGTATATCTTGGACACCAATGACTGAAGTTGAAGGAAAAAATCTTGAGGAAACCTGGACTTTCAAGTCTGAAATCGCCAACCCGCATTGAGCAATCGTGGTGATTACGCTCAATCCTTCTCAGTATGAGAGGACTCCTGTGCCCAGCAGTGGGACGATAAAAAAGATTGATGATGATGATGATGTTATCATTTACAAAAATAAACTCAGTTCTCCATAATACATACCATAATTGTTGAGCCTTTGTGTGGATGTACTTCCGAAATGCACATCAGTCTTTCAGTATTTCTAGGTCGACGGTACTTTCTTACCCCTTTAGTATCAGGCTTGAACCCAAAAGACGGATCGTAATAAAATTTTATCCCATTGTTCCCAGGTCCATGGTAGTTTATTCCCTACAGTCTACAGTTTCGACGAGCGCGATTCCCGTGATGTATCGGTGGGCATCTAATTGGCCGTCGTGCTCGTAGGCCATACTAATGCAGTCGATTTCGCACAGTTTGGCAGCTAAAAACAACCCAACTTGAATTTTTAGCCTTAAACCTACCTTTCGGACTGTTAACATCGGCTGGCGTCTTGCAGTCAGTTGTACTCGTATGTATTGATCTTGCCGACTCCACTGTTGCGAACACTTTGGAGCACTTTTTTGTGATGGGAAATCATCAAATGACTTCTCCCGCTCTGAGCGGAGCGGAAGAGCGTGTTAGATTTTTACTGATTAAAACCCACCCGTGTTCCTTCACTTGCCAGTGAGAATTCATTATTGACACACCGTGACATATCGTCATCAGTTCATGTGATACGACCAACTCTAGAGTCCGCGTCTCCCAGATCAATACATAACCGTACAACTAATAGTGTCCTTTGAGACCCGCGTCCGCGCCACACCACTAGCTGCCCATCGCGCCTTGAACAACCCCTCACTGAGTTGCAGTTACAACTAGTGCGTGCAGTGCGACCAAATAACCATGGTATGTGTTCTAATTGCTGGTGGAGGCACTCTCCTCACTATCTCCTACAGTATGCAAGTCTAACTCAGCAGTTACATTATTTGGAGGCTCTTTCGTATGCGATCGTGGGCATACTTATAAGTTGTGTTTCCAATCAACGATTTCAATAGGTAACGATCGCCAAGTAATTCTACGATTTTAAATGGTCCCTTGTACTTCGGGTCTAATTTAGTCTGATTTCTCTATTCATTCTGAATTAAAACTAAATCACCAATATTAAATTTCATTACTTTAGCTCTATTTGCATGAAATCTAGATTTTTCGTAAATAGCACTCTTTTCTATGATCTTTGCCGCTTGCTCTCTTGCCTTGACAATGTCTATTTCTGGTTTAGTATCATCCAAAGCTAGAAGATTTAATGGTCTAACCACACGTCCTACCAGAAGCTCAAGTGAACTCGTAACTATATGCCACAGTGGACTTTAGTTTTGAAATATTCAGAGATAAATCAGACACCATAATTTTAAAACCCTGTTTTAAAGTTTCTCGGTCCATGATAACATCGTATTTTAAGTAATTATCGGAAAATACTTGAAATAAAATTTGCAGATCTATTATCTATTATCACGTCTCAAAGAAAATGTTCAATACAGAATACAGTGGTATAGCTTATACACTGTATTTATGCTGTCGCGTGTGTACGTACACCAATAAAATTACAGATTGCTTGACAAGAGAACATTCGGCACCGGAATCAAAATAAAAATGGTACGACTCACCGGATTATGGCAATTTACTCCAAATACCTGCCACTTAGCACTTGTCAACCGTTACACACCAGGCACCTGGGGGCTCTGCGATGAATTCTGGCAGAGCGATCTTGGATGATGAGGCTGATAGCCTCGATCAACTGCATCTTACACTGCTGCTGGAACTCCAACACTGCACCAGTGAGGTTCAGATCCCACTTCTGATGTCGGAGTCAGCGACGGCAGAGCGATAGGGTCCTCACCATCTTAGTGTAGTGGTAAGGGTCCATTTCTTTTTTTTTTTAATAATTATAAACTAGTGCTTGATCGCAATCCCGCCTGATGGTAAGCAGTGATGAAATCGTTGATGGTAAAGCGCGCTAGTTTAATAAGCCCATTCACTCAAAAAACTGAATGAATAGGAAGGAAGACGGCAGTTGAGCGAGGTGATGCAATGTTTATCCCAGAGGCAGATTTATCTGGAGACCCTCTACGACCAAACTCCCGACACAACAACATTTGGCGCATCTTACCCGGTACACATCGCAACATTATAGCACGAAGTGAAAATATAGCCTCCAATCTTGACAATACCCGGAGGTGTGCCCTAGTCCGCGAAAAAAAAAACGCGCGGCGAAAAAAACTACCAATTTGTTAATTCTGCAATAATGTCCACCGTCTTCAAACAATTATGTTTATTAAACTCAAAGCAGAATGTTGTCCTAAGCCCCCATACAAAACTAAAAGTCAGTCTGGAAAACCAATCGTAGTGTTTTTGGAAAATTTGTTGCTTTATTGTATTGCTATTTTTGCATGGATGCCCAAAAATTAGTATTTATTTGTCACAAACTAGCTACGGCCGGAACTTCGCGTAAATTCAACATTATTTTTTATACATACATACACTCACACGTTCTTCATATTAGGGTTCCAGAATTCACTTCTCCAAACCCTTATAATTTCGTCATGTCCGGACCCAGTTCAACATCTAACTCCTTAGTGCTAGAAAAATGAAACTTGTAATTTACGACGTCGGCAAAGTGCTCAAATAAAAACACGAAAAATTCATGTATTTCTTTTTTTTTTTAATAATTATAATCTAGCGCTTGACCGCAATCCCACCTGATGGTAAGCAGTGATGTGATCGTTGATGATAAAGCGCGCTAGTTTATTAAGAGCCTATTCACTCAGAAAAACTGAGCGAATAGGAAGGAAGACGGCAGTTGAGCGAGGTGATGCAATGTTAAACCCAACAACACGACCAACGATGCTGCGCCAGAGGGAGATTGATCTGAAAACCCTCCACGACCAAACCCTCCACGACCAAACTCCCAACACAACAAATTTGGCACACCGTACCCGGTACACATCGCAACACAACTGCACAGACCCGTCCTCCGTACGGCTTCACCAAACATCATGCCGGAACACGACGAATCGCTTGGCGACAAGACTTTGTCTGGTGGGTGGTAACTTCTGCCGGCGGCCGATGTTATGGCCTACCACCGAGAAAAAATTTCTAATAATATGTAGTATTATCAAATAGGTCTTTTAAAAATTGAGAGGTAGCGCTAAGACATTTTCTTGATTTAGATATCAGTTTGCGAGATTTTTATTAAATAATGCGCAGCCTTCCAAAAGTTTTAAATGACTCGTCTCCAAAGATCTGATAAAATTCATGATAATAGCTCACGTGTGATTAACTTTGAAGGTAAACAGTAACGGTTCCGATAAGTTAATTTTGGACTTATGGAGACTTGAGGATGTTCTTGGTAAAATTGTGCATTCAGAAGGGTGAAGGTAAACATCGTGGGGCAAGCGACATGTCCTACAACCAATAATTCAAAGAAATTTGTGTTTATTTTTATATCTTCTGTTTTCGTAACAATGAGAACAACTATGAAATACAATATTATTTTCATCGCCGATAAAATTAATGCACAGACCGGACCACCCTTCACTGTGTTTAATCTAACATGCACTTGAACGGTGTTATGATAAATAATTTAACGTGTACCTTAATTTACTACTTACGCTTCTGCACACTTCTGGTTTTACGGAGTTTTATTCTTTTTTATTAAAAAAAGTCTAAAAATCTAAGCGCACGGTAGTGCGCAGGCCAAGTTCCAGCAACAGGACCCGCGTATGCCGTGCAGGATTTACACGAACCGTTTCGACCTACTTTGGGCCCCTTCACCAAGCTCAGTGCCTATCACAATTGTACCTACGTAATTATATACAAGTACTAAAGCGGTATGCTAAATTCCATAGATAAAGCTGCAGTAAATTCTGGCCTTTAAACCTGTGAAAATAGCTAATTTTGGCACTGACTCACTTACTGACTGGTAATCAAAACCTTTAGGACACTTCAAATTGCCCTGGCATTGTGAAATATGGCATACAGGTCGTGTGTTATATGTAAATTAACAAAAAAATAAGAAATTTGAGAAATCGGTAACCGTGAGTTGGCTTAAGCGAATATCGAATTTTAAATAAAATTATTTATGCACCTATGATACAAAGAAGATACGATGAGGAGGAGGAGGAAGAGACGGCGAGGGGGTATAAAATATTGTCATGAAAAAGTTCCTCTAAAACCCAAAATGAACTCTAAGGTTATTACACCCGCGTCCGTTGCGCGGGTATGGCACAAAAAGAAAAAAGAAGGTGCGATTTCTTCCAAAAAAAAAATCCAACACAATGCCAAGTTTATATGAAATAAAATTAAAATACTTCTAAATATTGAACTTGGCAGATTTTCATGCTGTACGTTCGATTAATTGAATAAATAAATTTATTATTTATATAATTAAATTAACCTGCCAAGTTCAAATTTAGAAATATTATAAATTTATGTCATCTAAACTTGTTATTGGATTGGATTTCAACCCTTTTTAGGCGAACAATTAGGCGATGGAAACTTGGCCCCCTTTTTAAAAGGTATGTTTTTGGTGGAATTTTATTTTTCAAAAAAGGGTTTAAATTATATATATGTATATATCTATAGCAAACTTAACCTAAATCAAACTCTTAAATAGAAGATAAACAAGGATGTCGATCTCAGCACGATGGTAGAGCCAAGTTGTCGTCACTCGCAGTCTTTGCATCGTAAATGTTCATTAATGATGTATCCGAAGGCCTAGATGCAAGTCTTATTGTGCTCTCGAGAATTAACTTTTGATGACTACATTCAATCAATTCCTGAAAAACGAAATATTTTTTTATACCTAGAGAAGTAACGACTAATCCTTTAAACTTATAAACTCATTGTCGGGGTTTAATAACTATGTATAAAAAAAACATCAATTAGACTCCGCCAAAAATCCTCGCAAAACGCTATGTCCATGTTGTACGGACACGTATAAAATATGGGGACTATTTTAGAAGTTGTTGGCAGTTACGTTTATCCAATTAGGCAGGTCCAACTTCGATAAAAAGAGGATAATCGTCGAATGCAACCCGGCTGGGCTGTTTTCGGAAAGCTACGTAGAATCTTCTCGTTCGAAATACCGCAGTGTCTTAAGACAAGTCTTCGACCAGTGTGTGTTGCCAGTGTTGACATATGGAACTGAGACGTGGTCGCTAACAATGGGTCTTACAAGCTCAAGGTCACTCAAAGGATAATGGAGAGGGCTATGCTTGGGGTTTCAATGCGTGATCAAATCAGAAATGAGGAGATCCGCAGAAGAACGAGAGTAATCGATATAGCCCAAAGAATTGCAACAATTAAGTGACAGTGGGCCGGGCACATTGTCCGTAGCACCGATGCCCGATGCGACCGAGGGGGTCTCGAGTGGCGACCACGCACCGGGACACGCAGCGTGGGTAGGCCCCCGACAAGGTGAACCGACGACCGGGAAACCGCTGGATGCAGGAGGCGCAAGAACTGTCGTCGTGGATATCCTTGGGAGAGGCCATGTCCAGCAGTGAGCGTCTATAGGCAGAAATGATGATGATATATACGTGATTTTGTACACCAGCGAGGCCCAAAACATATGTCAAGCATTTTTGTTACATACGTATTTATATACAAAATTTCAAAAAGTTATCATGAAATACAACGTTGCTATGTTATCTGGTTGTCCCTACAAAAATATGGTCGACACCGCTCGACCACCTGCGCCTGCAGCGGCGTGGCGTCATCTTGCGATCATTTATAATAATTTCTGTTTGTATTGTAATTAAATAGAGATAACATTTTCATCACACTTGCAGGCTTTGGATGGTCGTAACGGTCAAGTATAGGTAGATAATATTATGTAGAGACGACAGCACGTCAAGCTACTACGATTGATAATTTCTTTATTAGATTTTCAACTTTATATTTAAAGCATTAAGGCTCAAGGTTGATTAGGAATATTTGACCTGCTGTCATCCGTACCTTACTCGTAAAAGCAGCCGTAAGTGATAAAATAAAGTGTAGTATAATTGATTTAAAACATGTTATTTTAACTTATATAACATATTTCATCCCTACACAGCGAGGCGGGGGTCCCGTCTCGCTGTGCGTACACACCTAGAGATCACTGATTTGCCGTGAACTATGTCGTGCGCCTATCGCTCGCTAACCACACGGCAACCGTTTTTAAATAGTTTTGGAAAAAAATATTACATGGTGTAAAAATTATTGGAATCGATTTAGTTGATTTTCTGAACAAACTATATTCAGGTTTCGTTTAATGAGAAAATAACTTTGTATACAATAACATTAGCTTTTTGTGCACATTATTTTATTTTCACTTTTCTGTTAATTTTTGTTATAGTCTGCATTAAATATCAAGAGCTAAATGATTTCACTAACAATACCAAAGAATATTGTTTGTCAAATCGTTGAGTTCCTTATATTTTAAGTTGAGCTGCATGATTTCTGCCAAATGCCTACACTGGCTCGAAAGGGTCCTCTTAATATGTATGGTTCTTTAGTCAAATAACTATCTCAGAATTCAATTTTACATAGTCTTCTTGATCTGACCAAGATGATGTCAGGACTTAAAACTAATTAACTAGGTAGGTACCTACTTACATCAATAATCATACACTTATGTTTGCATTTTCTTAGCCTTGTAAATTCACTGAAATACAGTCTTCGTTTTTGATCTTCCAACTCCGGAGGACCATAATTTCTATGTGATCGAAACACACCGGCTAAGTTCTAGAAAGATAAGACAATGTCATTAATATTATAAATAAGTATATATACCTACCAGTAGTGGACAGGTTCGCCGAACAAATAAAAGTGTATCCATAGACAGAAACTCTTTTATGAAAGCTAATTGGCACAAAGTAATTACAAGGTGAAATGCGAATGTATGCCTATTTGAGGTTTCTCAGCTCATACATAGAACGCTATCGCCACGGCTTTGCGGTAACACTAATTGACGAATCTGTGTACTTTGAACCTGATCAGAACGCCTTGCGTTGAATGCTATAAGTAAAATAACTAAATATATATAAGAATAAGAACTAACTGAAATATATACTAAATCAAAGGGGGTTGTTATATACATAAGTAAAGGCTTTCTCCGTAGCATATCTACCCGTAAGCGTTTTGCTTAAACTTGTTTCGATGTTTGAAATAAATATCTATGCGAGATGTAAGCAATTCAAATATGGATGCCATCTTATTATCTTTTTCTTTAATATTTTCTGTTTACATTGATGTCAGATATCAATTTGCACAGGGTTCAGGGGTGATAAAAATATAGCTACAGAATTATAATCATTATACAACACTTAAGTCCATAATTACCTAGTCCTATTGAATTACTCATATTGAATTAAATGAATATAATTCTGGAAATACATACCCGCGAAAATGACCAATGTAAGAAAGGTACAGATATTTCATTTTCATAGGCTATCTCGCACCGCCATAAATATGTATCAGATGATGTTTTATTAATGAAAAACTTAAATGTCACTTACATTCCTCATTAAAAAACCAGCTATCGAATGTATGTTCATTGCAGTTACAATTAAAAAAGTCAATGATGCCCAACCCACAGCCAACCACTTCATTAACGAATGCTCACATTGTGCTAACAAATATGCTCCGCGGACTCCGAAATACTGGAAAAATATGGAAAAGAGTTACGTGAAATAATATAACAGATTCGGGTTCACGATATGAGCTCGAGTAGAAATTTGTGCACTGTACAGGAATTTGCATCAGAAGCGGGTTCTTTAAGTGTTATTACGAAATGGTTATAGGGACTACAAGTTTACGGTAAAGATTTTGAACGCCATCCGATCGAAGTTTAGCATATCCTTTAAGAAGAATCTTAACAAAAGTTTGCCATTACAATGACCATGACATCCTTTGTATGGTGATTTGGGCTAGCAATAACTGTGTCAGTGTACGTTCTTTGGAGAAAAAAACCCATAACTATCAATAAGCCTAAAAAGTGGGGTGAGGATTTATTCAAGAGTTATTTGTTCAATGAAACTGTTAAAAGGTGCCAAGCCGCCCAAAAAACTTTTCAGGATACTAAAACACGAGGATGTTTTTCAACTTCACTTTCCAGTGTTAGAGAAAAGGAAACCTCCAGAAATCACGTGGATATCGTGTTATTTCTCTAGCTTATTTCACCCATGATTACGTGATGGATGACACGTACAGCCTTGGCCAAAAGTACGAGGGACCAGAAGACTTGGGGAAGCAGGCCTAAAAGGATGTAAAGCCAGGAAGAAGCCTTGGCTTTCAGAAGACAACAAAAGAAAACGGCTGGAGTGGGTTCTACGGTACCAAAATTTACAGAGGAAGATTGGTCCAAAGTGGTGTGATCTGACGAATCCAACTTTGAGGTAAGCTAATTTTACTGCTTCTATTATTAATAAGAATAATCAATTATTTATTTCTTTTTCAATCAAAGTTAAGGCCATTTAAAAAAAATCGTTTTTTATCGTTCACGTACAGGTATTTGGAACACCGAGTGTGACCTTCGTTTCGACGAGGAATACCAGACTGCGTCGTTTCAACAGTAGAGAACGGAGGAGGCAGCACAATGATCTGGGGCTGCATGGCGGCTGACGGGGTTGGCGAAAAGTTTGTTTGCGGAGTTCGTATGAATAGCGAAAAGTAGGTACATATAAATACTTAAAACTGCACTTATGCCTTCGCTAACGACTATTTTCGGTGACACCAACATAGACGGAGTCATATTCCAGCAAGATAATGCACCTTGTCATAAGTCAGCGACTACAATGAGCTGGTTTACGGAAAACAACATTGACTTGTTGGACTGGCCTGCGCAGTCCCCAGATCTGAACCCATTTGAGCATCTTTGGGGCATTTTAAATCTGAAAATCAAAGATCACAGCATAACATCAAAAACGGCATTAAAAATGCGTTCGTGCAGGAATGGCGAGCCATTACTAAAGAGGATTGTCTTAAGCTTGTACGTAGCATGCCCGGTAGCATTAGTGCACTGATTCAATCCAAAGGTGGACCGACTAGATTTTAAGTTTTTTGTATTGATTTTTGTCCAATTCAATAGTAATAAATCCATTTAGAAAGCATAAGTTGTCTATTTACATAATTATAAGTAAAAATATGGGTGCCTACTACTTTGGCCAAGGCTGTATGTGTCAAATCACGTTTCAGTATTAAAAAGTGATCGATTCCAATAAGTAAATTGAATCGATACGGCTTCAAAACAAAAAGTTATTTTACTGTTGGTTAATAATAACGCGCCACAAGGAAAGGCAGACTCAATAAAAACAAATCCGCCAAACCGATTATTGTATAAGTATTAGTCTAACGGTGCTGCCAAAAATGCTGATGTGTGTAATAAGTAGCTGTTAAGCAAACACAATTGAAATTAAAAAAAAAACAATCATTTCAATTACCTATCATTAATTGAGAAAAAAATGAAGGTATGGAATTCAGTGATAATTTGGCTAACGCATTTTACATAATTGATATAATTATTTTGATTGTAAGATATCCTTCTTCTAAGTTATATTATAGCTGTCACTTTTTTTTATACTCACAAAAAGCGCGACAGGGAGTAATGCCCAACTTATCGTCCAGAAACGTGTTGGCTTGAAACCCAGCCAAAAATGTATATCGGTACAAAACTTCTTCAACCCGTAAAGCCACATGACTACAGCCACGTAAACACTACCAAGGTATGACGCAGCAATGTCTATACCGGCGGTTAATGCCATCGTTCCTTGAATTTGTGTCATTAACTGAAAGAAGAAAATATATGGTATGATAAGTACGAATTTACATTAAGAGCCCGTGTTAAATCACACAAAATATCTGTACCATTTGTATTTATCTTTAGGCTCGTTAAGTTATATCTTGGCATAAAATCAAAATCAAAGCATTTAATTCAAATAAACCAGTTACAGGAACTTTTGAATTGTCAGAAGGTCGGTCAGTCAGTAAGATGAAGCTACTCGCCCAATCCAAAGAGAAGGTACCTATGGAGAAGAACGGGCAAGAAACTCCATGGACACTCTTTTAAATTATCAAGCTGTTGATACAAATATTTGATTACATAATTCATGTTGAAATCAACCGTGTAAGAACAACAATACCGTACAACATTACGCTATGGAAATAGCCAAAGTACACTAAACGGGCCGTCTCAATATCAGTCAAATTACGAATTATTCTAACTGCGTATGCAGCAGAACTTCGTTTCTTTTTTTACAATTTTTCTATATATGCACCCCATTGAAGCTTAGCATCCAAAGTTATACCCAAGAACACTGTGCTGTGGTGTAGGTATAATACCCGTCATTAAATATTTATCACAACTATCAGGAAAGTATTATAGATACAAAAGCTATGTATCTACAGATTACAGAACCCCGAGAAACCAGTTTGTTGCTCCCGAACCCATTATTTTCTATTATTTGTTTATAGCAAAACCAACAGCAGCTATTAGAAAGAGAACAAATGAAAATATAAAACAGCGAATTACAGATTTACAAAATAATTGCCAAAATGCGACTAAAGCGATTGTCAAGTGACTAACTTACATTGATCGCAAACGATAAAAACATTAACTGATGGTAACTGACGCACCGTGTACCCATTTATTGATGTTTTATCTCTAACTAAGAAACTAAAAAGCTTACGACCAAATCAAAGACGACCGTATCAAAGATGGCAACGTAAACTTTTCTTTATTAGAGCGTAATTTATTATTTATTTGTATACATACGACGACAGCAGGTCAAGCTACCCGAAACTGTCAGATATTCCGAATCAACTTTGAGCCTTAATGCTTTAGCCATAAAGTTGCAGATTTAATAAAAAAATCTGACAGATTGTAGTAGCTTGATGTGCTGGCGTATGTACTTACTAACAATTTGTGTGTTAACAAATCGGTATACATTGACTATTGCCATAGATCGTGTAAAGTGGAGGGACTCCTATTCTAAGTTTATGGTATTCACGGTTTTATTTATTTCCCAACACTAGTGTAACACTAAAGTGGCCTACTAGTAGGAAACTTTCGTAGCCGACACTAAAGTGGTCTACAAGTAGGCCACTTTACTGCACGATGTCGTAACATGAAAACACGAACCACAACGATTGCATAGTAGGTAACCTTGTCAAAGCGGTCGTGTGCGTTAGCTATTCGATCTCAGCTCGCAAGCAGGGGCGCACCGGCGCAATGAATTTTTCGTACTTCCACTGAATGTTTTATGCCAGTCGAGTTGTTTAAAGGAAATGACTTTGCAAAATTATTCGAGTCGCAGCATATCTGTTTTGCTATATGTGTTTTAGAACATTTTAGTACATTGGATAATTTTGAAGAAGTAATTGCCATGACCCATAGGCTATTCTTGATGAAGTGCTTCTTTAAGAAAAAGCCCCAAAGGAAGTGAACATGGTGAAGTCCCGAAGTACAACGAAAAATGTATATATTCAAGGATGTCTCGGTGATCAACAGATTCAACAACGGTAGTGAACAAAGACTAGTTCGAGGCTCTCTGAATCAACATTATGCTCGAGTGAACTCCTTTGGTGAGGTCTAAGCTTCGTCCAAATATGCTCCAAATTATGATGGGATCTGAAGCAGTAAAGTCAGACCTGGAGAAACGATTCGCTGTTGTGGAAACCACAAGGGACATTAACCAGAAGCTCGGCCAAATGGTGGACAGCCTCAAAGGGGCGACAATGACCGTCCCAACCCAGGACCAGCGAACTGAGCATATCCCCCTTTTTTTTAACCATTCCCGAAATTGTTCTTTAATGCATTGGAGAATGTGATTCGAGACGCTGGACTGGGCAAGACGAGGCATTAACATAAACGGCGAATACATCTCACACATGAGATTTGCAGATGATATCGTCATACTGGCTGAATCAGTGAAGGGATTACAGCAGATGCTAGACGGCCTGGTAGATTCTTCTGCTTATGTTCAATGAACACAGTATCCAGAACTGATTCATCTTAAAGGTCAAGGTTGATTGGGAATATTTGACAGCTCCAGGTAGCTTGACCTGGTGTCGTCCGTACCTACCACAGGCATCTCATGTTCTTAACACGTTATTTCAATTATTTAAAGAGAAAACTCTAATTGCTTTAAATTATTTTAAGTTAGAAATATTTTCTCACCACATTTCTTTTTTTTTTTTAAATAATTATAAACTAGCGCTTGACCGCAATCCCGCCTGATGGTAAGCAGTGATGCGATCGTTGTTGGTAAAGCGCGCTAGTTTATTAAGAGCCTATTCATTCAGAAAAACGATGCTGCGCCAAAGAGAGATTGATCTGAAGACCCTCCACGACCAAACTCCCAACGCAACAACATTAGGCGCATCGTACCCGGCACACATCGCAACACAACTGCTCAGACTCGTCCTCCGTACGGCTTCACCAGACATCATGCCGGAACACGACAAATCGCTTGGCGGCAAGGCTTTGTCTGGTGGGTGGTAACTTCAGCTGGCGGCCGATGTTATGGTATGGCATATTTTGTTAAACAATTATATATCTATTGTATTCCATTTGTGTAAATTCTACCTAAATATCGGGAGGCTCATTTATTACATTTAAAAATAGATATGCTAAGACAAGACAAGACCAATCATGTAATTTTTAAATAGTAGGTAAGAAGGAAATAAGTATAAAAATCTGATACTCACAGCAAGCAGAGCTACTGACACTGCAAAACCTACAAAACACAGAAAACCAACAACATAAATATGCTTGACTGAACGAAACTCATAACTCAAGAATTTCGCAAGTTGATACATTAAATTCGTCTGCAACAAAAATATAATTTAACGTAAATAAAATCGCGGTTTAATCATTTTCAGTATTTAGTAGCAGATACATGGTTTCATAAGGATATGGTCTGTGAGCTTAAACAATACACACATCAACACAATCTAGGGACATTTTAAATTCTCATGTATTTATTGGATAGGATTGAGGACTGCAGATATATAAATTCAATCGATTCTGTAAATCCCACCATGAGAATTTGGATGAAGTGAGCTTAGAGCGAGATGTCAATAGTATAAATTCCTTTAGTTGAAATTACAGCTCACTCCACGCTCACTTCACCTATTGTCACAATTGACACAGCATGGCACTGTTGAGATGGTTAGAGGAGAAGGTGGTAATGTGGCACCTGCAGGTATCTTGGCACTCACATATTTATAATTAAGAAACACGCCATCTAGTGTAATATGCATCGAACAAAAGCTCTTGTTACAGCTGTCAAATAATGCCAAAAAATTTTGTAAGATGGCATTACGTTCGTTTGTTATTTGACACATTTCAATCACTCAGCTGACAAAGTTTTGTAATTGCTCCGCATTTCATTCAGTTTCTCTAGACAAACTAATTTTTACCTTTAGTAATTTGAATATTGTGTTTGACAAAAGCTCTTCTATTAGCCTTTGAAGGTAATTTATGCAATAATATATTATTAGATAAATGTCTATTTTTGATTGATTATTAATTTGCTAATACTTGTAATTTGGCCCCAACACATTTTTGCTATTATGGTTCCCTGGTTCATATAAAATAAATAAATAAATATATACGCACAAATCACACAGATTGTTAGTTAAAGTAAGTTCGTGACTTGTGATATGGGATACCAACTCAACGATACTATATTTATAATAGATACATATATAGATAAACATCTAAGACCCAGGCCAATCAGGAAAAGATGGTTTTCCATCATGACCTGGCCGGGGATCGAACCAGGGGCCTCCACGTCGTTCTGCGATTTAATTTTTAGATGCCTCGGCTAAGTCTGATATCCTCATCTTCGAAGAAAAGGAAAACATGTGATCCAGATCAAATGAAGAAGGCAATCAAAGCTGTAAGGACAAAGGACATGGGTATAGCCCAAAGCTGTGAAAATGTTTGCTGTGTCAGAGTCCACACTGAAACGTTTAGTAAAGCGACTTTGAAGAATCTTTAGAGATACTAGTGGGCAAATCCCTTAGCAGAAAACCTATACTTCCACCACTCCAGGAAAAAAGTGGGTAGAGTATATTTTTTAATGGAAGCTTTATACTACGGACTTACTAGAATGGACGTCTGAAAAATAGCCTATCAATTAGCTGTAAAAAACCACATCAAAAATAAATTTAGAAATAAAGTAGCAGGGCGTGCTTGGTTGGTACACTTTTTGAAGCGACACAAAGACCACTTATCACTACGCTGACCACGGGTAGATGAGACGGGACTCACAGTTGCGCACTCAGAAGTACCGCAGGTGTTGAAAATAAAAAGGAAAAAGCAGTTAGGAGCTCTGACTGCTGCAGAACGAAGTTCTCTATGTACTCTAGTTTGTTGTAAGAATGCATCGGGTTTCTTTATACCACCGATGCTGATTTTACCAAGAAAAAACTTTACGGACCTTTTGATGAAAGGCGCGCCACCAGGAGCGACAGGTAAAGTTCATCCATCTGGTTGGATTCAATCTAAATTGTTTGGCGAATGGTTCAGGCATTTTATTGAAAAAACAAATCCAACCGAAGCCTCCCAGGTGTTGCTTATCTTTGACAGACATTACAGCCATGATCGCAATTCAGAACTATTAGAGCTTGCCCGCCAAAATCACGTCCCTATTATTAGTCTCCCACCTGATACGACACACAAACTACAGCCTTTAGATAAGACTTTCATAGGTACACTTAAGAGTCATTATAGCGAATAGATTCGCAAGTGTGTGATTCATTCTGAACGAATGCCTGCGAGGTGGAAGTAGTCGAGGGCGCGGACGTGGCCATGGACGTAGTCAAGGTGGAATGGGCAGCAGGAACCAGGCTAATCGACGACACATCTAGCAGTAAGTCTGAAAGTGACGCAATTGTAGAAACTGACTCGGGGGTATGATGAGCAATTCGATTCTGATAAACCTACAAGTTTAGATACAATCTGTATATTTTGTGAGATGAATTATTTTAGCGACACACGTTGAGAGGAGTCGTGTGCAGGCCTCGAAAGCGAAAATTATATTTGTGTTTTTTGTCGTTAAGGTTTAATTTTAATTCAATATATCGTATGTGGCCCCCATGGTGCCATATAACCCTCACTTAAAGTTACGTTGTCATTTTTTATATTAAAGGAATATTTTTTTTTAAGTGGGGTTTGGTTGTTCAATTTATTCTACATGAAGGTATACGTAGGGCAATAGGTAAGGGACACTGTAACGTACTAACATGATTTATAAGTGTTGTATTTTTTTCATGAGGTCTCAAAAACAAAGTAGGGGGCCACATTACCACCTTCACTCGTAAAATCTCTCTGTCTACAAAATGGCAATTGACATAATGACATTTTATCTACGTGAGACATACGTCTCGTTACGTGGAGTATTATCTGCGTTGAATATTTTCGTTTCAATAGATATTAGACAAGTTAACAAAATAAGCAGGTTTCTTTGCTGTAGTTTAAAGGGGCCAGCTCCTGTTATATATACAGAGTGGTGCTAATAATACGACAATAAATGAAACCACGGACAAAGCTGGTTCATAAAAATAATCCTAAGCCATAGAAAAATACCTAGCATCAAAAATAAATAAATGAAAATTTCAAACAAACTGTAAACGGAATCATCATTAACGGAACATCCTTTAAAATGTTGGTTCACTGACCTCCAATTGGCGACAGCGCGGTAGTGAATCAACTTGCTTTTTTGGCGACATTATTATTAAATCACCACCGCTGGATGCGGTGGTGATCAACCTGTAAGCGCTTCCTAGTCAACATGTACATCATGTATAAAATGTGAAAAATTAAAAATAATTTCATGTGACTAAACTAATGGATATATTTTTATGATTTTTTATGGGTAGACTGAGAATGTGTTGAGGTACACGATGTTTAATTTATTGTCGTATTGTTATCACCGCTTTGTATACAGAAATACGCAATACAAAAGAAATATGAAATATTATCTCACCATGTACACTAACGTGGCGATAATTACGTTTCCATAAAAATAAATCACATACAACTTATGAGCATATAAAAATTCAGTGGCCAACGGCAATATAGCATAAAATAATACATGCGTGGCATATTGTCCATCAATTTCAATACATCTTTGCATCATTAGAAATAATATTTTCACAACCCATGATCTCACAAAAGCCAAAATTGTAAATGTTATCATAAAAATCACAGTTGCAGTGTCTACCATAGTAAAAACAGAGATGGCTCCAAAATCATGAATACCTAAAAATCCAATACCGTATGCATACGATACATGTCTGACGGATAACATCTGCAACAAATTTATTCCTTCATCATTCAATGATTATGAGGACATAATTAATTGAATTCGAGACATACATATTTTGCTTTTGTGTAGAAAAAAAAAAAACACAAAGTTATTAAATGTAAGCAAAATTCGCTGTAATAAAACTGACATTGGCCCAGATTCGCTTGTTCACAAACTAAATTAAATTTAAGTTCACTGCATCTTTTTCTTTATATTTCATTAAGAAAAGGATAATAATAATGATATAATAATAATAATAATGTTTAATACCAGTAAAAATGTTACATACGTTACAAGTACAGTAGTATGGTACAACAAAAGGTGCATTGATTATATCTCCTGGCTCCCAAACTAGGTTTATAGCCTGTGACTTGGGAACCAGTGATTCCATAAGGGTAGACATATGTAGATGATGAAATGTCATACAACGACTGTTTTCACCAGTAACATAGTGAACATAACAAAACAATCATTAATTATATGTATTATAGAAGAAAATTAAAAAATAATAATAATAATAAAAACTGTAAAGTGGGTGTTTGAGTGATGGTAAATTATGTAGAAGTGTTGTGTATGAGTAAGTAGTGTGAAAGCGCTGAGTGTGTATAGCTTAGAGTGTCTTGGTAAGTGTGCTACCGGTAGATGTGTGATAATGAACGGTGTGTAGAGTATTTGTATTTAAGTAAGAAGAGATCCAACCTAAGCATGATATAAGATAATATGTCAGTTTAGACCGGTCCAATTAGTGCGCTCCTGACGTAAACTGGCGTATTTCTAGTCGCCATGTTTATAATCGCGTCTACACTGTGTATGGAGTATCTTAATTTGACAGGATGAAACTAAAATGTTATCTTCCTTTTCTTAACGAAATGGAAAGAAAACTATGCACTTAACTTAAAATTAGTTTAATGTTTACTTGGGCAATTTTCTCACCTATGCGCTCAGAATGTGGTAAAAAAGTATCAACCATTATGTTATTTAATACCGGATTGTTCTCTACACTAACAGTAACTACCAGGTAAATAACATATCAAATGTAAGCGTTGAATTTCTACGCCTGGTTCAGTATCGATTGTAGTCAATACAACACAGAGCACTTTCATTCTGCTGGTCTTATCAATCAAGCAACTTAACAGACAGCTATGCTGCTGGGAAGTTTGATGCGACACTTCTTCTCAACGAAAACACTAGGAAGTGGCAAAGGGCGGCTTTTTGAGGGGACTGTCTTTTAATGTTGTCGTTCAAAAACTGTTGATTACCATCTAAATTTGAATAAATGACTTTCGTTTATATATATAAACGAAAACAATATATAATTAAATTTAATTATTAAACAAAACTTATATATATAAGCATTATATTTTAGGTGTCTATTAGTCACCTAATGTTAAATAAAATTTGCGTAACCATTTTTATTTGATGTTTAATTAAACGTTTATAAAATCTGTTACTACTTACGAAATCACTTTGTGAAGAAATGTCCACTGTTTGAAAAAATGCCTCGGTTGCAACATTATTTGTTGAAACAACTATAAATAACAATACGACAATCGTAGAAAGAGATCTACACATAAATACTAATTTGAAAATCTGAAAAATAAATAATTATTTGCATAAATATCTAGCAGTATTTATTACCTTTTTAGAGACTATTGGAGAAGAAAGCTAAAGAAAATTCAGAAAAGCTTTAAAGAAACCATGGGAATCATTAAATAACCAGTCAAGTGCGTGTCGCTTTACCAACTGCAAAAACAAGTTGTCTTAATGAAAAACAATTTCTGAAAACGAATTTATTACTGCGGTTATAACCGAAAACATCATAATCATAGAACATCATAATCTTTTTACGCATCACGCTTTGTTTTCCTGATAGTTAAGGCAGGCTCCTATAATACACCCACATTTTGTCAGGATATTATTAATGGCATATATTTAACCATACTTGAAATAATTTCTATTCTATTAATAATTATTTCTCTTGAGAGTTATTTTATTCTAACATTGTAAATGGAACCCCAATAATGACAGCCTCCGTGGCGTAGCGGCAACTAACGCGGTCGCTGCGCAAGGAGGCGCGGGTTCGATCCCCGCGCAGTGAAAATATTTGTATGCATGAATATGAATATTTGCACTGGTCTAGTCGTGCGTCGGAAAGCATGTTAAGCCGTTGGTCCCGGTTGCCATGCGAACATCTAATGGCAGTCGATACGGGTTGTTGGAACCCTTAAAAGTCCAACATTTGGTCTAACGGTAATGCATCGATATCGCCTTCGGGTTGTAAAGATCAGACGGCAGACGCTTCACGGAAAATATCGAAAATTAGGCAAAATCAGCAGTTGACTGTTAAAGCAGACCCCAGACTCCAAACCTGAAAAAAACTTCGGATGCGACTAGGATTGACGCGGAGATGATGATGATTGTATACGGTACCCCAAATGAAAGATGAAAATTATTAGAGCCAGTTTCAAACCTGGTTTAATTTAATTGCCCCTATTTCTTTCATGGTTTTTTTTTTTATTTAGGGAGTAAGGAATACGTAATCCATATGAGGCACTTATGACTCTTTTCTACAAATTATAAATTCTCGATGGCTCTTCTCCGTAGTAAAATATTGTAAAAAAAACACTATGAAAGAAACTAACATCAGACTACCCTCGGGATTTTTCTCACTACGGAAGCTGCTGAACTTAGCCGCCCTGAAAGGGATGTTTAATGAGGATTCCATTGAGTCTCGATACGTGCGTGATCCCTAGGAAAACAGTTTATCGACGACTTCTAGTTTCGGTTGATTCAATACATCTCATAATTACTACTGTTGACATCTGATAAAAAAAATCTTATACCATTTTTTTCCATTAGTACTAAAGTATTAGCAGCAAACCAACTTGGGGCGTTATTTACGTCAAGTTTCGATACACATTTGTTATTTAATTAACGACGATTTCACTAAGGGTCGACTTTTTAATTCGTTGATAGCTCAACCAGTTGTTAAAAATAGCCAATGGGTAAATTGCCAAAATGTGTTTTGGTACAATTATTAGTTTGAGTAACGATCACTAATGGTTACTTTTTTTAATTAACTACACACATCAAAAGTGTCTAGGGATCAAGCATTTTTATGCGGATTTCTTGAGATTGAGATGTGGCTTTGTAATAAATTTATGATTTTATAAATGTATATGGATCCTTTTTGGTGCATTTCATAATTTGAATCAGGAACTGTGAATCAAATTCGAGTAAAAGATGAAAATCAGCTGTCAATATTTTCCCTATAAAAACATACAACGCATTGAAGACATTATTAGTGCTACTGTTTCCCTACTACTGATTAAAACCAACGTTATTATGGAGCGGCGACGTCATTTAAGCAGGGAAGAAATGCTCAGAGCCGTGGGAATGATAGAAGCTGGTTCCCGGCAACGTACTGTGGCTTTAGCTCTGAATACAAGTCAGAGTGTTATCAGTCGACTTTGGACTCGTTACCGAAGCACTGGTACCGTGGCTGAGCGCCATGGAGGACGGTATCGCTGCACCACACGGAGACAAGACCGATACATTCAAATCTTAACTCGAAGAGCTCCAACAATAACCGCCATGATGTTAGCCGTGAGGCTTCATCACTCTTCAGGGAACTTAATTAGCGACCAAACAATCAGAAACCGCTTGCATGAAGTGAACCTTCATTCCCGAAGACCGCTACGGGTACCACCTATAGCAATGCACAATCGTAGGATTCGATATCAATGGGCTCTTGAACACAGAAATTGGGCAGAAGAACAATGGCGTTTCGTGTGCTTTTCTGATGAGTGTCGTTTTGGTATGAGACCGGATACAAGACGTATACGACACTGGAGAACCCCTGGACGCCAACAGCGATTAAAATCCTGCCAGGAAGTCCATCCTTATAGTGGTGGAACCATCATGGTATGGGCGGGTATTTGGATCGGCGGAAGAACTGAGTTGATTTGGATCAGAGGCAACCTCAACACTCAAATTTATGCTGAGACGATTGTATCAGACGTCATCGTTCCTCTACAAGTGCAAATCGGTCCCTTATTTCAGTTAATGCATGATAATGCACGACCGCACACCGCAAGAGTTGTAAGACAGACTCTCGCCGCAGACTTGAACCCGATTGAGCATGCATGGGATATGCTACAGAAAAGAGCTCTGCCGAATATGGAGGGTATCCAGTCGCAAGAAGACCTTTTTTTGTTGTTGCAACGAACATGGGCGGCCATTCCACAGCGTGATTTGGATGAACTCATTTTGAGTATGCCAAACCGATGTTCTTGTGTTGTTAGTGTTCGCGGTAGAAACACGGATTATTAATTGTTTAAGTTACCCAATAAAATTTTAGAGAAAACTGTTATTTCAGTCTTTTTTTCGAACTTTTGTGTTAGTGGTTCAAATGTCAAATATCCCTTTATTAGAAAAATGGCAAATTTCTTTATTAATGCAAAGGTGACTTGGTTTATCGTTACTGTGACAAACGAAAACACTTTATTTGATGAATCCTTAAAGAAAATTTTAATTAATATCAATCAGGAGAAAAGTTATTGCAAAAATATATGTTGATTCCTAGACACTATATTAATGATATGAATTACACATCATTGAGATAGATATATCAAGATATAGTAAAAAATATCAAATATAAGCTGAAAGAAAAGTTACTAAGAGCAGTCGAAATTGTATAGCTGTAATAAGAAACGGGTTATCAAAGGTGATCAACACTGCCACTATCTGTAATAGTGTCTTCTCTGTTATATAATAATTTTCAAACAACTAATTACTTCTACAATTATTAAAAATTACCTTTACAATTGTTTTTTCAGTGACCGTTGCAAAACGGAACACTAATATCCACACCAGGCCAAGAACAAAAATCCTCATTGTTAACGTGTCCCTATCCAAAACGCTGAACGCGTTTCTGAAATTATTTATTTGTTTAAATCGATAACTTTGTGGAAAAAATAACGAAGTGCTTACTGAAACCGCTCATTTAACAGGACAGATATTTTGTTGCCATTTTCTCCGTATTGTGACATAAAAAATAATAACGGCAGGATTGACATGTGGTGTTTGCCTGTTCAAGAGATCGTGACGCCAGTTCGTAGGTAATTTACAAGACAAACTCTTTAATAGTTAAAATAAAGAAGTGGGACTTTTCCATAATAGCATAATATATATATATATATATATATATCGCCAGCAACAAAACTTACACGTAGTTAAAGTAAGCGGACGTAGTGTTAAAATCTGTAGTGGTGTTTCGATTGCATCGCAACATTATGTCTTTGGTCGGCACACAATCGATGTTGTTATTTGGTCGACATATCGACCACGGCGGTACTTCTACAAAACTTGTCACAAAAAATTTTATGCTGTCAGCCAAATAATAAGCGTGCTAAAACAATAACAAGTGTTAAGTTGGCAGGTATAACTAAGTTTTGTGGGCTTTGTCACCACGCGTAGCGTTGTTATAAGGTACAAATACTACAAAAATAAATGTCACAATGCGAACGAAGAGACCACAGTACGATTAAGGCTTTTATTTATTTATCGTTCTTTGATGCATCTTCTTTACAAGAGGAGTCCGGCTATGCAAGGCACTGACGTACTATAATCGTACTATAAATTCTTGAGCGAAATCAGATAACTGTTGACTGTCAACTGTTTTGGTCTAGTGTTGAGGATTGGTGGTTTTTTCTATGTTTAATAGGTTTGGGCTAGTTGGCTTTACAACAGATTAAATTCATAAACTACTGACACCAAGTTTCAGTAAATAATAAAGATACCTATGACTATACTTACTAGAATTATGAACAAAGACGTCTGGAAAAATCTACCATAAGATATTCCTCTGAGAAGTGGATTCATAAATTGAATGCAGTCGTATCTCGTAGTGTATTGTTTAATAAAACTATCCATGCACATATACGCTATGCCTACTGTTGCGGCACATAAGATAAAATCTATAAGCCTCACTGAAAAAAGGTAACAGTTTAGTATAATAGTTTGAATTGGGTGGATACTTACATTGATTTTATGAAATACCTGCGCGGAATGTCTAGCAGGTCATTAGCGGCAATTCCCAAGATCACAACCTTTTTATTTTCCCCCGGGGCGGAAATCCTCAATGGATGTCCACCGCCCTGGAGTGGGCGACGGGGTCTGTCAAACTCTTACTGACTAAAACCACCCCGGTGTCTCACTATCACGAGCGCGCGTGGGGCCGGGGGAATCTAAATTCTTCCACGGCCCCACACCCTCGTGCGCAGGCACGTGCGCTCCACAGAGGCAGATAAGCACTGCATACCCTAATAATTAAGTAAGGAAAAAAAAATATAATAATTTATAATATACTACAGTAAAATAATTTATATACTACAAACTTAACACTGAAAGACTTTGTTAATCAGTTAGTGATAACTAGAGATGTAACGGATAGCAGTTTAGCCGGATACCGGATACCGTATATCCGGCCTACCATGTAGCCGGATAGTCGAATATCCGGCCACCGGATATCCGGCGAAACTTAAAAGTTTGCGCAGGCGGCGATAACCTGTCAGCTGGATTATAATCTCAAATCAGTGCGAATTGACCGCAATTGCGGCCCTTATTCTTGGTGGGCAGCTAACGCCAAACAATACCCAAATTTAACAAAGTTTTCTAAAATCTACCTGTCTGCACTTTGCTGCGGTATGTATAGCCAAATACTTTTTTCTGAAGCTGGCCTTATTTATGAAGAGAAACGCAACCGCCTGCTACCTCCCACTGCAGAGCAATTAGTATTCATTCACCATAATTTGCCCTTAGTGCAGTATGAGTACTAATTCATTCATATTCTTTGTATTACATTAATTTACCATTGTATGATTAAACATATAAAACTTAAACTAATTATATTAAAGTGATACTAACTAAATAAAGCAAATAATTACTCAAAAATATGTTTCTTTTATCAAGTTTTTTTAATTATTTGGCCGGATAGATATCCGGTCGAATATTAACTATCCGGTATTCGGCCGGATAGTATTAGGACGGCCGAATACCGGATAGTTACCGGATATCCGTTGCATCTCTAGTGATAACACTGCCATCTATTGGGGCTAGTGCAAACTACTAACACACATTACAATGCGGCCCGCGCAAATCGGCTTCGACGCGACGCCCGCGCCACTTGGCGTAGCGGCGTAAGCAGTTACTAAATGTGCCTCTTTCTTTCACGTCTGTGAATAAAATTATTTGATTGTGTGCGTAAACTTTGCGTGCGTGAGCGTGTAATTTCATTGAGTTTATAAGGCCAAATAAGCACAGCTTCTAATAAACCGACGAATTTAAGAAGTTCACAAATATAGCCTGATTGTTGTTCGTTCAAATACCTTTTTATTTTATCAGCTTATGTTGTTTCGTTATTGGTGTATTTGGTAACATAAATATGTACCTATATTGGTTGTTTTAAGAGGAATTGAATGTTCATTAATTTTAGAGTTTTTGTTTTAACTCAAAAGAAAGGTTGCTTTAATAAACAGTATTATGAAAATTATATGTGGTTAGCCGGCTGTGCAGTGTGATCACACAAATAAATTGTTTTGTTTCTCGTGTAGGTATATTATTTTAAAACGCGGGATTGACAATTCGTCGTTATAAAAACTTAAAAGACTTACAACTTAGAATACTATACTTTTTATTGAAATAATTTTCCTCGAGTTTACAAATTAGCAAAATTTAATAGTTATGATTCTAATGAGTAGTGCATCACGCATATTTATGAAACACACATGGCCAAAGCAGACTCACAGATTTATCCATATTTCCATTGAAAAAACACTTTTAGCGATTTTAAAACGATCTTATACATATTTAATTTTTACAGAGTTACTTAAAACAAAGATACGCGCGTTGATTTGATTTATAGATAGTAAAATTTTTTTTTTTTTGTTTTTTTGTGGAATAAATTATTGCTTATTTACAGTGAGTTAGTAATAACATTTCATTGTATTTTGACAGCCTCCGTTGCGTAGCGGTAGCGAACGCGGTTCGATTCTCGCGCAGTCAAATATTTGTATGCATGAATATGAATATTTGCACTGGTCTGGTCGTGCTTCGGAAAGCACGTTAAGCCGTTGGGCCTGGTTGGCATACGAACATCTAGTGGCAGTCGTTACGGGATGTTGGAGCACTCAAAAGTCCAACAATTGGCCTAACTGCAATGCATCGATATCGCCTTCGGGTTGTGGAGGTCAGACGGCAATCGCTTCAGGGAAAAGGTCGAAGTTTCGCCAAAATCAGTAATTAGACTGGTAAAGCAGACCCCAGACTCCCAAAGCTTTGGATGCGACTGGAAGTAACGCTGAGATGATGATGATTTCATTGTATTCATTTGGGCAAAAAAGAAACACCTAACATCCTACGAATATCATTTATTTGACTTGTTCTTATCATCAATCAAATACTTAGATGTTCAAGGTAGCCATATGCACAAACATCAATTCATTGACATGCGAAAAAGTACGCGACTATGCTAAATTGAAACTACGTCTGACGTAACAAATATTTATATAATCATCTAACATTTGGATTTTATGATAAACAAAAGCAATTAACAAGGAAATAAACTCGGAGTACTCTTATTTCTCACTAGTTGCGCTATGTGGAACGCGCGGTTTTTTTTAATATGCCCCGTTCCTATTGGTCGCAGCGTGATGTTATATAGCCTTCCTAGATTAATGGGCTATCTAACGCAAAAATAATTATTTCAAATCGGACCAGTAATTCCTGAAATTAGAGTAATCAAACAAACTCTTCAGCTTTATATATTAGTATAGATTAAAATATGATTTGGAATTATTACAGACACGAAATGAATTCGATATGGGAAGTAAGAACACTATATAATAAATAAATCCAAACTTATGAATAAAAAAAAACTTTGTAAAACTAAATAAGTATCGCTATAAGATGGGGAGGGAAATACTGTGCCAGCGCAAACAAGCGGAATATCCGATCAGTGCGGGTTGGTCGTAGTTGTGACACTTCTTCTGAATGTGTCCTCTCACTATGTTCTATTTACCGTTTTGATAGTGTAGAGTGATGACATGGATTTCAATGATTGATTCTTTAGCAAAAATGAAACATTTTTGAGTAGTGTGTCCTTGGTTAGGAGGTGCTTAAGCCGTAACTTTTTCATTTAATCAATTATTGGTTTTTTTCTATACGCGTACCCACTTAGGTACCTAGTGTCCATAGGATGCTTTTAATAATCTGTAATTTATAAGTGAGGACTTGTTATTGGCTGTCAGTCCAACTTACTGTTTCTTAACTGATTTATGTAGCTGTTTTTTTATTATTAATTTATAAACCAGCGCTTGACCGCAATCCCGCCTGATGGTAAGCAGTGACGCAATCGTTGATGGTAAAGCGCACTAGTTTATTAAGAGCCTATTCATTCTAGCCTTGAAGACACTCATATTGTTGTCCGACGGAAACACCGCCGCCGGCAAATTGTTCCAGTCCCTCGATGTACGCGGTATAAAGGAGGAGGCGAAACGCTTCGCCCGGATCGTAGAGGTGTTAACAACATAAGAGTGGAAACTCGCCGTACGACGGGTCGTCCGATGGTGGAACGGAGATGTGGGAATTAAATCGTGCAATTCCCTCGCACACTCCCCAAAATGTATCCTATAGAACACCGAAAGGCTGGCTACTCTACGCCTGTGCTCTAGGCTTTGGAGACCAACTCGAGTTAAATCAGGGTCACCAATCAGCCTCTTCGCACGCCTCTCCGCTGAATCCAAAGTGGCCATGTGACACTTAGCAGCATCAGCCCAAATGTGGCTGCAGTACTCCACATACGAACGGACTTGTGCTTTGTACAACATTAGAAGCTGCCCTGGTGTGAAGTACTGCCGGACCTTTGCGATAACGCCAAGTTTTCTGGCAGCCACCTTGGCCTTGGACTCAATGAACCGCCCAAAGTATAGGTTCGAGGAAATCTCAACACCCAAAAGCTGAAGCGACCGCCTTCAACTTTTGGGTGTTGAGATTTACACACACAAGATGTACACTCCAAGGATACATTCCGAAAAGTAGGGGCCAAGGTGAACGGGCTCCTTTTGGCGATGAAAAGACACGACTGCGTTTTGGCGGCATTGAATGCTACAAGATTGGCATTGCCCCATTCGGAGCTGTAAGTCCTCCATCCTTAATAAATAAATAAATAAACTTTTTTTATAAACTAGCTTGACCGCAGTCCCACTTGACGGGAAGCAGTGATGCGATCGTTGATGGTAAACAATGGCAAATATAGATCACAAAGGGCATGAATGACAATAAAGTGTGGCTTAGGAACTCTCAGAGAAAGGAATATCGACCAATTTATCGCAAACTAGAATACTATATAAAATTAGGCCAAAGAAAAAATTTCCCTCGGTTTTAAACGTCTTTGTAATATTTAATATTACTGTATTAGTTTTCTATGAAATTAATAACTTTTGTTATATTAAACTGCATGGAAAAACTTTGTTCAACATCGTAGCTGTAACTCAATAAACATAAACTTCTCTCTAAAAAAACTATTTTTTTTTACACTTTACAGATAGTGCATTGTAAAGTGATCATTCAGGGCAAGTTATAGATGCCTTGTCGAAGTTATTAGATGAATTCCTTACGCGACGTTGTATGAATTGCTGACTGACTTGAGGAACAGCAGTTGTTCTGGCAGATAAGTATGTATATACAATATGTAAAGGAAACCCTGTCCGATCCGTGAAGGTATTGTTAGGTATCGTTAACTGATTCTAGTAATGCCAACAAAGCCGGGCTAAACTTAAACAAAATATCCCCTAAAAAAATAAATATTATTTCGAAAAATCGAGGTAATTTAATGCATGTGCGTAGGCAACACGTTAGGCGTACATGCGCGGGTGTAGGGGGCAGGGCACTCGGCACGTGGTCGCATCGCTATTCGCTCCGTCACAAATAGTGTTGTCACTTTTTAAAAAAATACCAAATTTTGGGGAAGTTGGAATTAATTCGCGAAAAAAAAAAGATTATTTCAAAATTCATTACTATTGTCACTATGATAATATAATAATAATAATAATATAATAATAATAAACGTTTATTTTCACTATGATGATTACATAAAGTTTCATATTTTATTTGGTCTTGTGTATACCTAACATTTATTATCCTTTTGGGTCGGACGGGGTTTTCTTTACATATTGTATAATTCTCCAAGAATATTCCATAACAATAGAAGAACTTGCGATTTTCCAAGGATGTGAATTGGGTACAAATGGATACACGTCAAAATATACATTTCATATTTCCAGTTTTAGAATCTCACAATATATAGGTTCCTCGTGAAACCAGAAGTCGGCTTATACTAGTTGTATGCCTTGATGTGTATCCTTGCGTATTAGCTGCTTGAAATTAAGACTACAAAGCAATAAATGACATGTATAGGTTATTTAACCAAAAATATGGCCAATGGTACAAATTTTTTACAGATGGATTCAAAAGCACTAAGATAGGAGCAGCCTACTACGGTCCAGTGACTAAAGGAAATGAGCGTTTTAAAATTGATTCTCCAGTATCTATTATGACGGCAGAAATATCGTCAATTTCAGAAGCGTTATCCTACGTTAAAACGTTATCTAGCATAATTAATGTAGTTATATTTAGCGATAGCAAAAGTGCTCTCCAGCTTCTGGCTCGATGCGCCTGTGGACACAAGAGGTGTATCGATTGCCTATAATGTGATGAGAAAAATATACTCACTTCTTTTTGAAACTAAAACAGAGGAGGCAGATAGGATAGGGAAAATGGCGCCAATTTCGGGTTTTGAAATTTATGTTTTTCCAATTAATCAGAAATATTAATAAAATTTAAGAAATTTAGCTATAATAAATGGAAAGATTACTTAGATGAACAGTCTAAATTAAAAGGACTTTGGTACAAAATTATACAAAACGAGCCTCCTCATATCCCTTGGTTTGCTACTAATGGCATTGGCCGTAGTACTATTGTAACTGCTCATCGGGTTCGTTCCGGACACATGCCGTTGAGAGCTTTTGCGTATCTAATGCAAAAAGTTAGTTCACCTAATTGCATTAAAAGAGAAGATGTACAGCATCTTTCGGTGGAGTGTGTCAGGGACGAGTCTAAGAGAAATAGAATTATTAGAGACTAGCTGCGCCACGCGGTTTCACCCGCGTAGGTTTCGATATGTTTTTTTTTTATATACTCCGCTCCTATTGGTCATTGAGTCCAAGGCCAAAATGGCTGCCAAGAAAGTTGGCGTTATCGCAAAGGTCCGGCGGTAGGTACTTCACACCAGGGCAGCTTCTAATGCTGTACAAAGCACAGGTCCGTTAGTGTGTGGAATACTGCAGCCACATTTGGGCTGGTGCTGCTAAGTGTCACCTGGCCACTTTGGATTCGGTGGAGAGGCGGTCGAAGAGGCTGATTGGCGACCCTGACTTAATTGGAGAAGGTCTCCAAAGCCTAGAGCACAGGCGTAGAGTAGCCAGCCTTTCAGTCTTCTATAGGATGCATTTTGGGAGTGTGCGAAGGAATTGCATGATTTAATTCCCCCATCTCCGTTCCACCATCGGACGACCCGTCGTACGGCGAGTTTCCACCCTTACGTTGTTAACACCATTACGATCCGGACGAAGCGTTTCGCCTCCTCCTTTATACCGCGTACATCGAGGGACTGGAACAGTTTGCCAGCGGCGTTGTTTCCGTCGGACTACAATTTGAGTGTCTTCAAGGCTAGAGTGAATAAGCTCTTAATAAACTAGTGCGCTTTACCATCAACGACTGCGTCACTGCTTACCATAAGGCGGGATTGCGGTCAAGCGCTAGTTTATATAATATAAAAAATTAAAATATTGTCATTTATGTCGTTAATGAACGGTTACAGAATTCACAGTGTTTAAAAAAAAGTGTCGGCTCGGCCTTAGAACGTTGCAAGCGTGCCGTCGTGTGGGTTTGTAAGTATGATGTTTATCCCAGATGAGAACTCTATTAAATCAGCGTATAAGATAGTTTTTCGAGTTTTGTTTTCATTGCGCTTTTTGTGTAGTTAAAAAAAATAATTTTTACTTTAAAATCTTATTGGGTTATAAAAGTATAGCAATTATGAACGGTCTAAAGTGAAAAAACCTACATATATATTTTTTTAAATCATGAAAAAGCCGACGAAAAATTCCACCACTGGGGGGTTCAGAATCATGTACTAGATCCTTGGTACTCGTTTGTGCGTCGATGTCAGATACACCCTTTATATTGGTATTTATATTTAAGCTCATTTTTGTTTAGTAGTAAGTTTTTGTTGTGTATTAGTTTAAGATCAGTTTATGACGGGACTGACGTGAACTGTGTTCAAAAAACTCTTAAAATAAAGATTTTAAAAAAGCAATTAATAATATTTGTTTTAATTGTGTTGGATAATTGACAACACTTATCTGCGAAAGTTTCATGCATACATGATTAAATAAAATAAAATAAATATATAAATATATACGGACAAATCACACAGATTGAGCTAGCCCCAAAGTAAGTTCGAGACTTGTGTTATGGGATACTAACTCAACGATACTATATTTTATAATAGATACATATATAGATAAACATCCAAGACCCAGGCCAATCAGGAAAAGATCGTTTTGCATCACGACCTGGCCGGGGATCGAACCCGGGGCCTCCACGTCGCAGGCAGGCGTGTTGACCGCTGCGCCACAGATCAAGAGAAGAGAGATCATTAATCCTTAATGATTTAATCATCGAGAGCTGAAAACATAAATGCAACTCTCGTTGGTCAGAATTGCTTTCAAATGTCAATATCTACATAAAATGGTCATTTAACAGGGTGATTTTAACTGAAAAGGTTGGATTTTTAATTAAAATTCTGTAAATACGTACTGGTTCTGGTCGAGAAACACCGATTGGTTTTTTTTTTATTCATTGATCCGATTTAATCAACAAACAAGCTATTTCTGAATAGGTCCCCATATTCCATTGGTTCTAGCGGTCAGTTCTGGATCTTTGACAGTCGATGACACCAAGGGGTTTCGTGTTAGCCAATTACTGGGTTGTGGAGGCTCCATAGGCAGCCGCTCCATATAAGATATTGGTATTCGTCTACATTCGGTCAGACCCTAATATACGTGGGACACTCAGAAAGTTTTGCGATAATAAAAAAATGTTTTATAGGTACATATATTTTAATTACATCATCAAAGTACTCTTCTCCAGCCTCTATACAAAGTCTCATGCGTCTGAACCATTTTTCCAGTCCGCCGCAGACACCTCGTTTACAGCCGCCTGCTCGAACGCTGACAGCGCATCATCCGGCGGCGAAAATTGTATCCCTTTGACTTGATCTTTTATTTTTGGGAATAAGAAGAAGTCACACGGTGCTAGGTCAGGAGTGTAAGGAGGATGACCCAGGGGTTTGACCGGTGTTGTGTCCAAGAAGTCCCTCGTTTTGATTGTGGTGTAGCTCACCACGACAATGCGCCTGCATTGTCGTGGTGTAGAAGGCCAACTCTATCTTTGTACCAAACTTCAATAAAATCAGTTCAGTGGTTTAGACGTGAAAGCGTAACAGACAGACAGAAAGAGTTACTTTCGCATTTATAATATTATTAGTAGGGATCAATAAGCATAATTTTTAAATAAGTTATAACTGGCCAGTTTCTCATACATCAAAACTTTTTGTCGCAATACTTTCTGAGTGACCTGGTATTTGAGAAAAATCTAGACAGAAAAATCTAACCAATATGATAACCAAATTGCAAAATATAAATAAGACAGTTTGCATTTCTCGGGCTACCCTAGCGCTTTCACCTTATGGTGTCTGAAGAAAATTTGCTCTTAATCTTTGGATTCCGGTAACTCTGGGCAATCCATGAACTAGGATCTGTCGCGGATTATTTTAAACGGCATGTAAAGACAAAGGGATTAACTAACAAAACGCATCTAGGTAGGTACCGTTTTCGCACACCTTTGAAAATATATCATAATTGTACGCTGAGGAGGAGAATGTGCATGCTAAATATATAAATTTCTTGATACTCTTCCATCGAAAGTGCTCGTCACCAAGTGTTTCCTGAGAAGAAATAATCAACGGTTAATTTTCCTTATTGTAGCATGAGAACCAGAGTCTTTCACATACATTAGTATAACCAGGGCAAGGAAGACTCCTTCCCTCCTTTCCCTCCTCAAGTAGACACTAGAAATGTCTTTGTACTTAAAATAGCGGTCAAATTCGCAAGTATCTCCTGCAGGTGACACTGCATGATTGTTTCGTCCGTGTTCATGATAGCACTATTTTTTTCCTAAGGTTGGCGTTCAATGAAATAGTTGAAATATCAGCAGATAAAGATAGCTTAGATGTTATCATTAACTTATTTTCGCCTGGAGATTCGTACTTCAATATTGAAGACAATGGATAGTGAATTTGGCGTCTTCCTTCGGGATCTCGGATTTTCATTAAAAATAGAAGTGGATCGGAGTGGTATCGCAATAAAAAATGAACACGAATACAAGTTGACTGTCCATCGTTAATAAAAATTTAAAAGAAATACATGGTACTAAGAAAACGTGGTGGTAACTTGACTGCGAATTTCGCAGAGCTGTCGCAATAAGATATTTACAAAAAATACGGTAAACACACACACATAATAATGCTGAAGAGGAGAAAATAAGTCGTACTCTTTTTATTATCTTAATAAGTAAAAGGTTTACATCTAATGTCACCTGTAGGTAAAACACCACTTATAAGAAAAGGAAGTATTTTTTTATGTTTTTAATATCTAAACGCGATAATTAAAACAAAAACAAAAAAACAGTACTTTTACATTTGTTCTTGGGAATTGACGGATTAAAATTGTTTTATGAATTAATGAATGAAAATTTGCAAATTATAAATTACTTACATCTCAATTAGGTACTTATAGTGCACAGTTTTTCAACTATGCTTAGGATTTAAAATTATTTAAGTTTTTACCACTCACACTCGCACATTAAATAACAAATTCAATAAGATTCACCGACCGGGCTCAGCGGGCGCAGCGGGACATACCGGATGTGTGCGCACACGGCGTCAGCCGAGAGCGTTTGCCGACTCACTATCATGACTAGAGCAACCATGTGATATGTAAATAATACTTACGCATGACATTTAACTGATTACATAAACGCGTACTGGGCGGCCAGGCAACTAACCGAACAGCTGCGCCGCGCCGCGATTCTACTCGCCCAGTCGCTAAAAACCTTACAACCCAAAATTATTTATTAGAGCTATTACGTACTTTTCCTTTGCTTATTACGATACTGCTAGTGGTGCCCAAGTCACCCATAGCGTTTTATTCTGTTATCATAGGGAATTTTGATTAACTTGCATCTAGCTGAAAGTAAAATGAAATCTGATTAAGTACTTGTGAATTTTAATGTAAATATTGAAAGACCACGGTGTGACAGCTGCTCCACTTTGCGTCAACAGTATTGTGACCTTTTCGTACATAATATGTGTTTAAAGCAGTTCACATACCTATTGTTTTTATTTTTGTGTGATATTCATGAGAATTTTACTCCTTGTTGTAATTGGATTTCTCTTTCATTGTTCTTAATAACTACAGCGTTAAAAAATATCCGTATGTATTGAAAGATTAATATCTATGCAAGCAAATTATGAGATCTCAGGACATCGGATGCACAGAGGAACATGAATATCCTTGCCTTCACTAGAATATTACAGTTGTATCATCATCAACCTTTTTATCGTCCCACTGTTGGACACAGGTCGCCTCTCATGCAGAGAAAGATTGAGCGTAATCACCACGCTTGCTCAATGCGGGTTGGCGATTTCAGAATTAAAGTCCAGGTTTCCTCAAGATGTTTTTCCTTCACCTTCAGTCATTGGTGTTCAAGATATACTTAGAAAGTACATATAACTTTAGAAAACTTACATTGGTACTTGCCTGCCCTGTAATCGAACCTGCGCACTCATACTTGAGAGGCTGGTGTTGTTATCTTACTTTATAAAGTAATTAACGTCTAAATGATAAATGTTGTTAAACATCAATTAACATATAAAAAGGAAGAGATGTGATATATATACAATTAAATGTGGCACACAGCTTAATATAACACCTCAAGACATTCCCGCTCTATCCCGAGTGGCGACTAGACGTGCCTCTTAAGCTGAACACTACAGTTGTATACATTATAGATATGTTGATTTGAATATTCTGTTTCGAAGAATTTCAAGAAATTTCGAAGAATCTTCTCGTCCGAAATACCGCAGTGTCTCAAGACAAAAGTCTTCGACCAGTGTGTGTTGCCAGTGATGACATATGGAATTGAGACGTGGTCGCTAACAATGGGCCTTATAAGAAGGCTCAAAGTCACTCAAAGGGCAATGGAGAGGGCTATGCTTGGGATTTCACTGCGCGATCGAATCAGGAATGAGGAGATCCGCAGAAGAACGAGAGTAACCGACATAGCCCGAAGAATTGCAACACTAAAGTGGCAGTGGGCTGGACACATTGCCCGTAGGACCGATGCCCGATGGGGCCGACGGGTTCTCGAGTGGCGACCACGCACCGGAAGACGTAGCGTGGGTAGGCCCCCGACAAGGTGGACCGACGACCTAGTGAAGGCCGCGGGAAACCGCTGGATACGGGAGGCGCAGAACCGGTCGTCGTGGAGAACCTTGGGGGAGGCCTATGTCCAGCAGTGGACGTCTTTCGGCTGAAATGATGATGATGATGATGATGATGAATATTCTGTTTGAATAACAAAAAGGATTTAGACCAAGAAAACCAATAAACATGGCTATCTATATACATAAACGAAACGCAGTCTGCGTGTACATTTTTGCGTTATGACGCAAGCATTTGATTAGGTCTTACATCCTACACTATAACTGAGTTCGCGCCCTGCAATATGCATGCTCTTTTTTAAAAATCTATAAATTGTTATCAAAAGATGTAGTTGCACGCACACAAACACACCGTGCCGAAGACTGCCGAACTGAAACGACGTTAGACGATAAGTGGGAGGTGTTAGATTACTTTCGTTACGAAATTTCTAGATTCGGTCTCTACGCTCAAGGCCCACGATAGAAGCTATGCAATAGCTTAAAAAAGCTGTATGTACAGTAAATGAAATAAATGTCATGGTTTTGTATCTACAAAGAAATTGTTAAAAGGCTGGGTACATGCGAATATATTAAGACCTAAATAAACTCCAATCGATATCTTCTACAATAAAACAAAATAATTAGAAACAATTTTACAATAATTCACATTCACGCAGTGAAAATGGAGGATGGCAAGTGAACAGTTATAATCTTAATTCGCTCTGGTAACGTATTTGGTCAAGTTACTGCGAGGCCTGGAAGATAACCCTGGGGTTTTAGGTCGCATAGGCATATTTGTTCCGGACAAATATATTTGGAGGCGGCGACGCCCACCACTACTAGCCACGCCAACAGCCAGAACCAATTTACTTGCCAGGACGCCTCTGGTTAGAGCGATGGCCACCATAAACCTTCTCCATACGAGGCTTGATATATGGACATGTCACTTTAGTGAGTCCGCAAGAGTTCTTTTAATGACACTGTGCTATCTAGCATCCTAGTGGCGTTTCACTCTGATGCAGTCAGTTAGAATCAGTTTGAAAATAGCTGCTAATCTATTCCTCCAAATGTTCGGAAATATGTTTACTGAACAAACTTGTATCGAATAGTGTTGTTTTAGATTTAATATTATTTTTTAATTTTTATTCTGTTGTTTAAATTTTATTAGTTTTGTTTTAATTTACTTTAATTTATTATATGTGTAAGTTTCCAAAATGTATGTTAAATGTATCCTTTCTGCCACATTAGGTTAAGCAACCTGGAATGGTAGTAAGTGTATGATTAAATAAATAAATAAATAAATATTAATTTAATGCTATGTTCTGCAGGGGTGTTCTCATGTATGGCCTTTAATTCAGCAAATAGTAAAATAGTTAAGCACTTGTATGAAACAAATTAGTCATGGAACGATGGGAAGAGTAGTAGTTGTTCACATTTTGCGTTAGTTAATTAATCGTAGACTTTTAAGGATATAAGCTTTTGGAACCCAATACCTTAGATCCTTAAAAGTGGTTATCTAAGGCTAAGGTACTGCTAAAACCATTTATTTGGACAAGAATTTAATTAAAATTGTAATTTAAATAGCTATTACTTTAATTCAATAAATAACATAGAATCTAATTAATTACTTAATATAGTTAGAAAAAAATTAGGGTATACTAGTTTTTTTTTTTTTTATTAAAATATAAACCAGCGCTTGACCACAATCCCGCCTGATGGTAAGCAGTGACGCAATCGTTGATGGTAAAGCGCACTAGTTAATTAAGAGCCTATTCACTCTAGCCTTGAAGACACTCAAATTGTAGTCCGACGGAAACACCGCCGCCGGCAGATTGTTCCAGTCCCTCGATGTACGCGGTATAAAGGAGGAGGCGAAACGCTTCGTCCGGATCGCAGAGGTGTCAACAACATAAGGGTGGAAACTCGCCGTACGACGGGTCGTCCGATGGTGGAACGGAGATGGGGGAATTAAATCGTGCAATTCCCTCGCACACTCCCCAAAATGTATCCTATAGAACACCGAAAGGCTGGCTACTCTACGCCTGTGCTCTAGGCTTTGGAGACCAACTCGAGTTAAATCAAGGTCACCAATCAGCCTCTTCGCACGCCTCTCCACTGAATCCAAAGTGGCCAGGTGACACTTAGCAGCACCAGCCCAAATGTGGCTGCAGTACTCCACACACGAACGGACCTGTGCTTTGTACAACATTAGAAGCTGCCCTGGTGTGAAGTACTGCCGGACCTTTGCGAAAACGCCAAGTTTTCTGGCAGCCACCTTGGCCTTGGACTCAATGAACCGCCCAAAGTTAAGGTTCGAGGAAATCTCAACACCCAAAAGCTGAAGGCGGTCGGTACACTCCAAGGATACATTCCGAAAAGTAGGAGCCAAGGTGAACGGGCTCCTTTTGGCGGTGAAAAGACACGCCTGGGTTTTGGCGGCATTGAATGCTACAAGATTGGCATTGCCCCATTCGGAGACTGCCTGAAGTGCAACACTCGTTCGCTCTACCATGGCCTCTCTTTCGGACCGGATAACCGGTGGTTTTCCCAAATATATTTAAGAATTGTTGCAGTGTGGTTACCGATAAAATTAACATGTTTTAAGTAAATTATATTATATTTTATTTTGTCACTTACGGCTGCATTTACCAGTAAAGTACATAGTAATGTCTGCTTACAATCGACTATTCCGAGTGCCTGCAAGTGTGATGGAAAACCCCAGACTCCAAAGCTGTAAAGCTTCGGATGCGACTAGGATTAACGCTAAGATGATGATGATGACATTAAAATACTGGACAAGTGTTTCGGGTTTCGCATATACAAAAACTAACTTTGTATAAGTGCATAAAAATCCACTTCTGTCTTGGTCTAAATATATGCTGTTATATAATTGTATAGTAACATCTGACTAATAGGGTAATAATAGCTGTTCATCTGTATGCAGAACATAGCACTATATTCGTTTTAAACAACTTGACCTAGTGAAACCGTATTATATTTCTAGGTGGTAGGCCATAACATCGGCCGCCGGCAGAAGTTACCACCCACCAGACAAAGCCTTGCCGGCAAGCGATTTGTCGTGTTCCGGCATAATGTCTGGTGAAGCCGTACGGAGGACGGGTCTGAGCAGTTGTGTTGCGATGTGTGCCGGGTACGATGGGCCAAATGTTGTTGTGTTGGGAGTTTGGTCGTGGAGGGTCTTCAGATCAGTCTCCCTTCGGCGCAGCATCGTTGGTCCTGTTGTTGGGTTTAACATTGCATCACCTCGATCAACTACCGTCTTCCTTCCTATTCGCTCAGTGAATAGGCTCTTAATAAACTAGCGCGCTTTATCATCAACGATCGCATCACTGCTTACCATCAGGCGGGATTGCGGTGAAGCGCTAGTTTATAATTATTTAAAAAAAAAATGGTTCACGATGGGGCTTTTAACCTTGCCACCATGTCCCCCGTATCGCGATTTCTCGCGGCAGGGGAATTATGCCCCGGTGTTTTGCCTCCTTCCGCCACTCCCACATGTGGGCGAGGGCTTTGGCCTCCAGATCCCATATCCTTAAACCCTCAGACGGGACATTGCCATGAGTCTCTGTCAGTCATACTAAAGACACGTTCTACGATCCGACGATCTAATTCTTGATATTTCAATTTCCATTGAAAAAGCCTATTATTCTTATATGAGTACCGTGGATATTCTTGCTGGCATAGCAAGCAAACAAACAATTCCTTATTAGTTTATATAAAATTAAATATTTTGATTTGATTCGAACACTTATACCCACATACATTGCTACTTATACGTTTATGCAACTCCGAACGAACTTCTTCTAATATTATGCACAAGATTAGCATGTTATCTTATTTTTAACAGTTTCTTTTGCAACGAAATAATCAAAATTTGTTGGGTTCTGCCATGATTTTCTAAGTTACAACACACCAAATCATTTCATTTAAGGCCTTTAATCATTTTATAAAAAAATAAAACAGACACGCTAAATATGAGTAGGTACACATACTTACTTATTACACTGTTCCAAGTTTTCACCTACGACTAAAAGTGCACATTATAAGTAGATTGCTTTAAAAACTTGAGTAGCGTTGTTTAAACATGTAGGTATCGCAAACAGCTGTATGGTTTGTTTCTGACAAAAACATGTCAAAGGACGTTGACGTTATGTCAGTAACCTAAAATAATAATAGTATGTCTATGATAACTTTACTCTGGTTTAGGGACCAAGGAGTTTATGAATACCCATCGTGACGTTTTATTGGTAGAATACTAAACAATCGGTAGTATTCTACAATCAACAAAACGCTGGAGCAACAGAACAACGTCACGAATCAACCGAAATGTTAGTATCTCCAAATATTATGTGGGATAAAATTTAGATTAGGTACGGGAAGCGGAGGACTAGGTGTTGTAACGCAGCTTTGTCCTCCAGCGTGATTTGCAACGGAAAGCGGGTGCTTTCCTGTAGAACCATGGAAACGATGCCTATCAGCGCCACCACTAGGTGAGGCAAATTTATCCAAACCATGATTTCCGTCAAATTTTCGGGTAGGTCCAATATAAGTGACCCGAAACGAAACTAATGGCTGCCGCGCGCACCCGCACTTCTCAGATACCGTGCACTACAATTTGAACCATTAGTTGTTCTCTTAACTCTTCTCTTACTGTATGTAATTTTAGTAATACACGACGCGCATACTCCGCCTAAGATAGAAATTTATCTGACGTAATGTTAATACCCTTTATTCATAAACGTTACTTAAACTTAACTAGTGATTAGTGAACGTTTAACAATAGATTTTTCACGTTTATACGTCACTTAACTTTAATCATTATTTATGAATACACCCTTATGACCTCATTAAGCGTTTGTGCATAGTTAATCTTTTGCGGGTACATTGACTTAAATTTATTGGTAAGCTATTACTACGACTGCCGTTACGACTGCGACTACAATCGCGTCTGCATTTTGTGGTCTAAACAACAAACTAAGCGACAAACCACACAAGTAATCACACAAGTATCCACACACAAGTACAATAATAATAATGGCTGAAAGTGACTTATTCTGTTCCTTGATCTATAACGAGAATGTGAGCGGTGTAGTTCTTTATCTGATCCGTTAGCGATCAGAAGTGGAATTTATTAAAGAAACAAATCAGGACGTTCCAATGTTCGTGTATTAACCATTTGAATTACAATTACAACCAGAATAAGATAGGAACACGATAAAAATCACTGAGCGCACTACAATATGTCAAACGATAGCCAGCAGCTCACCGCCGGCCATCGCCGGCAGCTAATATAGAAAATATAGGTCTCACAGAGTTTGCACGATGTTGGTAACATTGAGTGTCCGTTATCCAAAGAGAGCGAGCGATTTTTTTTTTTTTTGTTTTGGTGTGGTATCTCGTAGTTGACCTCGAGAGGTCGTGACTACTTAAACGGACTTTCCTGTGGATGCCTTAAATGAATTTAAAGCCTCCAGCCAGGGCGACTAAAAACTAAGCGACTACACGCTAAGGGCACCCCCTGTGGGGTACGAACCTCGGCTAAGGGCGTCGCTGGAGAGAACAGCAAGGGACGGCTGGATCGATTTTTTGTTTTAAATCGGTTTGATGACCGCGGCGTTTCCTAGTACTAGCTCTGAGAAGAAACGTCCGAAAGAAACTCAGAGGTCATAGTTGGGAAATTATATTTACTGGCTCAGCTGCGGCGCGGGCTGGCCTTCATCGGCCAAGGGACGGGGGAGGGGGCTACTACGTTGAACGCGTCGCGATGGACCTCAGCGGCGAGGTCGGTAGATCGGTCTTTTTTTGTGTGTTGTGCTAGTGGCCCTATTGGCCTCTTGGAGGAGGGTCTGTGAGGGCATGCCTTGGGCGGCGAAGCTTGGAGATGGTGGAGGGGGTATAGTTAGCAGCCGCTACTATCAGGGGACTGCGGTGCTTGGCGGCAGTGTCAAAGAAGAGTTTGGAAAGACGCTTCATGAAATGCTGGATGGTGGGGATTTTGAGATCAAGGTGGAGGATCTCATTACGGACGAACCAAGGGGCATTTGTGGCTTTACGTAGAAACGTTTACGTTACGTTTTGGACTACTTGCATCCTATAGATATGACGCGGCTTGGCATGTGCGAAGACTGGACAAGCGTATGTCATAATCGGGCGTATACACGCTGTGTACAAGCGCATTTTGCACTTGCGCTCTGAGAAGTTGAGGTTGCGGTCGAGAATTACACCTAGGTATTTGGCTTGCTTCTCCCAAAGGATCGGCTCGCCAGACATGAAGATGGGAGAGCGAGCGCAGGTAGGCAGCGACTTTTATAGTGAGCTTAGGGTGGGGCGCCGGTCTTTGCTAACATTAGTAGGACTCTGAAATAGCCCTCAATTCTCTACAGACTTGAAACCGACTCCCACCACTGAAAACCGTATTATTCCGAGCAAACGGAATTGCAACCATAGTGACTTTATATATACCACTTTATATATGTGCCACATTAAATAAACAATTTGACGTCATCGTGGTCTGTGTTCCAAAATAATATGCTGTGTTCCTAGAGCTCAAAACAAAAGATTTTTGATAAGCAAAAACAAAGTCTTTTTCTATTCTATAAGCGACCTTCAGTTTTATTGGTCAGAGACATGGAAGTCTACAAAAGTAGCATCCATGTTAGTATTCTTACACGAGCGGCGTTGTCGACGGATGCAATTTCCTCTGCCGATGTCCCCGACATCATGGTAACGCAAGGAAATAAAACTAAGGAAATATATGAAGGACGCTTTTATATTTTCGGTAACAATAACGTTATAACTAGCAAGTCCACTTTACAACATGACTGAATATTAGTAGACCTAATTTTCGTGTAAGATAGTATAAGTGTAAGTAGTGATATTTAACCAACCATTGCAGTAATAACTTGCAAAGATGACCTGTTGTCGTTCGTTGTCTGAGTACGACATTTCTTTATAGCTGTTCCCTGTAGTTTCACCCGCGTATGTAGCAGTAATTATACAACGTTTTTTTTTCTTCATAGGATACCTGAATATAGTTTGCTTAAATAGATGCTTAGTTGGAATAAACAACTGAATCGACTCCTATCATTTTTACTCCATGCTATATTTTGGGCCAAAAACGTAGCAAGCCATTTCATGAATTTAAACTTTTTATTTATTTTTTTTATTTTTGTATTTGGGTAAGTTCCGAATAAGAAATTCATCATAATAATCAAATGAACCACTCATTTCTTGCAATCATTCGCTAAAATACAATAATTTAGCGACACAAATGAGTCTCATAATTAGTCAAATGATATTTTGTGGAATACTATTGAGAGACAATAATGATAATACTATTTTGGAAAATAATCTTGACAGTTATTTATAATGAATGTAATAGAAATGTCAATTAAATATAAAACATTTAACATAATCATCGATCAAAAACATTTTATCTAATATAGCTTTCGGGAATCTTCTCGTCCGAAATACCGCAGTGTCTCGACAAAAGTCTTCGACCAGTGTGTGTTATGCCAGTGATGATTTATGGAATTGAGACGTGGTCGCTAATAATGGGCCTTATAAGAAGGCTCAAGGTCACTCAAAGGGTAATGGAGGGGGCTATGCTTGGAGTTTCACTGCGTGATCGAATCAGGAATGAGGAGATACGCAGAAGAACAAGAGTAACCGACACTATGTATAATCAAAATGAGTTAAGACTTTTATCTTGGAACTCCGATGGAGTTCGTTCAAAAATGCATGAACTACTTGATTTAGCTGTATGTACCCTATCAATTGATATAATAGCGGTCTGTGAAACCAAACTTACCTATAATACTTCCTTAACTACGCCAGGATTTAAATGCTATCGTCAAGACAAACACCATAATGGGCGTGGACAAGGCGTAGCCATTCTGGTGAACGAGAGATTGAAGTGTGAACCGATTACTGTTCCCAAAACAAAACACATTGAAGCGGTTGCTATAGGTTTGAAAATTAGCGGGAAAAACTACATCTTTGTGTCAGCTTACCAATCTCCCAATTTGCAACTTGAATCATACGATCTAGATATTTTATTGTCCCTGGGGCCTCATGTTGTAATAATGGGAGACTTTAACGCCAATCACGGGTATTGGAATAGTAGTTATGTTAATACCCGCGGTAATATACTCTTTCGTCACATGCTTAACCATGATTATGTGATACATTACCCTGACTCACCTACTCAGGTCAACTACAGACCCGATCTTACCTCTACTAATCCTGATTTGATTCTGGCTCTTAATGTAAATAGTATACATGAGGTTCGAGCAATACCTGCCCTTTCCTCAAACCACTTTCCCATATTTTTTACAGTAAATGGACAATGCTCTCGCAAACCTAAATCCAAACACTACCTCTATTGTGACGCTGACTGGGATAAATACCGGTTCTTTCTTGACCAAAAGATCTCACTAAACTCAAAGGTGTTTAAATCTGAGGCGGAAATCGACTACGCCGTAAACTATTTACAACAGTGTCTTACTGCTGCCAGAGACAAATTTATTCCTAGTAAAGAACACGCTAATACTAACATAAAACTACCAAATTACGTCACTAAAATGATCAAATATAAAAATCAACTTCGTCGAAAGGAACAAAAAGTGTCCCTTCCGGAAAAAAGGCTTTTACGGTCAGCTATTAATAAATTACAATACATGATTAAATCGGCTATAATAAAACATCAAGATAAAATATGGAACACTAAACTTTCAAAAGTTGACAATCCTAGCAACGCTATTTGGCGACTAGTTAAATCATTGAAACCTAGATCGCACTCAATACCTCCACTCAAAACACATGAGGGTACTTTAACAACCAATATCCCTGAACAATGCGATGCTCTAGCAGATGCTTTCGAGATGAACATAAAACTTACTCGTGACTGGAAGAGTGAGTCTGTCGAGAAGGACGTCCAGTCTGCTATTACTTATTTAAATGATGTTGCCATAGATGATAAACACCTATCTGTACGGCCAACCGAAGTCTGGAAAGTTTTACGTAAACTCAGGACCAGGAAGGCTCCAGGGAATGACGGTATACACAACCTTATGCTTAAAAATCTGTCCCAGAAATGTGTGGTGTTTCTCAGTAAAATTTTCAACGGTTGCTTCAAATTAGCATATTTTCCCAATATGTGGAAAACTGCAAAAGTTATCGCACTTAAAAAACCTGGAAAAGACACCTTTCTACCGGTAAGTTATAGGCCCATTAGTCTTCTTCCTGTTCTAGGTAAGCTATTTGAGGTTATGATTTATGATCGCTTGCTGCGTTGCTCGGATCGGCTGATTATGATGGAACAATTTGGTTTTCGTTCCACTCATTCCACGGTACAACAATTAGCTCGAGTATCTGAACATATTTCTTATCATCTCAATCTTAGGCAGTCTACTGGTATGTTCCTACTGGACATCGAAAAAGCCTTCGACACCGTTTGGCACGAGGGCCTGTTATACAAACTCATCACTTACGGCATTCCAATAAATCTTGTAAAACTCATTAAATCTTATCTTAATAACAGGCAGTTTATGGTTCACATTGGTTCTGAGACGTCTTCGCCCCGGTCGGTGCCGGCAGGAGTTCCTCAAGGTTCGGTGCTTGGTCCCTACCTCTTTATATTATTTGTGAGTGATATTCCTGTGCAGATTCGTACACATGTGGCCTGTTTTGCCGACGATACAGCATCGTACACAAGCGATGATGACATTGACATTATAATTAGTAGACTTCAGTTGTCACTTGACCTGCTCCAATCATACTTTAATAAGTGGAAGCTAAAACTGAACGAATCCAAGACTGAAGCGATACTCTTTACACGCCAACGTGCTACTCCAAAAAGAAAATTGGTAATTACTCGACAACTAATCCCATGGAGCACTGAAGTTCGCTATCTGGGTGTTGTATTGGACAAAAAGCTTAACTGGACAAAACATGTAAATACATTACGCATTAAAGGTGCCCAAGCACTTGGTTCTCTTAGTCCTATATTTAATCGTAAAAGTAAGCTCAGCCCTAATACAAAACTTAGGATATACACGACTCTAATTAGACCGTGCATAACCTATTCATGTCCGGTATGGAGCAGCACTTGTCAGTCTAATTATAAGTCGTTACAAATAATTCAAAATAAAGCTGTTAAAATTGCCTAAAATACTCCGTTTAAAACTAATCTCAGAATACTACACACTTCTATACAATTACCTAGCATAACTCAATTTATCCTGAAATTGACTCGCAAATTTTACAACAAAAATAAAGGTCATTCAAATACATTAATTGCTAACATTGGTCAAATTGAATTAAAAGACTTGCGACGTTTCGATAGATACGGTACATACAAGCTTCCCCATCACTACGTATTGTTTGTGCACAATACTGATAAAGAGTCATAGCTGGACCCGTACGATGCGCCAGCGCTTCCCCGCGCTCACCGTATACAATTGAGTACGCGGGGGGCGCGGTAGCTCGTGCGCCGCCGGTGACCACGCGTGGTCACTGCGGACTTGTGATTTTGTTTCTACCCTCCTAGTTCTCTTTTTTGTTTAAGAAATGAAATTACCACAATAATTTCATTAGTTATTTTAAGATTAAATTATTAAATGGTCATGATGTAATTAGTTTGTAGCCATCAGTGTTATTTACTTATAAAGGTGATTCTAGCCTGTAAAAGTGTTGCTTATATTAGTTATACTGTGACATATTTTTGTAAGTACCTACCAAATGTTTTATGATAATAAAGAATTTTAGAAAAAAAAAAAAAAAACCGACATAGCCCGTAGAATTGCAACACTAAAGTGGCAGTGGGCCGGATACATTACCCGTGGGACCGATGCCCGATGGGGCCGACGGGTTCTCGAGTGGCAACCACGCACCGGAAGACGCAGCGTGGGTAGGCCACCGACAACGTGGACCGACGACCTAGTAAAGGTCGCGGGAAACCGCTGGATGCGGGAGACGCAGGACCGGTCGTCGTGGAGATCCTTGAGGAGGCCTATATCCAGCAGTGAATGTCTTTCGGTTGAAATGATGATGATGATGCGCCTAGGGATGTCATTTAGCTATACCTAGTCAGGTACTAGAATCGCTAAACTATCAAAAGAACTAAAATTTGAATATTTGTACAACAGACTTGCATTATCAAGTTCTGGCTGACTTTTACATAAAAAATATTAATTTTATTTAGTGCTGATATTAATAAATTAAATTGTAATTTATAATGTACGGACGCCAGCAGGTCAAGCTACTCGAAACTGTCAAATATTTCCAATCAACCTAGAGTCTTAAAGCTACACCTAAAGCTGAACTCAACTGGAAGAGAAACCCAAAAAGGCCGAGGCCTTGTAAAAATTAAGTGATTGCCATCGCCTGATTGATTGCCTCGCACCTTTAGGCACAAATTATATCACGCATGACTCGTGGTCCCCCCAAGATGTTCCCCTGGGGGAACGACAAGGAATTTTACTTTTACTCGTAGTCCCCCTGACTCACACTTGACCGTGATGCAGTGGGTAGGTAACTGCCCTCAATAGTTATCGGTTTAGATACTTACGATCGCTTAGATACCCTCCGGTATCCGTGTTCATACACTAGCCACTTGGAACGATTAAATCCTCTTTATAAAATGCTTAAGTTTCTTTCTGTATTGTCATCTGTCAATACTTTTTTAAATTATATAATATTTTGTTTTATTTTCATTGAGGGATACCAAAGACATTTACAATACATTTAAAATTACACACATTAACACACATTACGACATTTAAAATTATATTTACAATAGACAGGACATCACGAACAAAATCGTACTCCAATAGTTATGTCAATTTGGTTAAAAGTCGCTCAGTCTAGTGTGGTACGCCTGCGCATCAAGACGTAATTTGTGTCCACCAAGAATAAACATTTTCTAAGGAAATATGCCATGTTGCGCTTTGCGTTACTGTACATCTCGTTATGGTAAAACGACTGGACCTAACTTTGGATTATTTTCCTATGAATTATTTATATTACCTCTGTAATTATTTTTTTTTTTAAATCTTACATAGATCTAGAAACTTTTCTATTATTTTAATAATTTTTCTTCTTCCTAATTTTTTGTTTCAAGCTATCAAAATGTGAAAAAACACCGTCATAGTAACTTCTTTGAATATTATCGATAATTTTATATCGAAATGATACAAACCCTGCCACAGTTTTTTGAATTGCCATTTAAAAATATTTGCAAACAAACGTGTAAAAAGAATAATTTTGCTAAAAACGAAATGCAAACGAAAATTGCAAAACAAAATGCGCCTAAAAGGTCTATTATACTCATTAATCGCAATAAACTGAGTGTTATAATAATTCGTAACACACACAACACATCTAAAATACCAATAGACGGCGTCACGGAAAATAAATAGTAGCGAATTAATTAATTTTATTCTAAATCAGTTTTTGAATGTTTGTACAAGACAAGTTTTACTTAATTTGTTTACTTTTCAATATTTCTTTACCCGATTTAAACTATATTAGGGTATTAAATCGGATCTGGCAACATAGACCACACTGGCTACCTACCGGGCAATAGATGAATATATTTTATATAAACTTATTTCATTTTTACTATTTTGATGTCTCCAATTGTCCATCGATTTGCTATATTGTACTAGATGGCGGAAATGAGACATTGGATCAGGGTTTTTCTATGCCATTTTGACACATGCCCTCTCTATTTATCTTAAATCTCTTTGAGGGATACTAACATAAATGAGGATAAGCTCTAAATATGGACGAAAAAGTCACAATGTACAGCGAAAAAACGGTATGGTTTTACTATTTGCTAGATAATATTACCTGCATTAAGTCTACAATAATAAAACGGTCAATGGGACATGTTGCAATAAGGCTACGAAAAAATGTTCGAGATCTTTAACTCTTCTGGTAAACAAACTTACTTATTTACAGATGATTAATTAGATAGCTAGATATACAGACTCTATACGTATATAAACTATTGTTACATTTGTGCGGTATATCAAATAGAAACTCCTTTAGAAAACATATTAGAAGATTTGATGTAGAATGTTAATATGCCGTTAGATATTAAGCAATTAGATCCTTTTTGCACGATGATTCCTACCGGATGAAATCTCAAATAATTGTATGACCGATAGTGTCCTACCTAGAGATGGGCGTTTACCCGGTAAAAAACCCAACTTTGGGTAAATACCCATTTATACCTACCTATTTTTACCATTACCATTTTACCTTACCAATTTTTAATTTTTACCGGGTAAAAATTATAATCAGATTCGTTTACGGTAGATCCGTAGTTATATCGTTATTATTATCGCAGATCATATTTTGATCAAGTTACAACCAATAAATTTCAAACACTTTGAGAATACTGAATTGCGCGGGCTGTCACTATGGAACAACCTTTTTTTCGTTCTGGATGGGAAATCGTCAAATGACCTCTCCCGCTCTGGGTGGAGCGGAAGGGCGTGTCAGACTTTTACTGACTAAAACCCACTCGTGCTCCTTCACTTGCCTGTGCGCCAGGGCCACGGTTTCTTTTTTAACGCCCTTTTTTTGTTTCCGGGGTGGAAACAAAAAAATTAAAAAGGTTAAATCCTCATGGATGTCCGCCGCCCAGGGGCGGGCGATGGGTCTGTCAGATTCTTACTGACTAAAACCACCCTGGTGTTTCACCTCGCACCTAAACCGGGGGTTGCCCAATTCACACGCCGCGCCAACCCTCCCCTGCCCGCATGACTTCTCCCGCTCTGGGCGGAACGGAAGGGCGTGTCAGTCTTTTACTGACTAAAACCCACCTGTGTTTTTTCACTTGCCTGAGCAACGGCCAGGGCCACGGTTTGTTAAACGGTTGTTTAACCAACCCGCAACCCTGACAGTCAGAAACAGTCCTTCGAGCTGGCTCCAGAACTACTTTCGGCGTCACCGCACCCTGAAAATTTTCCTGATTTGGGCTCGCTGTTTCAGCCGTGTCTGCCTCTGACACGGTAGCCCTAGCACCCAGGTCACAGGAGTCGGGCGAAACTCCTGCGCGCCGTTATGCGGCGGCGCCATAACTGTGTCACGTGCATTTCTTGCGACTGCCGTCAGACCACTCAGCCCCGAAGAGAAAGCTGGCGTCAGCTCCCCGTCCGTAAGTCAGCAGGTGCACTGTCTGGCAGGTGGGAGTCCCATAGATGGTGGTAGGAGCCCAAAGCACAGTATTGATAACGAAGCCAATTAAATAACAACTCGTTTTATACCCGGTATTTTTTATAAATACCCGGTAAAAAGGGTATTTTTTTTTCTTTTTTACCTTTTTTACCCTTTCCTTCCAATTTTTACCTTCCCATTTTTAACACACCCGCCCATCTTTAGTCCTACCTCATTTAGGTACCTCGCCTACTTAAAGTAGGTCTACAAACCGTTTTCAGCAAAGGAACGGAAATAAATGATATTTTTAACGAATTCTTCCAATTTTTAATCAAGTATAGTTACATCGTTCTAGGTTTAGTGTAAATATTATATCTAATTATTTGCTATCATCATTTTCTTAATGTAAACTCAGCTGTGTAAGGTCTTGGTGCTGATAAAATACCTATCAACGGCACATCCGACGGTACAGTACCATTGGTGGCGTGGATCCTAAATTTTTGGATTATACCAACGAAGGTAATGAATATAAAAGACTTCGCTAAAGAGTCCCCGGGACAGCGTCGGCGACCTGAAAAGTGTATAATTATGTAATATTAACAATTAACAGCTATGAAAATTTTACTGTATGGCTAGAAATAACTAAGAAAGGAAAAATTGTTTTTTTTTTTTTGTCACAAAAATACGTACACCAAATATCGTGTAAAATTGCGATCGATTATTCATAATATACAACGTGTAACATAAAGGGTATATACATACCAATGGCATGGCATCTTTACATGATATCAAATGATATCGGAAGGTTTTCAACTCAAAATAAAATACTCAAAAATATTATACTAAATTTTCGGTTCCGTGTGTTTCTTAATTTCAAATCATAACAAACGTGCACCACACTACATAAGTTAATAACTATTCGTTACACGTCACATTACTTGGCAAAATCACGATAAATGTCTTCAAAAATTCTGTGCGCCTAGTCTGGTAGTAGCCTATCACAGGCGGTGTTTCTCCTCGTAACTTCCTAACATAAAGAGATAGGATTAAAAAACCCTTCCAATATCGATTGACATCATGTAAAGATGCCATGCCCTTGGTATGTATATATCCTTTATGTTACACGTTGTATACAAATTAGTGAGTACCAAGCTCGGGAGAACCAGTCTAGGCAATTTCAGGCCACAACGACAGCACTTATTAATATAAGTTAGTAGGAGCCATGTTACTAAATAGTGTATGCGAGCATTGCTTGATGGCACAACTTCATAAATATAATGACATCAGGCAACTTGTGCTTGTACTCAGCGACGTTGCAAGCAATCCATTAAGCACATGCCTTCCATTACAATTATAAAGGCTTTCCGTAAGATGCGGGGCTAGCTCATACTGGAGCTGTGTAGGTACGCTAGCAATTTGTTTCATGATTTAAATGGAAACATTCGTAAGCTTGAATAAAACATAACGTTAAAAAATATATCGTAACTAATTTTATCACAGCATTCACAGCGCGGTAAATCAAAGGGCCAATGCTCATAAATATAAGAACGTTCACATTGAAATCTTAAGTGCATTCTGTCAAAAAAACTTCAATTTTCCTTACATTTTTACAAGTTTTAGACATTTTTTTGTCGCGGAGATGAGACTGCGCCTAGAATTTGAACGTATTAAATTACGAGAATTGACCTTCATGAGGTTTCAGTTGATGAAACAACATTAATAATTTCAACTCAAATGATACTCGCCCAATTCGCAAATATGTCGCAATAAAAATCGCTTTGCTTAAATATGATTTGTTTACATTTTGAAATCAATAAACATGTTTTATTAAATTCATATTTCACAAACATTTTAAAAACAAAGGCTTAACCAGTTCTCTCAGTGGTAGACCATAACACCGGCCGCCGGCAGAAGTTACCACCCACCAGACAAAGCCTTGCCGCCAAGCGATTTGTCGTGTTCCGGCATGATGTCTGGTAAAGCCGTACGGAGGACTGGTCTAAGCAGTTGTGTTGCGATGTGTGTAGCAGGGATGCAAAAAATATCGTAACTTTGTAAGGAATCCGTATGAATAAGCCAGGTTTCGAAGAGCCAATGCAATTTTCAACTACGTACTTAACAAATTGCATTCCAGTGAGGATTATTTTAGATAGAGAGCAGTAAACCTGAAAAGCTGTAGCTACAAGAAAACCGCCTTTGGAGAGTGCGAGTTTGGAGTTTTGATCAAATTGAAAATATTGAAATACATCACCAGCCTTAATTTTTTTCGGTGATTGAATTTCTGATTACCCAACTGTTGATAATTATTCTCCAGAGTTTCAAGACACTCAGAAGAATCAGTATTCATTTAGCATTTATTATTTATTTAATGATTGAAAACAATTTAAAAATATAAAATATTTCCAGTATTCAAAATTATTGTGAGGATACTCTTGTCGTAGTGGAAAAAGTACATCTACAATTTATTTATCCATTTCTAGAATAATAAAATTAAAAAGTTCGCCTCCATACCTAAATATTCATAAAATTCTCAGGTAATATAAGTAAACAAAAATGTTTTATGTACATTCCTTATAAGAGCTACCGTGAAGCTATCTCCCTCGGACCGCGTTTTGATCGATAGTGCACATTCCACTTTATATATAAGTTCCTTGGTTTATACTTAATGTTAAAAAGTACTGTGCGAGCTAAGAATGGAGTGGTTTTGAAAACATACTCTAATTTGTCAGCTTATTTAAAGAGACTATTCGATGAATTTAGAAGCAAGAAATCAAATGTTCAATTGTATCATCTGACGATATTGAAAAATATATAAAATAATTTATATAAAAGAAGCTCCAGATAACCAATATCTGGCTACGTGGTTTTGAAAACATACTCTAATTTGTCAGCTTATTTAAAGAGACTATTCGATGAATTTAGAAGCAAGAAATCAAATGTTCAATTGTATCATCTGACGATATTGAAAAATATATAAAATAATTTATATAAAAGAAGCTCCAGATAACCAATATCTGGCTACTAAGGATAGTTAAATTAATTTTAAATATCTACGTGACTTCAGCCTCTGTTGTGTGTTGAACTTAATTATAGTTTCTTTCTTTCAGGTTGCTTTAATATTTGGTGTAACTAGTGCCTGTAGGATACAAGAATTAATAAATATAACCGTAAAAACATAGAGAAGCATGGCCAGATGCTTCTAGTGAAGATGCCTATCACGAAAAATAAATTTTCGAGGTCATTCACCATACACGGTCCATTCTAAAAATTGTTAAGAGGCATGAAAGTTTACGGTTACCAAAACAAAAACTGCCCGTTTTTTTTTTTCTAAATTACCAGAATAGTAAATGTATCTGTCAGCCTATAGATATAATAAAATTTAAATTTGTTTAGCGATTTCTTTAGGCATACAGCCTAAAGAAATCGCTAAGTTTTTAGGTTTAGCAGCTGCTGAGAGCTACACTGGACTTAGGTTCAGAAGAACTTCAGCTACATTGCTGGTTAATTTAGAAGCTGGTATAATGACTTTGAAGCGTCATGGTGGGTGGCGATCTAGCAATATAGTAGAATCATATGCAGAAGTTCCCTTCAAAACAAGAAGGAAATTTGTTGCAAAAATCACAAAAAGAATTAAACTTGATTCTGAGGCGCTTCCTACTGATGAAACCCCTACATCAAATGATTGGATTTCACCAACCTACACAAAAAATGAGCCATCTCAACTAACAAAAGGACAAGAAAATATTTCAATAAATAATCTTCTTATAAGACCGCTATGCCATCAAACACAGTTAATTACAATTTTACTAACTGCACATTTACCAATTGTTTCTCTAAATAAATTTTTTATGTACTAAATAAAATGAGTATTTGTTGTTATTTTATTCACAAGTATGTTGAAAAACGTCGTATGATACACGTGTGTATTGATAATTACCGTTCTCGGCTCTCTTAAGACACTCGGATCTCAATAGCGCCTCGGAGGTAATCACCAATGTTACACACTAGTACAATAATGTACTATTTCATTTCTAAATAATCAGCCTAATGAGCAGTGTTTTGCATGTTTTAAAAACTGGCTCTTTCATACCTACAGAATGTTATACATAAAACTAACATCTAGGGAAAAGCTTATAATCAGAAACTTGTACAAAACCTACCCAATCCGAACTGGTACATGTGTTCTGAATTTTTCAACATCCCGCTTTCGTCGATAAATCTTTCAGGTTTAAATACATGCGGTTCGTCCCACAATTCTGTGTCGAAGTATATATCGCCCACTGACATGAGTACTGTTGCACCTTTAGGTATCAAATAACCGTCAATGTAAGTATCACTTTGTAGTTGCCTCGGTCCCGCCATGGGAACTATAGGGTAATACCGGTGCACTTCTTGTATGAATGCTGACGTGTATATAAGCCTGTAAAACGTAAAGTTCGTATAATATTAGCACAATAATTCTAAGATTTAAAAACTACGCAAATAACTAATTAGAGATCATGAAGTAAGTGTGCCTTGTTATACCCTAATCACTAATGGAACGGCACCGCCAACTTCTAGTTTTACACCACGATGCCCGCCACCCTTTTAACCTCGAGCTGCTAGTGAGAGTGAGAGTTCGAAGACAACAAAACCAATAGCTTATTCTAAGCGAATAGCAAGCCCTAAAGGGCACTGCCATTTATGTATGCTTGCTCTAATATTAGCTTGACCTACATACAAGCAACGTTAAGTAAATATAGTTGTTAAACTGACTATAACGCAGATCAATGCGAAATTAATTGGGGCCTTAGATATCATCGAGGCAATATTGTATTTATTAAGACAGCTCAAATGTACCAAGTATACACTCAAACAACCTCAGGTTGAGTATACAGCGTACACTGTGCTGCTTAATCCTTTCCCGCAGCAGGTATGGCCATACTGCTGAATGTAATACACAAAAACAACAAAAACAAATGTAATCAAAAATATATATGAACTTGGCACTTCAAGAGATCTCACCTTTCTTAAGAGTTACGAATTTGAATACTGTTGCTCTCAAAAATGTTATTGACGGATTTATATATATTACAAATCAAAAAGCATATAGTTCAGTAGGATGAGTACATTTGCCTTCAACGAAGAGAACATGCCACAAAATATTGTAAATGGAACGTAAAAGATGTTGTTATATGTGAATAATTTGAAAAATAATTAAAGTAGACGAAGAAACGGACGTTTTATCAGCAGACCGCAGAGGCCAGACCAAGAATAGAGGGAGTCCAGAGCTAATAAGCAGAGTAACCACGGTGCACTTTCGAGTTAATTTTGACGCTTCAAAATTTCTTTGAAAATTTTGTTTCAATTTTTTTATTAGTATTTTGTTTTGAGTTGAAACCCATGTCGTATGATATCTTAAAAAAGAAGCCTTGCCTTTAATTTATGTATCTTCTGCATCTCTTCGTTACGCGTTGTATACTGAACAATTATCGGCTTGTTAGTAATATAATTTATTTTTCACGTCATGATTAGATTTTTTCACGCTCTGCAGATCAGCTAAAATCACAATTATTTCCGCTACTATTTATTTAATTATAATAGTATGTCAACACCAACGTTATATAATGGTAGTGTCGGAATATGCAAATGATTTTACAATACGTGAGATCATGTTGTAAGGCTTCAGGGGAACTTTATTTCGAATAGGGTAGTTGACTAAAAAAAACTAATTAGTTAGTCAGATTTCCAAAAAATACTAGACACGTATTTTTCTTTTTTCATATAAACAAAAAATGAAGACGACACAGTGCGTTGAAAACTCGTGTGACGTCACTGCACGCTACACTTTTTAGGGAGGAGTGACGTCACCAGCCACTCCTGATCTTTGATGCCTTTTATAGTTGTCAATTTTTATTGATTTGATAAAACAAAATATATGTATCCAATATTTTTCTATAATCTGAATGACGAACTAAATAGAATTTTTTTTTGTTTACCCAGGAAATATCCCTATTCTTTAAGTGTACATATTGTGTATGTGTTCCAACAAGAATTTTGTTTTACAATTGAGGCAATAACAAGAATGTGATAGTTTTAACATTTAGTTTTTGGAGGTATTCGTCATAAACATATATAATGGACATGCCGTACCTACGCGTATGATCTGCAGTAATTTTTTTGGTTTGAAAAGAGTGGGTGAGATGGTCTATGCTCGGTCTAGCACTATCTCTTTCCCCATAGATTATTGATGATTTTGAGAGAGATAAAGATAGACGAAACTTCGTTTCCTCTCTTTCTTTCGGAGTGCTACAATACTCATATCTAAGGCATCGTCGGTCTCCGTGGCGCAGCGGTCAACACGCCTGACTGCGACGTGGAGGCCCCGGGTTCGATCCCCGGCCAGGTCATGATGGGAAACGATCTTTTCCTGATTGGCCTGGGTCTTGGATGTTTATCTATATATGTATCTATTATAAAAAAAACGAGTGTGCTTATGACCACACGACTGAAGTGAAACTTCTTTCGCACCATCTGTATGTATATATATATATGTGTGTGTGTACAATATATACATGTATACACATATACATATATTAATTTTCTATAAATATTTAAATTTATTTCATGCTTTCATTTATAAATTAATATTTTTGCATAGACCTCCAACTTAAAAAAAAAAAAAAGTGGATTCCCTCAGGGCCAAAAGGTCGGGCTCCTCCTCCTGATTCAAGGGACCCCAAACTCGGGTAGTCCACGACCTCTGGTTCCCGAGATAATGCACGAGGGGGTGAGGTAATCAACGAGGGGGATCGGGGGGTGTTCGCAGCGTCATGTTCTCGAAGAAATTCATAGTTCTTAATCAATCAAGGTACTTAGCTTAATAATTGAGCTTATGAGGCTCGAAAGCAATTTGTACTTTGTGTCCAATTATCGTATTGTGACGATATCTTCAAGCTTCTATACTTTCAATTATATCAGAAATGTTCAGCAAAAATATATAAAACAATATAAAGGCCAGAACAGAACGAAATTTATAAATTATTTGTGCTCTTAGGTAATCAATTGTTAACAAATCTTAAAAAGATCCAAAAAATATATATTGCCTTCGGCGAGATGCGAACTCACAACTTCATACTCGACTCAATTGTTAACAAATCTTAAAAAGATCCAAAAAATATATATTGCCTTCGGCGAGATGCGAACTCACAACTTCCTACTCGACATGTCATGCAATATTTACATGAGCCAACTCCTTGTTTGTAGTACAGACGAAATAGGACTATACTCTGCTTCCGTTCGCCTTGCCCGATCATTTTTCGTAACGCTTTCGCCAGTTTACTCCCCAAGTCAAGCGTGCCTAAAGAAGTTTCACTTCAAAAAATATAGTATCGTTGAGTTAGTATCCCATAACACAAGTCTCGAACTTACTTTGGGGCTAGCTCAATCTGTGTGATTTGTCCGTATATATTTATTATTATTCCGTTTATTTTTATATATATACATATTCATTTACATTTTTAAATATTTATAAAAAACATAAAAACATTAAAATTTATGATTGTCGATATACTTGCCTTTCACTATCATTCCAACAAGGCGTTCTGTCTCCAATTACAGTATCTATTTCCATAAATATTTTCTGTTGTATTTCTTGGCATTTTAATGCCTTAAGAAAAGCGAAGCCGAGTAAATTGCTACTTGTTTGAGAACCCGCTATTAGGAAATCTAAACATACTATTTTCAACTGCTCCTCTGAAAATGACATAACAACAATTAGTGTTGAATAAAAAACAATGGAAAATATTTAAGTAAGTCCATGTCATATTGCTATCTCACAAATACAAGTGCCATGTTCTGCCTAAGTACTGTTACTGCTTTTTATACAAGCGAACAATGCTACATAACATTGATTCGTTGTTTTGCTGATTTCTTAGAATTGATTGAATGATTCATCGAAATTACATTTGATATAACTTTTAGACCGTTTATTATTGGAACATGAATTGCATTTTACATTTAATTTAGTACCAACGCAAAAAAAAAAGCGCCTGAAACGAGGAGTTGGGGGCAACAACCCGATGTAACTATAGTGTACCCGATGTAAACTTAGTTGTTTACGAGTTGAATTATTGAATCGTATCATGAAACGACACATTATGGTTTAAAAAAGAAGCTAAACACGCACGTTGCTAGAGGCAACCAGAGGCAAGGAACTTTTATGAATTAACTACGATTCTATGGTCGAAAAAACTACGATCCGAAACTTGCGGGGACAAAAAAATAAAAGACAACTTCAACAAAATTACTTGTACGCCGATGCAATATATATGTGTTTTATTAAATTATCGATGGGGAGACAATTCGCTGTTAGTAGTGTTTATGAGCACAATGTAATGAATCTCGACCATATTCCATTTATTGAATAATAAAAGTAAATAAGCAGTATTTTGGTAAATAAAAATAGACGATTTGATTTTCGACAGTTGCCGAATAAAGTAGAGCGCTAGCGTACCAAGTCACTCACCTGTAAAAGTTGGGTTTTTATTAGCATAAATCTCTTCCAGGAACAAATAAATAAAGTCTTTTCCTTTCACTTCTTTATTTTTATGCTTTTCAATAGCTTCCTGAAACGAATTTAATTTTTCATGATTTTCACTGTTGGTAATCGTAACAACAAAAAAACGATAAAGATATTTCCTAATTTTTTGCAATGTTTAAATGTTGTTGAGATAAACCATCGTTTCAAACATCTGTTCTTGAAAGTTCACAACCATGTATACCAAACAATCGTTAGATTGTTCATATTACAAAAAATGACTGACTATTTATTTATTTATTTTATTTATTTTTTCCTCACACTGGAACGCCATGCAGCAATTACACCAATGGGGCAAAGACAATTCATGTGCTTCTTTCCATCCATCATGCGTACAGTGGACATCGAAGGATTTACGATGGATGACGCTTACGCAGTATGGTAGTGCTGTAACTGGATTTCTTCTGCTTCTTCTCCAGTAGCTCATCAGAGTCTGTGTTGGATCCCACTAGCCTTGCCAGTTCTATGACTCCGTCTCTGCTATTTTCAATCATCTCGTGATGGCCTTTTGTTCTTTCTCTGTCGCGCCTGCGCGACTTGGACCTGATCCTCCGTCCCCTGCCGTTGGTCATAGTTTTGGTCCTGCGAGCTGTGGAGCATCCTTGAAATATCCTCTGAGCGCAGCTACAGCAAAATATCACCCCTTTGAAAACTTCTGCGTTCAGGAGGTTGGTTTCGCTGCAGACATAGCACTTGTGGCATTTCTTGTGGTAACTGAAGCCCTCTCGTATTGTGATCTTATCATCTTTGTAGATAGGACTTTGACAGTGCTCACATAACTCGCATGCCATAGTTTTTCAATTTTTTTGTTACTATATCTACATTTTATAAAGACGAATGTCTACACAGATTTTTTAATTTTGCACCAAAATTTTAGACATGAAGAAAGATTGGTTTCTGGTGCAATATTTTTCAAATATATACAGATTTCATTCCTATTACGAATGAGAGTAATTTTAACGATACATGCAACACGAAGACTTCTAAAATATTAAGATAGATAGTCTTGTAATGTATCGCCAAAATAAAAAGTGTATTAGTGTCTGTGCTAAATCGTTGTATTTATTTTTCTTTCGTTTTACCTACCTCGATTACTTTGGAAATTTCCTGATTCAGCTTGGTTATCAATGAATACCCACTTAATTCAGGTATTACGAATCTACACCAGGGTATTTGATTTAACATGCCTCCGGCAACAGAAAATGCCTTTCCTCGTTGCCTAAAAAGATCCAGCAATTGTTTCAGTTTAACTTCTTCTATACGTTCCCCTGGAAGCAATTAATAAAAACAACATTTTAAAATTTATAAGACTTACAGCTCAAAACCTCGGACTACAGGTAACTTCAAACTAATTTTAATAATATAATACGCCTTGCATTTTTTTTTTTTTTTTTGAGGTTACGCAAAAACGAGGATATAACAAGGGATAAAATTCCGCGAAAGACAGTAATGATTATAATTTTACTGTTTACCTGAGTTTGTTTTTGATCAGTCAAGCCAGTCGCTACGATTACGCATTATGATGGGTGTCAATACCGCCACCAGTTCTATGTAAAGTCACTTTTGTTAATAACAAGTTAGTGTTGGAAGTAATCTCAACTCCTTTGTGAGAATACTGGCCGAATCATGGATTGCGTGTTTTTAAATAGTGAATGTCAAAATAACTAGAAGGTTTGTACTGCGTCAAATTGACGTAGTTCACTATAAACCATATTGTCGTAAAGATGTTTAAATTGTAATAATTATTTCTAGTTATATATATGAACAAAGGATAGCATGTAATAAAGGGGTTTGAGTCCTAAATTTCATCTTTCATTTGTGAGCCCTGCAAGAGACCTGTAAGGTTCAACAGGTTATGGGCCCAGAACGCAGGAACGCGAAGAAAGTAATACGGTTGTAAGATGGAACAATTGAAGATGGAATAAATGAAGGGCGCACAAATGAAGGGCGAACAAATGAAAGTGATTCAGAGAATGAAGAAATAAGTGAACAAATAAATGAGTGTAGGGAACAAAACACAAGGATACAGTTGGACAACCAAAGGGAAACCAGTATTGGGAGAAATTTTGGAGATAGAGTTGAAGTAGAAGTTGAAATAAATCATGAGATTGATAATGAAGCTGATACAGAGGAGGTGATAACTGAAAATGTGGCAAATATAGATGAAGCTAGTGAAGATATTAAGAATTTAGAAGATGTAAATGCGGAAATAGTAGATGATGATCTATTTTTTAGATGCAAGTCAAGAGATTATTGAAGAGAGAGTTAATGAGTGTGAAGAAGAATCTAGTGTACCCAGGAGGAATCCTTATAGAGAGAGGAAGGTTCCTAGTAGATTTGATGAGTTTGAGATGGATTTCTTAGCAGAGTGGCGCAGTGGAAGTTATAGATAGGGAGTTTGTTGGAAGTTATAGATAGGGAGTTTGTTGGAAGTTATAGATAGGGAGTTTGTTGAAGTTATAGATAGGGAGTTTGTTGAAGTTATGGATAGGGAGTTTGTTGAAGTTATAGATAGGGAGTTTGTTGAAGTTATAGATAGGGAGTTTGTTGAAGTTATAGATAGGGAGTTTGTTGAAGTTATAGATAGGGAGTTTGTTGAAGTTATAGATAGGGAGTTTGTTGAAGTTATAGATAGGGAATGGTTAGAAGCAATAGAGGAGGAAAAGTGTTCGTTAGAGAAGAATGGGACATGGGAATTAGTAGACGAAAAAGAAGCTTACGGAAGAAAATTAGTGACTTGTAATTTAGGTTAGTTTAAGGGGGTGCACTAAAGTTTTGTGATAATCAAAGATTTTTATTAGGGGAGGAGAAACACTGCGTTAGCACAGTGGAAGCGTGAGCATAATAATATTGGAATAGGTTTGTGAAACATTGGAAAAGTTTTGTGAACTCTTTTTTATGCGTTTTTTTTGACTCCTCTCTTTATAATAATTTTTGGTTTATAGGTACGATTTATGGGATTATGTATATGGTTTTTAGATTTATGTGGTTGTGTATGATTTGTAGTTTTTCTTTGTTAAGGTTGGTAGAGTGTTTAGTTTTTGTCTTATTGTTGTGAGGTTTAGGGTTAGTTTTGTGTTTGGGTTTGGTTGTTTAGAAAGTTTTTGAGAAAATGGTGTGTTGTCCAAAGTGTTAAAAAAATTTTACAGTAAGGTTTTCGAGAATGTAGTTAAGGTGTTTAAAGTGGTTCTGGATGTTTTCTCTCCAAAGGGTTGAGATTAAGGGGGTGTGTTGGAAGTAATCTCAACTCCTTTGTGAGAATACTGGCCGAATCATGGATTGCGTGTTTTTAAATAGTGAATGTCAAAATAACTAGAAGGTTTGTACTGCGTCAAATTGACGTAGTTCACTATAAACCATATTATCGTAAAGATGTCTAAATTGTAACAATTATTTCTAGTAATATATATGAACAAAGGATGGCATGTAATAAAGGGGTTTGAGTCCTAATTTTCATCTTTCATTTGTGAGCCCTGCAAGAGACCTATAAGGTTCAACAGTTAGTACACTTACCAGCCACGTATTTCCATAGGACATTTATCACAGATTCACTCAGTAAATTAACAACATTTATAGGTTTTCCATTATTTGCCTCTATATGTTTCAGTAATAGAGACAATTCATTTTGTATTTCAGTTTCCATTGCAGTTTTACCATAGCCGACGTGTTTTAAGTTTTTCACTGCAAATTGTCTATGTATCTTCCAAATTTCACCATTAGCAAAGGTTATACCTGGAACATTAAAATACAATTGAGAATCATCTTATATGAACTATTTTGAAACGTAAATAGAGCGTTTTCACAGCGATCCGGATGAAGCGTTTTGCTTCCTCCTTTATACCGCGTACATCGAGGGACTGGAACAATTTGCCAGCGTCGGTGTTTCCGTCACAATACAATTTGAGTGTCTTCAAGGCTAGAGTGAATAGGCTCTTAATAAACTAGCGCGCTTTACCATCAACGATTGCATCACTGCTTACCATCAGGCGGGATTGCGGTCAAGCGCTGGTTTATAATTTATAAAAAAAAAAAAATCTTACCCATGTTTTTATTTCCAAGACATCTTAATCGTGAAAAGAAGTTATGTGGTCTATCATCAAATTCTTTGTTATAAAACACTTGGCGAACATTCTTCTCACCAAACACAACGATTACCATTTCTGTGCTCATTTTCATGCCTAAAACATTTGTTGAATATTGTCTGGACAATTCTAAACATGCTCTCCATTCAGATCCATATATTTTTGACATCTTTTGCAAAATACCGCTACTTCCGATGAATGGATACCATACTGGTCCTGAAATGATAGTAACACAATTTTGAGTTCATAGTTATTGCTTTATTTCTACTTAAACCGCGGTTTGTAGTTTTTGACTATTAACAATATACAATGTAGGTACGGACGACAGCCCTGGTCGGGAGACGACACCTAACCCCCAGCCACCGTAGGCGCGGGCCTGCGGGCGGTGAGCAGTGGGCAGCTCGCCCGGTAAGGACCAGGCCCGAGTCGACGGCGCGTCATGTTTCACGCGCGCCTCAAAGAGATGTCAGCACATCGTGACGGGGTCCACGAAGACCGATGCCTCCTGGGTCAGGGTTGCAGGTTGGTTAAACAAGAAACCGCGGCCCTGGCCGTCGCACAGGCCAGTGAAGAAACACGGGTGGGTTTTAGTCAGTAAAAGTCTGACACACCCTTCCGCTCCGCCCAGAGCGGGAGAAGTCATTTGATGATTTTCCATTCAAACAAAAAAAAAAAAAAAAGATACGGACGACAGCAGGTCAAGCTTCCCCAATCTTTCAAATATTACCAATCAATTTTGAGCCTCAATTACAGCTTTAGCAATAAAGTTGAAAATCTAATAAAGAAATATGACAGATTCTAGTAGCTTGACGTGGTGTCGTCTGTACATATACTATACCGGTTGCTAAGATTATAACAGACACAACATTAGCAACCGGTTTCCAAATTGGGAATATGTTCAGAATTTGTCAAAATGCTTTAGCATCTGCATAAGCTGATTCATTATATTTTTGTTTTGTGTTATCATCTTTCTTTTCCTTTTCTCACGATCTTTGGCATCCCGTGGTGTGAGATTGTTGGCATACATGTCATCTCTTACAACGTCAAGGCAGCACCTCTCTGGTCTACCTCGCTTGTACCGGCCCGGCGGAGGCGCCATGGCAAGAAATTTGTTACCCACGTAACGTGCCGGTTTTCGTAAGACGTGACCGTACCAGCGTACGCGAGCCTCTTGCAGTTTGTCTGCTATGTCACGGACACGAAGACTGCCACGGATGCAGGAGTTCCTGTTGCGGTCTTTCCGTGTAACTCCACACATCCACCGCAGCATATTCATCTGCGTGCATCTGCTTGTGTCGCTCAAGCACAGGCCACTCACTGACATACAGAAGAAAAGGTCTAATGATGGTCTTGTAGACCTGTCCCTTAAGCTTAACCGGCATTTTGGGGTCACAAATGACACCTGTTACCTCACGCGCGGAAATGCGTGCCTTAACGTCGCAATCAATGTCGCCGGATGCGTGGAGCACAGACCCAGATAAATTATCGATGAGGAGACAATTCACTGTCAGTAGTGTTTAAACCAAACTGATCTGTACACTCGACCATGTCTCCTATGCAATATTAACGATTTTGTTCTTACCACAAAAACTTTAACACTTGATCAATGTGCGTCTAATGTCAGTGCTACGTGAAAGTGCGTAATGCAGTGTTTAAAAAAGGCTAAAAAAACCTATTAAGCCTAAACGACAGACTGGGAAACATCCTATTCATTTTTAAATACCTATCCAACAATATATTACACATTTGTCAGCGTGATTGAATTACATATTGGTACCAAATTTTTCAGCTAATTTCAGTTTCAGCTAATGTTCTCTGAGATTATCGACGGACGGTCAGGAAAAGACAAGCAGACAGACTTGCCGAAACTGTGTATAAGGCCTCTTAGTTTAACACGGAACCCTAAAAACCATCCAGACCAATATTATTTTGGGAGAACTTTTGCTCGTATGGACTAAATGAGATAGAACCGATTTTAATAAAGACTAGGTAAATGAGTTAACTTTTTTTTCGCCTTTTTTACCGGTCTGGTTGATTGTATATGATTGTTCACGATACAGGAGGAATTCTTAGTGTAGGGCAAAGTTTTTATAAAAAAAAAAAAGCTATTAGCCCGACTATGACTTTATTTCCAATTTTTCAAATCACTTTAAAAGAGATACATACTACAATATAGATTTAAATTGTAAATTGATTGGGTAATAAAAGTCATAGATAAAGTTATTTATGACATTAGTAAAGCAGTCCTGCAAGGCTATTTTTGTTTTACCAATTACCCTGTATTGTGCTTAGCTAATCTATCTCCGGAAGGAACTACATACATGTCGAATTCGTAATAGCCCAGTCATATTAGGGCTTTCACCTCGGAATGAAAGATAATAAGCTGCAAATTGGTATGAACCTTTGTTTTGTCATTCTAAATGTTGTCTCAAAAGTCACAATCGTTATCGTGTCCGCGTCTCAAGATATTCAAGGTCAAAGGTCACAAAAATCGGTTTTTCGCGAATATCTGGCTTCCTATCGGTTAAATGAGATTTGCATTTATTATAAAAGTTGTAGGCTATAAAATTCCCTACAACTTTTGTTTAAACTTTTTTTTCATACGACCAACCGTTTTGAAGGTAGAGCGCGAAGAGTGCACATCGTACAGTCATATACGGCCTAATGCAAGGTCAAGCGTGAGTTATGGTTATCAGTACGTTATAAAGTCAATTATTTACTTGGAAATTATAATTATTAAACAATGCCCATTATTTATGTACTAACTATTAATTATTTATATTTAATTATAGTAAGTAACTTGATTATTTATATAATATAATTATTCATATTTAACTATTTAAGTATAAAATATTACTAATTCTGGATTATATATTCTAGTTTTATTTTAAGTTAAAATGATAGTAAGGGTATATATATTTTACACATATTTTTATTTATTATTAAATACGGCATAATATACATTTATCAAAATGTGAGTTCAAATATCAAAAGTATCTTTGTTGATTTTAATTGTAATTAAAGCTAATTATCTTCTTCTTCGTCGTCTTCTTCTTCTTGTCGCTCAAAAATGTTCGATTCATTGTCATCATCCTCATTATCTGTCATGTTCATCTCCAAACCTTCCAGAATATCGGGATCATATGTATTTTCTTCATCGGGATTACTTGGATACAGTGAAGCGTTGAGGCAAGCTTGTCCGTTGCACTGGCCGCAAGCTAAAGAACATTGTAGCCCTGATTTTCTGCATCCACAGCGGGAACCACAACCATTTTTGCAATTGCAAAATATTACGTTTAGTAGTTCCGCTGGTGCTGGAGGTAATAACGTTCGTATGGGCTCCAGGATTTCATTTTCAAGCATCCAGCCCCATTCTTGAGGTTCTAAGTCCTTCCCTAACCCTAAAAAGTAAATAATTGACTTTATAACGTACTGATAACCATAACTCACGCTTGACCTTGCATTAGGCCGTATATGACTGTACGATGTGCACTCTTCGCGCTCTACCTTCAAAACGGTTGGTCGTATGAAAAAAAAGTTTAAACAAAAGTTGTAGGGAATTTTATAGCCTACAACTTTTATAATAAATGCAAATCTCATTTAACCGATAGGAAGCCAGATATTCGCGAAAAACCGATTTTTGTGACCTTTGACCTTGAATATCTTGAGACGCGGACACGATAACGATTGTGACTTTTGAGACAACATTTAGAATGACAAAACAAAGGTTCATACCAATTTGCAGCTTATTATCTTTCATTCCGAGGTTGACCCCTTTTTTTACCTAATATGACTGGGCTATAAAATTATTTGCACTCTCTTATTTAAACATCATGCTATTATAACAATTAGTACAAAAGATGGAAAGAACAAAAAATAATGGGCGGTCGGGAGCGATATTGTGTGTGTCTCTAAAACTAAACCGAAAGCGACAACTAACTTTTGGAAGTCAGTGGAACAAAATCAACCAATGGAATTCAGTCATACATTGGACAGCTTCCCATTGACTAACTCGCAGACTCTTTCAGGAATGCCTCTGCACATACTGATACCGAAAATAGGATCTGCTGCAGCGTAAGTTTAACAGAGCGAAAGAATGGTGCACAATTGTTCAATCCTCCCACTGTGGACGAATGAAACTAATAATATATTTTATTATAACTAATATTATATTTTTCCTGGATGACAACACTGTTGACGATCGTTTTTACTGATCGGGAGTATTATACAAGCACGTCAATTTAGACTGGTTCTGTGATTCCCGCATCCAGTGAGTACTTGCTGCCATTACAAGTGTGATCTCGGGGTTCCAATAAATTAATAACATTTTCAGGGTTGTTCAACGACTCACGACTTCGCCTGCGTGAATGTTACCTACCTGCACCAGTTTTTTCGTTAATCATTCTTACGGACTTGTTTTCTCAGCTACCTACGGCGTAGCGTTAAGTTATATAGTCTTTACTATACGCTTCCTCAAACAAATAAATGGTAGTTCTTTATAATAATAGTAAGTAAGTATAGATTCTTTACATTCTAATATTAGTCTGGATAATTATTGTTCAAATATAAATTATGAACCACTATGTGTATATGACAAAAATAAAAAACATTATTTTTAATATCAGTTATCAATTTTAAAATTCCCTTCTGAGAAGGATCGATGGGTATCGGGCACACAGTATAACAAAAAAAAACAAGTAGAAGATGAAGCTCGGAGGTGTAGTGTTTTAATTCGTTGGCTAAATTAAATTATTTTTATCCTTACGGTCAGCGCTCACAATTATTACCCGTTGATAAAAACTTTTAAATATACTACCATCAACTCAACAAACGATGACCAAGGAATCAATTGCGATTAATTGAAAGAATATATGATTTAAAGCCATTGATGTCGTTGGTCTCCGGTCTCTGTTGCTACAGCGAACCGCCTAATATAATTTATAGACATGGCGGTCAAGGGTACTTTCACACATGTTTTAATAGTACTTGAAGTGGAAACAAGTTACCTAGCGGCATCTATAGTAGATACGAACGACACAAGTTTCAGAGACTCCCTAACGCCACCTTTCAAAAGTTATTGGTACTACCAAGTACCGACTCAACCTACCCTGTCACTTAGTTCTCGAACACGACCAATACTACTCCAGAGAAAAACCTTGGCAATTATAGTTACTTCCATATTAAAATGAACGTACGACTTTACTAAATTAGTTCTATTTTTAAAGTTGAGGAAGCCAGGAAATTAACTGAATGAATTATATATTATATGGTACTGGATTTGGGGTACATGATAATTAATGTAGGATAAGTCAACGGAAGCTAATGAGGAAACAATGAAACAGTCAAAGTATTATTAATAATGAAATGTTTGAATGAAATCTTTGACTCGTTACATAAAGTTGCACAGTAAGTGAAATGCGATGGAATTACGTCATTGAAAATCACAATGGTACATTAAGGTAGTCTTACAGACACATCACTAAGTGGCCAGTAGATTGGTATGTACAAGACCTACTAAACGTCCTTCCGTGAACGATAGTGGTATCAAGACTATAACAGATTTATTGCGGACAAAAACGCATTTTGACGTGGAGTCTAATAATTAAATGTATTTAATGAAAACTAAGGTGGACCGATAACCTAGCAAAGGCCACAGCAAGCCGCTGGATGAGAGAAGCACATATTTTATCGTGGCGATGCTTGAAGGAGGCTTATCAGCTAAAATGATGACGAATTACTAGTTCGTAAATAACTTGAATCCTTACTTATAAATGGGGAAGTGAGTTTATTTTTTCCGCTTTCACGTCGTAACTACTGAACCGATTGCTTTGAAATTTTGCAGACGTAAAGTTAGAAGTCCGATTAAATCATAGGGTACTTTTCATCGCGGAAAAATTTGATATTCCCGAGGGAAATCTAAAAAGCGCTATATAACCGAATTCCACGTGGGCGACGCCGCGGGTAGAAAGGTAGTAATGTATAAATAATATGAGATAAAAATTTAGTAAATTATAGTAAGAGACAAAACATCGGCCGCCGGCAAAAGTTACCACCCACCAGACAAAGCCTTGCCGCCAAGCGATTTGTCGTGTTCCGGCATGATGTCTGGTGAAGCCGAACGGAGGACGGGTCTGAGCAGTTGTGTTGCGATGTGTGCCGGGTACGATGTGCCAAATGTTGTTGTGTTAGGAGTTTGGTCGTGGAGAGTCTTCAGATTAATCTCCCTTTGGCGCAGCATCGTTGGTCGTGTTGTTGGGATTAACATTTCAGTCCAGTGTTTCTGAGTGAATAGGCTCTTAATAAACTAGCGCGCTTTACCATCAACGATCGCATCACTGCTTACCATCAGGCGAGACTGCGGTCAAGCGCTAATATAAAATTATTTAAAAAAAAAAAAACATTATTCAAACATTCTCAAATGAGATCTACTTTAGACAAGATACTTAATTTGTTTCAAGATTATCTTATGTATTATTATCTCTCTCATCCGTTTTTCATTTAATCTGTATTGTCCCAGTGTCAGGCACATCTTCCGTATCCCTTATGTTCCACTTCCCCCACAAATTGTAAGTATTCCTTATTAACATCATCAGTGGCCATCTCTGTTATATTACTTGTAAGTCCTATTATAACGAAATTTAGTAGCAATAATTTAAAATAAGGAACTAAAGTTTCTACATTGTAAACATTGCTGATTTTTTTTTAATTTCATCGGTATAGAATTCCAAATCTAAATTAGTTTTATTATAAGACTTTTTTTGAAAATCATTTAAATCATTTGTATATTAAGTTTTGTATTTCCGCCGTTCGATCTTTTGTAACATTTTAGTTTCTGTTATTGAAAAATATCAAATGCGGGTTTTTTTTTTTCGAATAAGTATTCCATTGTCACCTTTATCGCAGCAAAAACAGCACGTAACGCCGACGACAACATGTATGAGCATGGTGCCGCACGATCATTTTTTTGGTTTAGTCACTTCCGTTTTTTTTTTTCGATATTTGGAACTCAACAAAGAGGCCAGTAGTCGACCGGACACAAAAGTTGATAACGATGATTTGAAAGCCATGGTGAAGCAGATTTATTTCGAACGATGCTTAAGCAGCTTTTATCGTAAGTGATAAAACGATAATGGTTCTTTTTTTCATTCAAATTGAGTGTATAGGTAGAGAGCTCAAACACATAGGATAAGTGCCCGAAAAGCTGACAGCGTTACGACGTTTGAAGTCAATGCTGATTCATTGGGCTGAAGATAGGCCAGCCACGTAAAGAGTCATCCCAAGGCTTTGTTGAGCGGGGGTTTCAACCCCAAACATATCTAACAAAAATTTAATAAATGGAATAAACACCAACGACTTATTGGTTTCCTTTCTTTTACTTTCTATATTCTCAGTCTGGTTTTATAGTTTCATACAAACGTCAAACCCAGGATTTACGTTAGTATTATTTGCATTATTTATTTAGTATTATTTAGTAACAAAATTAACACACACATTTAACTACTTATTGATCTTTAAGTCAGACACCTTACCCATGATTTGTCTATTTGTTAATTTTACTTTATCTGTGTTAGTAGATTAGTAAAAAAACTAGAAATGATACAAATCGAACGAAATCATTACATTACTGTGTAAACGGTAGCATCGTTAGATATATAAAACGTCCACTTCCCTGCACGACACGATATCACAAAGACATGACACAATTTGTAGCCATGCCGTGGAATATCTACTTCCAAGTAGGTGATGTTTGCTGATGTTAGTGAATTTTGATAAAACCATGGAATAATCATGAATGATGGTTAATTATGTTCCTATGTAAGTATTTTAGGCAAGTTCATTTTACAACGTGTCTAATCAGTCTCTATTATCAGGATAGAAACGAAATGTTCCTGTTCTTAAACAAAACACTAGTAATTAATTTCTATATTATGTCTAACAGTACCATATTATTATATAAATAATGAAACAAAGTGCGACATGGTAAAAGACAAAAAAAATCTGTTCACTTTAAAATGTTCCAACCCAACAACTATTTTTTTTTTTATTTAATCACATAACTTACCTGGTGGAAACTTCTTTGGCTTAATAGTGGAGAAAAACGCATATAAAATCAATATGACCGTGAACAGTAGTAGAAGCGTGATCATTTTTAAAGATCGATATTTTTACAGTGAGCACAGTGTATAACACGCGTGTGGTATAAATACCCACTGGCCTACTCGGCAACCGAAACGCAACTGTACAACGCGGACTGAGAGCGTCAATTTTTATACGAAGGATTGACGTTTGGTGATGTCCTTGTAGCGTGGTCACATAACCATTCAATGAACGCTACACCATATATTAGATGTGACATGGTTGTTTCAATGTATCTTTTTCTATGTACATATTATGAAATAAAGTCTAGCAATCTTCTGAAAATCTACCCAACGGATTTTGAAGTTGTCACGAAGACACAAAAATTACAATTTACAGGCTATCACTAAAATTATATTTCTTATCCAAAACTATTCAAAGACTCAAATATAGAGTCGAAAAATTTATTCGCAAGTCTCTCAACTGGTCTCCTCCACGTTGCATGGCAATGCTATAATGGCTTTTGAAATATTTTCTTTTTAAGACTTATTTTGTCATAATAAGAATAATAAATAAAAAACAGAACCGTTAAAGACGACTTGTCTTTCGGTAACGACCAATGAACTGTTATTTTTTTAATTGTTACATTTTGGTCTGGGAAATGTAGGTATTCTTTTTTCTTTCTTTTATGGCTTCATACGGTTTGTGCATTTAGCCAATGTGACGTAATGAAGGTAGGTATTCTAAAGGTATTAAGCTGTAATAAAATGTCTGAATGACGGGTTGGTAATTAAGGAAATTATGTTTTTTTTTTATATAAAAAAGTACTGCGCATAGTTGTCATGAAATGTACTTAATTATACACACATATACTCACACTTATTATTTATACTCTTACTTATATTTCATTCATTCCTACAGGACAAAGCACACATTCCAGTATTGACGCTGTTCTGATTGTTTTCCATTACACCAGGACGCTCTCAACTTTAACGCTAAGTTTCGACGATTTAGTGACATCTCAGCGATGGGAAGTGTGCCTACGCGTATGGTATTGCTTTTTCCTATTTCTTATTCAGCCTATAAAGGTCCACTGCTGGACAAAGCCCTCCAAGGTTTTTCACAGTGACAGGTTTTGTGCTGCCCGCCTTCTTCGGTCCATCTCTATTTTTATTTTTTTTAATATATTATTATTTACGACTACATCGTTATAACAACTTTTACAATATTGTAACAGTTTTTGACAAACGCTGTTGATGACAACCTTTTCTTTGAAATTATTGACGGCTTGTTATTTTTTATCTGATTTGTCATCGAAACTCCTTCAAATTTAAAATAATTAATTTTCAAAATTTTAAATCTTGTCTTCTGGACGTCCCGAGAGGTTTCTTGAGAAAGCAGAACTGTGGGCAGTTGAGGTGTGGCTTACAATAAAGAAGCTACTAATAAAGGAAGCTACAAACAATACTGTCTCCATAGCCTCCTCCGCCCGCTTCAACTTTCCTGAAACCTCTCAAGCTATTTCTGCGGCTGCCCAGATTCCTCGGCGGCCTCTAGATTTGGCCGTTACTGCAACCGTGTTCAGTGCCTCCTGCGGTCACCGAGAGGCCATTGCCGTTTGACATTTGCCACAGGAGCGACCATAATTCAGTTCATCCAGTTTTGACGAAACAAGAGGTCTGGGTATAAAACTAGACTTCTTCAAATTGGTGAAAACTGTTTTGTGGTTAATCCCTAATTCTTCAGTCATGACGTAAATGCGGATACTGTTCCAATATTTCGAAAATGGCATCGACTTTTTCCTTGACAGGGTGACAGAAGGAGCTGTCTTATAAACATCAAAGTTCGCGTGCCTGAGGTATTGTTACGGGCTAGGGGTACTAAAACGCCGGTTAAGGGTTGCGATGTTTATTGGCAACGAAGATACAGTCGATTGTAGGCAATGACAAGTAGAATGTTGCTGATGTTGCACCGAAGTCTTCCCTTACGTCCACGAAGTCCGTGTCGTAAACACACAATAACACTACAAATGTTACTTCACGTAGTACTCACAGTTCTCGTTACAGTTGTCGCAGTAGGTATTCTCAAAGATCGCTTCTTAAGTGTCGCTGTTTTCGTATCGGTAGTCAAGTGTAGACTGACTCGGCGCCGGCGTCACGGCGCTATATATAGGCCAGCTGATCGAACATTCCAGAATCGTCTAGACGTAATAATAATAGCGCATAACTTCGAGTACATTCAGTAGGTACCTACGGTAATTCCCGGAAACGGGTTTCTAGAAATTTCGATGTCGTCACTTAATTGACGAAATTGATAAAACCTGTACCATTTGATAGGCCACCTTAAGTCTAGGAATGCGTTTTTATATTACACCTATACGATGTCTAGATCTCGAGTTATAGGGCTTAAAAGTTACGCACTGCATGTCAAGCGATATTGAACCTTATGCCCTCGACATAAGGTGCATTCGTAACAGTATGTAGTGCCTGTAGATGATATGCATGTATGAGGTGATAGAGACGGAAAAAGAAAAAACAGCAACAGGGATCAGCGGTCAGCGGCAGCAACGGTCTCGTTCGACGACATCAGCAATGGCCTGTGTCCCAGGAGTGGGAACAATATAGGCAGATTATGTATTGAGTATAAGCTTATAACGCTGTTGGTACTAGAGATATGAATCGATGGGTTTGTAATTCCGATCTTCACTGCCAACAGCTGATGAGACAAGCCAGTAAAAGACAAAATAACATAAATTACGAAATGAGGTTGCTAATGATCGAGTTAATTGCATAATAAAACAGTTAGTTTGTATGTTTGTATCTTACTAGGAGCGGAAGATGAGAAATATGATGTCAGCTACAGCGGCAGCTTATTGATCTCTTTATATTGCCTACAGATAGGATAGACACGTTCCGGGGTTTAAAAAGTTAGTAAGGAATGAAGAAATACTATTATTTAGCACTGAGTTTAGGCACACAATACCCCAGAACAGATAGCTACATCAAATACCAAAAAATAAACAACAAATTGAAAGTGAATAGAAAGTCTGATGTACAAAATAGCATGAAAGTGTGCCTCACAATTGAACCAAGAAGGCCTATTTTGGCTTGCTAGAAGGCTGATTTTCAACTGAACCTGATGTGTGAGAATTTAAATCTATATGCATTCCTATTGAGGGATCACATTTCAATTTCACGAGCTTTCAAAGGCGTCAGCCTTTAGTATGAGTTCTCAAACAATTGTAAATTCAACCTCAAGTTTGTAAAAATAGCAACTAAAACGTTACAATCGGTTAAAAGTGGCTGCTCGATCATGACTGATATGCATCTATATCTCAAAACCTAGTTAACTGAAACTTACAACTGACAACTTATATATACTTAGTCTTGTCATAAGTATTGTCACACAGTAAAAACTTTTTTTTAGAATGCGGGCCACAAAAATTGTTTATGGAATTCGAATTTCCAAATGTTCATGAAACAAAAAAAAAGTTAACAGTAACATATTTGCTCGTAAAGTGGTTCAATTTACACCAATTTCCATCATCATCATCTCAGCGTATAATCCCGTTTGCATGCGCGGCTTTCGCGTTGGAGCCCGGGGTCAGCTTTCCTACTTATACGCCTCCATTTCACACGATCTCTGGCATCCCGTGGTGTCAGTGGTGCTAGAGTAATTATTTTATTTATTTTTTTATTTTAAATATTGATCATCATCATTGTCTCGGCGTTAATACCAGTCGCATCCGTAGCTTTTCAGCTTCGTAGTCTGGGGTCCGCTTTGCCAGTCTAACTGCTGATTTTGGCTAAACTTCGATATTTTCCGTGAAGCGACTGCCGTCTGACCTCTACAACCCGAAGGCGATATCTAAGCATTGCAGTTAGACCAATTTATTAGGTTTTTGAGGACTCCCAACAACCCGTAACGACTGTAACGACTAGATGTTCGTATGGCAACCGGGACGAACGACTTAACGTGCTTCCGAGGCACGACCAGACCAGTGCAAATATTCATATTCATGCATACAAATATTTGCACTGTGCGGGAATCGATCCTTGATATCTTTCAGTTAACAATTTTATTCATTTTATTTCTTCGCAGATTCGAGTGTTTTTTTTTTGTGTTTTCTTTTATATTCCGTCTCCTCCTGACCCTCCTGACGCAGTAGCGTATTCGAACTCGGCGGCGGGTAAGAAACGCCTAATTATTGATCCAGAAACGATCGCGCTCGTTTCCAAAAAATCAGTAATCGATAAAGGCATGGCTGTTGCGGCTATCCTTTTTTATTCATCCATTTCTGTAAGAGGGCATAACATATTCAAAATTAGATAAGAGGGAACCCTTTTTGAGTCCACGTTTTCCGATCCGAACTGGATCCTTCTACCGGAATAACTTATCGGTCAATTAAACTTGGCCAATTTTTAATACAAAACAAAATATATATGCTAAGATATATTTCAGACGTTTGCATGTCACTTAACTTTAATCATCGTTTATAAATAAACACACTAGTGTTTAAGGGGTTTATTCATAAACGATGATTAAAGTTAAGTGACGTGCAAACGTATAAAATGTATGGTTAAAGAATCGCTAATCACTAGTTAACTTTAAACATCGTTTATGAATAAGGGGGTTAACTTTATTTTTTTAGTCATTGAGTTTCTGACTCAAGTTGCAGAAATGAAATCGTTTATTAAGCAAGTAGGATCACTTTTACACGTCATATGTTTTTTTTTTTTTTAATTAGATGAAGCCGGCATTTCCTGTCTTTTTTTAAGACCAGACATTAAAAATGAAAATTTTTACAATAATTTAAGTTATAATTACGCATATTGCTTAATAACAATGCTTAACAGAGCGAGCAGCTCAGTCCCAGTCTTCTAAATAATCTGTTATTTTATAATACCCCTTTTTGCAAAGTTTGGCCTTTATTTAGTTTTTATATCGTTTAATAGTTAAGTTTCGAATGTCCATGGGAAGCTATTTGTAAAAGTGTGTTCATTGACCCATGAATGAGTTGCCTACTCTGTGGAGACGAGTGTGATGTACAGCAAGATTGTGTTTGTTCCAGGTATTTATATTATGAATAACGGTTATTTTCACAAAATTCTATATATTTTTATGTACATACATAAGTTTTTCAAATATATATTGTGAAGCTAGTCAGAATGTTCACCTCTCTGAATTTTTCCCTAAGAGAATCTTTAGGACCAATATTGTAAATGGCTCGAACAGCCTTTTTCTGTAAAACAAAGATGGTATTGATGTCCGCACAAGTTCCCCAGAGAAGAATCCCATAAGTCATAAGACTATGAAAATAACTAAAATAAACAATTCTGGCTGTATCCACATCAGTTATCTGTCTAATTTACTTAACAGCAAAGGCGGCAGAACCGAGTCTACCCGACAGCTTTTCAATGTGAGGACCCCATTGTAACTGGCGTCAATAGTTAATCCAAGAAAAACTGTCGGCTCGACAGGAATCAACTATACTCCATTCAGTTGAACATTGGTACTTAGCTGCCTGACATTTGGCGTAGAAAATTTAATGACTTTAGTTTTTTTTTTTTTATTTAAAAGAAGATTATTTACATTAAACCAATGGACAACTTTAGAAAGTGCATTATTAACTTCGTCAAAATTTGCTAGCTGACGCTTGACTTTAAAAATAAGAGAAGTGTCATCCGCGAACAATACTATGTTCCAGCTCTTACATGCCATCCACTTCTGCAGTTGCAGTTGCAATCCCAGACCCATTTTATTCTGAACATCAATGTATACAAGGTAAGAAATCTGATCAACCTTATCAGGCTCACTCATTAAATAATCATCCCCCTTATTCATAAACGTTGCTTGAAGTTAACTAGTGATTAGCGATTATTTAACCATACATTTTTGACCTTTTAATGTTATTTAAGTTTAATGATCGTTTATAACAGTCTTTAAGGGATTTATTAATAAATTATGATTAATTTTAAGTGACGTGCAAACGTATAAAATGTATGGTTAAACAACGGGGGCAAATTATGTATTGCCACAACAAGAAGCAATAATGTATGTGACGTTGATGGTAAATCTTGCTAGTTTATTACGAGCCTATTCCCTAAGAAAAAAACTGAGTGAATAGAAAGGAAGACGGCAGTTGAGCGAGCTGGTGCAATGTTAAACTCAACAACATGATCAACGAATCTACGCCAGATCTGGAGGACCTCCACGACCAAACTCCCGACAAAACAACATTTGACACATCATACCCTACATATACATCGTATGGTATGATGTATATGTAGGGTAAAATGTGTGATCGCAACACAACTGCTCAGACCCGTCCTCCATACTACTTCACCAGACATCAAGCCGGAACACGACGAATCGCTTGGCGGCAACACTTTGTCTGGTGGGTGGTAACTTCTGCCGGCAACTGATGTTATGACCTACCACCGAGAAAATAATTGATCAAAAAATAATTATTTAACTGCAATGGTGTCAATTTGGGTTTTCATTATAACCATCTCAGGTTTTAAGTCTCCTAGATGAATGTCGTAAACTAAAATACACTTTATTATTCCATATGATATTATTTTCCAGATTTCAACATGCCATCCACATCTTAAGATGCAGTCGCTGAATCTCATACAGTGACTTCTGAACATCAATTGATACACAGTAAGAAAATAAGAAACATATTATTTGTTATCCTTAAAGTCCTTATAATGTTCGTGTATTAGTTGTAGCTCTCTCTTTCTAGTATAATATTAAAGCACATTCATTGCCATTTCTACTTAATTATCCATAAACTGCTGGTTATAATGCATATATTGTTTTACAATATGCCAGACACTTTTGTAGTTGCAAAACCTGACACATTGCATTCTATAAATCAATGGGAAAAAGGTAAAATACTTATGAAATTTACTGATTTAAATTTGTAAATATTATTACTATTATTTGTTAAAGTGGTATCAATAACCCTAATATTTTTTTTCAGCACAACAAAGAAACTGTGCAAGACTTTGACAGAACCAAAAAGAAAATTTTATGCTGATAAGGTGCAAGCAGAGTCAAATAATAAGTATAAAAAACTTTTGGAGGAATATCATAAGGCTAAGAAACAACTTGCATATGCACATAAGGTCAAGAGAACCCTTAAATTTACAAAAACTGAAAACTTTGAAAAATTTATGAACACAATAATCCGATTGAAAAAAAAATCTTGTGGTTGCAAGTACATCTTTGCACAAAAAAAACTAAAGGCAGAAGGTTCACAGATGAAGAAAAAAATATTGCATTAGCCATCTTGAAGCAAAGCCCTAGGAGTTATAGATTTCTTAGGAGGATATTATCCTGTCATCATGCATAACAATTAATAAATTAATAAGTAATTTGAAGGTGGAGTCTGGGATTAACTCCCAGATATTCAAGGCAATTAAAACTGAGGTAAACCCTATATTCAAAATTTCAGGTTAGTTTTTGAACACTTAGGTAATTTATTTGTTAATAATGTTGCAATTTGTAATTCCAGGTTGAAAAATGGCCAGAAGCAAAAAAAAAATACTGCTGAATAATATTTGATGAAGTGACTCTTGAGCCTGGTCTTACATATGAAAAGCACCGAGACAAAATATGTGGCATTGTAGAATTAGAAATGAAGTCCCACAATTATGCTGACCATGCTCTTGTATTTATGGTGCGTGGGGCACTATACAGCGTAGAATTTTAATGGTTGTTTTCCCGCAGCGAAACGGTATTATCTTAGTAATACAATTGTTTCATCAATAAATAAAATATTAGAAACATAAAATGGCAGATTTAACATAGTGATAAAAAAAACTCGAAAGTGAGCACAAACCAATAGTAAACTTCTGATAACCTACCTAATGGCGCGGGGCCATTAACCCGCGTGCTTCAACTATTAACCATTCATCCTTTTACTGGCTTAGGATTTTCATAAATACTTTTTAGTTACAATTTACTATGATGATACTATGATAAAATTATTATCTAAGATAATAATTTTATTTTCGTGTTTTTTTTTCAATTGTTTGTAATTTTTGCGCGCAGACTACTTCATGTCGTATCACTAGAGTCGAGAGCTTATTTTACTTTGAATATGTATAAAGTGGCAACGCCTTTGAACGGCAGTTTTTTTTAATGCTAGTTTGAGCGGTAATTTTTTGTATTGGTACATTTAAGTTATTTTATACCTTATTAACGCACATGACAGATTTTTTTGGTTTGAACATTTTTTTCTTTTGTCGATTTGGCGTTGAATTTTCAGATTGTTGCCTACAAGCTGTTTTATGCCCTATCACTGCGCGCGGGAGCTTATTATGGTTTGAACAATAAACTTTCTATTGCGGCGGTTTCATGCCTGTATTATCTAATATGTATTAGTGTCTTATTTCAGCCGATACTATTATGATAGAAGGTCAAGTTCTAAGCATTATATATGACCCACCATATCTTATTAAGGGCTTGAGGAATATTTTTTTAAATAAAATAATAATATATAATATAATATAAATATACGGACAAATCACACAGATTGAGCTGGCCCCAAAGTAAGTTCGAGACATGTGTTATGGGATACTAACTCAACGACACTATATTTATAATAGATACATATATAGATAAACATCCAAGACCCATGCCAATCATGAAAAGATCGTTTTCCATCATGACCTGGCCTGGGGATATTGCCTACAAGAGGAAAATATCCAAATGGAGCGATATCGTTGATGTTTACGAAACAGATTGCAAGCGTACAGAGATGAGGATGCTACATAAACTGAATGACGAACATGTCATTCCTCATAAAATAAAATAAAAATAAAAGTAAGTTTAAACTTTAAGATTCACAGAAGTATTAGCCGCAATTTTATGATTATTCAAAATCATAGGAAAATACTCATCCTAACCCTGTATTTAGTCATTTCCTCAACCTCAACTCAGACTCCAGGATTTAATTGTAACATTGATGTAAGAAATGGGGAGTATAAACTGTATACTGGACTGTTTAGTGAAGTTCAAAGAAAATGTTATGAAAGTCTGTGTTATAGATACTCATAAGTTTTTCTTTACATTAGTTTTTTCTTTTTAATATGACTGGTGCTTAGCATGCAGAGGCTCGGTCTAGTTTTCAGGTTTGGTTGCTTCACAATAAGCCCAAGTCTGGGAGAATATGGGAGGCAATGGAGACTAGTCAGAAGATTTTTAGAAGCAGGCTCAAGTGGTGTCAGAACCACCAAGACTAGATTATAATGGACATAGCATCACACAGAACTACTAAAAATTTTCCTCAATTCTGGAAGGCAACCAATAGGCTGGGAACTGGGCCGAATCGCTCCGTGAGCTTGGGGGAATGTAGTTCGCCTGAAGACATGACATGTTCAGGGAACGTTTTGGGGTGTCATCTCAATTAGGGTCGACTATAGGGGGAATCGTTGAGGAGATTAGTCGTGATAATGAACCAATTCGTTTCACGGCTAAGGAGGTAAGGAGATAAATCCTAAGTATGGGCGGTGGTAAGTCTCCTGATCACGACGGTCTCAGCATCGACCACTTCAAATACGCCAGGTTTCATCTGCCTAGAGTGCTGGGGACCTTTTTCTCGCTTTGCTTATGTCACTTGTACCAACCATACGATATGTTGCAGACGGTAGTGGTACCTATAGTTAAAAATAAGACTGGGGATATGTCGGATAAGGCGAACTACAGACCAATATCCTTAGCTACTGTTATGGCCTAAGAGACCAGACCTTCGTTATTTTATAAAAGCTGAATGTTTGTCTGTGTATGTCTCCAACACAGGTAAGAACGACCCGCGATTATAGAGTTTTGATTGTGGTTACTTGGGCAGGTAAAAGATAGTAAAGGTGTATAAAAAATAGTACCTTGAATTCCTTTAAGTATAAAGTTCATTTTTATATATTTTTATCAGGATATCTTTAGAAATCACATTATCCATTGCCGGACATTTTTGACAGTTGCTACCCCTTGCCAGCAGGGGCGTGCAAAGAGAAAAGCAGCCTTTGTGAAAAGGCTTCTTTTTTTAAGAAAAAAGAAGCTTGGCTTCCCTATTGTCAAAGCTTATCTCCCTGTTCCCATTCTTCCCTAGTATGGAAGCAAATCAAAAGATTCAGAGGTTCATTCAATTCTGTCGATATCTCAGCCAAAGATTATTTGTGTATTACTGCCACAACATGACGTTTTTAAATCCTGTGCCTTAGATATGACATCATAAGATATCACAAGGAAACAGGATGGCATCTAAAATTAGCACTATCTTTTTTATTATTGCTATTATAAACCAGTGCCTGACCGCAATCTTACCTGATGGCAGGCAGTGATGCAATCATTGACGGTAAAGCGCACTAGTTTATTAAGAGCCTATTCACTTAAAAAAAACTGAGTGAATAAGAAGGAAGACGGCAGTTGAGCGAGGTGATGCAATGTTAAACCCAACAAAACGCCAACGATGATCTGGAGACCCTCCAGGACCAAACTCCTGACATAACATTTGGCGCATCGTACCTGGCACACATTGCAACACAACTGCTCAGACCCGTCCTCCGTACGGCTTCACCAGACATCATGCCGGAACGCGACTGTGGCAAGATTTTGTCTGGTGGGTGTTATAGCCTACCACCGAGTAAAGCTTGCAAGTCCTCCTTCATCTACTTCCCTCCGAGGAAAGTTAAAAAGTTATCTTTTCTACGTTGTTCTGGAAATTGATGAAAAGGTTTTCGACATCCATATTTACGCACTATTCGATATTATAAACAAAATAACTTCGAAGCATAATGATCAAATTAAACCAATCAGCTGATTCAAATAAAATCCGCCATATTGTTGCCTCTTAACATCCTCTTAACAACGGTCCGGTGATGTTTAATTTTTACAGCTACTAATCAGTGTTGCCAAAAGGCAAAGTCTGTAGAGCACTAAAAGCGGTGCGAATTGCACTAGATCTGTGGTTTTTTCAACTTCAAAGCACTAAAATTGGCATAGATTTGAAAAGAACGACATATAAAATTCGAAATTCGTTTTTAATATAATTTAATACTTATCTACGACATTAAATCAATCAACTTACAACTGTCTTGTAAGTTGATTTTCTTTTTTGTATATATCTCGGAGGATCCAATGATTTTTACAGCCTCACTTGGCAGTTCATAATTGTAGCTTGTGCTGTTCATAGCAGTCAACTGCGTGCGAATTATAAGGATTGCATTGATTGTTTCTTGCTTTTAACCACATTCATCAAACTAAAAACACGTTCTATATTTGCATTTATCCGCTATATCAATTTATTATAAGTAGCTGTTCCCGCGACTCCGTCGGCGTGTTGACATAAAATAAGCGCCTGTTAAAATAATGGGAGCAATATGTCCGTCCGTCCGCGTTTGCCTCCGTTTTCGCAAATTTTTTTTTTATTACTGTTCTGCTCCTATTGGCCATAGCGGGATGTTGTATAGACTATGTCCTTTCTCAGGCTTTAAACTATCTGTCCATTAAATTTCATTACAATCGATTCAGTAGTTTTAGAGTGAAAGCCGAACAGACAGACAGACAGATACTTTCGCATTTATAATATTATTATTCGAATTTTTAAAAATGTTTGATGCGCACTCACCATACCAAAAATGCACTAGATTTAGTGCCGAAAGCACAAAAGGCAACACTGCTACTAATCAATTGCTTAGCCGTCTTTTGGGCGCGAAGTCGAACGAGGCGACAATTTTGATTTCACAAAAAGTTTCATAATTAAATAATTGCATAGAAAGACCATATTAATATGATCTGATAAGACCACGAATAACCATGAGCGTCACCAGTGGCGGTGAGGAGACCAGAGCCAGTGGCCAGAGCCGGGAGAGAAGAAGAAACGCAAGTACAATAGGTAAAGTACAATATTTTCACCAAACCAAACTATAAAAGACTGTTCATAGAAAACACCAATTCTGAATATGTAAGTAGTATATGTCAAGTCAACAGAGCAGAAGAAGGTAGGGAATAAAAATCCTATCACGCTCACCAACTTAATATCGGATAATGTTAAGGGAGTCTTAGGAGTACACAGAATAAATGCGTAAATAAATAAACATTCAAGAAGGCGGCTGCCGCAAACAATTTTCTGAAGATGGAAGAATTTTTATGGCAAAATAAGTTCAAAGCCTTTATACCATCATATTTGACAGAAAGTATTGGTGTATTGAGGTTTGTTCCCAAAGAACTATCCAATGAAGAAATTTATAAAAATATAGTGTGTGACTCTGAAGTAATTGCAATTAAAAGATTTATGCGTAAACTAGACGGACAATTAGTGCCCCTCAATACTGTTGCTGTCACCATTACAGCAACATCTTTATCGAAATATGCTTATATACAGCTATTCAGATACGAGGTGAAACCATACATACCACCATTACTTCAATGTTACAAATGTCTTAAATTTAATCACTCTGCTAAGACTTACAGAGGCGAGCAACACTGCTCTTCTTGTGATGGTCGCCACTCCTACAAAGAATGCGATGTCGAGGAGATGACATGCATCAACTGCGCAGGTAATCCGTCTTGCTATTTCATGAGACTGTCCTATTAAAAAACGAAAAAATGAAGAGAATAAAGCCAAATTTCTGCAGCAATCATATGCCACTGTTGTAAAACCACCCCCTGCATTTAATGAGAAGTCTTTCCCTGTTTTACCCAAGGTTACTGATAAGTCTAAATTCAATAAAATGTTAGATATTAAACAAGTAGCAAATAATGACATTATCATTAACGCTATTATCAAATCATTGGTTACATTAGGAAACAAGAGTGACTCCGATGGGCCACTCACACATAAGAAAATAAAAGAAATATTATTATCAAATTTAATTTGAATATGAAGAATTATCTAAATATTTTACAGTATAACAGAGTAAAAAGAGCCTGTTATAAAATTTATTAATTGAAAAAAAAATATAGATGTCTGTCTTCTTAACGAGACTTGATTAAAATCTAATTCTATAATCTCACACTTTCCCAAATATAATTTAATTCACAAAAATTCCATAAATTCTCATAATGGAGTAGCCATTTTAGTAAACCATCGTTTAAAGTACAAAGTAGTTAATACACACTTCTCAGAATCTATTCAAAACTTATGTATCACAATAGAAACACAATTCGGAGCAATGGCAATATTTTGTATTTACAGCCCTCCAAGTATCAGGTTTGACTCGGGAAAGTTACTGGATTTAATGAATAACATACCCAAACCTTGTATAGTCATGGGTGATTTTAACGCACACAACATAGCATTCGGATGCCATAGTGATAATAATAGAGGTAGATGTTTGTATAATATCATTGATGAATTTGACTTTTATAATATACTCGTATAATAATAATTTTAATTTTATAATATATAATAATAATTGATGAATTTGGTAGGTGGTAGACCATAACATCGGCCGCCGGCAGAAGTTACCACCCACCAGACAAAGTCTTGCCGCCAAGCGATTTGTCGTGTTCCGGCGTGATGTCTGGTGAAGCCGTACGGAGGACGGGTCTGAGCAGTTGTGTTGCGATGTGAACCGGGTACGATGCGCCTAATGTTGTTGTGTTGGGAGTTTGGTCGTGGAGGGTCTTCAGATCAATCTCCCTTTGGCGCAGCATCGTTGGTCGTGTTGTTGGGTTTAACATTGCATCACCTCGCTCAACTGCCGTCTTCCTTCCTATTCGCTCAGTTTTTCTGAGCGAATAGGTTCTTAATAAACTAGCGCGGTTTACCATCAACGATCGCATCACTGCTTACCATCAGGCGGGATTGCGGTCAAGTGCTAGTTTATAATTACTAAAAAAAAAAAAAAAAAATTTGAACAATGGTTCACCAACAACAGTTCCTTATCCTAATGGACAAGCTTCAGCGATAGATATTGCCCTTGTTAGCTTTTCAATAGCTCGTTTATGTAACTGGTATGTTCATGATCTTCCAACCATACTTGAGATCAACATTCAAAAATCTATGTATGACACATCACCTCCTGTGGATCAAGAGAAGTATATTTATAGTAAGGCAAACTGGGACAAATATTATAGCCTATCAAAAACATGTTTTTCTCGCCGACATGATAAATCGGTGGTCTGTCCCCGCCAGGGGACAAACCCCCAGATCCCTGAGGGAGGCCCAGCGGAGGACGACCAGCGACAGAGGTGCCGACTCAACGCTCCTACAGAAATAAAGGTGTAATTAGGCAGTCTAGAGATAGACGCGAGGGGGGACCGAGACGGAGTAGGCACGTTTGTGAGTGGAATGAACATGTAAGGGATGCTCATCGAGAGGCCAGGTCTAGTTTTCAAGCCTGGGTGCTTAACAAGCGTCCTTCTTCGGGTCCTGTCTATGATGATATGCGGGAGAAGCGAAAAGTTTTTTATAAGAGTCGGCTGAAATTTTGTCAAAACAATGCTGAGCAAATTATCATGGATAGGCTAGCCGAACAGCGGGCTACTAAAAAGTTCGAGGATTTCTGGAAATCCACCGGCAAGTTAGCCATATCTGCCAGTGTGGGAGGGATGAGTGATCCCGGGGAATAGCGGAAATGTTCAAAGAGCACTTTCTAGCTCGTTTGCCTCTCGGTGCCTCAATCGTGAGGGTAAGTTCTAGGCCCGGCAGTCATGGAGATAAACCTCTGATGCGATTCTCATTTAAGCAAGTAAATCTCCGGGACATATTGGCCTCAGTATTGAGCATTTTAACATGCGGGTGTACATCTGCCGTGTTCCTGTCTATGTTTTTCACAATGTGTGTTAGTCATATGCACTTACCTGCGGATCTGATAAAGACCATCGTTACTCCCATTGTGAAGAACAAGACGGGTGATATCTAAGAGAAGGGTAACTACCGTCCCATTTCCCTTGCGACAATAATAGCAAAGGTGTTGGACGGTTTGTTTGATGCTTCTTTAACCTTTTGAACGCCAATCTACATAATACGCGATGTGTCCTCCAGCGCCACGCTACAAATGTATAACGTATCTATAGTAAAACGTAGGGATGGGTTTAATGTCCTATCGACAAATAATATTATACATTCAAATTAATGTTTATTCACCAATTTACGAAGCTAAATAAAAACTGTAACCGTATTTTCATATTTTATTTTATTTCATAAAAAAATCAATATAAAAACTTTGATATATTTCCTATAATAAAGAAAAGAATTGTAAATTTATTAGACGTGTGTTCTAGAATTTCACATCCCTATTTGTCTCCAAATGTAATCCTTTTACTTCATATCAAGTAGTTGGCGCTCGAGGCACGTCAAAATCCTTTCTGATATAAGGATGTCTTGTAGACGTATTTCTTGTCGATGTATTTCTATGATATTTATTTTTATATTCACTGTGGTCGAGTTACACGTGCATAAACTAAACCGATTCCTGCATAATTTATTTCTTTTAGTTACAACAAATACAATTAATAGAAGCTAAATACGTGATTTTCTACATTTTTTAAAGTTCCGTAGCCAAATGGCAAAAAACGGAACCCTTACAGATTCGTCATGTCTGTCTGTCCGTCCGTATGTCACAGCCATTTTTTTCCGAAACTATATGATCTATAGGTACTGTTGAAACTTGGTAGGTAGATGTATTCTGTGAACCGTATTAAGGTATTGATGCAAAAATAAAAATAATAATAATAAAGATTGGGGGCTCCCCATACTTAGAACTGAAACCCAAAAAAATTTTTTTTTTCTTCGAACATACGTTTGGGGTATGTATGAATAGGTTTTCAAAAATGATATCGAGGTTTCTAAAATATATTTTTTTCTAAACCGAATAGTTTGCGTGACAAACGCTTCCAAAATGGAAAAAAGTTGATCCCCCCCCCCCCCCCCCTACCTCTAACTTCTACATTAAGAAAATGAAATATCTAAAATAAAGATATGTTGTACAAGTACATACATTACTATACAAACTAGTAACGAAAATTGTTTTGAACGAGATCTCGTAAGTAGTTTTTTTTAATACCTCGTAAATCGCTTATTACCGCGTTATCTTTCATACAAATAACTTTAATTCTTTAATTTCATAAATCAATGGTACGGAACCCTTTGTACGTGAGTCCGACACGCAGTTGGCCGATTTCTTTTTATTAAAATTATCTACTGTTTTACACAGATGTTACAAACCTATTTTTAATGGTTTCGCAAAATACTCGCAATTATTTTTCTGGTTTGTACAAACTAATAGAAAACGGAAAAAAAAATCCTAAAACGGAAGTTGACGACTTAACGGAATGTCAAGACGACGGCCTATTTCAAAATTCAGATTCAGACTTGAACAACTCGCAATAATTCGTCATATTCACCGTCACAATTTTTTTTTGTAAAAACACGTGCGTCAACTGAATACAACAACAAGATGTAAACATTGCACTACACTAAAATGCACAAAGTCACTATGACCTTGAAACCTGTCCGCTTATGACATCACAGTGTTACTTCTATACACGTCGGTGGCGCGTGCGGGGTGACAAATTACTAACTTTGTAGGGATGGGTTTTTCAAACGGTGTTTCACTATCGACAATGATTAGAAAACCTATTTATTCTTGATTAAGGTGAATAAAACCCAGTTTATAGTTTACAATATTTATAAAATATTATTAATTCACGTCATTTTCTTGCAATAATATTATATAATTTATGATCATTTCGACGAGATGAAAATATAGCGAGGTCTTCATCGTGTCCCATCACTGGCTTACTTGATATCAAGTAATTGGCGCTGGGGGCATTAAAATATTTTCTGGCGTTTTTGTTTCTATTGAAAATAAAACTAATAAGAACTTATTATGCGTGAAAAAGTTAGAAATATGGTTGATAACAGGACAATTTTTTTTAACACGTCGTGCATTAATTCAAAACTCATCTACGAAATGGAACCTGTACCACCACACCAAGATGCTGTCGACCCTACCGCTCTGCCGTCGCTGTCTCCGACACTTTCCAAAGCGACTCTGTCCATGTGCCGCCATCACAAAATAACGTCACAAGCGTTTGCCCCTCTACTACGTAAATCAAATCAGCAACTTCTATTAAAATTATATCGACGATCTCCGACATACATATTTTTTTTTTTTTTGCTTTGAAGCAATGCATAAAAATATTTGAAGGCGGTGGCCCACGTCGCCCACGCCTTGCGCCGCCTCTACAGTAGCTAGCCAAAATCAGCAGTTACACCGGTAAAAGGACCCCAGACTCCAAAGCTGAAAAAGCTTCGACTGCCACTGGGATTAACGCTGAGATGATGATGATGATGACATATAAGTAGCTAGATATATCTTTAAAAAAGCTGGAGCACCCACAGGAATTGTAAAAACTCGGCGCCCCTGGCCTCACCTGTACTTATATAGGTTCTTTTAATAACATTAGTAGGATTATCTTGTGTGTGAGTTAAAAGCATAATAGAGTAATCAACATTTTATTTTAAATAATATAATATGCAGATCAGCATTACTTACTGCATTTAAAACTTTACAATATTTTACAGAAATACCAACAAAGTCAGCCAATTGAAATTTTAGCCAAAGTTAATGCATCACAACACTCGGCTCTGTCACCTGTTTTAAATGATGTTCCTTCAAACCCACAACCTTTATATCTTACGGAGGACATAATGGGGCAGAGTTCAAGGGAGCACCTTGTATGTGATGAAGCAGAGTCATCACCACGCTTGAGAACAGCGGAACGGGGCCCAACGAGGCGTCGGAGGCTGCAACGACAACAATTAAGTGCTGCAGAAGCAAGAGCGCGACTAGTTTCATCTGCAGAAACAAGAGCCCAAGCAGAGTTGACCAACAGCCGTTGTACAGAACGTGCTGTTAATTATCTTGGGGAAATAGTGTCAATATTAAGAAACATTGCAGGTATTATATTTTTCAAATATATGTATTTTTATAAAAAAAAAAAAGACAGCTTGTCCAAATGAGTGTTAAGCAATAAAGGCACGAAAAAAAGAAAATAACACTATAAAAAATAAAATATTTCGCTTGCAGCGACTGAGAGATTAATTAATTTACAAAATAGTTTCTTCAGTTGCTCAGTGCGTTCAAAAAGCAAAGCATCAGTTTATGTAAACCAATTACAGGTACATTCTTTTAAATTCTCAAAGGGTTAGAGCCAGTTAGAAAAATTAAGCTAGTTGCCCATTCGAAAGCGTAGTAGGTGCCTATGAAGAAAAACAGACAAGAAACTCCAAACCGTGGACAATGAAATTATAAAAGTACTAGCTGACCCGGCAAACGTTGTTTTGCCATATAAATAATAAATAATAATTAGGGGTTGACTACCCCTAACATTTAGGGGGATGAAAAATAGATGTTGGCCGATTCTCATAGATACCGGATAAGCACAAAAAATTTCATCAAAATCGGTCGAGCCGTTTCGGAGGAGTTTGAACACCGTGACACGAGAATTTTATATATTAGACTAGCTGACCCGGCAAACGTTGTTTTGCCATATAAATAATAAAAAAAATTTAGGGGTGGACTACCCCTAACATTTAGGGGGATGAAAAATAGATGTTGGCCGATTCTCATAGATACCGGATAAGCACAAAAAATTTCATCAAAATCGGTCGAGCCGTTTCGAAGGAGTTTGAACACCGTGACACGAGAATTTTATATATTAGATAATACAATATCATTCATATTGAAAGTTATCAAATACGAATAATATAGAAAGATGTGCACGTTAAAAGCGTCCTTTATAGAAAACAGAAATTATAATAAGCTGTGGCAGCCCACCGTCCCTAATAACAGCCCCCGTTTACGAAAATTACATACGTTTCAGCACCATTCATAAGTTTAATCTCTTTCAGACTCTTAACGCAGTTGCCAGATGCGCGCAACAAGATACTGCCTTGTAGCAACATCAATCTGTAGTTCTCTGTTGCGATAGTCCGCTAGATTTTCATGAAAATTCATACTTTGCATGAAGGCTTCTTGGTATACTTCATCTTCTGTCAATGCTGGTACAGGTAATTTTGCTGCGTTACAAATGTTGTGAAGAATCACACATGCATTTGCAAAACCAGCTACATGTGGTTGGTAATGTAGCACTCGAGTACTAACAAACATCTAAATCGTGCCTTTAGTACACCTATGGTCCTCTCTATCATATTTATTAGTGTAATAGGCTTCTGGTGATTCAGCATTCAAAATTGGTGTCATCATTGGTTTTCGGAGTGGATAACCAGAGTCTCCTAAAACAGATAAAACAGTATTTCTATTATTATATAGCGTTATTATTTTATTATTTATGTACGGACGATAGCAGTTCAACCTATCCGAAACTGTCAAAAATTCCTAATCAACCTTGAACCTAAATGCTTTATAGATAAAGTTTAAAACGAAATAAAGAAATCTGACAAATTGTAGTAGCTTATGTGCTGTCGTCTGTACCTACACATATAATTGTATAGCTATAAGTAATAAGACAGCCCATTGTTTTACACTCTTCTTTCTTGTATACAGTACACAGCACAGTTTATGTTGGTACCTAATAAATAATATCTTTTTTCTTTGATTAAATACATAGTTTTATTATCAAAAAATTATATTTTACCTAAACGCCATAAAGCCTCTGTTGTGCTTAGGTTCTCTAAGTGAGGTCTCAAAGGATGATTGAACCAAATATAAGAGTCATGGTTGGCTCCGGGATGACTTGCATCTACACTTATGATGTCCATGTCAGCATTACAAATCTGGACATATGTAGTAAAATTGTAAGTTTGGTGTAAATTATCCTAATACGTTCCCCTGTTAAGACAGGTCTTCTCTCTGTGTTTGGGCCGTTTCGACCATCACAAGGGCCCGGGGCGGGTTGGTAGATGTCATGTCACAAACCATAACTATACAATAACCAAATACATCTAATTCTATCATATTTGTGAAATGCGCCATGTTTTTGTTATTTATTTTCAATGTCGTAAGTTTGAATCCGAATAGACACTTTATTAAAATATGTACCTGATTAAAAAAAAACAATAAACAATGTTTTTGCTATCGAGAAATCTGTAATAGAATAGAATAGAATACTTTATTTCAGACCGGAGTCCATAAGGTTAATAACAATCTTACTTAACATCTAGTATTAGTAGGTTACAGACACAGATACACATACTTACATAAAAATTAACTTAGAACTTAGCGTGGAGCTGCATCCACCTCTGCCACATGGGAGAATCCCACCGAATATGTATAATAAACGATAATAGTAATAATAAACGATTTTTATAAAGTAAAATTATATATGAGAATTAAAATTCACTTACTAATTGAACATTCAAAGAATGGTAATGTTTCCTACAAAAATACCTCTTTTCGTGTTCTATATGAGTTCTATCAATACAGCTAAATATCTATAAACAAAATATTGGTATAGTTCTTGCAATTTACGAGCGCGCGTGACTCTTGCTTGTGGTATGTTGTGTACATGCACAATGCGTTAGTGTGTGTGCCTGACAGAGCGGTCAGTAGCGAGCGGTCGCCCGCTCAGGTCACTTGTGCTTATTGTATTCACGTCGCTATCACTCACACCAACACAATAAATTGCAACACATAACAACTACATATACACCACACACTACACCATCACACGATCAGAAGTTACACCGTATTCTTCAACAAATGATTGTTTGCAATTACAAGGACAAATATATCATTTGCATGGTTCAATGGTGCCAACACCAGATGAACCGCATCAATTTCTGCAAATATATTTCATTTCGTCGATGGTGGATCAGCTGAATGTGCGGTGCAATATACAGGGAACACAACAGTTAAAGAGACGAATTATTGAACAGTTGCAAGCATTTCACGCTAATAATGCTGTGGTTAATATGTTCAAAACAGCATTGGAACGAATGCCATCGTATACGCACAAATTTGTACAACAGGTGAACATGTGCTAAGATTCAATGCACCCACCGTTAATGATGTTGCTGCAATGATTGTTGGCGATCCATCTAAATCGCGAGACATTGTCGTTCAGCGAAGAAGCAATATCATGCATCGTGTAAACGAGACACATCGTTTGTAGGATGCGTTACAATATCCAATCATTTATTGGCAAGGGCAAGACGGATACGACATCACGTTGAAGACTGTTGTGAAATGAAATAAAAATTTTCCTTTTGAAATATAAAAAAAAAAACAAAAAATTCTTCATCTTTTAATCACCAAACGAAATGTTACATAAAACGAAGTCATGTGGTGGCGAAACGGAGTTCGCCGGGTTTGCTAGTTTTAATATAAAAAAGTGTTGTAGATACTGGCTAATCAATGTTGTGCAGACCTACCTAATTGTTAGTTTGTTTTCTTTATTAGGAATATTCTTTTTAAGTATTCTATATTTCAATAATTTTTGTATTATCTAGTTACTTGATTATAAACTTTCATGATAGTAACATAAATTTTCTCTTTTATTCACAAATCCTTTATATTTATGGACCTTCATCCTATTATTCCAACACGTTAACAGCACGAATGTGAGGATACGGTTAGATAAAATATAAAAGTATAAAATTTGTGATAAAGTGAAAATAGTGTGTCCAAACATAATTGTTGAAAATGTCACACGAATCTGGAGATCTGTCAAGTCTGAACAAGTCGTGTTTTTCGTAAAATTCATCTTCTATTCCATCGTTTTGCCTGAAAAATAAAGACGGGTATCCTGCTTGGAAATTCAAGATGAGGATTTACCTTATACATGAGGATTTATGGGCAACCGTAAGTGGTTACCCGGATGGTGACACGACTCCCGCCTCAACCAAGGTACGAAATGACGCAAAAGCTCTTGCGAAAATTTGCCTAACGGTAGACTGTGCAGCTATCATACACGTTAATCAAATTTTATTCCGTGGTGCTTGGCAATCTGGGCTTCTCCTAGTTGCAATAATGTCTGCCTGTTTGTTATGGAGGGAAGTGGAAAAAATATCTTTTTTCTTACTCCTCCGCTATTCTTTTCTCATTAATTTCGTTGCGGGACCCAAGACAGTTGAATCGTTTCTCCGGGACTCGTCGAGATTCATTGCTTGGAGTTTTTCTGGCCGTCTCCACTGTTGATTCTGGCTTTCAGGAGTTGCAGTGGGTGGGAAAAAGTGAGGCGGGTTTTTTTATCATACACGTTAGATGTGCAAAAAATGCATTTGAAGCATGGCAATCTTTGCAGAAAGCTTTTGAGGACAAAAGCATGGGACGAAGACTATCTTTAGAAAGTAAACTGTACAGATTGAGTCTGTCAGATTTTTGGTAATATTGAACTGTATATCAACGCAGTTATGTCAACCGCACAGGATCTTGCGGATATTGATAAGGTCATAGAAGATATGTCAATTGCAGCTATACTTTTGGGAGGTCTCACCTCAAAATATGAGCCTCTTATAATGGCACTAGAGAATTGTAATATAGACGTAACGACTGATTTAGTTAAGGCTAAACTGCTAAAAGAGATGTCCAAAAACGAATTTTAATAGCACAAAATTGTAATCTAAAGCCAAGAAGAAGGATATAGTATGCTATGATTGCTTAGTACCCGGACATAAGAGACCAGACTGTACACTGCGAAAGAAGAAGGAAAATGCCAATACTTTTGATACCTCGTTGATAGCTCTTAATTCTTCTGGCACCTCAAACAAGGATCTTTGGTGCGTAGATTCGGGATGTACTAAACACATGAGTTCTAGACGTGATTGGTTTCAAGATCTAGAGATAACAGACAAAGGTGATGTTACCATTGCGAAGAACAGATTAAATGTTGTGGAATTGGTAATGTTTCAATAAATACCCCAGAAAATGTAATAAACAGGATCAGCGATATTGCTTTCGTACCCGATTTGAAAGCCAATCTATTGTCTGTACAAAAGGCTGTTGATAAGGGTTTGGTATGTGTTTTTGACACAAATGGTTGTAATTTCTATAAAGATAATGTTTTTCGTTTTAAAAGTGATTCTGTTCTTCATGCCTCGTCCTGTGGTGGAGTGTATGTTCTTGACGGTACTGTGAATGTTTCGATTACGAAGCAAATAATTACCTGACACAGGATGATGTGCACTCTGGTTGTCAGAATAGTTACCAACTTTGCCATAAAAGGTTAGGACAGTTGTGTCGTATAGGCATGAACCGACTGAAGAGTCACGAGGTAGGCGTAGAGTTTAAGGTAGTAGATAAAAGTAGATGCATCGTTGCGTAGAATGAAAACTAGCAAGAAAATCTTTTTAAAAAGTGGCATTTAACAGAGATACTTCACCTTTGGAACTGGTTCATATTGATTTGTGTGGACCCATGTTTACAACCTCCTTTCACGGAAATAAGTACATGCTAACGTTAGTGGACGATTGTACAAGGAAAGTGTTTGCTTACTTTATTTCTTCAAAGACTGAGGTCAAAGACAAATTTTGTCTATTTTGAACGTTTGTAGAAAATCAATTGGATAAAAAGATTAAAGCGATTAGATTAAATTGATTATTAAGCGAAGCGATTACTGACGGTGGCAAAGAGTTTGTCAATAACGATTAAACGGTATCGAACGTCTAACGACAACACCCTACAGTCCACAACAGAACGGAATTGCCGAACGAACTTACCGTTCAAAACAGAGAAGGCGAGGACGTTATTAACTGAAGGCCCATTGCTTAAAGCTTACTATAGCTCGAGACCTAGACTTTGTATAGGTGTAATATAAAAACGCATTCCTAGATTTGAAGGTGGCCTATCGAATGGTACAGGTTTCATCAATATTGTCAACTAAGTGACGACATCGAAATTTCTAGAAGCCCGTTTCCGGGAATTACCGTAGGTACCTACTGAATGTAATCGAAGTTATGCGCTATTATTATTACGTCTAGACGATTCTGGAACCGTGACGCCAACGCAGAGTCAGTCTGCATTTGACTACCGAGACGAAAATAAGCGATACTTAAGAAGCGATCTTTGAGAATACCTACTGCGACAACTGTAACGAAGACATTGAGTACTACGTGAAGTAACATCTGTAGTGTTATTGTGCGTTTACAATACGGACTTCGTGGACGTAAGTGAAGACTTCGGTGCAACGTCAACAACATTCTACTTGTCATTGCCTACAATCGACTGTACCTTCGTTGCCAATAAACTTCGTAACCCTTAACCGGTATTTTAGTACCCCTAGCCCGTAACAATATGAAAAATTCCACATTTTTCTCTTATCATCCATTAAGCCATTTTATCTAATCCTTTTAAATCCAAAACAAGATATCCTATAATTAGATTGAAAGATTTGCAGTAAGAAAAATTAGAGATTTGCTATTCAAATGTTATGAATTTGGTATCAATGTTGTCATAGCCTGGTTTCCTGGACATGTCGGTATTCTTGGTAATAAGTCGGCTGATTTGTGCGCCAAAAATGCGGTTCACACTGGCCCCCTTACCCACTTTGAAATTTATTCCGATGATATTTGCACCAGACTGGAGGCTAGTGTTGCAACAGGAACTCTGCTTCCGCTTCCGCAACTGCAGAAGTTCCGCATGTTTTTTCACTTCCGTTTCTGCTTCTGGTTCCGCAAACTTTATAACAGAACTCTGAACGGAAGCGGGGAGAAAGCGATGAGGAACGGTGCAGCAGACGCGACGGCGGCACGGCGCGGGCGGTTGCGGGGGCCACGCGTGGCCGAATGACACGAGCGTCGACTGTCGAGCGTCCAGGCGCGCGTGCTGCCGATAATTGCCGAATCCTTTCCGCGTATTTTGGGAGGGAGGGGCGCGCGGTAAACAAACGACAAACGTGTCACAACGAGTTCGTTCGTTTATTTAATTATTGTTTTTAGTTCACTATGCGCATCTCTGCGCCCCGTGACTTTGAGTAGTGACATTTTCAGTTGTTTTTTCTTCTGTTCTTATTTGCTTGATACCTAGTTGTATTTAGTGCAATAAGAGTGCAATTATGAAACCAAAAACAAGTCCCATTTGGAACTATTTTGATGAAATCGGCGACTCGAGTGCCAAAAGCAAACTTTGTGAAAAAGTGTATTCGCGAAAAGGCCGCACAACTACAGCTTTAAAGAGTCACCTAAAATCAATTCATGCCGAATGGTTTGCAGAGTTTGACAAGTTAAATGATGCTGTCAAACTTTCATCGGAAACGAAAAAACAAATGGTCAGTTAATATTTATTTATTACTTACTTTACCAATTTTGAATAAGTGAGGTCGTGCGTGGCCTAGTGGTCGAATATTATTATGGATACGTGTCTTATTTCGTGAAGTAATCGTAACCAATTTATGTTGTTGTGATTGTACTACAATCACAACAACATAAATTGGTAACCTACAATCATTGTAGGTTACGTTAACTCCAGCCGAAAACGCTAAAAGACAATTAACATTACAACAAAGTCTACAAGTAAAGGATTATTGGGATTCATCGCATCACAAATCTCAAGAAATGGATCGTACGATTGCTGAAATGATTGACCTCCAAAACTTACCCTTTCATTTTGTCGAAGGTATAGGATTTCGTAGAGTAATGCAAGCTGCTCTTCCAAAGTACAAGATAAGAGGCCGTGATTTTTTTTTTCTTCCTATGTGTGCGACAATTTGTACAGTAAGTTAGCAAAGAAAACCAAAGATTTACTTGAAGAATTTGACAAGTTATCTTTTACAAGCGACATATGGTCGGAACTTCGTTCTGCTGTTTCATTGCTTAGTTTAACTGCTCATGGGATCTCAAAAGATTTTCGCAAAAAGACTATAATTTTGAAATGTGAAGTAATGGATGAATGTCATACGGGCACCTTAATATCAACAAAGTTTCAAACGATTCTTGAAGAATGGGGCATTGATCGCCAAAAAGTTCACTGCATGGTTCGTGATCGTGGATCCAACATGGTTAGAGCAATGCAGTTGTCAGGCTTTGAAGATATCAGTTGCGCAATACACCAAATTCAGCTGTGCATACGAGCAGGTGTTGAATCTCAAGAGTGGCTCCTACAACTTATTGCTAAATTGAAAAAAATTGCCACCCATTTCAATCATTCCTTGGTCGCACAGGCAGAGCTTACAAAAATTCAAAAGGAACGCCTTAATCAGTCTCCTCTCTCTGTCATTCAGGATTGTCCTACAAGGTAAATATAAATAAGTACCTATTAAATTACTAATAAGCAAATGTTTTTACGAGTTATAGGAGTTTTTTAATTGTACTTATAAATAAATATATTTTTAAGATTAGGTAATTGAATTTGGATTTATATTTTGAAAAGAACTAATATTTTGACATTTAATTTTGTATAAATTTTTGCAAGCCATCATTAAGTGAAATATCTAACATTTTATTTTCTGTGACCAACTATTTATTGATCATATTTCTAGCAAGTAAAATTGAATTGATTTGATTTAATTTCAGATGGAACAGCACCTTCTACATGATAGAAAGGTTTTCAAACCTCAAAGATTCGCTTGTCTTGTACCTAAGCGCAAATCCAATCGCGATGATATCCCCCGGAGACTGGATGAATATTCAAAAATTTGTGCAATTGATGCAACCATTTGAAGAAATAACAAGAAATGTAAGTAGTTCTCAAATCAGTATTTCATCAGTCATACCATTAATTCAAGTTCTTAAGACCCCATTAGTTACCTAATACTACAGAACAATTCATAAATTTTATAACAAAATTACGTGATGAATTGAATTCAAGTGTAAGATTTGGAAACCTGGTCGAAAACGACAAATACACTATTGCGACGTATTTGGATCCGCGATACAAATCGCATATTTTCACCAGCGTCATTGCAGAGCAGGTTGAATCTAAATTACTTAATATGACGATTAACACTATTAGAACCAGACAATCCAATTCCATCCAAGATGATGACTGCGAACCTTCCCCCAAAAGAAGCCGAACTCAAATTGCAATTGAAAATATTGAAGTGCAGCCTTCTACTTCCAAATCATCAGCATCATTGCAAATATTGGAATCGATGTTAAGTGTAAATGAAGACCAGGAGGAGGACTCTTCTACAGCTGACGATGGTGACAATTTACTTTTAAAGATACAGTCACACCTTCGGGAGTACAAGAAAGAAAAAAGACTACCTCTTCATGAGGATCCCCTTATGTGGTGGAATGGAAATGCGCACAAATACCCCCATATTTTGCCAATAGTTCGCCAATACTTATCAGCTCCCCCCAGCAGTGTGGCCAGCGAGCAATTATTTAGCGGAGCTGGTTTAATATATGAAGAACATAGAAATAGGCTGAAAGGTGAAAAAGCGGCCAAGTTACTCTTTATTAAATATAACTTGCCGCTGTTTAATTTTGAGTACTAAAATACAAATTTAATAAAAAAAAGTTTTAAATGTACAATTGTGCTTTTTTTTCATAGTGTTAACGCTTCCGTTTCCGCTTCCGTTAAGATTTACTTTTGACATCTGTTTCCGTTTCTGCTTCACTTCTCTACTGGAGGCTTATACAGTCAGAATTAGCTTCCTCCTACAGCCTAGGTTACGCTGCACTGCTTTGTGCATTAAAAGGGATGTCAAGATCCTATAATCTTGCTTATGCCAAAACAGTGAACTCCCACATTATCCCTTGAATCCATGGTAGACCAGCTCAAATTGAGTGTGTCGAGACAGCACACTTAAACAGATGGACAAGAGGTTCGGAGAAGACCTTACTAAACAATTGAACTCTTTCACACAGCGTTTAGCAGCTCTCACAGAAAAGCTGGAGACCGGCACACAGCTATCCAGCCAGTTCAACGGGCTGCCTAGTCTCCCGGGCCCCGACAACGAACTCCGACAGCCTTCCACAAACTGAAATCCCTGGCAACCTCACGCTGATACCCAATGCCACCTATAAATCTCACCTCTTGAGAGTAACTGTCACGGCTGCTAAGGGCTTATCCTCAAACAAAATATAGCCAGAGCGCAACCGCTGGTTGAATTAGGGGTTTTGTTGATTCCCCGTCCAACCTTAGTGAACATCTTAAATTTTGACCACCAGGCTCTACTTGCCAGGATTACTACAAACAGTAACTTTGTGGCACAGCGCAACCAACAATCGAACCTTGATGAGAGAGAGAAGTTACTATTTCGGACATTAAAGGATCTGCACACCCTAGATGGACAGTGCGTAATTGCAAACACCCTTTTGTCAGAGTGAAAGCCTCCCTTAACAAACACAAATTGTTGAGATAATAACTTTAGTATGTATCCCTTAGTAGGTATAGAGTTAGACATTATAATTATAATAATGACTGACCAAATAAGATAGAGAAGACTAAGCATCCCCTCCGCATTAGAAGTAACATCTGTAAGTAAATAACATTATAATGACACTTCTTAAACCTCTAAGGTCCATGAACCTTGCTTCAAATTAAAATTCTAAAGAGGCTGAACCCTCGCTTGAAGGTATTTTTATTTCGTTTTTACGGTTAAGTCAATTTTTTACCGCAATATTGAACGTTTACAGTTTCTTTATGTTATGCATTCGCAAGTGTAAAGAATGACCTATCTATTGGTACTCATATCATATTATTTCTGTCTATTTCGTTTGGTATATGATACAAAGTGTCAAAATTGTTTCAATTGCCCTCGGTCTCCCCTACATGTACGCAGGGATATGCCAGAGTTCTCCATGCGAAGGAGCAAATATTTATTAATTTATTTATTAAAACTTTATGCACAAAGAAAAACATTGTACAATGGCGGACTTAATGCCTTAGGCATTTTCTACCAGTCTACCTTAAGGTGATGCAGACAAAACAAGGTAGGTGCAACGATATAAAAGAAAAGTTAAAAGAGAAACACAAAAATATATATATATATATATAATTATGTCTGAGATCGTCGATATAATTTTAATAGAAGTTGCTGATTTGATTTACGTAGTAGAGGGGCGAACGCTTGTGACGTTATTTTGTGATGGCGTCACATGGACAGAGTCGCTTTGGAAAGTGGGGTTCGTCGAACGGTCACTTTGCATCGAGACGCGGACCAAGGCACTTCTCCGAACCGAAACTGTCGGTTTGCCTATTCAAATTGTGATTATGAAGATTGGAGGGTATATCTACACGTCATGCTTCAATTCAAAACTCACCTACGAAATGAAACCTGTACCACCACACCAAGATGCTGTCGACCCTACCGCTCTGCCGTCGCTGTCTCCGACATATATAATAAATACATACATACAAAATACAAACAGTAGAGAGAGATAAAAAAAATAGATAGAGAAAAAGAATAAATTATATATTTGATGAATCAGTCAATTTCTTGCGTAAGTATTCCCGAGCTTTAATTTTAAAGGTGTACCGACTGGTCAACGTCCTGATATTCTGAGGAAGATCATTTCAAAGGAAAACCGCCTGGACAAGAAATGAAGACTTAAGAAAACTAGAGCGATGAGAAGGACATCGTAGAAGACAATTATTGGAAGAACGAAGATTCCTATTATGCGCAGAGCATAAATACTGAAAATGAGAAGTAAGATAAGAATGAGAACAGGGTTTATGTAGGAGTGAAAACAAGGTCATCAAAGCTCTTAGAGCTCTGCGTTGCCTGATAGGTAGCCATTTCAAGATGGACCCGTGAAAAGATACATGATCGTACTTACGAAGATTAAATACGAATCGAATGCAGTTATTTAGAAGTCGGTCAAGTTTATTGAGTAGATCTGCATTCAAATATTATTGTTTTTCCCAAAAGTATTAATTTAAATTAGCAGTAGACATGATTATTTCACTGTTATTGTTTCTGAAATACTTACACTTGTTACATTCAGCTGTAACACCAGTTACAGTTTTAATGTTTTATAAAAAATCATGTTTGTATTTTTTTTTAATACAAGTGGTCTATTGCAGATATAAGCAGATATTGCTTATATTGAGGTTAAGCCTGAAAGCTTAGACAAAATCGTGTAACGCCCGTTACGCACATATCTTGCCTTTACCTTTTTTAATGCTGCAACTATTCCAATTAATAGAGATGGTAAAATGGTCCCAGATGGAAAGTGTTAAGCTCATAAAACTGCATAAGTGTGTTCTTATTGCATCATTAATTAACTGTCAAGTACAAAGGTACGACCTGTAACACCAGTTACATGGAATGACCCTAGTGTGGAGCAACGTTTAAAAAACGCAAATAATTCCAGAGTTGGACTTACATAAACATCTTGTGATGAAGATGATGATCAACTTTAGCAAAACATCGATTGGCAGAATTATTAAAGATGGAATAGATAGATAATGGCCATAAGTAAGAAAATACCTAATTAAAACCAAGAAAGTAAGAATAGAAATTCTAAATATTAAGTACTGATAAAATCATATACCTATAGTTTTATTGTCATAACCCACAATTACAACTAATTAAGAACTCTGCCATTTTCTTTATAATAACAAAACCTATAACAACCACGCAACCCAGACTAGGTGATAGAAACCTCGAATTATCCCGTCTTTGGGATGCTTCAATGACCCACAATAGATACAACATAAAATGCAAACAAATGAATAAAACATAATTATTAGAATTCAAATTTTATGGTGTGATCGGAACGCAGACATTAGACTCAAAATTGAAAGAAATAACTTTAAAAGATATTGGATCCTATAATATTGTTTTAGCATTTCTTGTCTAAAAAGCAAAGCTATTCTATATAATGGTTGAGGGTGGTTGTAAAACTACAGTCAAATGCTCAGTGACAAAAGTGATGGTAATATTTATGCATTTGTATATATATCTGACAAAGCTCTTTAAACAAAAATTAAAAACCGAATACAAATTTTCAGAAAACTACTTGATGATATTTATGTAAAAATGTAATACAACATATTACATAGTAACTGCTCATACTGCCCTGATTTTGCCCGCGTGGATCCCGAAAATCATTACACGGAAACCAATATCAGACCGGCAACAAAAACAATATAGACAGGGAAAATTTACAAACAGACAAATATAACTTAAAAACGTTCTGCAAAGAACTTCTTTCACTGGACTTGACGATCTAGTATCATTCGCAAGACCGAAATGGTCAGTTCGCACAAGATATGACAGATTTGTAACTCTGAAGTGGAACACAATCTAAGCGAACAATTCTTCTTGTGCAGTATGCTGTCCAGAGCAGAAGAACATTTATCAAATGGTCACTTTCATATTCGCACAACATAATAGAACTGACATAAGTTTTGCTCAATATGCTATTCTATATCTACAAGAAGTCCTGCAAATAAAACACCGCCGTCAGACACCCCAATTTGAATATTATGTTATGATCAAAATTCTAAACCCACTTCTTTCATAATTGCTTTTAACTCTGTTACCCATTGAATATTCATTATACCAACAACAACATATTCTACTGTTAAATTGCAAATTTCTTTTTAGACCACAATTCTAACCATATTTATAAATAATAGTTAATAAAACATTCAATTCCAGGATGAAACAAAACAAATCCAGAACAATGAAAGCCCCGACCGAAACACTACTGCCATCTATCTTTAGGTAGGAACATCACAAAATGCTACCTACCTAGGACCTACTGATGTAGTGATTATACAAGACAACAGATGTCACGAAATGAAACTATAACCTAGTTTTAAAATATAAAATTATTATTTCCAAATAAATAAAAAACCATAAATAGCTCAAATTAAGACTAAGTAAGGCTAGATTGAACTACATATAATATAATGGTCTAATGATTGATTGATGATTAGATAATACATACACATACAGCTGCACATTATGAAAACAAATATTGTAAAGAATATAGGTAGCTTAATTCATATTTTTAATACTATATTTGCCAGTTTTTGATATTCTTGTATATCCTTGAATACTACAGCAGGACTTTGGCTGTCCAGGAGGAGCTATCCGTTGAGCAACCTGGAATAATAAGAAAAGGTATATATTATTATTATTTCATTGGTATTTATTATTTATTTAAATATGTAAACATTTATAAACAAACAAGAAACAAAAAAAAAGCAGTATATCTTTGAGTTGGTAAATATTAGGATCTCTCATATTTGATTAACTCTGCAAAATTTATGCTGGGGACACTCAAGACTCAAATCAATGTTTTGTGAGAATGGAATGGAAAACATATCTCTCTCTTTCTGTATACTTATATAGTATATATATAATATTGAACGTTTAAATTTTAAAGAACATAATCTCAAATTCAAATTAGTAAAATGAGTGATTTTCATTCGTTTTTCGTATCCTATCAAGTTAAGGAAATCTAATGAAGAAATTCATTACATTTTAAAATTATACGACAAAAAAGGTAAAATTGCAATGCAAACTGCATTTTTTTTTTTTTTTTGAGATTTTGATGGCCCTAGCATGTAGTGAGTTAGTAATCACTAAAAACCGTAATTACTTGCTCAGTGGACCTAGTACAGTGTATATGAGAGGAGTAGCACTTTGGTTTAAGCATTTTCAATCTGAAAATTTTGATGTCAATGACACATGTCGCTGTTGTTGTCCTATTATGGACAACATTTTTTTTTAAGTGGAGCAAGATAGTATACATTATTGAAGATCCTGCTAACTGGTGATGAAAAGTGCATGTATTATTGTATGAAATGAAAAGTGCATAAGGTGTGTGAGGATTGGAATCAGCTGTTACCACCAAGCAGGACCATCAATTTTGAAGTCTACTGCAGACAACTGATGTTATTAAAGCAAGAAGGATGAGCTAGAAAGATGGAATAATACCAACCTTTGTCCCATCAATATGCATCATTTAATGTTTTAACACATGACTTTTAATTCCACAGTCCATTGATCATTGTTGAGCCAAACAATGTGCCTATATAATCCTGTTGTTGGCTGTCTTGGTTGAAGGATCACTGCTCAGTGTCACGACAATTCTGGATCACATACTGAAATCAAAGCAATGGTAGTTTAGAATCCTATTTGGCACTCTACCTAATTCACCTATTATTTATTAACATGCTTCACCTATATGTAAAAGAATATTTTAATTTTAATTTCTTCTGCATCTACAAGTCTGATTAACTTGAAAATTTTCACAGGGATCAAGGGACAAAACAATACAATAAAAACAAAACCAAAATTTGTTTGATTGCTATTATAGATTCATACCTATATTTAGAATGCTACCTATTACATCTATTTTTAGTACATGCTACATATTTCATCTATTTTAGGTAGAGACCTATCGATGTCAAATCCCAGATTTTTCTATAGTATAATTATTATCTCTCTCCTTTTCTTCTTATTGAAAATTGTGATTATAGATGTTAAGGATCTCAAAAAAAATAAATGATAAATTTTTATATTATTAATACATGTTGACTATGTCAAATGATGTTTTAATCATTAATAGTACACATCATTGCTATTTGGTCATTTGGGGGGTCCTTAAGTGCTTTTTTATTTTTAGGGAAGATCATGACTTCTTATTCATTACTTAAAACTAGTTTTAACCAATCAAATTACATCAAACAAGATTTAAGTAAAGCTTGAGTTTTCGAGTGAGATTCTGTAATACGGACCTTACTTACTGTGCAAGTCTACCTTTTAGCATTTAGCAACAAAAAATTATAAAACGAACTTTCCTGTCATAGGTTAGATAGTTATTGTGGTGGATACAGAAATTGCGAGGGAAGTGCTTCGAATGGTTGGTACACATAGAACATCTAGCCTCAGGCAGAGGCATATAACATACAAAAATAATAATTTGTGGCACATGCCTCGCTGTCTGGATGCATGTTCAATGGAATACGAAACCAGTAAAAAAACAGACTACAAGTGTTTTTTTTTTTTAATATGGCATCTCGTTGTTGACCTTGAGAGGTCGTGACTACTTAACCGGACTATCCTGTGGCTGCCTTACTTAAATGAATTTAAAGCCTCCAGCCAGGGCAACTAGAAACTAAGCGACTACACGCTAAGGGCATCCCCTGTGGGGTATAAAACTCAGCTGTGTGTCGCTGGAGAGCACAGCATGGGACGGCTGGATCGAAATTTGTTTTTATTTCGGTTTGATGACTGCGGCGTCTCCTAGTACTCGCTCTGAGAAGAAACGACCGAAACAAACTCAGAGGTCATAGTCTGGAATTTATATTTACTGGCTCTGCTGCGGCGCGGGCTGGCCTTCATCGTACAAGACTTCAAGTGATGAAAACAATGATGATGAAATAACGAAACTACTTATTGAACTCTCTTACAGCTTCAGGAGCTTCACATGAGAGAAGGGGGATTATGAATGAATAGGATTATTAGGACGGAGGATAAAGGACGAAATGTAACTCAGATATTATACCTACATACACGCTATGGAAACAATTAGCCGTACCTGAAGGTAATATATCACTTTTAATTTTACCTTGAACAGATTATAATCGTCGTTCCACCGGCGACGCCATTTCGCAGTTTATTTTCTTTTCATGAATGTGAATGCACGACGCACGTAAAAGGCCTTCATGACGGCGCTGCCTTACAACCAAAGAGTATTGTAAAGACATGCTTCAGAAGCAGGGAAAATAATTACGCCGTAGTAAGATCCAGCACAAGTCTGTTTTAATTATCAACATATTTAGATTTTAATTAGATTAATAATCAACAGTAGGTACAGCATCAGTAGGTAGTTTCTAGTTTATATATACTATTGAGTCAAAACACTAACGAATAGTCACAAAAATAATAGACAGCGGAAACGGTAGTTAACAGGTATTGAATAAAATTAAGAAAAAGTTAATAATAACGACAGTAATTGTCAATAATTGTGTACAGATATTTGGATTAACCTAAAATATGGAAAGTAATTTATACTTATTTATTTGAACAATGCTTCATTTAATAAATAAATATCCGATGGGCGGGAAGACTAATTCTCAGTATGATTTTATAATAAGAGTTGGCGGTAATCGGAAATTCGGAAGTTGCATCAATAATTCTAAAATTAATAAATTAATAGCCGAAAAACCGGAAGTACTAAGCTTATAAAATCCACCCAAGTATTTAAAGTAATCATAATAAATTTAAATTAATATAAATAATTACGTAACTACGATCAATATAATTATAAATAATAATGTATAGTATAGCTCGAACTAAGTATGGGTTCATAGATGAGCGGGAAGCGGAAGCTGTAACAGTATATTAATACTAGGGAAACTTACAACCAAAGAGTTTTTTTTTTGTTTACTTCTTTCCGTTCAGAGGAACGGAAAAGGCAAAGGCATAGTCCGCCATACAGCCTAGTCTTAAGTAACTTTTTTTTTTTTCTTCAGTTTCTATCGTAACTTATCCTTTTTTTTTTTTTTTTTTTGACGCTGTGGAAATGACATTTACGCACCATACCCCGAAGGGCGTGTGTGGGACTCGCCCAGCCGAAGCCGGGAATACCCACTAAAACCGAACAGCGGCACACCGACATCGCCTTAGTGGCGGGGTCATGGGAAATAGCATGCCTGCCTACCAATCCCCCGCCAGCGATTCCCGCCCGAAGGCAGGCCCACAGTGGGTCCTCCATAGGGAGGAGCCCGGCTGGGTACGTCTTCGTGTGCAAGAAGACGCAGCAGCCAAGGGTTTTTTAGCGAGGTGTCCTTCCTCTTAGCCCCACTCGTTTGCCCGAAGGCAAACGGGGCCCCCAGCTCCTCTCAATGAGGAGACCGGGTTGCCCGACGGTGACCCGGACTTCGGGTCACGTCAGCCACCTGGAGTGGTGGCCGACCCGCCGCGCGTGACCGCCGAAGCGGTCCCCACTTCTGGTTTTGGTCCGCGCCGGTAAACCGGTAACCCCCATATCTGGGGGCCATTCCCCTATCCGCTACCTGGGGACGCGTCCGATGGCAGGCCAGAAACTGCGCACGGATCGTAACTTATCCTAGCTTAACTTAACTTAACCTATCTCCTTTCGTTTCCCACGTGAGACCGACCAAGAGGGGTTTGGGGTAAAGATATGATGTGACCACTATGCTACAATATTTCACTGTTCTTTATGAATTATTCACTGAATGCACTTTTTACGACACTATAAATAATTTAAAAGTCCAATGAAAAATGAGCGTGGCACTCATTTTGGCTTTCCCGCCAAACTCCCTCACAACCAAAGAGTATAGTAAGTATATCTTACAACTTACAACACAGAGTACTAATATAAAAAGGAATTACAAGCATGAGTTTGCTTGTTAGAATGAACATTTTAATTAAAAAAAATAAGCTAATCTAATTATACCGGTGAGCACAGAAACTTTGAGATTACGAATAGTCTTTAACAGAAACTTTGAGATTATTTCTATTCAATACTGTCTCCTTATAAAACAAAGAAATTACATAAGTAACTTCTTTGCGCCAGCCTGACTGTAATTTGTAGTTTCGATGTTGTGTGTGTGTGAGCACCGTGAAGTGTCACACAACCAAAGAAATTTAAATATATGTAAATTCTTTGCACACAACACGTTAAACATGCTTTCCGGATTGTTGACAGTTATAAGCTGTCATAATCATGAAGCGGTTGGTCTAAATAAATAATATTTTAATGTCTTTGGGTCTAAAACTAAGCCTGCCGAAATAAAAATAAAGCTGCAAAACATCTAAATCTTAACGGTAATTGATAATAATTATTGATGAGAGTGCTTACGGCATAACTTGTAATATAGACTGCATTTTCAATCCAAATTTAAAATACGTGGCCCTTTTTTTAGAATTAGATAAACCAGAACCAGTTGTTTATCTTATTTAAAAATAATGATAATGCAAGGTGCGTCTGATGAGTAATTATGGAAAATCTAAGGTCCGTATTACAGAACGTCACTCAAAACTCAAGCTCTACTTACAAAGTCTCGTTTGAAGCCTTTTGATTGGTTGAAACTAGTTTTAAGTAATGTTTAAACAGAAATCAATGCTTGAGTTTCCTTTTGGAATACGGACCTAAGTTTACACATTTTTAAAGCACTACTGCCAACATATTAGTGTTTTTGTAAATCAATAGATGGCGCAATATTTTGCCTTTAATTGCTAAAAGATGGCAGTGGTTCTACAATATTATTTACAACATTGGTGTTCTTTGAAACAAATTGGTAGTTCTCCATAGAATTCCGTAGGTTACAAGTCTTTTACTAATAGCTAGAACTACCACTTACCTAACTTAAATTCAAAAATACATTAGGTAAATACAATCTTTCACAACTTAGGTAAAAGGGATGCTATTTCAAAAATCCTTCCTTAGCCACCAAGCAACTATCAATAATTACAATTCAGTCTAGTTGTCTGTTTGTCAGTCACAGCTGGATATCTCAAGAAATAATGATGCTAACAACTTGAAATTTGGAATAGTGTTAGACGACAGTTTGTTCAACTATTTTGCATATAATAAGATAGAAATAATATGTAATACGCATTGTTTTTGCAACTGGGACTAAAAGGGAGTCTCAAAAATTGTAACTGTATAAAAGTGTAAAATGCTTACACTAAATCATGTGGGGTAGGGCGTATCGTATAAGAACGCTGATGCATTTTTATTTATTTTTTTAGTCTCATGCTTTTAGGTGTGATAAAAAAAATAAATGAATTTTGGGCGAACCATGGATATGAATTGTCTATACCTAAATCCCACTATTATATTGTTAAAGACAACACTATGGAAAAAGCGCGGGAAACTTAGAATCTGGCGGTCGTGTTTTTCTGGTTTTCCTTTAATTTAATTAATTATTGTGTTTCAGTTAAGTTATTTAGTATATAGTTATATTATTAGTAGTTAATTACTTATTTGTGTATATAGTGTGCAGATATTTTACTGCTAATTATTAGTTAAGTTCTTTTTTTTTTACTAATATGGGGGCTGATCCCCCGGACGATCCTTGCGGCGGGCCAGGACCTGGTCCGCCTGTTGCGTTCAATGTGGTCATCGACGACTCATCTATGGATACTGAGGATGGCCTTGTAGACAAATTTTCTGATAGAAAAAGAATCAGACCACGCAAACCGCGATGCCGTCTATGTAATATGAAAAAACAGAAAAGTAAGGATGGACGATTTTTTGTTCAGGCATGTCAATGTGAAGATTCTGATTCAGCTAATTCTAACATTTATAGAGTTCTTAAATCTCAAATTGAAATGCCACCACCCAGCCACCTGAGTAAACCTGCCAATGAAAACCTTTCAATTTCACAACACAGTGAGACTGGTTTGGGTCTCTCACAGCCGCAACAAACCTATTTTCCCAGAAAATATGTTAGCTTGGACTCGGGTCCTTTTACTGTCCATGTACAAAGAGTAATGACCATTGAAAATGATTCGGTATCTTTACACCCAATTCAATTTGGAAAAGTTTTGAAAAATTAATAACATTGTTAATGGTAGTGTTAAACGTATAGGAAGAAACAGAATTTCAATGGCCTTTACGAATTTTGAAGCTGCTAATAAATTCACGGAAAATGCAGAGTTATTGAATCTTTCATATAAAATAGGTATTTATACCAAGTTTCAATGTAACAAGAGTGGGTATAGTTAGGGGCGTGCCTCAGGACTGGTCTGTCTGTTTCCAAATCTTATGCTGATGTTACAGCATCTCCTCCTTCTCAACCAAGTAATCACCATCTTCCCTCTCCAAACTTTGTTTCTCAGTTACCCAGTACTTCTTATAAAAAAACTACTTTTAGTCAGCGCCGGATTCCTCCTAAACCAAGTGGAGGATATAATCGTGTCATGCATAATTCTATTGCCAATGAATATAATAATTTGTCTACCCAAATGTCCTACAGTCAAGTACTGCAACAATCATTAAATAAAATACCTAATACCTAATACCTCATAAATCTATTGCTGAAATTATTTTGGAACTTATTCCATTACTTACAAATTCTAGTCAACAATTTTCTACTTCTAATTCTTCACCGTCCAACGTTGCCAATATATTACTCACAGCTCTTAATAAACGATTCAATAATGGATCACAAAATCTTACAATGGAATTGTAGAAGTGCCATAAGCAAAAAATCTGACATTATTTATTTACTAAATAAATATAAGCCTATGGCTTTGTGTCTCTCTGAGACATGGTTGAAACCACAGTTTCCATTTAGGATTTCTGGTTTTGTTACAGTGAGAAATTATAGACCTGATGGGTATGGTGGAGTGGCCATTCTCATTAGTAAAACTTTCTCCTGTAAAGTATTCCCACTTCCCCTTCTCAGTAATGGTATTAATGCCATTGCTGTTATTGTAAATAATATCTGTATTATTTCTGTATATATTCCACATCCCTCTTATTCTATATATAATGAGTTTAAACAATTACTATCTGTCTTGCCTTCCCCATTTTTGGTTTTAGGTGATTTTAATTGCCAAAACCAGGCATGGGGCAGCTTTGTTACCAATTACTATGGCAATTTGATGATTGATATCCTAGATTCTTTAAACATATGTGTAATGAACAATAGTTCTCCAACTCGACTTACTGGCCCTAATGAATGTTTAAGTGCTTCTGGTCTTTCACTCTGTTCTCCAAATTTAGCCTCTTTGTTATCTTGGAATATCCTTGATGACTCTCTGGGCGTGGGCAGTGACCATTTTTCTATTATACTCTCCTTACACATATCTTGCTCCCCTTCCAACTTAAGATACAGTTCTAAATTAAAACATAAACTGCCAGAATTGAAAGATGATTGGGTAATATTTAAACAGTATGTTGATAATAAAATTTCAATAAAGTTAATCAGCTGGGTTTCAGGAAAGGTCGGAGCACCATTTATAATATTAGCATTTTTGTTTCGGATATTCGAATAGCATTTTCAAAAAATGAGTCAGTTTTAGCAGCATTTTTGGACATCGATTCGGCATATGATAATGTTCTTATTCCTGTGCTTCATGAGAAACTCCATGGCCTACGTATCCCTCAACTTTTAATACCATTTATTATAAACATGTTGTCTGAAAGATGTTTGAAATTAGACCTCCATGATTGATCTCAACTTTCTAGGTTTGTATGAAGAGGACTCCCCCAGGGCTCGGTTCTTAGTCCATTATTGTACAATGTTTACACTTACGATCTAGAAAAAAACTCGAATTCAGTAGCAAACATCTTACTGTATGCTGATGATCTTCTTTTTTACGTTGCTGACAAATCTATTAATATTGCTAGTAACTGTTTAACTACCTCTCTTAGTCATTTAAATGATTGGTTAGATAATAATGGACTAAATTTATCTGTAGCAAAAAGTACCATAGTCTTGTTTGCAAGAGGAAGGATAACTGCCGATCCTATCGTTTCCTACGAAGGTAATCCTATCCCTGTGAAATCAGAAGCAAAATTTTTAGGAGTTATTTTGGATTCGAAATTAACCGGAGTACCACATTGTGATTACATTGTAGCTAAGTGTGAAAGAAATTTGAATATGATAAGGTGTTTAACTGGTGTCTGGTGGGGATCCCATTCCTTCTTTTTACGTCTTATATATAACGCCCTTATTCGTAGCCTTCTTGATTATGCCACTTTTGTTCTAGAACCATGTAACTCTGTTGCTATGAAGAAATTTGATAGTATACAGGCAAGGGCATTAAGAATTATTCTTGGAGCTATGAAGTCCAGCCCTATTAATGCTATGCAAATAGAGTGTGTAGAGCCACCTCTCTATTTAAGATGACAATATCTATCAGTGCCATACAAGCCCCGACACTTAATTCATACTGTTATCCTACTTTTGATTCTATGTATGGCGCATTAGTTACTTCTCCAGATGTTAGAATTAATGTAAATATCCCTAGAAATCAGCTTGAATCTGTACAATTTGTGGATAATCTATTAAATAACGAATTCTCAAATTTTCATTCTATTTATAGTGATGCTTCAAAACATTTGGGCTGGTGCTGCTAAGTGTCACCTGGCCACTTTGGATTCAGTGGAGAGGCGTGCGAAGAGGCTGATTGGTGACCCTGATTTAACTCGAGTTGGTCTCCAAAGCCTAGAGCACAGGCGTAGAGTAGCCAGCCTTTCGGTGTTCTATAGGATACATTCTGGGGAGTGTGCGAGGGAATTGCACGATTTAATTCCCCCATCTCCGTTCCACCATCGGACGACCCGTCGTACGGCGAGTTTTCACCCTTATGTTGTTAACACCTCTACGATCCGGACGAAGCGTTTCGCGTCGTCCTTTATACCGCGTACATCGAGGGACTGGAACAATCTGCCGGCGGCGGTGTTTCCGTCGGACTACAATTTGAGTGTCTTCAAGGCTAGAGTGAATAGGCTCTTAATAAACTAGTGCGCTTTACCATCAACGATTGCGTCACTGCTTACCATCAGGCGGGATTGCGGTCAAGCGCTGGTTTATATTTAATAAAAAAAAAAAAAAAAAAAAAACATTCACCCAATGGTATAGTTGGGATTGGAGTTGTCCATTCCCAATACAATATAGTCCAAAAAATAAGACTTCCACCTGAATCATCCGTATTTTCTGGAGAATGTCTAGGACTGCTAAAATCTGTTGAATATATTCTTATTGCAAAATTTAAAAAATCCGTTATATTTTCAGACAGTATGAGTGCCCTACAAGCCTTATCTAAATATCCGTTCAAGTCAGCTATTGTTAACCCAATCATTATTAAAATTCGTAACCTTCTGATGTCATGTTATCAGATGGGTTACACAGTGGTATTTTCCTGGGTGCCAGGTCATTCTGGTATTTCAGGCAACGAGCGCGCAGATTGTCTTGCTAAAGAGGCTGTTTCTTGTGGTGACTGGTCGGACTATTTCAATTGTGTTTATGATTTGTGTGCTTTGCCTAAATCTACTCTTGATAAAACATGGAGAATTGCTTGGTCTGCTTCAAGCCAATCGAAGGGAAGGGCTTACGCTAAAATTCAAAATTCAATTCCGTCAAAGCCTTGGTTCTCTAAATTGAAGTTGAGCGGGAGAGTAACTTGTATTTTGACTCGTATACGTTTGGGTCATGTTTGCACTCCTGCTCAACTCGCTAGATTTGGAATACTGGACAGTGATTTGGGCGAATGCGGTGAGGTGGGTGACCTAAACCATATCTTTTTGTGCTGCCCTAGATATAATCGAGTCTCATTTTATGATAGCCTCCTTGAAATTCCCATCCCGCTTCCTACTTCAGTAAACATCCTTTTATCCTCTGGTGAACCGTCTGTGTATAAAGTATTTTATTCATTTATATTATTTAATAACATTAAATTGTAAATATTATTCAATATATGTATTTTTTTTTGTTATTTTTTCATACTTATATATATTCTATTATTCTGTCCTTTCCTGATCCAACCCTAAATTCCGTTTCAAAATTTTATTTTCCCTTTTGTAAATATAAGTTACCCCGTTTTATAAATAATAATCTTAAAAAAAATACAATATGACTTGTCTTTGGCTCAATCGCTAATCGCGCAGAGCCATTATAACCAAAAAGAAGAAAGAAGACAACACTATGATGTTCTAGAAGTTATGCATTATGTTTATGGGCGCTTTTGTTTGGTTCGGGAGTTTTTGGCGGGAAAGTCAAGCTGAGTGTCACGCTCATTTTTCATTGGACTTTAAAATTATTTTTAACACCCTTGCTCGTAAAGCTGATGTAATTCCACCGGTTTTAAATATGTAAATCGGGCCATAACAAACGCGTGTGTTATCAAAGCAAATAGTTAAGTTATAGTCCAAACAAATTCCATAACAGCATTATTTGCCATCTCAAATAATCATGGAACTGATCGCCGCCGCACGGCTCCAGCCAGCAGAGTTGTTCAAAACGGCTATAAAACAAGAGCACGGTACAGACTATATGCTATTAAATTCTAACGCGCTATTAAATGCGCTATGTTATAACGCGCTATAAATAAGAAAGCACGTGGGCGTCCAGCAGGCGCAATTATTATTGCAACACGCCAAATTTCGTAGCGCGTTACATTACATATCGTTCTTCGTTACACAGACCGCATGCTATAACGGAATGTAAAAAAGCAATATAAAAGATATCAATAAACTCTCCTTCATACTTTTCAGGCTTAGGACTGTCTATAATTGGTAAAGGTTATTCTAACATTAATTTTAATAAATCGTAAATCAGTTATAGGCGTATTTAAATAATCATCACTAGTTAGTTTTGCAACAGAATTTTATACTAATATCTACACACTAACAATACCTTTGCACACACTTAATAATCGTCACTAGTTCGTTTTGCAATGCAACAGAATTTTATAATAATATTTACACCGCTGCATTGGAGGATGTCTTCAAGGTTCTGGACTGGAAAGGACTGGGCATCAACATCAATGGCGAGTACATGACACACCTTCGGTTTGCTGATGATATCGTAGTCATGGCTGAGACCGCGGAGGACCTGAGTACAATGCTCGAAGACCTCAGTAGGGCCTCCAAGCGAGTCGGTCTTAAAATGAACATGGGCAAGACGAAAGTCATGTCTAATGCCCATGTTGTACCGACTCCTATAAAGATTGGAGACTCTGTTCTCGAAGTTGTTGACAGCTACGTGTACCTGGGACAAACTATCCAGTTAGGAAGGTCCAACTTCGAGAAAGAGGTCAATCGTCGAATCCAACTCGGCTGGGCTGCTTTCGGGAAGCTACGTAGAATCTTCTCGTCCGAAATACCGCAGTGTCTCAAGACAAAAGTCTTCGACCAGTGTGTGTTGCCAGTGATGACTTATGGAATTGAGACGTGGTCGCTAACAATGGGCCTTATAAGAAGGCTCAAAGTCGCTCAAAGGGCAATGGAGAGGGCTATGCTTGGGGTTTCACTGCGCGATCGAATCAGGAATGAGGAGATCCGCAGAAGAACGAGAGTAACCGACATAGCCCGAAGAATTGCAACACTGAAGTGGCAATGGGCTGGACACATTGCCCGTAGGACCGATGCCCGATGGGGCCGACGGGTTCTCGAGTGGCGACCACGCACCGGAAGACGTAGCGTGGGTAGGCCCCCGACAAGGTGGACCGACGACCTGGTGAAGGTCGCGGGAAACCGCTGGATGCGGGAGGCGCAGGACCGGTCGTCGTGGAGAACCTTGGGGGAGGCCTATGTCCAGCAGTGGACGTCTTTCGGCTGAAATGATGATGATGATGATGATGATGATTTACACAATAACAAGAAAGATCGCGCGCGACGAAAATAGCGTGCTGGGACAATAAACATACATATAGTCCACAGCACTTACGCGATGACTGACTGCCCGCTAAGCGCCGGCGCGCGCTGTGCGAGTTATTCGATCAATTTCATTCATAGTGTAAATAGCGTCATAGCGTCGTAACGTCCACCTACACAGCGTGCGCTATGCGCTATGAGGAAATAGCGTGCTATTGAATGGCGCTCATCAACCATCAATTAACCATCTCTTGCAGCCAGTTAGCAGCGCGCTTTTCCATATTTGAAATGGCAAATAATAATACTAATGGCGGGAAAGCAACAGTGTGCATTCACAGATTGAGTTTATTTATTATAACGGATGTCCTATTTGATATAAACAATTTTTTTTATGTTTCCTCGCAAGTGTATTATAAAACGTGGTGCGATATACGTGCGTATTGGTTATAACATCATTACGCACTAATATCGAAATGTACTATTATAGTGTTATTTACTAAATAAAAGCGCGTGATTTATGTAGTAAAAAGTGCAGGCAGTGAACAATTTATAAAGAACAGGGAAATATCGCAGCATAGTGGCCACATCATGACTTTGCCTCAAATCTCCCTCGTAGACGGTTCACGCGGCCGTCTTTTTCAACTGTCATTGGTGAAATAAAATTTTCAAAGAATTTCTAATTTTACTTGAAATTGGCACAAAGTCTTAACTAGTTCCACACTACAAAAAAAAACCTTTATATTCTCTAGGAATCCTTATATAAAATATATTTATTTATTTAGATATTGTATGTACACCAAAAATATACCTACATTTATATACCTATGAACGGAGTCTCTTTAAAGGTTTTTCTTTTCAAAAGTCGGTTTAAAAGAAAATAGGGAATTTTGATATTTATCGAAATAAATTCTTAAATAAACCTACCTACTTACCTTCCTTTAAAAAAAAATGAAGGACAGTGGCCTCGATTCGCTTGTTCACAAACTACATAAATTAAATTTAAGTTCAACTCATCTTTTTATTTCTATTTCATTAGGAAAAGGACAGAAGATAAAATGCCAGTTTAGACATGTCAAATTAGTGCGCTCCTGACGTAAATTGGCGTATACTTAGTCGCCATGTTTATAATCGCGTCTAAACTGTCTATGCAATATCTTAATTTGACAGGATTAAACTTAAATGTTATCTTCTGTCCTTGTCTTACTGGATTAGAAAGAAAAAGATGCACTTAACTACATAGTATTTTTAGGAGTTTTTATCATTAAATACCCTTTTTTTTTAAGAAACCGACAATGGCGCCGATTATCTTGTTCACAAACTAAATTAATTATAAAAACTGTTTAGATATACCACTGGTATTTAACAAGAATACCTCATACACGGATGGATGGGAAATCATCAAATGATCTAATTTAAAATTATGGTATATATGATTAAATATGTATATATAAATAAATCCACGTTTTAAGCAATAGTTTCTGAAAAGTATACTTTCTGAAAAGTTACTATCTACTATCTGATGTATCTACTATCTCTTGGTTTTACTATTCTTTCTTAGACGCAGTAAGACGGCAATTACTATCTACTATCTGATGAGCACCTACATTTGGATAGATGCCTCATTTTCAAAAAATCTAACTTCCCACACTCGCGACTAAGAACGAATAGTAAAACCAAGAGCAGCAGTCACCCCGCACCTTGGTTAGTTGCTGTTGTATAACTTTGTAATTAGTTATTTATTCTGTTAGTTTTTATTACTTCAATATACTGATTCGTCAAGTCATCTAGATGGAAATAGTTGCTCATTTGTTTTTTATTTATTTAAAAAAATACTGAGGCATCTATAAGGTACCTATCAAAAAGGATAGTTGCCCGGATATTTCATCGTCCTCCGTGGTGCAGCGGTCAACACGCCTGCTTGCGACGTGGAGGGTTCGATCCCCGGCCAGGTCATGATGGAAAAAGATGTTTTCCTGATTGGCCTGGGTCTTGGATGTTTATCTATTATAAATAGGTATTTCATGTATCTATTGTAAAATATAGTGTCGTTGAGTTAGTCCCATAACACAAGTCTCGAACTTTGAGGCTAGCTCAATCTGTGTGATTTATCCGTAAAAAAAAGATGTGTGGCACTCGGGGACTGCCGCGGTAAAGCTATTGCATAGAATTTTTTTTTGGATATTTGCTATGTTCTTACGCATTTATGAAGACCTGGTAACTCAGCATACTACACATCAGCATATACATATGTATATTAATTGTTGTGGTGTTATTGGATATTTGCTATGTTCTTACGCATTTATGAAGACCTGGTAACTCAGCATACTATACATCAGCATATACATATGTATATTAATTGTTGTGGTGTTATTGGATATTTGCTATGTTCTTACTCATTTATGAAGACCTGGTAACTCAGCATACTACACATCAGCATATATATATGTATATTAATTGTTGTGGTGTTATTGGATATTTGCTATGTTCTTACTCATTTATGAAGACCTGGTAACTCAGCATACTACACATCAGCATATACATATGTATATTAATTGTTGTGGTGTTATTGGATATTTGCTATGTTCTTACGCATTTATGAAGACCTGGTAGGTCAGCGCATATGAGCGTGAGGTTTTTTCGTTACGGAATTTCTGGATTCAGTCCCCCCGCTCAAGGCCCGCGATAGAAGCTATGCAATAGCTTAATATAAAAAAAATCGAGGTATAGGTACCCCTATCTATCCTCCCATACATCTATAATCAGTAAAATTATAAATATACTTTAACACATAAAAATTATAACAGAACAAAAAAATACAGTATGTTAAGAAAACCCTGTCCGACCCGTGAAGGTGTTGTTAGGTATCGATAACTGATTCTACTAATGGATACAAAACCGGGCTAAACTTAAAAAAAAAAATCCCCCTAAAAAAATAAATATTATTTCGCAAAAAGAGGTATCTTAATAAATGTGCGTTTCGGCAAGTGGTCGCATCGCTATTCGCTCATAATAATACCGGTGTTGTCACTTTTTTTTAAATTACCAAATTTCGGGGAAGTTTGAATTAATTCGCGGGAAAAAAAGATTATTTCAAAATTCATTTGTATTGGTACTATGATGATTACGTAAAATTTTATATTATATTTGGTCAAGTGTTTACCTAACCTTTATTATCCATATGGGTCGGACAGGGTTTTCTTAACATACTGTAGGTATGTTCGAAATGTTATGAGGTTTCAGTGACCCAGTACTTACCAAGGTATCTAGATACGCACCGATACGTGAGTTTTAGTCAGTAAAAGTCTGACACGCCCTTCCGCTCCACCCAGAGCGGGAGAGATCATTTGATGATTTCTCATCCAGAAAAAAGGCGTACGCTTCGTAGGTGTACGTGTATGTGGTATTCTTGTTCAATACCAGTGGTATATCCAGTGCCGGTTTTAACCCTACCAGCGCCCTGGTCGAGATTTCTACGGCGCCCTTCCACTGCAATCCCGCAAACCCCTACGAAAAAAAGGGAAAGCATTTAATGAAATAACCATTTATCAAAAGAAATAATTATTTATTATAACAATAACCGTTTATTAGAAAAAAACTAATACAATTTTACTTTTCTGGCTTTTCTATCAGCGAACTCTTTTACAGGGTTATAAAGGTCGATGTTTTCAGCAATTTCGATTTCAATTGACAAAGTTGCTAAGTTTGACAATCTCGATCGAGATATTGTTGATCGAAGATAGGTTTTTATCAGCATCAGCTCTGAAAAGCTCCACTCCCCACTACCAACCGTTACAGGTATAGTTGATAATATTCGCAATGCTATCCATTTGGATACAGTTCTTATAAGTTGCGATCCTTCATGATATTTAAAACTAATATGGGAGTAAACCACATTCTGATAGGATATCAGACTTACAAGTTCATCACACAACATACAACCATCTACGTCTCATTTAGTCCACAGTTTTTAATTGGAGATCACTACAGAGCTTGACAAGGTCGGGTTTTTCTGGAACCTCTTTAATATTGTACAAAAAGACCAAGCGAGTACTCATTTAACTGTTCATACCTTTCATTGACAGAAATTAAAGTAGACACCAAAAGACCGTTTTTTTTTTTCTGGAGAACTAACATGGTTATCGCGTTCAATTTCACCAGCTTGACGCTTAACACGTCGAATTCTTGTTGTAGCTCGAAACACAGGTTCAATTTCTAGTTCTTCGATTAACTCCTTCGCAGTTAAAATGTCGCTTCTAAAGCTAATATTTCTGTAGTCTTCCAAGAAATTGCAGCATTTTTCAACATTTCATTACATTTACCAAAATCCATGTTTAAAAAAGTATGTCATGCCAAACAACCAATGAAACTTATGAAACTGAATTTTTTTAGATGTTCGGCTAGAGTAGTAGCCTCCACTCCACTTGAACATCACTGAAACCCTTGAGGTTTCAGTGTATATTTCGAACATACATATTTTTGTAGCAGAACCATGCTTCGAATGTATGAAGGAAAGGAAGCAGTGAAAGCTCGTGTCAGTATGTTCTTGGACTCAAGAAGAATAGCTGTTAGTTTTTGAGGAAATGGTCAGAAAACTAAAAGTTTACCGGTAAAGAGCATTAAGAAAAATCACAGAATGTTTTGAAAACTTTAAAAAAACGAAGTCTAAATCCGACTGGATTCAATGTACTTACTTACTTATAATGTGACAGAATTGGCTACATGAAACCTGTATACTTCTCAGAAAATATTGCTTAAAATGTAGATAACTGAAAGCACTCTGCGGCTAAACATTATTTATTTATAAGTATATACATATTTAATTATATATACCATTATAATATAGGTATCTTATACCTACCAAATAAGAATTTAGAATATCGAAGAATTTTTTGATGTTGTATTGTAATTTATTAATAGTTTTAGTTAGGGTAATAGCTTTATTTAGTAATTTGTATTTATTTAGTTTTATAAGTTTGTATATATCGTCTTATAAATAAAAATGTCATTCATCATCAACAACCTTTTTATCGTCCCACTGCTGGGCACACTCCTCTCATACGAGAAGGATTGAGCGTAATCACCACGCTTTCTCAAGGCGGGTTGGCGATTTCATACTTATAAAGTCCAGGTTACTTATATACTTAGAAAGTACGAATAACTTTAGAAAAGTTACATTGGTACTTGCCTGACCTGGAATCGAACCCGCGCACTCATACTTGAGAGGCTGGTGTTTTAACCTCTAGGCCACCACGTCAATTGTCATTAATTTTATTAAATGTAAAAAAAAATCTAAAGAAATCTATGTTTATTCAATAAATACTTTTAGAATTTTATTACGGTTATTTATAAAATAAATGGTAATTATATTCTAACATCTATGACAATTAAACATTTAAGAATCTGCAAAATGCTTTTTATTATTATTCGTGTATCTTGGAGACAATTACTGTTTTATTAGTAGCCTTCTACTGCTAAAACACGTATTGTAAAACCTCATAAAAATTTGGATGAATTTTTCGTTTATACAGTATGTAGGGCTTCTATCCCGCGCCGCAGGCATCTGTCCTTCATACTATTTTCAAGGTGGGGCAACTATCCATACGGGGAGGCATCTATCCTCAACAAAGGAGTTCCATAAAAAGCTAAAATCTACTTAGTCTGTAAATTACAGGTTCAAAAAAACATCTATCCTCAACAAAGGAGTTCCATAAAAAGCTAAAATCTACTTAGTCTGTAAATTACAGGTTCAAAAAAACAAATCACAGCTAAACATAAAGGATGAAACTAGCTAAATGCATAGAAATTGTCTATATAAATCTAATATTTTTAAAATTAGGAGGATATTTTAAAAACTGGGACATCTATCCCGCATATACCCTAATTTTTAGTGCGGGGCAAATTAATTTAAAAAAAAAATCATCAGCCGTCTAAAAAGTATTTTGATTTCAGTCTAACCATCCGGTTAGACTGAAAGTAGACCCCAAACTTTTGCGACTCAAAAATTACTTCTTTTTGAATATTAGTATTTTTATATCTCCACAACCCGATTACTGGGTAATAAGATAAGAAGATGGTAAGACCCAGTACTTACCAAGGTATCTAGGTACGCACCAACTAGGGTTGCCAACTATACTGTTTTAAACAGTATTATAATGTTTTTCACTAAATTATACTTTTTGCTGTTTAACAAAAATAAAGTATACAAATTACTGTTTTCAGCGTCAAAATGCAGACACATTAATATGCGTTACACATATTTACTTTCTTGACAAAGATTTTCTTGAAGTGAGTACTAGCCAAAAGTGGAGCCATTTATTAGTAAACACTACAGAAGATTTTAAAAACATCACTGAAATTATCTCATATCTACTTGTGTTCCCGCCACCTCAGCATTTACTGAAAGAGTTTTTTCAGTAACGAATGCTAAGCGCGGGATGATAGAAATAGAGCATCTATCAATTTACTAAAAAATGATCTCCTCGTTTATTTTAATTTTATTTTTAATTGTGATGAAGCGTATGAAGTTTTTAAAAAAGATTCTAAATTAGTAAGTTGTGCGAGTAGCTCTGAAAATATGTATTTAAAACAATAAATAAATAAAATACTGTTCGTTTTTCTAAAATACTGTTTTATAATCTTCATAGACCTGAATATACTTTATTTCTTGTAAAGGAAGTTGGCAACCCTAGCACCAACCAAAGTGCGGGGTGAGTGGCTCTTAGTTTTACTATTCTTAGTCACGAGTGTTGGAAGTTAGGATTTTTGAAAATGAGGCATCTATCCTACTGGGGCATCTATCCCATAGATTTAGGATTTCATTGCTATGATCTAACCCTAAATCTAAGCATAAATTGTCCAAAAGCACAAATTCTGATTGATAAGAGTGTAATCTATGAATAGTATGAATACCTAACAAAAATAATTTGGTTATGGATTATTACAAAGACTTTAAGCCACAGGTTTGGACTTTTCAATCATTCATTTAGTTAGTAAGCAACTAGAGGTAACGAAGCAGCTATAGCTAAGTCCTAATGGTACTTGCGATGCGACTGATGCTGGTGCAGATATTTAACATGTAAGGTTCCTTATGCTGAAATACAGGCCTCCTTCTCCGTGAAAGGGTGCGGCCGTAAGATATCAGATATCACGACATCGATTTTTTGGTTCTAGGACGTGGCGTTGTGGTTTTCTTTACCGTTTTGAGAGCAGTGTTTTTTTTTTATAAATTATAAGCGCTTGACCGCAATCCCGCCTGATGGTAAGCAGTGACGCAATCGTTGATGGTAAAACGCACTAGTTTATTAAGAGCCCATTCACTCTAGCTTTGAAGACACTCAAATTGTAGTCCGATGGAAACACCGCCACTGGCAAATTGTTCCAGTCCTTCGATGTATGCGGTATAAAGGAGGAGGCGAAACGCTTCGTCCGGATCGTAGTGGTGTTAACAAAGTAAGAGTGGAAACTCTCCGTACGACGGTCGTCCGATGATGGAACGGAGATGGGGGAATTAAATCATGCAATTCCCTCGCACACTCCCCAAAATGCATCCTATAGAACACGGAAAGGCTGGCTACTCTATGCCTGTGCTCTAGGCTTTGGAGACCGTCTCCAATTAAATCAGGGTCACCAATCAGCCCGCCCCTCCACTGAATCCAAAGTGAGTGACATTTAGCAGCACTAGCCCAAATGTGGCTGCAGAATTCCACACACGAACGGACCTGTGCTTTGTACAAAGTTAGAAGCTGCCCTGGTGTGAAGTACTGCCGGACCTTTGCGATAAGTTTCCTGGCAGTCACCTTGGCCTTGGACTCAATGAACCGTCTAAAGTTTAGGTTCGAGGAAATCTCAACTCCCAGGTATCTCTCCACAACTGTGCTGTCATCTGCACACCCATAGATACCGCGCGGGCATCAGCAGATCGTTAATATGCAGCAGGAACAGAGTTGCAGCGAGAACAGACCCCTGAGGAACACCGACATTAGTCGACATGGGCTCAGATGAGCATACGTCGACGTCAACTCAGAGGGACCGTTCCGTCAGGAAGTTTTTTACCTAGCCAGTCAGGCTAGGGGAAATGCCGTACGCTGAAAGCTTACTCAATAGGCCAGCGTGCCGTACCCGGTCGAAGGCCTTCGAGACATTAAGGGAGACAGCAATCGCTTCCCCATTTCTCTCGATCGCCCCACAAGTGAGTGGTATACACTAGTAGATCCCCAGTTGACCGATTGCGGCGAAACCCGTACTGTCGCCTGTCGGCCACTGAGGTTAATAAATAATTTACACAAAGTAAAGCAAAGTTAGCTACAACTCGCCAGTCGCAGCTAACGATCAACAGCGGCGGCTAAATATAGAGGAATTTATGAGTCTAGAATCGTTTAAGTACTCATTTCACCTGAGAATAACACACATTGTATAAACAGAAAAGTTCACACCGAAATCCTGCTACAGACTGCAAACTGGACACTGTCTAGCGCTACGCCGTAGCTCTGCGCGTAGCACCAAAAGCGCAATAATTTTTAACAGACTGCATAATTATAAGTAAAAGGAAAGATTCAATATTCGCCTATGCGTACACTTTTATGTAGGTATGTTAGTTAAGATAGTTTTAATACTTTTTCATTTGGTAGAGGGAATTCGTGCGAGTAAACTTAATAAAATTCATATAACTGGTTCATGTAAATGTTATTAAGTATGTAGTCTGTTTCAAGTTCAACAATACTTTTTGAATCGATTTAGTGTGTGTGGATGACGTTATAAAGAAAGAAAGAATACGTTTATTTAGCACAGACCAAAGGACACATACATCAGGTAGCAACAAAAAAAATTATGTGTGGAGAGTGGAGACCGATCTAAGAAAATAGCAGGAAAGTGTGCCTTGCGGCTGCACTTAAGAAGTTCAGTTCAGCAGAAAAGCCAGACAACTTAGGGACTTATAAAACTTCCTTTCATTGTACTTTGCATAAGAAGGGGTGGTATAAAAATTTGAGTGGGGTGAGTAAGTAGCACTTACAACTAAAGATGAAAAGAAAAAAAAATCAACAAAAATCCTCAAGGGCCGGTCTTTTAATCCATAGTTTAAAGCAACCACTTGTTAAAAATAGTAACTAATGGTAAATTTTTGCACCTGAGTGTTTTATATAAAATTACAACCAAGGTATAAGGTCCCTACCGGGCGCCCGGGACCAGGCCCGGGTCGACGGTTTGGTTTTACGTGCGCTTCAGAGATCTCAGCACATCGTGATGGGATCCACGAGGACCAATGCCTCCTGGGCCAGGGTTGCGGGTTGGTTAAAAAAGAAACCGTGGCCCTGGCGCACTGGCAAGTAAAGAAACACGGGTGGGTTTTAGTCAGTGAAAGTCTGATATCCGAGCCCTTCCGCTCCACCCAGAGCGAGAGAGGTCATTTGATGATACCCGATACAAAACAAAAAAAGTGTTTTTTTAATAATTATAAACTAGCGCTTGACCGTAATCCCGCCTGATGGTAAGCAGTGATGCGATCGTTGAAGGTAAAGCGCGCTAGTTTATTAAGAGCCTATTCACTCAGAAAAACTGATCGAATAGGAAGGAAGACGGCAGTTGAGCGAGGTGATGCAATGTTAAACCCAACAACACGACCAACGATGCTCCGCCAAAGGGAGATTGATGTGAAGACCCTCCACGACCAAACTCCCAACACAACAACATTAGGCGCATCGTACCCGGCACACATCGCAACACAACTGCTCAGACCCGTCCTCCGTCCTCTGGGTATAACCCAGAAATCGAGTTGTGGAGGTGAGGGATGAAACCGCTCCATGTAAAATACTTATATTCAATTACATTCGATTAGACTGAAGTCTGACACCTACCTACCTCCTTGGTAAGTAATACGCTAGGGGGATGATGTATTGTTTTGATAATTTCTTAGTTAATCAAGGAAGCTGGAGTTTATTAGGAGCCTCAAGGTAGACAGAGCTACCTCCCGCACGATAAGGTGTAACTTCTAGTGGAAGCAATCTATACTGAGCTAAAAGTTACCGAAGCAGGTAGTACCTAACCTAATGTAATAAAATGTGTCACCAGTTTTTTCAAAATGATTAAATCCTATACGTAGGTACTTAATTTTTTTTATAACACATCGCCTGTGTCAACAGCATTCAATCTCTATTTCCGCCTATGAAGTTAGTTTTTTTTTTACGGTAGGCACTAAAGAAGGAAACCACGAAGAAGGAAAGGTAGTCGGCAAGTAAAAACATATCTTTTTAGTCCTTATTATCATTTCTGATCTGTTTTCTTTTTTTGCTTTGAAATATTTGGCGTAGCTAGCTGATATAATGTTCTGTACCTTGTAAAGTTAATCACTTTTCTTACCCAGTATCCAATCAAGTATTTTCTAAACGAAAAGACAGCTGTGCTTCTGGTGAGGTTTGAGTTTGCTTGTTTTCATTTGTTTCCACTTCTTCCCAGAGAAGGCACTAGAAAGTGATGAAGGACGGGTGTTTTGCGAAACACTCTTTGTATTTTTGATGTTCTAAAAGTGCCGATTCTCAGTATAATTTGAATAAATAACTTTGGATTTTGATTGATAATTAATTTGCGTTTATTCTAATCTAGGTATTAGAATTTTGAAACCAATCTGTGGGTATGTGTCACATGGTGATCTTTCAGTACCTACTGCCATTTCCCTATAAAACACACTCCATATATTAAACTCGCTAATACTTATCTCTAAACGTAGGGGAGACCGGGGCAAAGCCGTATAGCTAAGGGTTCGTGGATGCTGATCAATAATTTTAAAATACAGTTGTACTAAATCAACATTTATTTTTAACCAGTCTCATAAGGTACGCAATCACAATATTTTAACTTAGATAATTAAAGCGTAAATTGAAAAAAAGTAGCAAAAATAATTCTTCTACGTTTTACGGTTTTGCCCCAGGGCATGGACAAAACCGTATACTGTATACGATTTTACCCCAGTATATCAATGTGCAGCTATGCAGCCCATGCACACAAAATCATCCAATTCATCTGAATCGTAACCTGTGCAGCCTTCATGAGCCCAACCTTTGCACTCTATACATTGGACCCAACCTTCATTCAATCGAGTAGTGCCGTATTTCTCAAGACAGTACAGACAGTTATCGTTGCCATTGGTAGTTGTTTGTTTTTTAGTTTTCTTTTGGTGACCTAGATTAAGTTTTGGTATTTTATTTTGTGAGCTAATCAGTTCGTTTTTGTAGGGAGAGGAAGTGATGACAGCTGTTTTCCCTCTTCGAATGTTTGTCCTTTTCTGACTGACACTAACTCTAGGGATTGGCATTACATCTGCTGGAGATACAGCTTCAAAGTCTTGATCAAAAGCAATAGAAGTTGACGGTGCTGGTTCAATTAAAGAGGTGGATGAAGCGGATTGTACCAAGTTTATGACAGACGCATTAGGTGATGATTTAACCGGGTCGATTTGTTCACTAGCGGTTGATGGAATCGCATTAGCAAGTAGCGTAGATGATGTTGAGGGCTCCCATGTAACTGTTGTAGTAGAAGTTGAAGGTGTTAACGTATGTATATCCGTAGTTTCAGCCGCAACAAAATCTGTTTCATCGAATACATGTCTATTTGTCGGGTAAATGCCGGTTTTCAAAAATCCAGATACTGCATTATGTATCGTAGCCGCTTTGCCATAAGCTGCACCAAAAAGTCTAGCCAGCTGAAACTGCGTTACAACCCGACCAGGATTATTCCGTAACCACATGTTTACTTCTTGAGTATAATAAGTACTTAAAGGACCCATAATGCTTACATCTAAGGGCTGCAGTCTGTGTGTGCAATGGGGTGGAAAACTTAAAATAAAAATTCCGTTGTCTCGCGCTTTTTCTATTAACGGGAGATTTTTTGTGTGAGTCGAATGTCCATCGAGTAGCATTAAGACAGGGTCTTCTTTCTTGGGCTTTACTGTCGATATAAAGTGGTTTAGCCATTCAACGAAAATTTCGCTTTGTATCCAGCCACTTGGATGACAAACTGAAACTGTGCCTGGAGGAGCACCGTCTAAAAGTTCTGCCTTCATACGAACACGAGGAAATATCAAGAGTGGAGGGATATAATTCCCAGCAGCAGAGACACAAAGTACAGCAGTAGTAAGTTGACCTCTTTCCGCTGAACTGGCCAGGCCGACCTGCTTTTTTCCCTTTAAGGCGATTATCCTACTTTGTCTTTTAGGAACCGTCGTCAAACCCGTTTCATCAACGTTATATATCTTTGTAGGTAGAAATTTGTGTTGATCTATGAGTTCCTCAAGCAAATCAAAAAATTTATTAACACTGACCATATTAAACCCCATTGCCCTTGCTACGGACGTGGGTTCAGCTGCACGCAGTGATAATTGTGGGTGGCGTTTCATAAATCCTGACAGCCAATCCTCTCCCGCTTCTTTAGTAGTTGTATTAAAAGAATGGGCAATATTATTAGCTTCTGCAAGCTGGTACGCTAACCGTCGAAGATCTTTATAAGTGAGACCAAACAATCGTTTTTCCATAATTAAGATGTGGTCAACTAAACTTTTTTCCTGAGTAGATGTAAAAGTTGGCCTAAAACGTCCCAGGCCTTTAAGAGTTGATTTGTTTAAATCATTATTTTGTCGGAATTTATTAACGCGATCTTGTAAGGTGGATTTCGGCACCTGATATATTTGAGCAGCTTTGAAGTACCCCATAGTTCCATCAAACACGGCTTGAACAGCTTTTTTCATGTTTTCCGTGTCCCACGATTGTCTATTAGTCGTCCTTTTATAATCACGAGGCATTGTGGCATCTGTAATGATAAAATAAAAGGTTAATACACTTAAGTACATCCGGGGCAAAATCGTACATATACGATTTTACCCCATACGATTTTGACCCATACCATTACATGTATAAATACGTTACTCACTACTACATTCGTAATTGATTTCACCGGTACAAATGTATCGAATCACATAAAAATATACACACTTTTAACATGACTATTAGTTACTTACCTATTGTACACGTAAATTTGACGATTGGCACTTCTTTTTGCACATAAATTACATAAAAACCACTAAAAAACAATAAAACAAAGTATTTTAAAAACGCGCATGCCTGTCGCGACAAGTGTTTGTTGACAAATTGCTGTGATTGGTTGACACCGCTGAGCTGCAGTGGCGCGGGAAATTTAAATTATTAACAGAAATACATACGCTATACGGTTTTGCCCGGATATACGGTTTTGGACAGGTCTCCCCTACATTTGCGCCCCATATATTATACCTATTATAATCGTAACTTTTCGATGTGGATAGAGCCAAAAAATAACTTTGCTGAACTAAACCAGTGTTAACTAATAGATACAAAACTTTTAAATCTCTACTTGTAGTTCTTTCTGTGTTCCTACTCCACAACTAAAACAAATTCAACTCAGTGATAGTGTACGGTGCCTATAGTCATTGGCTCTTACACCTTCCCAGATTTATATAAGATTTAACACCTTTTTTATATTCGTCAGTTAACGTCGACAAGATAATAACAAAACTAAACGGTAAACTGATAAGTTGCATTTCCTGCAGCCTTTTATAATGTCTAACATTGGAAAGTAACTTCTTATGCCTACTACTGGTATAGTGAAATTTAAGTTTTTCTAAACTTAGAGGAACAGTCTAACAACGCATGTCATTGCTAGAACCGTTGACAGATGGACAATGGGTCAGGATATAGGACTTGGGTGAGGAGTGTCACAAAGGGGCAGTACGACAGCAGTGAGGCAAGCGCCGCCCATACTGTGCTCTGGGCGTACGTCACCCCACGTCGGCGGCGCGACAGAGATGCACATGGTCCTAGTCGGCTGTGAGAGCAGGACGCGCGCCCGAGGGCGGGGCACCAGCGAGCCGAACGCCGGTGCCCACACCACCGCTCATTCGTCTCTCGCTTAGCCTCCGCTATGTAAACCGGGCTTGTTGTGAATCTAAACAAAATCGGTCAGTCGTCGTTTTGTTGCCGTAAGAGCAACGCGTCGGAGGTTCCGCGCTCTCGGGCTGAGCATGTTGCGACAGTGAACGTAGCCGGCAAAATGCACGCGTTGTTTGGTGAACAGAGCCCGTATGCGTACCGTGGAGGAGCCGCCGGGGGCTACTCAGCCGGAGTCACACCCTATGCCTACGAACAATACCGCTATGGATATGGAGCCCCCTACCTTCATCCACACCAACAACACGTTGGTGCTCCTAAAGATATGGTTAAACCGCCCTACTCATACATTGCGCTGATAGCAATGGCCATACAGAACGCCCCCGAACGCCGTATTACACTAAACGGCATTTATCAATTTATAATGGAACGATTCCCTTACTACAGAGAAAACAAACAAGGCTGGCAAAATTCCATTAGACACAATCTAAGCCTCAATGAGTGCTTTGTGAAAGTGGCAAGAGACGATAAAAAACCTGGTAAAGGAAGTTACTGGACTCTGGATCCCGATTCGTACAATATGTTTGATAACGGTTCTTATTTGCGTCGCCGGCGTCGCTTTAAGAAGAAAGACGCGCTAAGAGAAAAGGAGGAAGCATTAAAGAGACAACAGCAACTGCAGCAAGCACAAGAGGCGCTAACGGCTCAGGAGACGCTGAGCGCGGCGGACACGCTAGGACAACAGCGAGACGTCAAGCCTGACGTGAAACCGCGCATCTTTGAGTGCAGGCCAAAACGAGAACCAGGCGCTGATTGTGCGAGATATGATAAGCCAATCGACTCTCTTGATGACTTCAGTGAACCGCGACTTCCAGCTTCCGCTGTTTACTGTTCACCCCAACCGTACTCGCTAGTGGCTGAAGAGTTCCGTGCAGCCACGTCTGGGTGGTATTCGGCGCCCGAACCTCCCGCGGAGCAACTCCCGCCGGCGTTCCGCGATCTGTTCGAGCCACCCAGCTGCCAGCTGGCTGGTTTCCGCAGTGGCTCCCCAGTGCCGGACACATACCGCGCGTCGCCACCGCCACATCACCATTACCGCACGCCGGCACCTTCCTACTACCATCACCAAGCCTGCGTCGCCGCCGGTCCAACGCCTGCACATAAGTCCTACTGAGACCCTACCCTCAGGTGAGCTTCATTTTATGTTGCCTAAATAAAAAGCCAATAGCGTGCGCCCTGCGATTTTTCTTTGGTTGTAGTTTAGCGCTCGCGAATTCTGCTATGCGTGTCGGTCAGCTGCTCCGTTGGTCCATCGAGGGAGCGCCGGTGTGCACCGAGACACTTCGTGACGTGGTTGTGGTTGCAGGAGGCCGGCATCGCTCGGCGCCGAACGGATTTAGCCGCACGCGTCAGTTCCAGAGCGGATAAATATAGCGCAGTAGCCGGAGATGCCGTGGAGGCAAGTGGCGGCACGTCGATAACCACTGTTTACAGATCGGCGGCCGACCCTGCCGCCTCCCGCTCCGTTCACACCTATAGGTATGTCGAAACTCCACATGTGTTAGAACACTAGACGTAACAATAAGTGGTGACGCTGGCGGGGTGTGCGTGCGCAAGCCCGTGTGAGTGCGCGCGCGCCGGAGCCGCCGCCGCGCACCTCGATCTGTGATGCTTCACGGGACTTTCACAGTTGCACTTGTTTTGATTTGTTTTGGACATACATTATCTAAAGAATGTGCTCCGTTACCGCGGTTAGGTGGGTAAATCTACTGCAGATAATTGTGTTTTTAATTTTCTATATACTTAGGTAGTAGGTAGGTATAGCTACTAAGTGTCAACGTACCTACGAGTACATCTCCACCGAAGATCGTCTGAATCAGTTTTTCATATTAGGTATTATTTAAAGATTGAATTATTTTTTTACCCAATAAACCGCTACCTAATACATTTCTACGCCGATTTGATGATGACGTCCACGTATGCTTGGATGGGTACACATTTTGGGTACTCAATTGTATTCCTTTGAATCTACTCAAGGCATAATACATACTTCTACGTAATTATCTTTTGCCTACACAAATTGTTTGTTTTTCTTTCTACTGATTTCGTTTCTCGTTAACACCTTTAAAATTAAACTTTTACCGACTTGTTATATGTACCTATAACTTGTCAAAAGTGTGATAGAGATGAATGAAATAGTTAATAAGTAATACTTATCTGAAACCACGATAACTACTAACACATATGATATATGTGTTTAATAAACGATATTATTATGTTTTTGACAAATATTGTAAAAGACTTGTCGAAAACTAATAGGTGCCCGTGTTTCTATCGCAAATAGAATATGGATGTACCTAAACGTGCGATTTAAAACAAAACAATGTTGGCCGGGTTATTTATTTTTTTATCTGTCAAACAACTGACCATCTGGTGACCAAGTGCACGACTGTAAAAAAAAAAAAATCAAAACGTGTGCTCGCCAAGTTGCCGTCTATTATGAAGCGGCATTATATTTTTTGGAGGGCTCATCTAAAGTATCTAAACACTAATCAAAGTAAAGAACCGCAAATCATTGCTAACTTACCTTTTTCGTACACCCTTGTGTATTGCAATCGCCCGCAAAAGCCTTTAAAAAGCTTTGACATAAAGTTTAAGCATACATAGGTACCTACATGATGCTTAAGCTTTATGTCAAAGTTTTAGGAATACAAATAGTTCAGTAGTTTTTGCGTGAAAGAGTCACAAACGTACATCCATATAAACTTTCACTTTTATTTAGTAAGATTACTAGATAGTAATCCGGAAATAATGGTGGATAAATTGGGAGATATAAATAATAGATAAATAATAATACATAGAAGACGTGGTGGCCTAGTGGTTAAAACACCAGCCTCTGAAATATGAGGGTGCGGGTTTGATTCCAGGTCTTAGCCAATGTAACGTTTCTAAGTTATATGTACTTTCTAAGTATATCTTGGACACCAATGACTGATTACAAGGTGAAGGTAAACATCTTGAGGAAACTAAAATCGCCAACTCGCATTGGGCAAGCGTGGTGATTACTCTCACTCCTCTGCTGATGATAATGCAATTAGTGAATACGGTCAACAACAACAGAAAATTAACACAATATAACGTTTATATATTACCTACTATCCTATTTCATCCTCTTATTTAAAAACTGAGCTTACGTAATGCAAGTATACGAGTAGAATAAAATTATTACACCAAAGTTAAAACAGGGCGGAGATTTGTAACCTCAGTAGGAGGAACTGAGTATCTCATAAAACCTCAATGTCGTAAAACGTTACTATTGAACGCTATCAATATTTTAACGCCCCACTAGATTCCATAAAACATATATATGTAAATGAACTATTGTTTATTAGGTGTCGGTCAATACTTATCGATGTAACACTTGTACATTTTGTAAGCATTTTATAATTTACTAGCGGCCGCCAGCGACTTCGTCCGCGTGGAGTTAGTTATGCCCCGCTCCTATTGGTCGCAGCGTGATGTTATATAGCCTAAAGCCTTGGGTTGTGTAGCGATGTGTGCCGGGTACGATGCGCCAAAAGTTGTTGTGTTTGGAGTTTGGTCGTTGAGGGTCTTCAGATCAATCTCCCTTTGGCGCAGCATCGTTGGTCGTGTTGCTGGGTTTAACATTGCATCACCTCGCTCAACTGCCGTCTTCCTTCCTATTCGCTCAGTTTTTCTGAGTGAATAGGCTCTTAATAAACTAGCGCGCTTTACCATCAACGATCGCATCACTGCTTACCTTCAGGCGGGATTGCGGTTAAGTGCTAGTTTATAATTATTAAAAAAAAGCCTTCCTGGATTAATGGGCTCTCGAACGCAAAACGATTTTTTCAAATCTAACCAGTACTTCCTGAGATTAGCGCGTTCAAACAAACAAACCAACTCTTCAGCTTTATATATTAGTATAGATTGTGTTGGTCTAAAAACAAAATATCGTCTTATTCTTGGAAGCTTGGATAAGCAGAAACAGGTATATATTTGACTCATGTTCGGTTAAAATTCAAGTTCCTTTAAAATTTTGTTAAGAGCTCGGGTGTCACATCAATAGGGATGTATCCAAGGTATGAAAATCAAAAAATATAATTAGTCAGTCTTATAGATAATAAAAAAAATTAAGACCCGTATTTTTTATTTTGTCGTAATTACCAAAAACTACTGAGATATAACGTATTAAAGTTACGGAGTGGGGGCTAATTACGTCACGCCGTGCTATATTTTGTACCACGACGTGACGTCATCCGACATTTCAAATCGTGTTAAATATTTTTTATAAATCTATCTGATGGACTTTAAATTATTTTTTAGGATACAAGCCAATTCCGGCAGTATTTATTGAACAATAATATCAACCTCAAGGAATTAGTCTTGATTCCCTGGAGTTGATATTATTGTTCAATAATTAGGTACTGCAGCATATGCATCCATATAGGTAGGTTTTAATTATTCACCCAAACCAACTAGAGAAACTTCTTTCACATCTAACCTTACTAAAACAAACCATAGGATTAGTTTCTACACAAATAAAAATGTATGTCTGCTGTCTCTCACTTTTGCGTTACTTGGGATAATTTTAATTTCAATTTCATTTCTGTTGTTATTGCTTTTTTTCTCCCTTCTTTTGTACATCTGTTAGTTCAATTCACAGACACTGTTTTCTCATGCCCTTATGGAAATTGTTTACAGAATCCATTTGGCTGAACCCTATATTTTAAGTGACAGGCGAGTCCTTGTTTAAAAGATAGAGGCTAATATAGCATAGTACTTAATTATAAACTTTCCTTTCGTGTAACACTGTGAAGTGCTATGTATTTTTTTGTGAAATAAATTCTTTATTATTATTCCTTTATTCCATTGTATATACATATAAATTACATTTTTAAATATTTCTAGATAAACAATACATAAAAAAACATTTAAAAATATAAAAAATAATAACCCACCGGCATCGGGAACAGGGTCCAAGCTACCGGCGGTCAGGGCTCCAGAGAGAGGAACTTCCTGACAATGCGAGCCGTGTCCAGAAGTACCTACAGCTTTCTGAATCAAGCCTTTGATCCAGCTGCCTAACGAGAGCCTCTTGAGGTGTTGGTCGAGGCTCTTGGCTATTTAAGCCATTGGCTGTCACGACTATCGGCACAATGATTGCTGAATCCACCTCCCACATGTCGACAACCTCGTGAGCCAAGTCAAGATACTTGATTTGTTTATCTTTCTCGGCTTTCACGAGGTTCTCATCATGCGGGATGGTTATGTCAACAATCATTGCACGCCGCTCTGATCGATCCACCATCACTATATCAGGCTTATTGGCAACAATAGTCCTGTCAGTGATGATGGATCGATCCCAGAAAAATGTGATATGTCCATTTTCGAGAACTGGGTCGGGCATATACCTGTAGTACGGCACCTCTGATTCCACAAGGTTGTATTTGAGAGCAAGTTGTTGATGAATTATCCTGGCTACAAGGTTGTGTCTATGCAAGTACTCTCCGTTAGCTAGACGAGAACACCCGGAGATAATATGCCTTATTAATGCCCCCGGCCGGTGACATGCCCGACAGATGTCAACTGTGCCGTTTTTCACAATAAATCTCCGGTAATTGTTCGTCATCATAACTTCGTCCATAATTGCAAATACAAAACCTTCGGTTTCCCCAAAAAGATCACTGAAACGTAGCCAAGCTACGGACGCTTGAAAATCTACATCGAGCCCATGTAGGGCTCGGAAAAAGCGTCCGTGAAGCTCTTTGCTCTTCCATACCTCCATGCGATCATTTGTGTCAAGCACTACGGGTTTGCGCCAGTACTCTTTAGCCAAGGAGAGCGGAGTGAGGCCCTTGTCAACCGCGACCACATCTCGATGCATCCCCAGGTCGGTTTCTGGAAAATATTCCCTGAGACTGCATATCTCGCGATTGTAGAGGGTCTTAGCGTTTAAAAAGCCACGACCTCCACATTTTCGTGGGATATACTTAGTGATGAAACGGATATCCGGTAACTATCCGGTATCCGGCCTATCCGGCCTATTTTCACTATCCGGCCGGATACCGGATAGTAGGGCACTATCCGGCCGAATACCGAATACTAGATGTTTCCCGCGATACCGTTAGCGCTGAGTGCTTTACGCCCTAAACTCGTCTATATCGCGCTTTTCTGTGGGACTACAAAAGTTTTTAAGCCTATCTATATTGTTTCTCGTTGTCTAATCTATCTCTGTATCAAATTTCAGCAAAATCAGTTCTTTAGTTTAGGCGTGAGAGAGTAGCAGACAAACAGACTGAATTTATAATATTAGTAACGGATTATTTTGCATATACACACACATACATATATGAAATAAAAATAATATAACAATAGGTTATGGACGGACACCATTTATTAAATTAAAATAATGACAGAAATTGTTTGATAAAAAGTTAATTACTAAAAATTTACTTAGTGTTAGTACTCAAAATTAACTAGCGGCAAATTATGGTGAATGAATACTAGGTTTTCAGCATTTGTTGGTAAGAGGCGACTCCGCTTGGCTTCGTATACTAGACCAGCTTCTGAAAATAGCCTTTCGCTGTAAATGCTACTGGCAGGTGCTCCAAGATAAATTCTTGCAAACTTCGCCAATTGAGGGTATTGGTTTGAATTGACCGACCACCAAAGGTATGGGTCGCGATTGCGATCTATTCGAGATAACTTTAAGAAAAAGTCAATCTCATTAGAAATTGGATTTTGTTTTTCTTGATCGCGACAACTGCTACTGTTGTCCTTTGCCACTTCATTGAAACAGTCCCAAAAAGTGTTATGAGCTTCGCGTGTAAAATTTGATCCAGTTTCATCTTCTTTTTGTCGTTTAGCAGGTGTTGAAGACGGCGATGATCTATTACTGTCGGAAGAAGAATCGTCGTAAGAGTTTTTTATATATTCTATCAGGATTTTCTGTCGGGCTTTTTCAGTTTCAAGAACTCCTAAATAGTCTGATTTGAATCTTGGGTCTAGAAAGGTAGCAATTATGAAGTTTAGATCTTCTTCTAAGGATTTAAAACGACTTTCCAATTCAGCTTTCAAGGAGGCTCTTAAACGTGCTAAGTCTGGTGTTCTTTGTGCTGTCTCGGTTTTATCCAAATACTTTTTTAGTGCATAAACGTGTGGTATCACTTCGGATATACAGGAAACGCCAGAACTTGTAATTTTTGTTATTTCTTCAAATGGTTTTAAAAGGTTTATGCACTGCTCCAACATACCCCACTGTTGTATCGTCAAATTAGTCAGTGTCTCATGTTCAACAACATAAAGAGAGATAGCCCTTTTTTGTTCCACCAAACGTACAGCCATGTAGTAGGTAGAATTCCACCTCGTGTTGATGTCCTGCACTAACTGATGCTGCGGCAAATTTAACTCCTTTTGAATTGCAAGTAATTTTTCTTGTGCCAAACCTGAATGATTGAAATGAGTTACTAGACGTCTACCAGTAGCAATCACTTCTAATAGCTCAGCCTGGACCTTCATTGACTTATCAATAACTCGCTGAAGCGAATGTATGAAACATCTAGCGGAATGATACTCTCCAACTCGAGCTCCTTTCACCATATTAGCTCCACTATCATGGATTAGTAAGTGAATTTTATCTTTCTCAATATCCCAGCGAGCAGCTATAGCGTTCAGTTCGTTTGCTATATTTTCACCTGTGTGTGATCCTGAAAACGGTTTCATAGCAAGAACGCCGTGGTTTAGCTGAAATTCCGGAGACAACCAATGGGCTGTGAAACTTAGGAAACTGGAACTATTGTGCAGGCACGTCCAAATGTCAGACGTAACAGAAATTGCAATAGCTTTAGAAATGTTTGCTTTTATTTTGTCGCGAATTCTATTGTAGATGTCTGGAATAATTTTTTGAGATATATAAGTGCGACTTGGTAATTCATAACGAGGTAGCGCTTGTTCTAAAAGTCTTTTAAACCCAACCTTTTCTACAATACTGAACGGCTCGTTATCTATTGCAATCATTTCTGCAATTAAATAATGATACTTTTTGACTTTGGCATCATTCACATCCCAAAGTAATTTTCTTTCAAACGATTCTGACAGTGTTAGCTGTTTTTCTGCAGTTGTAGAAGGAGCAATTGGGCTGGGATTGGCACGTTGTGAAACCGTAATTGATCTTGAAATTTCGCTAGTTTTACTTGTACTTATCAATCTAGACTCCTGTGGATGTTTGGACTTTAAATGATTACTCATGGCAGACGTACCTGATGAATGAAAAAGAAACTTATTTTAAAATATTGTACCTAGTACCTACCCATTCACAATATGCATAAATAAACTGAAGTCGGAAGCTTGCATTAATAAAATATCGTTTAGAAAAAAATTAAATTTTAAATTTCAAATTGAGATTGTAGTAGTAGTAATGAAAATTAAAATGAAATGAATGACCAGCGAAATAACTAATTTAAGAATACTGCTAAGTAGTATGTTTGTTTATTAACAAAATAAGTTTGAAAATATAAGAGTATTCTCGCATTAAAATTGAAGCAAAAACATAACCTCTAAAACTTACATACCTGCCTTTTTTCCTTCACCACCGCGAGAAATTTCAACGTGACACAATAAACATGACGCGTACTTGTTATCGTCACTTTTTAAATCAAAATATTGCCAAATCAACGATCTTTTTTTGATACTGACATTTTTTAATAATCGACAAGTTAAATAGAAAGAAAAACAATGGAATTAACAAATGCATATAACCTGACATGAGCGATTACACCCGAACGCCGCGAGTCGTGCCGGCCGAATGCCGATCACGCCGAATGCGTCCGAATATTTCAGATCTTAATCACGCGCGCATATTCAAATCAAATTGTAACGCGATAAGCGGCCGAATATCCGGTGGCCGGATATCCGGCGCTCCGGCCTCGTAGTTAGCCGAATATCCGGTATCCGGTATCCGGCCAAATCACTATCCGTTTCATCTCTAATATACAGCCTCATAACCGATGATCGTGGGTGACGCAATCGATTTGCAGTCAGCAGCGTACGGACCCTCTGATCCAGGGCGTCAGGTTCGGTTTGAGTCCATTATTCATTCGGTTTATTATTATTATTATTAAATTCGTGCTTACCTAGGTCTTGATCATATTACCGACGGCCATTTTGAGAGTTGAATATTTTGTTACAAAAACCTACTGTCAAGTTTTGTTGATATTATTTGAGAATCATGACGTAACGATGTTATTATTTGATAACCATGAGCGGCAATGTTATAAACGCTTCTGATTAGGAACTTCTGTTTCAGAAACCTTATTAAATATGCAAGAAACACATATCTACTAACACTTATCACTTAGTCCAGTTTTACATTTGTTTCTACTATACAATAAGTAAAGAAAACCCTGTCCGATCCGTGAAGGTATTGTTAGGTATCGTTAGATAACTGATTCTACTAATGCCTACAACGCCTGGTTAAACTTAAAAAAAACCCCCTAAAAACATATATATTATTTCACAAAAGGAGGTAACTTAATACATGTACAGTAGGCAATACATGCGCGGGCGAAGAGGGGCAGGGCACACGGCACGTGGTCTCATCACTCGTAATAATACTGTCTAAAATGATGTTGTCACTTTTTTTAAAATTACCAAATTTGGGGAAGTGGGAATTAATTAGTGGAAAAAAAAGCTTATTTCAAAATTCATTAGTATTTTTACTATGATGATTACTTATGTAAAATTTCATATTTTATTTGGTCATGTGTATACCTAACCTTTATTATCCTTTTGGGTCGGACGGCGTTTTCTTTACATATTGTATAGTCCAGTTTATTGGTTTTTTTAGTACTTATTCTATAGGAACCTGAGTTGGCGACTCTACAGGTTACCATCATCATCAACCTTTTTATCGTCCCACTGCTGGGCACAGGTCTCCTCTCATTCAGATTAGCGTAATCACCACACACACACACACATGTACCATGTAGGAGACATAAATCGTTTGTAACTATTTATCATTTTTCCATAATTTATACATTACTAACTGCGCCAAGCGGTTTCACCCGCTTTTTTTATATGCCCCCCCCCCCCCGCTGCTATTGGTCGCAGCGTGATGTTATGTAGCCTAAAGCCTTCCTGAATTAATGGACTATCCAACGCAAATAGAATTTTTCAAATCGGACCAGAAGTTCTTGAGATTACCGCGTTCAAACAAACAAACTCTTCAGCTTTATATATTAGTATAGATTTTTATAGTAAATGACAGTATGAACCACACTTCATTTTAATATGTAAATAAATTAAGATTAGTGGCCCTGGAAACTGCTAGGACTAGAAGTTTTAAACTCCAATTACCTAGTAACACGTCCTCTCAGAACATTCAATTACTAAAAACGAAGTATGGAATTAGAAAGTGTTAACATGTACTTACGTACAAAATAATACCCATGGAAATAAAAGAAATTGAAAGTACCTAAAGTTTCAAAAATAAACTTTTTCTTCTCCATTATCAGCCTGTAGAGGTCCACTGCTGGACAAAGGCTTTCCACGATGACCGGAAATAAACTTAAATCATATATAATGTGTCAATAGTACCTAATCAAAAAAAGAGAAAAAAAAAAGAAAAGGATTTCATTGCAGTCGTTCTAAATTCGTAAATAAATACAAAAAAAAACAAGCAACTAATATCTACATTTATTTGTCAGTACACTGTCATGAATTTGACAGCCTCCGTGGCGTAGCGGTAGCGAACGCGGCCGCTGCGCAAGGAGGCGCGGTTTCGATCCCCGCGCAGTGCAAATATTTGTATGCGTGAATATAAATACTTGCACTGGTCTGGTCGTGACTCGGAAAGCACGTTAAGCCGTTGGTCCCGGTTGTCACACGCACATCTAATGGCAGTCGTTACGGCTTGTTGGAGCCCTCAAAAGTCCTACAATTGGTCTAACTGCAAAGCTTCGGTATCGCCTTCGGGTTGTGAAGGTCAGACGGCAGTCGCTTCATGGAAAATATCGAAGTTTAGCCAAAAATTAGCAGTTAAACTGGTAAAAGCGGACCCTAGACTCCAAAGCTGAAAAAAAAGCTTCGAATACGACTGGGATTAACGCTGAGATGATGAAAAAGAAGAAGACACTGTCATGAATGCCACATCTAGTAAACCTAACATATAATTCACTTTAGATCCGTGTTTGCTTGGTCGGTGTTTAGTTAAAATTTGCTCTTTATTTGAAAGCTACCTTCGAATTCAGTATTAATTTATTACTTCTAACGACGATCTTCTATGTAGGTACGCTGGCAAATATTTTATGTAAATTTGGTTTCTCAGTAAGTAAATTGATGTTAATTCTTAATGAGAAATAATAAAAGTTCTTAAACCATAATAATAATAGATACGTTTAATCGATTGCATTATATCTACAAGTAATAATATTAATCTCCCATTAATAAATAAATTAAAACATTCAATTCAAATTCTTCTGCCTTTATTGTCGACAGAATACAAATCAGATTTTAGCATCTGAAACCGCGTCAAAATTCAAATCTCCTGGACTTGGTCCAGTTCAACCTGCTCAGGACTCTGTGGCACTTGGGCAACTTGGGTTTTTGGCAGCCATGACACAAAAATACAATAGAAACAACATTACTTTTAAAATTTATCTACAATTTCAAGAATTTTTAAATCCCATTGTTGGGAAACAGGCGTCCTCTCAATGAGAGGAAGTGTGCGGGTTGGTAGATATGATTTTTTAAATAGAATTAAATAAAAATCATGAAGGCAGAAAGATTCGTAAAAAATAAGTTATTTATTAATAGTTTTAAGTGTAATGTAGGCGTAAAAAAATTAAATACAGTAAAACAATAAAATGTGCGTAAACAAACTTTTGTTAAAACAAAAATTTGTTCACGAACTTTGTTTGTTGTAACAAGCACAGGTCCGTTCGTGTGTGGAGTACTGCAGCCACATTTGGGCGGGTGTTGCTAAGTATCACCTGGCCACTTTGGATTCGGTGGAGAGGCGGGCGAAGGGGCTGGACTTAACTCGAGACGGTCTCCAAAGCCTAGAGCACAGGCGTAGAGTAGACAGCCTTTCGGTCTTCTATAGGATGCATTTTGGGGAGTGTGCGAAGGAATTACATGTTTTAATTCCCCATCTCCGTTCCACCATCGGACGACCCGTCGTACGGCAAGTTTCCACCCTTACGTTGTTAACACCATTACGATCCGGACGAAGCGCTTCGCCTCCTCCTTTATACCGCGTACATCGAGGGACTAGCGTTGTTTCCGTCGGACTACAATTTGAGTGTCTTCAAGGCTAGAGTGAATAGGCTCTTAATAAACTAGTGCGTATGCCATCAACGACTGCGTCACTGCTTACCATCAGGCGGGATTGCGGTCAAGCGCTAGTTTATAATTTTAATAAAAAAAAAAAACAACTAACCTTTCATAAACTTTTTAATTTACTTAATCGGTAATAATACGGATACTTATATTTTATTTTTTAACATCTTATCTTATTATCATAGAGATAGAAAAATAAAATAAACACAAGCAACAAAATTTGCGTAATAGGGATGTTTACCGGGTTAAAAAAAATTGATTCTATTTAGTCCGTCATTCAGATTATAGAAAAATATTGGACACGTAAGTATATTTTGTTTTATCAATTCTATAAAATTTTACAAGTATAAAAGGAATCAAAGATCAGGAGTGGTGGCTGGTCACGTCACTGCGCGCTAAAAAATGTAGCTTGCAGTGACGTCACACGAGTTTTCAACGCACTGTGTCGTCATTTTTAGTTTATATGAAAAAATACGTGTCTAGTATTCTTTGGAAATCTGACTGACGGACTATTTAGTTTTTTTTTTAGTCAAATACCCAATTCTGTATTGTGCATACTGGTATCACCACTTTTCGTTTTATTCGATTTCCTATTAAGTATATCCGTTGTCTGTCAACGTGTTAAATACATAATACTAAAAGAACTAATACTAATTTATGTACATTCGGTTATTCTTTCTTCACTAATACATAACTAGCTGTGCATCGCACGTGTTTGATGTCATAGAAATATCGAGACATATTACCATATGTAGATATTTAATTGTATAAATCACACAAACCTAATTTTATAAAATCAAAACGGTCACACACACAACACCAAAACTGTAGAACTGAACTGTAGTGTTAATAGCTAAGAAGTCTATACGAGGCTAGATGGCGTTTTGATGATGCTATAAAAATATATAGGTATACAAAGTTACCACTTTAGAGTGGAGCCTAAATAAAACAGAAGCCTGTCCTTAACTCTGCCCTTAGAGCTCAAAAGCTTTTAGTTTCATTGTGAATTACTATAAAAAATATAAAACATTCATTCTAACAACGGAAGGTCAGTTACACACATACTAAAAAGGGTAAAGTTTGTGAATGAGTGCGTGTCATCGTCAGTTGTCCACGCTCAAACGGCTGGATCGATATGAAAAATTTGGCACATACTTTATAACCAGTGCTTTTTTCTCTTTTATAGAGTCGGTAAGTATTTTTATCTGCATAAGTTGGGCTCGACTTACAGTCTAAATGAATGCAGTTACTACTTACCTACTGGTAATTCTTCATTATTAGGTATATCATATCACTTTATTATATCATTATCAAAAACTTACTCGTCCCGAACATCAAAGCTCAAAATAATTGCCGCCATTGTCTTAAAAATAAATCTTGAAAAAAAAAGAAAGAAATGTAGATAATAAAATGAAATAATTGTTCTGTGAAATAGACCAATACGTAAAGCTATTCTTTTAGCGTAGTCTTAATTGCTCCGAAGTCTATACGAGGCTAGATGGCGTTTTGATGATGCTAAAAAAGTATACAAAGTTACCACTTTAGAGTGGACCCTAAATAAAATAGAAGCCCTTTTAGTTTCATTGTGAATTACTATAAAAAATATAAAACATTAATTCTAACAACGGAAGGTCAGTTAATAGAAGGAATGTCTAAGTTGTTAGAAAACTGTTGCTAGTAAACCTGCAGCAGCAGTGCGATTCTGTATATATCTTACGATAAAAACTTAGATGAAGAGAGTGTGGAGTGAGCTGACAATCCAACTAATGACATTGAGTGATCTATTGGGGGAGGCCTAAGTCCAGCAGTGGACGTCTTTCGGCAATCTTCGGCAGTGGACGTCTTTGAAATTATCTATTGACAGCTCACTCTGAGCTCACTTGAGATTTTTACGGAATCGGTCGGCTGTTGTCTAAGTACCCATTCCTTTACGTTAAGTAACTCTTTTAAATGTAAAACTATTAGAAAGAAGGCCATGCTCTAAAAATTAAGACCTGGCCCCGGGATGGCCCTGTTGCCCGTCTAACAGACAATAGATTGACCCTAAAAACTACAAAATGGAAAGGACAGGAAGGAAACTTGGTAGACCCATTAAGCAAATTATATCGATATGGATTAAATAGCATGCAAAAAATTATTAAGAATAGAAAAAGACCGAACTATTTGGGAAATGCTAGCAGGCCTTCACCAATGAGGGCTTCATCTCTCAAACACAACTCTCTAAATGTTAAACTAATAATACTAATAACAAGGCTAGAAAACTACTATACTACGTACTAATTTATCTATCTATACATCTATACTAAAATATAAAGCTGCAGAGTTTGTTTGTTTGTTAAAACGCGCTAATCTCAGGAACAACTAGTCCGATTTAATCCAGGAAGGGTAACATCACGCTGCGACCAATAGGAACGGAGTATCACTAACTCCACGCGAACAAAGTCGCTGGCGGCCGCTAGTATGTATATAAAGCTGAAGAGTTTGTTTGTTTCTTTGAACGCGGTAATCTCAGGAACTACTGATCCAATTTGAAAATTTATTTTTGCGTTGGATAGCCCATTAATCCAGGAAGGCTTTAAGCTATATAACATCACGCTGCGAGCTAGTATTATATAAACTGTAATAGGTATATGAAAGATAGAAAAGGAAAAAGTATTTATTGTGACTTAATTATTTATGAATAACCACAGAGTTTAAGGGGTATCTATGGATGAAAAGAAAGGATCTTTATTCAGCACAAGAATAACACAATAGGCGCATCTAAAATAAGCTTACATCAGGTAGCAACAAATAAAAATCAAATAGAAAGTAAAAAGCTCGATGTAAAAAATAGCAGCGTGCCTCGCGGCTGCACCAAAAAGGTCCAGTTCAGCAAAACATAGGTACATAAGTGTAGGGGAGGTAAGCCTAAAACGGGTAGCCCGCCTAAAACGAGTATCTATTTTAAATTGCGCGCCGTTATTGCTAATAAAAATATGAGCGTGCGGGGTGCGGCGCCTACCGTTCGCCAATCTCAGGCAGTCAGCGCACTTCTCTGGCGGACACTAGTTCACGGTAAGTTAAGAACAAAGTTTTTTGCTATTCCGACTAAAAAAAATTGAATTACATTACTTTTGAATACTCGAAAATGGTCTACAATATGTTCTTACTAGTTTTCTGTAGTTATTTAGCAATAAATAGACGTTTTATTTTTACAATAGTCTGGCGTTTATTACTTCGGTTTTAAGGTTATGAGTAGATTGAAAAAAATATATGCTTTTGGGCAAAAAGGGTAGGGGTAAAGTGGGTACCCGTTTTGTCCATACCCGACTTGCCCGGTATCATTTCATTGAGTGCTTATTAGTTTTTTTACTTTTGCTGGTGGTTAATAAATATAAAAGAAAAACTGCGAATACTACGTGGGATGAGGCAGTTATGAAGCTTGTGATAGAAGAAGCTCTCAAAACTTTCGTCAAAGGTGTAGTTAAAAAATATGGCATCAACCTTTCGACTTTACAGAGACATATAAAGAAGGGGTGTCCAAAAAAAGTCATATCCAGCGTCGAACGAGGCAAACTGACGACAGTTGTATGCTGCTGTAATGCAGCAGGTACCTACTTTTGTACCTCCATTTCTCATCTTTGGTCGAAAACGAATGGTAGACAGGCTTTTAGATGGAGCTTCACCAGGATCATCAGCTACTTGCAGTGATAATGGCTTGCTCCTCACACAACTCATGGCATGCAGCCGCTTGATACGTGTTTCTATGGACCATAGAAAACTTCATTTCGAGCAGGCAGTTTCTGTGTTCTGACGAATACATGTTGGACGTATCATTTCCCAGTATGAAGTAGCAACACTATTTGGTGAAGCATATATGAAGGCAACAAGTACCCAGAATGCAGTAAATTTTATCGCCTACAATGTGCCCTACGAATAGGAATGTATTTGACGATTCTGAGTATATGCCGTCAAATTTGAGTGACTGAGAAAAAATTTAAAACAGGGTCCAAAAACAATAAAAAAGATAACGTGGGGTATCGGTGCTTGGTATGTAGCGAGCTTTACAGTGAACCACCAGCAGAAGACTGGATTAAATCTGATGATTGCGAGATGTGGGCTCATGAGGCCTGTAGGTACTTCATACTCTGGCAGAAGTTCATTACTGTGACATGTGCCACTAGTAAGTGAAGTATGACTGAGACTGAAAAATATGTGTAACTGTTAATTATTATAAGTAGATACTGTAAGTTTTGATTGTTATGGAACAATTCCAGTGTTTGATTGACGTTGATATCATTTAAATTAGTCCCTACCCGATTTGCCCAAAAGCCCTACCTGCTTTAGGCCCCCCCTACGGGCAAAACGGGTAATTGGAATGTTAATGTTTTTTGTAATTTTTATTATTCTTAATGTAGAAAACTGTTAAATATGCCATTTTATAATAGACATTGATAACTAAACAATTCAAAATGTAAAAATAAAAGTTCAAATTCTATCTATAAATCGTTTTTTTTTAACATCAACCTTAGCGTACCCGTTTTGGGCTAGTCTCCCCTACTTTGTTTTCTAACACGCACGCGAACGATGTCTAGGAGAAACAGCAGCGGTAAGTACCTAATACAAAAAGTACAAACCACCTTACTTCACATAAAACAATCACGAACGGCAAAATTAATCCCCTGAGGACATCCGGAATTCTCAACGGAAAAAATCTGTTATCTCGCTAATGGTATTACCAAAAAAAAATTAGAATAATAATCCCGACTTCTCGGGATCTATATAAAAAAATGGTTGGCAATGTATAAAGGAGGAAACTTTGCCTGGTCAGGGGCGTCAAAGATTGGAAGAAACTCTACACCATAATTATAGAATTACCCAGTATCATGTGCGTACACTTCAAGCTATAAGCTGACTTCTGATTGTAAGAAAAACCTACATCTGAGGTCAGCTAAAACATGGTTTGGCCGCTATTTTGTTTGCGGATTGAAGTCAAGGATAAGGAGGAGGGCATACGCTAAGCTAGGACCAGGGTTCTATTCCAAAATGAGACATTCAAATGATCGGATCGGACAGGCACACGACCGAACCGACTACGGTTGTCTTACTACGAAAAAAGTCATTCCGCTAGAATTTTAAGTAAAGTCATTCAATTTAACACAGTAAACAAATATAAAACTCAATGAAATTGTAATCACCCAATCACAAAATTTCATAGACCTAATAGTAATTTCTAGTAGGAAACGACACAATTTTCGGTTTCATAAAAACCGACACAATGGTGTTAACCATGTGTGTTTTGTAACCCGTGTATTATAGGTATGTGTTGGAAAAATAAATTATTACATTAGTTTTTAATAATAAAATAAAATAATGTAGGTAAGGTAGTTTTTTTTTATACTCTTTATTTAGTTTAAGGACTTTCACACGAATGTGTATGCCAGTCCCATAAGGTAAGGTAGTTATAAAATATTAGCGACCCGCCCAGCTTCGCACGGATGCTATGCTGACACTATATACACTACAGAAAAACTGTTAACGTTGTATAAAAAAATGCGACGCCCCACAATTTTTAAATTTGTAATATCTTCGAAACTATTTAAGTATTTAAATCATGTGCTGTAAAGGGCTATATAGATCTATATTTAAAAAAAATTTTGGGATGGATTACCCTTAACATTTAGGGGGATAAAAAATAGATGTTGTCCGATTCTCAGACCTACCCAATATGCACACAAAATTTCATGAGAATCGGGAAAGCCGTTTCGGAGGAGTTTAACCACAAACACCGTGACACAAGAATTTTATATATTAGATTGTGACAGTATGACATTATTTTATAACTACCTCATTCTAACTACGTTTTACCCGCGGTTTCGACTGCATGGTTATCGGCAATTATCTTGTGAGAATGAGCTATCGGGAAAAAATATCCTATGTCCGGCCATGAACTACGTGTTTGAAACATTGCATAGAAATCTTTTAAGTTTTTATGCAGTTTTAACCATCTTTTGGAGATTTTAGAGATTGTAGGGTTGAAACCTAAATATGAGTAATACATTTTTTTTATTACATAATTTTAAACTAGTGCTTGACCGCAATCCCGCCAGATGGTATGCAAGCAGTGATGCAATCGTTGATGGTAAAGCGCGCTAGTATATTAAAAGCCTACTCACTCAAAAAAATTGAGTTAATAGGAAGGAAGACGGCAGTTGAGCGAGGTGATTCAATGTTAAACACAACAACACGAGGTTGATCTGGAGACCCTCCACGACCAAACTCCAGACACAACAACATTTGGCGCAGCGTACCCGTCACACAACTACTCATACCCGTCCTCCGTACGGCTTCACCAGACATCATGCCGGAACGCGACGAATCGCTTGGCGGCAAGACTTAGACTGGTAGGTAGGTGATGACTTCTGGCGGCAGCCGATGTTATGGCCTACCACCGAAAAAACGTTTTTTTTTTTATACATATAAGCAAAATCCGTGCGAACCCGGTGGGTTACTAGTATTTATTTATTATAAGTTTAGGTGGCTCCATGTTTTCCATTTCCTTATCATCAGTGAGTTTCAATCCCCGCGAATTAAATTTGTTGATATATGGGGATGCTTTTATATAATCAGCGAGGCAATAGTCGGTGAGTTACAACTTCTAAGAGCGGTGCTGTGAACCCTTGGAGTGACCCAATTAGATTATAAGGAGTAATCAATAGATTACCCCTTACGTGGAACGTGAACGTGGTGTTTTTCCATAGACAAAAGATCACAGCTATTCTTTTAAATTATCATCATGAAAACTTAGATGAACTTAGACTAACTGACTGTCTTTTTACCTAATGCTAGAGATTAACAATTCACTTAAAAGCTTAGGTAGCTATGTTTTACGGGAAGATTTTTACAGAATAGGCAAAAGTAGGTACAGCGAGTTCGTCCCATATCGGTATGTGAAAGTTTAGTCACCAAACTCTGGATTAGTGTTAATAATGTTAAAATAAATTGACGTTAAGTAAGTATAGGGAAAAAAATAATGTCATATTCGTCAAACATGTAAATTAATATGACTTTATGGAAAAATAACTATAGTTCCTATACTCCATTTTATTTTTCGTTATTTGACGTTCCCGCCAGTTAAAAAACTAAATCTCCATGGAAAGCATAAACAATTCGATTAAAATTATCATAGATGAAATTCGAAAACAAGATAGTAGGTATTGCGTATCATAATTTAACGTAAGAGAAGATCTTTTGTAAGGGCATAGATTCATAGGTATTGCAATTTTATTTGTATATTTACACAATTGAATTTTCGTTACTTAACTCCAAAGTTAAAACAATTTTTTTTTTTCAATTTCACACCTTGATTATACGCGCCCCTATTATTTGATTTTATGGTAAACATAATTAATAAAAGAAATATGATGTTTCAAAATCCCGAAAAATAACCCATTTTTACTGCGATGTTCTGACGACTATTATACAAATGTGATAAGTTTTAGACAAAAAAGAAAATAATAGAGTATGCCTCTATTATTTTCTTTTTTGTCTACTATACTATACTCATCCTCTAAATTTGGATATAAAAATAATTCAGATCTGTCGTGATTTCAAAAAGAAAACAGCGGAATACGAAACATCTTTTGATCAACGTTTTTGTAGGTAAAATCAGCCTGAGTTGCAACTGTCCCTTTCGAACTTTACGGGAAAGCGGCGCGACAGCAATAGTTTCTTCAAATACCTATTTCTCAAATTCCTCGACTCTAGAGTCCACTCTTAAACCCGACTAAACATGCCAATGAGTTTTTTTTTTTGTTTGGAATGGAAAATCATCAAATGATTTCTCCCGCTCTGGGCGGAGCAGAAGGACGTGTCAGACTTTTACTGACTAAAAACGACCCGTGTTTCTTCACTCGCCTGTGCGCCAGGGCCAATGAGCCAATGAGACTTAGTGCACTGTGCAACAAATTCTTTCCCATTTTGTTTTTCTTGTCATAATTCCATGATTTATTTTTAAACATCTTCATAATGAGAGAGACTGTAGAACAGATAATCCAAATGCTGCGCAGCCTAAATACAGCCTCTGAGCCTGTTTTCCTTAAATTTAACCAAGACGAAAGACATGTTTATTTCGTACGTCTTTCTGAGTTCAATCCACATCGACAGACGACAAACCACTTCTCGAAATTAAATATAAGAAGATTAGTATATTTGCCTAAGGTAAATAAGATTATTTGCCCTAGGTATATACAATATGTAAAGAAAACCTTGTCCGATCCGTGAAGGTATTGTTAGGTATCGATAACTAATTCTACTAATGACTACAAACCTAAACTTTAAAAAAATCGCCCTAAAAAATAAATGTTATTTCGCAAAAAGAGGTAATTAATTAATTAATAATACATGTGCGGGCGAAGGGGGGCAGGGCACGAGGCACGCGGCTGCAGCAGTATTCGCTCATCCGTCATAAATGGTGTTGTCACTTTTTTATAATTACCAAAATTTGGAGAAGTTGGAATTAATTCGCGGAAAAAAGATTATTTCAAAATTCATTAGTATGATGATGATTACGTAAAATTTCATATTGTATTTGGTCATGTGTTTACCTAACCTTAATTTTGCTTATGGGTCGGATGGGGTTTTTTTTTACATATTGTACACTAATCTAAAACTAGACCATACTAATCTAGAGCTAGATAGCTCGGTTGACACAACTGTAAGAAAGAAGCCGACAGAAGGATTCCTTTGGGTCGGGCAGCACTTGGGGCCCTCCGACTTCTAGTTGATTTTCCCACAGTATTCAACCAGTTCGTCCTTCCCCTTATGATAAATGCGGAAATCCTACGAACTAGAGGTTTCCTTATAACTGTGTTTGGACGATTTTTTCCTGGTCAATCAGGATCGGACCATACTAGTTTCTCAGATTTCGAATACACTGAGAACATTGGAAATTTTGGGTGGCATTGATAATGTGACCATGTGATGGTCGGACTCATTCACAAAGTCGCTCAGCGCGTTATGGAGCGAGTTATGAGCTCGGAGTCTCTTTGAAAGATAGAATCCGTACCTAATTAAATTTGGTAAGCTTACTATGGGATGGCCGTCAGGTGAAGGTGGCTGGAACAGTCTGGATGTAGTAAGCGGGTGACAAGGAGTTGAAGTGCACTCTAGTAGAGGTTGAGTCCAGCAGTGGGCTGCGATAGGCTGAGCCAATTGATGATTGATTCTTAAACTCTCGGTGAGGCGGTCTTAATTTCTTGGTGCTAGGCCATAACATCGGCTGCCGGCAAAAGTCTAGCAGACAAAGTATTGCCGCTAAGCGATTCGTCGTGTTCCGGCATGATATCTGGTGAAGCCGTACGGAGGACGGGTCTGAGTTGTGTTGCGATGCGTGCCGGGTACGATGCGCCAAATGTTGTTAAGTCGGGAGTTTGGTCGTGGAGGGTCACGAGATCAATCTCCCTCTTTCGCACCATCGTTATTCGTGTTGTTGGATTTAAAATTGCATCACCTTGCCCAACTGCCGTCTCCCTTCCTATTCACTCAGTTTTTTTTTTTACTTTACCATCAACGATTGCATCTCTGCTCACCGTCAGTCGGGATTGCGGTCAAGCACTAGTTTATAATAATTATTTAAAAAAAAGGCCTGTTTGAAGGACTCTTACAAGTTTTGTGCCGGCTGCTACAAGTTGTGAACAATTTATTATATGCAATCATTATCATCCCCGCGTTAATTCCAGTCGCATCCGAAGCATTTTCAGCTTTGGGGTCTAGGGTAGGTACGCTTTACTAGTCTAACTGCTGATTTTGGCTAAACTTTGATATTTTGCGTGAAGCGACTGCCGTTTGACCTCCACAACCCGAAGGTGATATCGAAGCATTGCAGTTAGACCAATTGTTGGACTTTTGAGGGCTCCAACAACCCGTAAGGACTGCCGTTAGATGTTCGTATGGCAACCGGGACCAACGGCTTAACGTGCTCTCCGAGGCACGACCAGACCAGTACAAATATTCATATTCATGCATACTAACATTTACACTGCTCGGGGATCGAACCCGCGCCTCCTTGCGCTACGGCCGCGCGGTCGCTACCGCAATGCCACGGTGGCTGTCATTTAGGGGTTATATGCAATATGCTTGTCAATTAAAATTAATTATTGATATTATTTTCATAACATCTGCAATTTAACATTGACCGATGAGACTGCCACCGAACAGTCAAAAAAAAAATCTAAATATTATATTTAACATAACATACAACCCCGGTGACATCGTACACATATAAATTATTCCACTTACTTATTTACTAAACCCATTACATTGCAATACAAAGTATAAAATATTCAAATCGTGTAACAGTTTAGGTGCCTACCTTTTTCTGGACCTACCGTAACTTGGCTTAAAAGTCGGTTAAAAGTCAAAGTGTCATTGGGTATTTCCATCAGAAATGTCTCAGTAACAGCCTGAAGTTTGGAAGTCGCTAATATAATACCCGCCTGCCTCAGAAAGCACGTTAAGCCTTTCGCTCTGATCCTGGTTTTTAGGGTCCGGTAGTCAATTAGGTATCCTTATAGTTTCACCAAATCTCTCCGTCCGTCCGTACGTAAATTCAGTAACCGTAGTAGTAGAATGCTGAAATGTGGAAGAGCTGAAAGTACATAATTATTATATAAACGCCTCTAGTTTGTATTAATTAGTAACATGATTTCCCGAGTGATGGCGCTGTAGGTATTTCTTCTACAGGCTACTTCACGCTGTTAAGATTTTTCCTGAGTTGATGGTGTCGAGGCGGCTATGGGCTATTAAAGTGTCGAATTACTTTTAAGATTCCGTACTTAGTACGTAAAGTCAATGTTGTCAGTCGTCCATGTTTTCAAATCATAGATTTTTAACTCTTAAGTGGGATACAGATTGTGACGGAGGGGACGCGCGACGGCCGCGCTCTCGGGCAGTTTTCTCCGTTAATAACGGATTATGAGTACGAAGGACGATTGAGTGCATCTCCCGTGTTTTGCCAATGTATCTATCTCCGGTGTAAATGGCAATTCTCCGTACAGATGGGCTATCCACTGTGGGTCTCAGAATATGAGCAATTGCTGCAATTGAATGAAAAATAACTTTTATATTTGGTTTTCTTATCTTTTGTTAACTGTAATGAGAAATGTAACTCACGCAACTAGCTATGCTGCTAGTATCTGTGTAGGTGTATAAATGGAAAGTTATTTTAATAACTCCAGGATTTTCTGGATTCCATAATTAAAGCGTTATAATGGAAGTCAGAAAAAAATATCGTCATCTTATTAGTCTTAGTGTAAAAATAGGTGGGTATTGCAATTAGGTATTTGATGCTCAAATAAACTATGGAATTTGATCGTTTCATAATGTTTTATGTCCTCTAAAGTGCAAGTTTAGGTGTAGATATATTGCACTCTAACGAATGGCCCATTCGCTAGCCAGAGACGTGTCAACGTCGACTTTTTCTCCGACACTGATGCTTTCCCCTACGAAACCTGACCGTTGTTTAATGAAAGAAGAAAGCACATCTATACGATTTTTTGACTTATTTTCATCTTTGGTCTTGTGCATGCATCATTATCTACTGAAGCTATAGGTACATAATGAATTGGTATGAATGAAAATACAACATGTCCCATTCCATATGTTGACTGTTAATCTAATATTACCTCACCAACCGCCGATAAAAAACCATCCTTAATAATGTAAGAAAGCGATTTTCGCAACGCATTAATGAAAAACGTTTGTTTGTCTCAGGTAAAGCGGAGCTGGAATACGGGAGGCGGAGTGCAGGGGTTACTCGAATATTTAACGTGTCTGGAAGATATGCGGCCACATAGTGTTGTATGGACTCAATTCCGCGTGGTGCACATATTGTAGCAAACGTTTCTTATTTATAAAGGTCATGCTATCATCGTATCTCCACATGAGATATTGTCGAATGATAGCGCACGAAGACTTATTTTAGAATGTATATTCGTTTACCTGTGAGCTTAATCTAATAAATAGATAAGACGAAATCCGATAATTCCGATATAAAGTAGAGTTCAATTAATATTGTAGATACGTAGGCCAAGGCATCCCTAAATTTCAGTATTATCCACTCAAACAGTATTAAGTACCTACATAGAGTGTGTATGTATCACATGATTGTAAGAATAAACAAATATTACTAGTTAAAATGTAAATATTATTAGTTATTCTATGAAGCTTTTCTTCCCCTTGTGAAGAAGGAAAAGTTTTATATATATATGCGGTTATTCTAGTCTGCTACATAAGGCAAAATGTTTGTGTAATAGAAGCCGAAATCTGAGAGAACAAATCAAACCGAATCCTCCCGCTATTTGGGGAGCAACAAACAATTACTATGCACCGAATTAAATACTTTCATGTACTATCTATCCAAATATTTATTAGATACTAATCTTATTATTAAATCTGTCATTAAACTTTTCTTGTCTGGTAATTTGTTTTCCTGAAATAAATGAATTTGTCCACTTTTATGCACCCTAAGTCAAGTAGTACTTATGTAATATGGTCCGTACTTTAATGTTGTACCTGTCTATTCATAAATCCATGCACGTATGAGATAAACACATAACATTTTATAATAAAGGCACCATATACAGATGTGAAAATAAAAAGTAAATGTATTGAGTAAATTGTGTACGAATGTTAATCAATATAATTAAGTTTAGCCTATTCCTAGAAAATTGTTTAAAGCATGTGGAAAAACGACAACTGGTACCTATTTCTTCAATTTAATAAAAAAACTTTTTACATAATTAACACATAAACCAATATCGTATGGAGCCACTTACTGCAGCAGTTTGGCTTTTTATATTCAAAAAACAGTTTTAGTGATTATATTGTGCATTTTTCATAGCGTAGATTAGTGAAATTGTGTATATAAAAGTGTATTCTTACGGTATTTCCCTCATAAAGTGCAAGTCGGGCACGGGATAATAAGACTAATGCTGTAGAAGCCAGCTGTACCATAAAACATACCTAATCTGAACTGTCTTCAAACTAATTACAAGAGGTCAGTTACTTGATCTGATATTTGAAAGCAACACAGCAAGACATCTTGTCCGACGAGCTTGGAAAAGTTAAAAGTTTCATCTTTATTATGACATTCTTATTGCAAGAAGACCTGAATAGTTAACTACATATACTTATGTACTAGGATCTATGTATTTTACTGTTCATGAATAGGTATGTATGAAAATCTTACCTTTGGAATATCTAAACCATCAAACCATTGTTTTGTCAAGTTAACAGTACAACATAGATGCTTACTTGCGTACATGGTTTTACACCTTCAGTTAAATTAGCGTGATTTTAGTATATTTATTTATTTATTCATTAAGCATATAGCTCTATAGCGCCCAGAGTTTTCCCACACCACTACCTACCCTAAAACTGTAGATTAGCAACAAACAGGGAACTAATATTCAAATATTTATTTTGAGTAGTCTGGTCATTTAACCTGCGATTTATTGAATTGATTATATTGAACAATAGTAGTATTATTCAATCTAATCGATTAAATCGCAGGATTGACGACGATCAGGAAGGTGTGTGGAACAAATCAAAACAAAAGTAGCTACTTTGTCAGACATTCTCTCTGTACTGAAATATGTGCTTTCATGATATCATTTACCTGCGCAAACTTTGCAAGGAAGTGCAAAGCAATATCTACCAGTTAGTTGTAATATACATCAGTTGCAAATGCGACTTACATTGCTAGTAGAGAGACAAAATGAATGCTCTAAATAAAACAAGTTAATTTTATGGCCACTCGTGATTTTGTCATAGTTCACATTTCATCACCACATTGTTTCGCATAGTAAAATATTAGATGACCTACCTATTAGTTGGTAAATTTGTGATAATTATCGTAATCGTGTGTACATAAATGTATTTAATAATAAATGTTTATTTGTATTTAGCATATTGAATTTATTCGTGTTTTTTATTTACCTCTTTAGATTCTTTCACCTTTTGCAGATGAAAAATGATTGAAAGTAAAATGTGCGTTTGCTAATACCAAACATGAGTACTTAAGTAGTTTAATTCAAAATATTGATCTATCGAGGACTAAAGTACAACAAAGCGTTCAAAATTTAAATATTGAACGGTCATTTCTCGGAAAAAAGTGAAATACGTGTCGGGCTGTTCGTTAGTGAGTAATAATTTTAGCTTGTTTGTAGGATGAATGAAACGAAGCGGACAAGTGGCCACTCGGCCGATTGGATACGACACTGAGTTTTATCGAATCATCACTCAATCAAACAGATTTTTTATAAGTTGAAGCAGAGTCATTGAAAAAACATGTCAGTAAAATTAGGCAGGCAAGAAGATTTTTTAAGTAAGCGTTAAATTAATGTATCTCTATGTCTAGTAAGTTAAATGAATATAGTAGATAAAGCTGGAGTCGAGAGAATTTCATGAAATTAAATTCAGACTTTATTTTTGACGACCTACGTCTTCAAATACTATATCTGTTGGATTTCACTTTACGAGTACCTCTCAGTAAATCCCACGCCTTTGATACATAATTACATAGTGTGTATATATATCTACACTGTCACACTTTTTACCATAACAGGTAGTTAGTTGAAATAATGAAAGCAAAGAATACGTAGATACATACAAAGCAAAACCAATGTGAATATGGAATATTAAGCAACATAGTTTGTTATATTCTTCTGTCATATAGAACCTAGCCCTATTTTTGTTCTGGATGGGAAATCGTCAAATGACCTCTGCCGCTCTGGGTGGAGCGGAAGGGCGTGTCAGACTTTTACTGACTAAAACCCACCCGTGTTTCTTCACTTGCCTGTGCGCCAGGCCCACGATGTTTTTTTAACCAACCCGCAACCCTGAGCCAGGAGGCCACGCTCTTCGTAGACCCTGTTACGATGTGCTGACATCTTATTGAGTCGCGTGTGAAATACAACGCGCCGTCGACCGGACCTGGCCCTTGCCTACGGTGACCGGGAGTTCGATGATGTCTCCCGACCAGGGCATCTCCTGTGGCGGTTAGAGGCATGAGGGCGCAGAGATTCCTGTTCCCTCACGCGCTCCGCCTCCTCCTTTACCAGCGTCACTGCTTCGCAGAAGGAGGTGACGGCCTGCTAGACACTCTCGCTCCGAACCATAGCCTGGACCAGGGCCGGACGCGAGAGGTTACCGCCACGAGGACATAGCAGCCAGCCAGGCAAGCCGGGAAGTACCTAGCCTTTAGAATCCTTCTGGCTTTTGGTTAGTTCTGCTACTACATTTCTGTATTATACCTACCCATTCCCGTCAAACCAATCATTTATTTGGAGAAAGCATAATTATGTAGAGTACTTTCTAGTAGTCAGTCTCAGTTGCCGGCTGCTGGCTATTCCTTAAGAACTCTTGGGAATTGCCAGCAGTGTGGTTGTAAGCTTATACGATCTCGTACTTACGTCCAGTCGGCTGCTGGTAAAACCGAAGAGTTCAGTGTAGCTGTAAGCTTTCCGTAAGTACTTGCCTCTCCCTGTAGATATAGACTCCCTGACGCGGAAATACAGGTGAAGGTAACCTGATGCATGCTGTTTGTCGATGGCATTGTTCTTGTCAGTAAAAATGAATCTGAGATCCAGAGCAGGCTGGAGAAACGGCAACTGAAGCTGGAAATATTTGCCTTAAAAATTGCCCCACACTAGGAATTTCTCCTGTATCTTGGATGCGTTTACAAACGTATAAAGTCACATATATGAACAGCCAGACCCGGGACAACTACTTGTAGGTCGTACAGATACATATCTGTTCCGTACGGAAATCGAACCTGCGACCTGGCTGATGTGATGTGATGTGGTTTGTTGGATAGAATAAGAAATGAGTACAGAAGAGAGAGTCTGGGAGCAGCGCCGTATGGTGAAGTTCTACGGAAGAATGGGAAAAATACTGTAAGGTCTGAGCATTTGTGTTGCGATGTGTGCCGGGTACGATGCGCCTAATGTTATTGTGTTGGGAGTTTGGTCGTGGAGGGTTTTCAGATCAATCTCCCTTTGGCGCAGCATCGTTGGTCGTGTTGTTGGGTTTAACATTGCATCACCTCGCTCAACTGCCGTCTTCCTTCCTATTCGCTCAGTTTTTCTGAGTGAATAGGCTCTTAATAATCTAGCGCGCTTTACCATCAACGATCGAATCACTGCTTACCACCAGGCGGGATTGCGGTCAAGCGCTAGTTTATAATTATTTTTAAAAAAAAGTATGAATGTCAATAGCTATAAGAGTAGGAACAGAAACGATGGATGTACCTACTGTGTGAATGATAATATGGTTAGAAAGGAGCGGCTGTCGAAATGGTCGCTAATAGAGGAGTTAGGAGTATGAAAGAAAAAGACAGGATAGGGAAAAGGAGAGAGAAATGAGGACAGGATGAAGTGGAGGTTTAATATAAAATGGTCGTTTCCTAAGAGAAAAGCCGGAAAGAAATTCCACAGTCACTCTTTCAAAAATGATTAGCTTATACAGCGTTTTCAACCAACCCATAGACCTGCCAACAAGTACCAAGTACTTAATAAAGTAAGAAATGGTCTAAGATCTAAAAACTACAAGGTCTACAAACCCCTCACTTTTACAAAATATGGAAGAATCTACCAAAGAGATAGGCACCTAGCGCGTACATCGAGGGACTGGAACAATTTGCCAGTGCCGTTGTTTCCATCGGACTACAATTTAAGTGTCTTCATGGCTAGAGTGAATAGGCTCTTATTTAACTAGCGCGCTTTACGATCAACGACTGCATCACTGCTTATCATCAGGCGGGATTGCGACCAAGCACTTGGGAATGCACTAGTTTTTTTTTTTTTTTTTAAGATAAATACATTAATAAAATATTAGAATGTAGTGACATTAATGAAAAAATAACCACAAATAAAGACTTTTTTTTTTAAATAATTATAAACTAGCGCTTGACCGCAATCCCGCCTGGTGGTAAGCAGTGATGCGATCGTTGATGGTAAAGCGCGCTAGTTTATTAAGAGCCTATCCACTCAGAAAAACTGAGAGAATAGGAAGGAAGACGGCAGTTGAGCAAGGTGATGCAATGTTAAACCCAACAACACAACCAACGATGCTGCGCCAAAGGGAGATTGATCTGAAGACCCTCCACGACGAAACTCCCAACACAACACATTAGGCGCATCGTACCCGGCACACACGCAACACAACTGCTCAGACCCGTCCTCTGTACGGCTTCACCAGACATCATGCCGGAACACGACAAATCGCTTGGCGGCAGGGCTTTGTCTGGTGGGTGGTAACTTCTGCCGGCGGCCGATGTTATGGCCTACCACCGAGAAAACTAAGAATACTTATGTATTGTCACTATAAAATGTCACGAGACTAAGAATAATTATGTATTGTCACTATAAAATGTCAAATAATAGAAAGATTACATAAGTAAAAATTAAACATCGTAATTTAAAAAAAGTTAATACACATGTACATAGTTATGCCGACAATGGAATCATCGTACATTTCATTTATTTTGTTGATAAGGACACGTTTGATGAGCGTTTTGAACTTTCCTTCGTTATGATAAAACGAAATGCCTTTAAACCTAAAATATTGTTGGATTAATGCGTCAGTCAGTGTAACAGTGTCGTGTCATTAGTCATTAGGTAGTAGGTACACCGGAATTGGTCTTTTAAGAGGAACCGGAACCACCCCTACGTGTGGATGATAACCACGGGGTGGTTTTAGTGAGGTAAAAATCCCACACTCCCCGACCTCGCTCAGAGGTCGGGTACGTTTTAAAGGTTTCTTCTCCCCGAAAACAAAAACACGATCCACGCGAGACAAGGGATGTATCCATGGTAAGAAAATCAAAGAAATAATTAGTCAGTCTTATAGATAATAATAAAAAATTAAGACCCGTATTTTTTATTTTGTTGAAACTACCAAAAACTACTGAGATATAGCGTATTAATGTTACGGAGTGGGGGCTAATTACGTCACGCCGTTGTATATTTTGTACCACGGCGTGACGTCATGCGACATTTCAAATCAATTTATCTTCCTAAGTACCTATTTGTATGATAGAAAAAAAAATACGTGTTCAATATTTTTTATAAATCTATCTGATGGATATTAAATTATTTTTTAGGATACAACCCAACTCCAGTTCTCAAGTTAAAAGTCTAAGTGTGTCGACCTCGTTTTCAGGGTCCCGTTTTTACCTTTTGGAGCACGGAATCCTAAAAACGTGCCTGTTATTTTAGTATTTTCTGGTGTCTTACGAATCGCAAATAGTCTAAAAGAAGGGGTATCAGTGGATGCCTATAAATATCAATAAAAAGAAATCAACGAAGTGTGAAGGCAGATCTCATTTAAAAAATGTTAAACCTTACCTCCAAAACTAACCAAGTTTTGAATATTTATTATATATCCGCCCAAGTATTACACTCCACAGACGATATCCACCTGACATTCCAATGATAAATAAAAAATATCGAGTGTAGATACAAGAAGCTGAAGTTGGTCACAACAATGACGATACACCCACCAGTTTTGATGACACGTTGATCCTGGTTACGTCTTGAGTTGAAGAGTGTCTTGTTGAACTGGTCAACAGCAACATGTGCCGAGTCGAGAGCCTCCATCATTTAATGGCGGATTCTTCAATTTGACATGCCACCGCCCGCGTAGATGTCATCCTATTTTTTATTGATGCAACTGGTCGTCATTATATGAAAGAAATATTTTAATACACTTAACGATGAGTAGTACTAGTTTATTATTTTAGATGTTTTTTTATAAAATCATTAAAAACATCATAGAGGCACCCTATTGACTTTTATGTAGGTACAGGTTACTTTGTACTAAAAGGTTATGGTAGTTCTGTAACTCTACAACAAACCACACACTACGGCGCTTTAAATGGTTCGTGACAGTTTTCTCAGAAACTACTTTAGATTAATTTTTTCTTGTACTGTTTGTACTCAATTAACCGTTTGTTTGCAAATCTTTACGCAAATTAGCATTCTCATGTCTGTAGACATTGTGGAAGGTAGGGGTGCTTATTTTGGCAGAACACCCACTGAATCGGTCAATGATCCGATGTTTATTGTTTTTCTACAACAGCAGTGTTGATATTGGCACAAATTCTATTTGTTTAAAATGGTAAGTCTCGTACAAACAGGTAGATTTACGTAACCATGACCTTATAATAACACAATACAAATTCGAATGCGCCAGTAAGTGTACCAAGTAGGCATAGTATGAAGGTACTTTATGAGTGTTTGAACTTGATTTTTTTTTTATAATTCCAATTTTGTATTTCTACCTTCTTTCTATAAACAGCTGATGGGTGGCTTGCCTTGAATGAATTGGTTCTAGGCTAGACGTAGCAATAACACAAGAACCACTGCGCGAAACTGTAAAATACGAACAAATGAAAAAGTAACTCTATTGCCATCAATATCATACCTCTTCAGCTGAGAATAATTAGTAGGTACTTTCTTCAGTTGCACCAAAATCGAGTGACACTTTCACTGAAACTTCAGGAATTCATTTTCAGACTTCCATACTTTAAAATAAGACTAAATGAGTCAGTGCATTACTTTCCCGGAGATCGGAGGTCAACAACCAACTCATCTGTATGGATTATCTCTGTCTTAACGCGATAATTTAATCCTTTGTTTATCCAATGCCTCTAATAGTCCCGATGCACCGGAACGGTAAGCATCTGAGCACAGTCATGTATCATACTCCAACATATAAGAAAATAATCCGCCCGCTTGAATTACGACCGGGGGATGATATTACAACGGGCTTCGACGTTTCAAGAAAGTCTCAATTAGAGAATAAGTTATAGCTTCTTAAACTCTGTTGTTCTTGAAGCATAAAATTCTATATTTAGATGTTTTCCTAGCTAATCTTGCGTGTGGTTTTATGGTGTTGCAGCTAAAATGCCCTAATCGTAGAATGTGAACTCTCAATGTCTGATAACTGTAACATATGTTACCTAAACTATCAGAAAATACATAACCATCAAAATGGCGTCTCTGCCCTTTGACTTGGTTCCCCTTCTAAGCACGCCCCTTTGTCAAAACTGTCGGTTTGTCAATTGACGACAATGTCACTTTTACCATTTCCTAGCTCGCCAGTCGTAAAGTGTAAATGTAATTACATCGCACCATTTGTAATACAAATATTGGTACGACTCTATGTATTTTAAGTTTCTGTTGACAATTATACATATAAATATACAAATATAAATAGTTGCTTCTTGGATAATCAATTTAGAGTTGTAATTTAATTCAAATGTAGAGTAACGAATTTAACTATGATCTCTCTTTCCGGAAGCAGCTCATCTGAAACGTTTTTCTCCTCAACTGTGATTACTTTTGACAGCACCCAAGGATAACAAAAAATGGGTCGATATGAAAACAATCTATTAAAAAGTGTATTACAGAAAACTAAAATTTACCCTGAAACAGAAGATCTTTGAAGTTAAAGTTTTAATTTAATCTCATTCCGTGGCAGTTTCTCGATAGATTTCCTATTTCTAAGCGCATTAAAATCTCAACATTGGAAATCCGAGAAACGCGGGCCGCAACCACCCGCAGTCTAGTCGAAAAGCAATTTGATTTGACGGCTATCTCACCTCCTACTACGTTTATATCGAAAGCTAGATAAATATTTATTTTATCGAATCTAATTTGGCACGAAACTGGCCCGAGATCGCCGCCCTTTCAGACAAAATGTTTCTGATATAAAATTAAATAAGAAAATGTAGAAAAGATACAGTTAGATATTAAGGTTGTGAGTACCTAATAATATTATTTGTCGTGTAAAAAGACAAGTATTCAACCATTTTGTATGCATTAGAGAAAATCGTTCAGAAATGCGATGGACTGCTGGGGTTTTTGTACAAATGATATTTAGAATGTTAAAAAGTATAACACATGTCGGAAATGACAGGGCGCAGCCGTCGCCGACGTCGGCGTGCGGCGGGCGCGCCTGCGTGCCACCGGGTTCGGCTCTCGGGTCGGGTATCGTACCGTATACACGTTTTAGTTTACGTTTACATTACTAAGCACTTGTTGGGTAAATAAATAAAGACGTTTTAAAATAAACTTTACTATTAATCCTTGACTTAGTAACGTTTACATAACCGTGAGATCGGTGATGGGTATGGACATACAAACACACAACACTGTGCTAGAGCATTTATCGGTAGTAAATTATGTCGCAATTTTTGCAAATTTAAAGTAATAACTACCATATTGAAGTATTTCCCAGTGGAACATACGAATTAAGTAGTATCGCAACATGGCAACCGTGGCTTGGATAACTAAATGTGAAGAATTTGTATTTTTTTATTGTCTACCTACATTATTTATCTCCTTCTTCATGGTATTCCATACAAAAATTTCTGTAAAAATAGCTCTTAGCGATAAGACCACCCATTGTAAAATCTTCATATTTATTTTCTGTGATTTAAACAGTGTACTTACATAATAAAAAGTGTTGTATTTATCTATCTTAACTCGATGCTAACATTTGATTACAATTCTTTTACAAATGTTAACAAGGTTTTCTTTTCTATGTCCACGATAGAGTAGAACACTCGCTCAATTATACATTCGAAATATTTTGGTATCTAAAATAAAACAAACTGTTAGTATCTGCTCATTCATCATGAGTATGGCGGCTACAACACAATTAGGTGTTTCCCTGAAGCGATCTCGACATCGGCCGCCGTCGTGCGGCCGCCTGCAAACTGTCATTACAAAAATAGTGGCCCCAGAAAGGGTAGTCCGAGACATGTCCCATATGGACCCGAGTGCAATGCCGCAAGTTATTTTAATTTCTTTCATTGCTGCACTACAGCGCCCCATTAAATTTTATATCGGTATATAAAACACCCTGTTAGATTGTTTTGTGATAAATATTTAAGTAACATTCGTAAAGACTACTTTTTGACATTCACGTGAACATTGCTTAACTTGGTCATTATGATAACAAATGGAATGTCCTATAGATCACCTGATTTTATCAGATTTATATGTATATTTCATATCTAATTTTGAATGTAAACATTGTGAATACGTCGCCTGTAAAACTTCGTTCCACCGATCCAAACTATAACCAAATCTTCCCGAATTATTAAAATGGCATTACATAGAAGATAGTATTAAGTTAATTCTATAAATTTACGCAAAACAAGGAAACTGGCCAGAAGCTATTTAGTTTACAAACGCAACATGTCGGTCGGCCAACTGTCGAATAAGTTTTTAAACAAAAAGTGTGTGTTACCGGCGAATAGCGATCTCCAGCAGGTTTTCGTTATTATTCCGAACACTTTGATCACTTCGCACATTCTTTGTTAACAGTCGGGCTGTTCTCAACATTCTCATGATATTAAACGTTTGTGTAGGGTACAAATAATGAATTCACCAACATCTTCTACAACGTACATGTTATATTTATTGTAATGTATAAAACTGAATCAAATAACACATCTATTAGAAAATGTTGCATAAAATTATGTCCGCAAAACCAGAACTCAGATCCGTATTCCAGAAGGAAACTCAAGCATTGATCTCTGTTTAAGCATTACTTAAAACTAGGTTCAACCAATCAAATGGCTTGAAACGAAACTTAAACAGAGCTTGAGTTTTGAGTGACGTCCTGAATACGGATCTAATTGCACCTACATTCACAACAAAAGTCTGACAACTGATTTTACCAAGGCGTTTCTTATTACCTACTATAACAGGCTTGATGGGGTCAGACATGCAGTCCCTTCTTGGAAAAATCTGAAATTCAATGGCGTCCGGTTAGATTGGAAGCCGACCCCGAATTGTTGGAAAGCAGGCAGGCTAGGCAGGTGATGACTGACAATATTGATGAAATTCTTTACGATACACTCGTGTCTCCACAGTAAATCTTTACCTCAACATTAACACAAATTAGACAACGTGACAAATAGATGTGATGGAAATAGTAACGCTGACAGTAGAACACACGTCGATCTGTTCGCGTGCTAATGCCGGCTTCACATTCCATTTTTCATGTTAAATTTAAAATAGTGGGAACTATGTTTTTGTCCGTGTGTAATAATAGGTGCATTATGTTGAAATGTTACGGGAAGAGACAGTACCATTTTATAAAAACCTAAAGATTTCGTAAGTACATCAAATTCTACTTACCGTCAACCAGGCAGGTATGTAGAATACTCGTTAGTCTAGGTTATGTACCTATATGAAGTTTTAAGATGGGCCGTGTGCATCGTCCTATCAGTTGAATTTTAAATGAACAAATATTTATCGAGTTTTGGAAATGTTTGCCCGGCAACCTATCCGATGCACCTTAGACAAACATGCAGAGATGTTCGTCTAGAAAAAATAAAAACTAGGGAGTCGGCACCAATAAATCGATTTGTAAATTGTTTGCCAAAGGGTGGGCCTGAGGTATTTAAAGAACAATTAGTCGGCTGCTTCCCAGCCCTCAGGGCAAATATTTGCCTATTCCCGCCAACCCTCGTTTGGGCCAATGCCGCCTCGGGCATCGTTGGAAACGGTTTATAGCTAAATGTTTGCCCGCTCTTCCCCTATATACTTAGCTATAGGTAAACTTCCCCTCGAACAGCCTCGATGATCATAATTTACATCGCGCACTGCGTTGCGGAAACTCAGATCAATACTTGGGGTTTGAATACTTTTTGAAAATACTTCGATAAACTTCACTTAACACACAACTTAAACAGCGTTCTTGATTATATTGTGAAAAGTTTATTTCACTTCTGATGTAGAAGGAGTCTTGATCCAAACATTTATAATTCCTTAAAAAAATATTTTATAAAGTATTTGCAAGAAAGACCTATATTGTAAGTACATATGTATATACACACTAATCGACGCGCCCCGCGCCGTAATACCGCATTTTATTTTTAAAAGACTTCAAAAAGGAGGAGGTTACTCAATTCGACCGTATATATGTCTTTTTTATGTTTGTTCGCGGATAACTTCGTCGTTTATGAATCGATTTTGATCATTCTTTTTCTGTTGGAAAGAAGACATTCCCAAGGTAGTCTCTTGATAAGGATATCAAGGTTTGATGCTGGAAGACCAGAGAAATCAAGGGGAAATTTCAAAAATAGTAGGGGCAACCAGTGCGTTTGTAAGTTTTTTCATTAAGTATTTTAGCGTCAGCATCCAGTCTAACCGGATGCAGCTGAACAGTACTTTTCACAACTAAAAAGTGTAAAATAAAAACTTTTTTTACAAAAAAAAATCGTAACATAAACGGTGACAGGAGAATTTAAGATTACAATTTAACTAGGTATGTAATAAAAACTTTTTATAAGTGAAAAATAACTAATTTCGGAAGTCGGTGTCAAAAACTAATATACAAAAACCAAAGACACCGACTTCCGAAATTAGTTATTTTTCACTTTGTAGTGTTTTTTGGAAGTCGGTTGTTTTTTTTTTTTTGTAAAAAGTTTTATAACATACCTAGTTAAATTGTAATCTTAAATTCTCCTGTCACCGTTTATGTTACAAAACTCCTCAGAAACATCTGGACCGATTTACCTATATGAAATTTTTAATGTAAATTGTGTGCATATCGGGTAAGTCTGCGAATCCGCCAATAACTTTTTTTTAAAGGGTAAATCATTGTTTGTGGTCAGCTATTATTTTATAAGAACAATTCGAAAAATTATATATCAAATATTTCAAACCAAAAAGCTATTTGGTAAATGTTAAAAACTACAATATTAACATCTCTTAATCGTAATTTACCTACACGATATTGTGACATGAAGATTAGTCGGGATTCGAGTCAGTCGTTGTATTTTAATGCTGTTTTACAAGAGATTAAATCCGACACTGTTTTGATTTCTTTTAAAATAACATCTCGTAAGATTTGACCGCGAAACATCTACCGTAATTTATAGAATTAAATGTCACTGAAATTATAATAAATATCTTTTTACTTTGTCTTATACCGTGTATCGATGCTCCTTGCGACTTCGTAAACTACGACTCATGACAACGTTTTTGGAGAAAAATACATTTTGAGAAATGTAATAATTCCTTAAAGTTTGACAAAAAGACAGAAAGCTAATTTGTTAATTTAAAAATGTATGCTAGGTAGAGAGTGCAGTAAGGTGACCACCAAGGCGCGAGTCGCCGCCGGCGGTCCCGGCGTACTTACAAAAATACCAGAATGTAATTAAATGTGGATAACTTGCGCTTTATAGACGGCTGCGCGCGCCTGTGTTTGTTTAGTTTCTTATAGATGTGTTTTTACGCAATCTGGAAGTCGTAAATCGTAAACACCAAATTATGTCGTTCACTAGAGTGAGGTTACCTTTCCTCGTTTTCAGTTTTCAGGATTTACTTTGTTATACCTTAATAGACAAATCTACAACAATTGTTTTGTATTAAAATAATTAGAGCATAAATTATTTATCAACAAGATACCTTGTATATTAATTGATAAATGGTTCATAATTTTTTTTCCTGTATAAAAAATTATTTGAAAAAAGCTTTTACAAGTCAGCCATGTTAAACAAAAACATGACATGTTATCGGCGTTGGTGAGATTGCATAATATATTATTTTTGCAACTATTAATCTAGTTCCCTACTTACACATTTACTTCGTGGTTAAGTCTACCTATTTATTAAGGATAAAAAAATGCTATTAAATAGCTACTTAATCCTCTTTTGTATTATATGATCCTGCGTAATATAATTTTCTTGTTGAACTTATTTTGAATCTGTCTTCATAATGGAATAGTTAAGTTTAACAATAGAGGAGTTACAAACAAATAATGGAGACACAATAAAATTTCTCACTGTGGACGCACACAAAACTAATAGTCTAAATGCGCAACAATTTCGAGATCATGCCCACATCGAGAATAGAATCCGCACCCGCGGGTAACGTGGCGAATAATCCACCTCGCGCGCCACCGTGCCCCGGGCGCACACAATAACAGGATGGCTATAATCCGCAAAAACGAACAGTGTGCAGATAACCAAATGAACTATACTAGTTTTCAAACTAAAATAACGTCAATTTTCGTCCTTCTGACATTACCGAAACGTGCCAGTCCCCCGTAAGTAACCGCAGAATGTTTCTGCAAAATCTTTTTTTTTTTAACAAAACGTTTTATTTACAAGATCGACACGCTACATTTTTCGCAGCCGATTTAATTCAATTTGTTAACAATTATACTAAAAATGTTACTCCATTATAGGTGGTCTTGAATCAATAGCAAAAAAGGTCAGACTGTCAGAGTATTCGGCTTCTCGCATTTTACATTTATTTTTTGCTAATTTTATTTTGTGCTTAACCGTGCTTACGTACTGCACTTTTTGTTGGTATATTTAATATTTTTTACCATTTCTACACTTCTTGTGAAGCCACAGTCTGTTTTAGATCATTGGACTTGGATCATAAAGCAGGCAAACACTCAATAAAACGCAATTATTATATTTTATTTCCTAGTTATATAATATCTTAAAGGCCTAACTTTTAGATATGAATAATAAAATACCATAATTAAGCTTAATTACTAATACGTTAGTCTAGTATCGTTGATATTCTAATAGGAAAAATTGTATGGTGCGTAAAGACACCTATTTTTGGTCACTATTTTGAATTGAATATTATATTTTAATTATATTTTATATCGACTGTTACTTATATTTCCCACGATGCTAATATTTTTAAACCATCAGACTAGTTGATGGCCAAATCACTGACAAGCGGATAAACGTTTAGCCACTGGCTCTATCATAACTGCAAAAAATCTAAACTGTCTCGTCATTTTGACACCATTCATCCAGCCCGTCCGGACCCCGTTTTTTGTACACTAAAACATTAACATCGTTTGTTGATCTTTATTACGAACGAGTAGGCTTCAAATTACTCTGACAACGTCCGTCGCTTTGCAACTGTTTTTTCGCAGCAATATGTCTTAATGAATTCCTTGGGCGTCCATTCATGTTATTTGCTGAATAAACACAGACCTTTATTATAAGTAATTAAATTATCAAATATATTTTGTAATGGAAATAAAAGTTTTCATAACCAAACTCATCAATATAATTTCTTCAAGTCGTTTTTCGTCAAGACAATTGTCCTGCGTGGATTGTTTTTTTTTTTTATAAATTATGAACTACTTACTTAAGTAGTGTTTGACCGCAATCCCGCCTGATGGTACGCAGTGATGCAATCGTTGATGGTAAAGCGCGCTAGTTTATTAAGAGCCTATTTACTCTAATCTTGAAGACACTTAAATTGTAGTCCAACGGAAACACAGCCGCTGGCAAATTGTTCCAGTCCCTCGAGTTACGCGGCATAAAAGAAATGGCGAAACGCTTCGTCCGTATCGTAATGGTGACATGTCAACAACGTAAGTAAGTACGTAACGTATTTTCAAGCTCAGATTGAATTATCATTAATAATCTTTTCCAACGGATTTATTTTTATTAAGTGTATAAGCCATCATAATCTACCTAGCCTTTTCCTAACTATGTTGGGGCGGAACACTTGAATTGATGAGGGACTTGATGATTGGCCCACTGCTTATCACCACAACCCATTTACTGAGTAATACGATATCCCTTAGTTGGACTTTCTCTATCATCGTAGGCCATAACATCGGCTGCCGGCAGAAGTTACCAACCACTAGACAAAGTCTTGCCGCCAAGCGATTCGTCGTGTTCCGGCATGATGTCTGGCGAAGCCGCACGGAGGACGGGTCTGAGCAGTGTGTTACGATGTGTGCCGGGTACGACTGGATGTTATTATATCGGGAGTTTGATCGTAGAAAGTCTTCAAATCAATCTCCCTCTAACGCAGCATCGTTGGTCACGTTATTGGTGTTTAACATTGCATCACCTCGCTCAACCGCTTCATCCTTCCTATTCATTCAGTTTTATTGAGTAAATAGGCTCTTAATAAACTAGCGTGCTTTACCATCAACGATTGCATCACTGCTTACCATCCGGCGGGATTGACATCAAGCACTAGTTTATAATAGGGTATTTGACTAAAAAAAACTAATTAGTTAGTCAGTCAGATTTCCAAAAAATACTAGACACGTATTTTATCTTCATATAAACAAAAAATGAAGGAGAGCGTTGAAAACTCGTGTGACGTCACCAGCCACCACTCCTGATCTTTGATGCCTTTTATATTTGTCAATTTTTATTGATTTGATAAAACAAAATATACGTATCCAATATTTTTCTATAATACTAAATAGAATCTTTTTTTTTTACCCAGGAAACAACCCCATTTAAAAAAAAAAAAAAAAACTTGCCACTATAATCGTGTAGGTATTACTACAGGTAGTAATTATTAAAAAATGCGAGCAAGTGTCAGGCGATAGGGAGATGATGATATGTCGTGGGCGGGCTGCGGGCCCGATCCGAACAATACAGGGATTAGTGCGCGTTGTTCATTTTTGTTCACATTGTTCCCTGTTCACGGTTTATACAGCGCATGCAACTGCGGATCAGCGCTCACGCATCGCTGGCGCCGCGTTATCACGCCGCTACACGTTCACTACCCCTTTCATCTCTATTTTAGTTGCGGTTTCAATTTGAAACTGTTTGCGGATCAGCATATTTTACTTGCGGCGTTTTTGTAATGAAGTTCCTTTCAATCTGCTATCAATTAATAAGATGGGGATGAGCGTTTTATTAACTTACAAAAGTAATATACAACTATCTGTTTTATAGCGTCGACTAGTTGATTACAATAAATATCGTGAATTTTTTTATTACAACATCGGTAACACAAGTTCTTGAACATCGCGAATATGAAACTAATGCCAAGAGAAGTCTCTGAATTCATTATGGTTTTTATTTTCAGTCGATCCGGATGCTTTATCGGCGTCTGCCAAACTTAACGCATAAATAATCTCGGACGGAAACGGAGGATCGATTTCTGGACTGGGGCCGCTCATCAATCTATCATCTCGTCGTTTAGATCAAACGTTTGTCGCGAATCAGCGCCGGTCACACGGCCCGATGACATCTGACACAATATCATGAAGATGCTTCAAAGAGTTTTTAATGCGAATTACCTACACCTGAACGGATATGCTGAAATATTTCAGTTTTCAGTGACTATTTAATTAATATCTTTATTATTGGAGAGTTATTAGAATCGTATTCATGAAAGTTACCTTACGTTGGCATACACGCTTCCTTCTGGATTTATAATATACATCAAAGGCGACGCGATTAATTGAGCAATCATCGAGGGGGAAAAACGCGTCAAAGCGCCCTCTTCATGCGTCGTGACGTCACCACGGTCAATTTGTAACGACACGTGCGTTTTGCTTTTATTTTCACCTCTGTAAAATATATTAACTTCAAACTTGTAGTATCTGACGTCTGAAAATGTTACTTTGTGTCGGAACGAATCACAACACAATCATCCTTTATTTTTAAATAACCATGAGTTATTAAGATTGAAGAGTGTTTTTCTTGTGTGAAATTAATCGCAAAGCTTAGTAACTAAAGGTTTATTAATATAATTTCGAATTCCCTAAAACCTAGGGTTTTTTTTTTTTTTTTGGTAATAACTGTTAGATCAGATATAGGTAAATTGGTCTAAAATGTATACTTACATTTATGTTTATTTACAATAAAACAATCTTGACTTAATAACTAATTATATCCCGAAAAACCATGTTCACTGTGGGATCGGAACGGACAGTATTACGAATATGGTGCGGTCAAATGCACATATCATTTTCCCTTATTAACTTATAAAGTAAGTAACTAACCATAAAGCTATCTTACATACTTATATCGAAAGTAAATATAGGAATAATCTTGTATTTACATAACTTAATTAACTTATAAATATTTGATGAATTCGTTATTATCTAAAGCATCAGGTGCTCTGAGATCCTATCCTGGATCCTGGGTTTATGTTTAGAAATGCCCATCTCAAAACTATAGGAACGCGATTAACGGCCGCCAACTTATCGATAGAGTGAATAACAACCGCGGACGGCTCAAAAAGCAAACAGCTGCAATTTGGATTTAGCTTCCACGCCTAATTTCGGTTGGTAGACTTATTTTAACATTAAATACACACACAAATATCCCTTGTATAAACACATCGCCCCTAATATTGGCATCGCGGGAAGGAAACAGCTCAACTTTAATTAAAGTTGTTTCTCCATTTTCGCCTTTATTATAACTACAAAAGGAAGGTACTTACGTATGCCACAGATAAAGTATTTGTATTATTTAGCTTACACACAAATTGTTTTAGAATTTCTTATTGTATTTATGCTAAGATAGTATTTATTCATTTTAGTATATATTTATATATAGTAAAAAATATATTTACGAGCGTTTCATAATTTATCTATTTTGTGAGGCTCGCAGATTCTTTCAATGAATTAGAGGGACCCGTATTTTCTTAATAGTTTATTTTGATCATTTTTTTTTACCTATAGCTCAAATTCAGTAGATTTCCTGAAATGATAATGATAAAGTCAGGGTTTACTTTTTTGAATGTACCTATCTACTAATGATATGTCTACAGCTATAAAATCTGAAATGAGTTATTGTTTAGTTTTGTATACATACTAAGCCTATAATGTTCTTACTGCTCCACCACAGATCTCTGAGGTTCTTAGAAATGCCGTTTAGGTACTCGCGAAGTTTTCGTTTTGAGAGCAGTGGTAATCATCTAGACACGCTATAGTGTGTCAGCCAAGTTCAAGTTGGCGAGCAGCACAGTGTGTATGTCTACACGAACCATTTGAAGCCACTTTTGACCCCTTCCTAAAAAATCTATTTGAATTAAAGGCACCAAATTTGATTTTCGTACATAATTTGATGCCTTAGGTAAACTAGTACTTATTCTAAATTTCATAAACATAGCTCAAACAGTTATTTAGATAACAATGTCCAAAAATCAACATTTCAAATACTAGTAGTTTTCAAATATCTACTATTCGTCTTATATAATATTAGGCCATTCAACTTTATGTTATACGCATGTTATTGTTGTACTTATATTATAAGGTTCCACAGGGCACTCTTCTAAATATTTAATTTGTTATACGCATGTTATTGTTGTACTTATATTATAAGGTTCCACAAGGCACTCTTCTAAATATTTAATTAGCTAGTAAAAAACTAGCCAGCTCAACAAAATTAGGTTCAATAGAACATAAGTTATTTGCCGTGTGTTAATAATTCTATATTAAAAAGACTATTTAAATTTAAAAATCATTTATAAATAACTTACGTTATTGTAACAGCAAAAGAAACAAGTAAATTATGTTTTACATAAGAAAGTTATGCATTGTTATAAATACATAGGTAAATTTCAGGATTGTATACAGAACTAGACACCCATTTAGATCTCAATTCTGTTGTCGGTGAAGTTGACAATACATCAATCATATTGAACTTGGTTCCCATTTTTTACATTTATGGTGCGATACAATTTACGCAAAGTAAAGCTAAAATACGAAGTTCAAACGTGGTCCCTTTATTAATTAAATATACCTAATGCACAAAATGTAAACCATCAACTAGCGGATTGCAGGTTGTGATTCGATGTTTCACTTTCACCTCATATAAGTAAGAATTTGAACGATCTTATTGAATTTGAACTTGCCCATTCTTCCTAAGGAATATCCTAAGGAATATCTAAGACACACACATCTGCCAACAAAGGCATTTCTACCTAACAAAATGCACAACTTAATTACTGAAATGAATTACCAGATATTTGTTCCTTGTCTGAGTGTTTGTGTATGTCAGTTTAAATGTTTGTAGGTACCTAAATGCACCCGCGATACAAGAGAAATAACTAGAGTGAGGAAACGTTTAAAAAAAAAACAAAATAAAGATGTCCAGGATTATTTTGAGTAAGTACCTACATATAGATTAAATTTACAATTTTTAGATTTTTTTAGGTTCTGAGCAGTTTTTGTCTAGCTAAGTAGGTATCTAGCATATACAGCCTATAATTTTCATAGATACAGCTAGGTAACATGCTACCACTCTGCTAGTGGGAGCAGGACATAATCCAGCTTGTATGCCAACTGCATTTTAATGGATGTGACACGCCTTCGCATTTATTGGTTCTCATGATGCGTCAAGTCAGTAAATTTTTTATATAAACAACATTCTATAACTACAGTCTATATTCAGTGCCTATAGACAGAGAATATCTACTACCAGATAAAATAATTTCTCACAGAATAAAGCTCGATAAAGTTATTCTCTACTTTGCGCCCAATCCTTTCCTGTGAGGCCGATCTTAATAAACAAATGACGGACAGTATTTGGTTTTACCTTTCAATACGTTGCCCGTTAACGCGGCCGGCGTGCAATGTGGCGAACACATGCGCGTGAGCCACGGTGCCCATCAACACGGAAAACTGATACTGGCTACACTGAGTCGCGTCTGAGCAAACTTACAGATTTACCTAAAATATATACTTTTCAAAATAAGTAGACAAATGCATGATCTTGTCATATACAAACTATATGCCATAATATTGTCTTTCAGAATTACAATATTAGGTACTTTCTGAACAGCTTTCTTCATCAGCTGCAGTAATGCCACGTTTACTTAATGTGGATATAACGCCTGAAGTCTAATAATATATTTTAAAAGCGGTAGTAAGCCAACATTGTATCTCTCTTTGCCTTAGGATCAGGACTTATCCTAGTGCGTCAGTCGTGTGGTGGCACGCACACTTCAGTGAAGGCAACGGCAGAGCCGGCTCGGCTGCATACTGCGCCCGCGCCCACATAACTCTTCACCAGATTATTAACGAGCTTATTAACTTTAACCCAAATGTCTTTGTTGTGGTGTAAACAATTCAGAACAAAAACAAAAACTTTGCCGGTTTAACGATAACAGTAATGTTTTTAATTATTTGTTATTAATTAAATGAAATGTGTCCAGGAGTAATGGGAGTATGGCAATGGACACGCAAAAATATACTAAGCATTAGGAACAGCAGTGCTTTTTTCTTTTTTTTGACATAGGTATGTAAAACTTACTTACAGTCGACTTAAAATAACAATATCAACTAATAATATGTTTTAATATCTATCAAATGTTGTAATAAAACGTGGCTTGTTGTGGCAGCGGTTTGGTTAAAATACAAGATAAACAGAACGGTGTCAGTACACTCTCGGGACTCGAATCCTATTTATTTGTCTAACTTTTTAGATAAATAACATTTTGTGTATTTAATAACTCCTGCCTGTTGCCGATATCGATTTCAGTATCTGTTACTGAAGAATTAGGAAGTTTGTTCACTGAAAATAAAACTTCATCTTCACACTTATGTACAAAAAAAACTGTGCCTTTTAAATTAAAAAATTACCATTATTATAAGTTGTGTTGAGACACGAGTGTATCGTAATGAAGCTCATCATATTGTCAATCATCGTTTGTATAGTTTTTTCCCCCTACTTTGTTAGGGTATACTTCCAGCCCAACTGTATACAACTACATACCATTTACATGTAGCGACTACCTGACTCCTGACTACCCACTTACTGATTCAAAGATCTATTTAGCCACACTCCCCTCAACCTTTATTTGCACATTATATTCATTAATTATAATTTACATTCATTAATTATTGATGTTTAAGGTCCAAACGAACTTGAACTTAACTGAAAACAGTGCAAAAAAATCCCTGACGATTTTAAAAACACCTAAAAATTAAACATCACTTCCAACCCTTGGCAATTACAATTAAATTGCAAAACCTCTGTGTCGCGTAGGTATACACTTAGAGAGGGCTATGTCTAAAAGCGAGTTTTAATAGAATTTGTTACTAGAAAGTTTAAGTGGCGGCGCGGCGGGACTAAGCCGCGGTTAAACTTAGTGCCGTTTGTTTAGATAAGCCAAACGCGTGTGACGCTGACGATCCGCCCTGCGCCCCATCGAGCAGCGGATACATTGTGCTAAACAGCGGAATAAATTACCACTTTTTTACTAAATTTAAATATCATCACGCTGAACAACGATTCTTGAGTCTCATACAGAGTGGCGCTTTAATGGCGACAATATAATTTAAAATACATATACAATTAATCAATTTAGTTTTTTTGAACACATTATAATTATTATTTTTTTATTTTATTTATTTAGGGACAACAAACAGCAACAATATAAATACACACACAGGAAGGAAAATTGATAATATTAGCAATATTGTACCTAGCCCACTATATTATCCACATATTACCAAAAAAAAAAATATATGATAATGAGTGCTGCTAGATAGGTAATAAGTATCTTATTAATTACATCACATTAATGATAAAAAAACATACAGAAAAATCAATTAACAATCATTAAATAAATAATCAAACTCGATTGCTTGGCAATTAGAAAATAAACTATATTACTTATTTATTTTTTTAATTTCAATTTTCTAAAAGCGCATATTGAAGCAACCCTGTAGTGCAATGGTAATTTTCCAGGGTCAGGTTTCATAACATCGCGTCAATGAAATCAAAACGAATAATGATCAAAAAGTAGGCAAATTGAAAGAGAGAGAGTCTTAGAGCCTGTTCAGATGAGGCGTTTTACGCCCGTGTCCACTCGTGAGATGACATTCGCGCGTACCCGAGATACTAGAGTTACATCCCGTCCAGATGCTTACGTACATTTGAAACGCGCCTGTAGACTTGGGCGTACAACGTCTCATCTGGACGGTCTCTTAGATATGTCCTCTATGTACTTTATGTTGTATAGTTACTGGGTTCTAGCTTACTCATGAATTAAATTAATGCCGCCAATATAGCGCCATGTTGTATACAAGAATTTTCTTCTACCTTTGTAATAAAAATAAAACATAGAATCACGACTGCACAAGTCTCTTTTTCTAAAAACAAACATTATAATAATAAGTATTAAGCACATTTTTGTAGTGAGGACGGCTGATGTATTCTGAAAAAATCTCACTCGAATGCAAAAAAGGTGTGCGTAAAAGTTGGCAGTTGACCGCGTCGATATCAGTATAAGGACAGTCCGTCACGTGCGAGTCGTGCGGCGCCGCACTGTGTACTCACCCTTCAGCATGCGCATTTAATTCTATCGCTCACTGAAACTGTTACTTTTACTGTTTAATCAAATTGACAACGTATTCTCATCATCTGGGCCATGCTATTCAGCTATTTAAAGATGAGTACAAAGTTTCAAAATACCATAACAATGTACTTACATGAGTACAGACGACAGCAGCACCCTCATTGCGTAACACACCATTATCTATCAGTTGGGATCATTTTGAAGCTTATTGCTATTTCATTGCTCCCTATGTTCTAAAATGTATCTGCTCAGCAACAAAAACAACGCAATGAATGCTGTTGAACTGTCAAAACGAAACCCATTGCTACTGATACTGTGTTAGTAAAAAAATTTAGTTATTGTGTTAGTAAAAGATTTCCGAAAAATACTAGACACGTATTTTTTCTTTTTTCATATAAACAAAAAATTAAGACGACACAGTGCGTTGAAAACTCGTGTGACGTCACTGCACGCTACACTTTTTAGCGACCAGTGACGTCACCAGCCACCACTCCTGATCTTTGATGCCTTTTATATTTGTCAATTTTTATTGTTTTAATGAAACAATAAATATGTGTCTAGTATTTTTTGGAAATCTGACTGACGGACTAATTAATTTTTTTTAGTCAAATACCCTATTACCCTGCTGGTCAAGCTACCCAAAACTGGCAAGTATTCCCAATCAGCATAGAGCATTAATGCTTTAGTGGTAAACATGACATTCTAATAAATAAATCTGACAGATTGTAGGAGCTTGCTGTGCTGTCGTCTGTAACTACTACTCGTAATAAGTTCAGATATGTCGCGACCATTTCTTAAGAGTTAGTTTCGTCGCAGTTGATTTTTATAGCACTAGAGTCGATTGCCGAGAGAGTCAGTTGACGGAGCAAACGCCAATAAATTATTTCACAGTATACATTACAACACAACCTCAGTATGTAGACACTTTAAAATGATTGGAGAGAAAAAGGAAGCGACTCACAAATAACACTAAGCACCTATCTACATACCTACATCTGTAATTTCATGGAGATGGACTTAAATGGTTTGCTTATTCCAAGAGATTCGCTAGTATTATTAAAATTACTGCACAAACTTGTGCCTATCCACTTTATTTTATAATTAAAAACGTGACTTGACAAATAATTACGCAGCCATCAAATTCTATGTTCATGAATTTATAATTTTTCATGAATGGAGGGCGTGCTTAATATGAAGACTGGCCGATTATCCGGCCGAACAATCCGATGTGTAAACACTGTCAGCCACATTCCCGGCATCTTCAAGACACCACGTAGGTGTGTATGGCCCACACAAATTTCAATGGAGACGTAACAATGCGCGTCACTTGTCGCCTACCAAATCTGGTCAGTTTTGACATGTTGTCATGTTTTTATATTCGCCCGCTGTCAATGCTTCCACGACGATTTCACGGTCGAAGGGCTGCCCAATTTGCCACAATGGCCTACACTTCTAATTCCCATTGTGAAGATGACGAATTTACGTCTCCATGTTATTGCGATGCGCGTCACAATGCGTATTAAGCTTTATTTGTTCAAATGACTTTAGTTTTTAGTACTAGTTGTGACGGGAAGAGATTATATTTGCTCATCCTGTTTAGTGTGACTTTTCAATATTGTATAATTGACTTACCTGCCTTTTAATCATTCAATTGGGTTCTAATTATATATATATCATTACTTTAAGATAGGTAAAGGAAACTACTAGACTTAAAAGCAAGCTTTAGTACCTGCATTGTCTATAATTACAGAACAAGGCAATGTTTAGGATGAAGAAAGAGAAAAATTAAACAACAACATTAATTTCCTCTCCTCTTTTGACATATAAATACATATATACGTGTTGGTACTTGGTTTTGTTTTTGTAACTTAGTACTTAACTAAGTATAGTATTCACAAATATTAGTCAAACTAAAGATATAGAAACACTTGATGATATGGATTCTTGAAAGTACCAAACGAACATTTTGATAAATTCTTTAAACCATGACATAGTGCCAAGAAATTTTCATAACGTAATATTGTGAAATTTTCACGCTTCAAGTAAAGTTCAGCACTTAATGTTACTTTTTATTTAAATATAGTTTGTATTATTTCGGTGTCCACACAGAGCAGATTTTTTTTTTCAACATTTCGAATTTTTAATTTAGAATGTTTACACAGCCGATAGGGCGATGACTAAACGCTTTATGACAGTTACTGATCTACAAAGAGGCCAATAAAACCCTCTATTGTTGTTCCTTATAAAAATAAAAAAATAATATGTTGAAGTACCTCCATTCCGAACAATTTAAACGACATCTACGTATTATAATTCATATTGCACTGTAACAAGATTTAAATTGGCTCGAAACTGATCCCCAATAGTAAGGGACGTCATCCCTTTGTATGAATTGATTTTGTGTGAAAATGGGGTGTTACTATAACATCTCTGTTCGTGGTCAGACCCCCCAGTTTGTCGGCAAGATATTAATAAAATTGATGAGATCTATACTAAATCATTATTGGTTGTAGAAATCGAATATTTTTCCAACTACCAATTAGATTTATTCAATTACTGTATAGTTTTATACTAAAAACATTTGTGCCTTTTATATGAACTTGTGGACTTAAAACTGATTCTGTTACTGCTAGTTACACGTTGAGCAAGTGTATAAGTTTTTGTGGTAATACTCTAAATGTCATTTCCTGCATTCGAACGCAGAGCCAACTTATGCTTAGATACTTCTGCTAAAAAAATTCTCCTTGAATACCTAAAAGGAGAGTACATTGAAGCAATAGTAGGTACCTATTATATTTCTGCACAATAGGGAATGTCACAACTGTATGTAATACCTAAGGGAGTGGAATACCGAAGTATAGCGCGGTATAGGGACCGGTTTCAGGTCGCCGGCCAGGACTCGACGCATGCGTCCTCTGCGTTATATTATCGAGCGGATTTTCCCCACCTTATATCGTGGCAGCCATTTAATGTCTATGTAAAGGCATCTATTATATTCAGGTATTTACGGCCAGTTTCGTGAGCGTTATAATAAAGTTTCGTTACAGTCTCTTATTTTTGTTAAATGTTATGGGAACCCTGCGGATCTTAAGTAAGTGGATCTAAATCCGTGGTTTAAAATTTTTGTTTTATTATAGTTCCCTAATTGAAGAAGCGAAATCAGATAAATAGACATTCCTCTCTAATAATAAATCTTCAAAATATTTTTAATGTCAAATGTTCGCTTGACTCTTAGTATGTGTTTTGTTTGAATTTTTAAATCATACTTTTTAATATTGTTATGAAGATCCTAATTAGTACTTTGACATTATTATCATTATTCTTGGACATTTTAATTTATATTTTGACAGTAAGATACTCATTGACATTAAGATTTTACAATTTCGACATTTTGAATTAGGTATATTAACAATGTCGAAAATGCGAATGCAATGAATTAAAAAAAATATATCGTGGTGGCCTAGAGGTTAAAAAACCCGCCCCTCAGGAATGAGTGTGCAGGTTCGATTCCAGGTCAGGCAAGTAAGGACCTACCAATGTAAATTTTCTAATTTATATGTACTTTCTAAGTATATCTTGGACACCAATGACTGAATATAAGGTGAAGGAAGACATCTTGAGAAAAACTGAAAATACCCGCACTGAGCAAGCGTGTTGATTACGCTCAATCCTTCTCTGTATGAGAGGAGACCTGTACCCAGCAGTGGGACGATAAAACGGTTGATGATGAATTATATTATAGACTTAACAATAAATATTTTAAAAAACAAATACAACATAAATAACACACCATATACTTAATTATAGTGGTTTTCGCTATTCCAGTATTTTCCGTGGCTCCTACCACATACCTATAATTAATTTGTGTATTTATCCCAAAGGAGTTGCGTATCTAGAAGACATTTCAAGATCACAGTACACGTACAGGAAGTTATCAACGTTGGTGGCAGTTACCATAGATATCTGAAGTTATGACAACGTACTATTGTTCATATTATATGAAAATGCTGGCACATGACACCTCCTGGTTAGTTTTATAAAATAACACTGCCTACCTACTGACGAACGTGCATTGTCATCAACAGAATTCGAGCGAACACTCGGCCCGTCATTATCGACGCACAATTAAAGAGTAAATGTAAAGTAAATACTTAACATTTATTGTCGATTTGATCCGTGACATTCGTGGTGGAGTGGCTTTAGGAACCGACAGGTCACTGTCAATCTAATATCAATCGTGCTTATTTACATCAACGTCGCTTTTCCGTCGTCCACAGTGTAGCTTTGTCACTGGAATACAGCCCACACTGGCTTTAAAATTTTGTAGTGTCTGAATATATTTGATGGAATTTAATTTCACTTTAAGCTGAATATACAGAATATTGGGAATGAAATAAACTGCTCATTTTTACTAATTCAGCATAGGAAACCGTTTATGTAGGTATTTTGTTTTTTTTTTTTTTTGTGGTACGGTCGCAGATCAATATGGTTTATACCATCTTCAAAAAACTAAATCATGAATAGTTTATATTGGGTCAACTAACTTAAAGAAACTAAATAACTTTTTTCTAAGTACATAATGCTTCCTTTGAAAACATGACAACAGCATAAAACTAAAAAGAGCATGAATAGATATTTAAGTTCTCGAAATGTCTTTCGATTAATAAGTAGGTAAGTAAATTGGAAGAGTTGCAGTTGAGCTGAGATGACCCGGGGCTTTTGCGCTAACTTGCCTCTCAATATTCATAATTCGATATTCATCGGCCTCCGCATAACTTGAGGGTATTACACGGGTCGGTAAGGATTATACCTACTTTGCTTCAACTGAAAGAAGATTATGAACTAGATAAAATAATTTTAATTTAATCATTCCTATTTGGGGTATACATGTGGTTGTGAGTTCCTGAAATCTTCAAATCTTTGTCTCCAAGTGGGTGCTGGTGTAACTTTATAAGCGTAATTTTCAGTATCTTCAGAGACACGTATATTCAACTAATACCTCATTCTGGATGTATCTTTGTATTCATTAAAAATTGCAAGGTTTGTCTTAGAGAAAACGGAGCGTACGGAGGATTTTTTTCTTACAGTTATCTTAAGCATTGCATAAAATAGGTATCTTTACGCATAGCATTAGGTACCTTAATACCTAGAAAGAGACGAATCGCTAGAAAAGCAATGGAGTCGTGTTTTCTTCTTACCATGTATGTAAGTATCCAGAAAGTATCTATTGTAATGCAGTATTAATGTACGCAAAAATTGAAAAATGAATTTTTTGACCCAATAAATACGTGTAAGTATAATAATATCTACGCAAATGAACGACCTAGATCTTTCTATGGTCCGTAACTCTCAAGTTCCGTTAACATTGGCGAGGTATCTCAGATTCTTGCAAAGGTTATGCGACGTGAGGTTTTGACCATGCTTGACAAAGGCTAGTTCCAATAGGGACGTCACAGATGTACGCGCGTGTAAGCAAGCATGTGTCCCATTGTTTAACGATGGCCTCAGATTCGTCGTAACAGAAAAAACCCGCCGACGCCCTGCGCCCATATGGCTTACAATAACAAATTCTTAACCAAAAGTAAACTGATGTATCCTCGCGTTCGTTTTTAGTTATTCCGCTGCATGCAGGCGAAAATGGCATTAAGCTGTTTGAGTGCTTTTGTTCCCTTCAGCGAACGATCATACAGTCTGCCTTGAAGTGCTCGAATGCTGTGTTAACATCGCATTCTTTTTATAAACCAACTGACGTAACGGACGAAGAATTTTTAATAAATGATGTTATGTAGCTTCAAAAAGGTAAAATAACGTAATAAGCAAAGGCTACAACTAAGTGAAGCACTAATTAGGTTGTAAATCAACGCAGCTTATAGTCCATGGACATCTCTGGCAGTCATGGCCTCTCCCTGACTTACACCACAACACTCTGTCCTCTGCCTTCCACATCCACTAAACCTCAGCTGCTTTCTTTATTTTTTTTTGATATGGCATCTCGTAGTTGACCTTGAGAGGCCGTGACTACTTAACCGGACTTTAATACGGTCGTCGGTCCATTTATATAGGGAGCGTCCCACATTGCGGTCTACACACCATGATTCATCTGTTCTATTGGCCTTCGGTTCTTAAACAGACATAGCCAGCTAACCAGCTGGCTAATTATCAGTAGCAATGGGTGTCATTTCGACAGTTTAACAACATTCATTGCGTTATTTACGTTGTTGAGCGGTCACATTTTCGAACACATAGAGTAATGGATTAGCAATATGCTTGGAAATTTGATTGCAACTGATAGTAATCGTACACGATCGAACTTCTTTCGATCAGTCCCGTATCTTCGTCGACTCATTCCACCAATTTCTGTGACAAATCTTTTTTACTGTTCAAACAGTGCAGCTATGGAATGACTTGCCCGTCCGTAAAGCGTGTTCAATCTTTGTTCCCTTTTAACACTATGATAAAAAAGCACTCCACTCTCTTTAAACATAATCAATATATTTTCTATGCTGCTTTTTTATTTTTATTAGAAGATGTATTATAAATAAAATCTAAATACCTAGTACACCTTAGACTACCTACTTTATTTTCTACTCCTTTCCCTTGATATTCCATACAAAGTTTGTCAGTAAAAGATCGTTCTTAGCGATAGACCGCATATTGGATCACGCTTTGTTAAACCGTCATACCTGCTTATGTTCTGTAAAGTATAAAGGGTGTATCTGACATCGACGCACAAACGAGTACCATGGATCCAGTACATAATTCTGATCCCCCCCAGTAATGGAATTTTTCGTCGGTTTTTTTCATGATTTAAAAAAAAAATATGCAGTTTTTTTCACTTTAAACCGTTCATAATTGCTTTACTTTTATAACCCAATAAGATTTTAAAGTAAAAAATAATTAATTCGCTAATTACACAAAAAAGCGCAATGTGAACATAACTCGAAAAACTATCCTATCAGCTGATTTAATAGGGTTCACATCAGGGGTCACAAACACGCGCGGCGGCACGCTTGCAACGTTCAAAGGCCGAGTCGACACATTTTTTTAAACACTGTTATTTCTGCAACCGCTGATTAACGATATAAATGACTATCATAATTTTATTAGTGGCATGAGGTGTAGCCTTCTCGCAAAGTTTGCGTTACGATGTCAGATACAGACTGTATAGTGCATATAATAAAGAGTATTCAATTATATAATATATAGTGTCCTATCTCGATATATCAATTTTTAACGACTTAGAGAATATAGGCGACGGTCTCATAGCGACTGGACATCAGACCCGTGGTGGTCGATAGTGGTTAGTTCGTTGCTTATTGTACACAGATTCCAAAAAACTAATTACCCAACACTACTTACTTACAAAACCACCGAACTATCAAGTTGGAAATGCCATTCGCCCATTTTCATTAGTCTCTGGCCTTACAACAAGGGGAAGTAATATCGCTGATATGCTAAAATCTACTCATTCGTAATGCGACAAGTCATGTTGGAGATTTCAGGAGGGCACTATTTATGTCTACTTACAAGAAAAAATTGGCCGAAAAAAATATAGATGGCTCGTGTGTAAACATATTACAAAAATAACACTGAAAAGTGAATTCTTAAAGCTTTATATGATATAATAACTAAAATAAAAATCGGTAATCATTTTTTTAAGTCAATCATTGGGCACCGCATAATGCCATACACCATTTTTTCTTATACCTGTGCGAGTCAAGTTATGGTTTTCAGGAGGTGGTTCAGGAGGATCATTGTTATCCATACTGTCTAACAATCCCAGCCATGCCGGTGCCACATTTAGTCGACGAAAAAATAAATCATATCCGGGTTTGGACTTGTCTTCATGAATGTTTGCGTGATGAACTTGTATCATTGTTGCGAAATTCATAATTTCATGGCCCAAAGAATCCATTTCTGCAAGTTCGGCCAGATACTGGAACAATGATTTAATAAGAAAATCACTCAAGTCAGTCGGCTCCCGGTCTAGCCGGACAACATCACACAAGATAACATTTTAAAGGCGGAATGTGTATGTATGGGCCACGTACCTATCTGTAACTTCTTCAGCTCAAACGGTTGGCTCAATTTTGATTAAATTTGGCTCACAGATAGTTTAGAGCAAGGTTTAACACATAGAATGCATGGAGAAGGTGGTATAGTGACCCCATTTTTTTTTTTTGAGATATAAATATTTTTTAACAGCCTTTGGAAACTTTTACGAGCTATCAGGGGAAGAGAGTAGAGGAAAGGGTGGAGAAAAAATGTATTTATTTAAATGATATAGAAATGGCGGACCTTGGTTTCCTGGTGGTAATTTGGCACCCGGGGGCTTATATTAAAAGTATGAAACCGGAAATAATTTATCTCTTTAAATAATGTTTTCTAAAAGTTAAATGAACAACAAAAATCACAAATTTAGTATTCCGGTATTTAATAATTCCTTCAGGGCCGGCTTAATCCTAATGAGCCCACATGAGCTCACATGCCTGGCACTGGATCCATGTTTCTCCTCTTTAGTCGTTAGAATCATCACAAAAGATGCATTAGCGTCCATGTCTGGCTGGCCCCCCATTCATATCATGGTCAGTGTCATCATCACTGTTCCTAGATTTACTTCGTGTTAAATAACATGCAGTGACGAGTTTGGACCAATCAGAGATCATGAACTTTCTGCGTCAATCAGCCAATCAGGTGATGTAAAAGTGCTTTTATTCTATGATGCACATAGTGCAAAAGTAAAAATTAAGACAGCGTTAGTGGTTACACTTATTAGAGTAGGGGTCAAATTTAGCAGCAAGGGCCACGATACCACCTTATCCTCTACTTTTATCCTGATCTTGCCATGGAATCGAAACTTAAGCGGGTAGAACCGCGGGGCATGGGATAAGGTTACCCGATAAATTTAATTAACAACGAGAAAACAAACTACCCTTTAGTCACCAACTAATATTATAAATGCGAAAGTTTGTGATAATGGATGGATGTTGATTACTCTTTAACGCAAAAGCTACTGAACAGATTTTGATGGTGTCTGACTAGTTGGTCGGATAACCTGACCAAAACCGCAGGGAAGCGCAAGATGCAAGCCGCAGCCAACCGGTCTTTTTGGAAATCATTAGGGAAGGCCTATGTCCAGCAGTGGACTTCCTGTGGCTGACATGATGATGATGAGATTTGGAACACAAATCTATACTAATATATAAAGCTAGAAAGTTTGTTTGTTTGAACGCGCTAATTTCAGGAACTGCTGGTCCGATCCGAAAAATTATTTTTGCGTTGGATAGCCCATTAATCCAAAAAGGCTTTAGGCTATATAACATCACTGCGGCCCATAGGAACGGAACATAACTAACTCCTCGCGAACGAAGTCGCTGGCGGCCGCCAGTATTTTATAACCAAGAATAACACTTTATATTTCGATATTCCTACAGGATCTAAACTTAAGGAGGTGGAGTTAAGAATGTGTGTACATACGTTCATTTCTCCAGGCGGTAGTTTGTCTTCGACCACAGGGGACTCCATATCTTCTAAAACTTGTGTATATAACTTGAACATTAGTTTTTGTCTATACGTCATTTCATACATTATGTTGCCATATTGGTAATGCACACTTTTAGAAAGATCATCTTTATAATGCTGTATGCTTTGAACCTTCGATATAGCATCGGTGACTAACTCTCTACAAAGCCATTGTAATTTACCTTTCATTCTTAAATTAGTTTCGCTCGTGTATATTGAAACACAAGACTTCCATATAACTGCAAGAAGTAAAAATACTTAATTAGATATTATTTTACACTATCGGCCGCCAGCGACTTCGTTCGCGTGGAGTTAGTTATGCTCCGCTCCTATTGGTCACAGCGTGATGTTCTATAGCCTAAAGCCTTTCTGGATTAATGGGCTATCCAACGCAAAAACAATTTTTCGAATCGGATCAGTAGTTCCCGAGATTAGCGCGTTCAAACAATCAAACAAACTCTTCAGATATATATATTAGTATCTGTACATTTTTTTAAAATTAATTATAAAGTAGTGCTTGACCGCAATCCCGCCTCATGGTAAGCAGAGATGCAATCGTTGATAGTAAAGCGCGCTAGTTTATTAATCCTATTCACTCAAAAATCTGAGTGAATAGGAAGGATGACGGCAGTTGAGCGAGGTAATGCAATGTTATCATCGGGTGCCTCCCTACCACCATCGGGTGCCTCCCTACCTCCGCCGCATAGTAGGTGCTTATCTGGAGGACAGATGCGTCATCTATAGGCGCGCGCCTATGAGGCGATGCACGGGGTAGTTTAACACCCCATTGCGTGCAGGAGACAAGGCCCGGGTAGACCGGGCCAGCACATGGGTGTATACCAAGACCCCCTCCGTGCCTCGAATGGCTAAGCCGTTGGTCGCGGCTGCTATTCAGCAATCTTTTATAATCGTTACGGGTCGTCAGAAGTCCGAAAGTGGGTTCTAGCGGTCAGTCACTCCATGTAGGATTCGGGTATTGAGCTGCATCCAGTTAGACTGAAAGCTGACCAGATTTAGCTCAAAACGGTCTCCAAAACCAGGAACACAGGCGAAGAATAGCCAGCCTGTCGGTGTTCTATAGGATGTATTTTGGAAAGTTTGCGCAGAGAATTACATGATTTAATTCCCCCTTCCCCGTTCCATCATCGGTCGACCCGTCGTATAGCGTTTCCACCTTTAGGTTGTTAACACTACTAGAACGTAGAAAAGAAGTCAGAAAGTGGGTAATGAATCGTCTTTGAGGTCTTCCATTGCGTGTGTTGAGTTAACGGTTCAAGTTACACAAGAAATATTATATAATATTTCTTAATCATGATAATAATAAGAGAAATTAATGTAGATGAAATCGTAGACAATAGGTAGCTAACAAAGTACATATATACCATAACGTTGGTACATAAAACGAAAATAAATTTAAGTCTTACTACCAAAAATAGTGCTTAGCATTATTGTTTATGCTGCCCATATAATAATGTAGTGTTTAAAAGGTATTCTTTTAAACACTACATTATTATATGGACTAGTGACGTAACACTGTCACTTGATACACATTGCACAAGTATTTAAGTTTTGTGATAGGACTGTTCATGTTTTACACGTTTCAACTGACATTTTTTTAATTATAAAGTCACACAAAAGGCGACGGAAAGAGCTATGCTCGTAGTTTCTCTGCGCGATCGAATTAGAAATGAGGAGATCCGCAAAAGAACCAAAGAGTTCGAGTCGCTAAAATTATATAGCAGTAGGCGGGGCACATTGCTCGTAGAACCGATGGCCGGTGGGGCAGTAAGATTCTGGAGTGGTGGCCACGTGCCGGAAGACTCAGCGTCGGGAGGCGCCCAACAAAGTGAACCGATGACCTAGTAAAGGACGCGGGAACCCGATGACTGCGGGCAGCACAAGACCGGTCATCATGGAAAGCCTTGGGCGAAGCCTTTGTACAGCAGTGGACCTCTATAGACTGAGACCAAGATAATACAAAGTGCGACCGTCTCAGCTGTTAAAACTCGTTGGCACGACTTTTATAACATTGTTCATCTGATACTATGGCAATCTCTCTCACTGGAACTTAAACAAATCTTTCACTTTTTTGACTATCGACACTCCGTCTATCTATATATATAAAAGAAAGTCGTGTTAGTTACATCATTTATAACTGAAGAACGGCTATACCAATTTGGTTGAAAATTGGTAAGGAGGTAGCTAAGAACTGGGAGAAGGACATAGGATACTTTCTATGCCGCTCCCCGTCGTTCCTGTGGGAATAAATGAGCTTCTTTGTTTCGACCTCTCCCACACTTTTATGCTACCCTGGTACCTTGAACGTCAAAAAATATGCACAATAAACCTTCTTTCATGTATTATGATTATTTGATAATGATGAATGAATGAGGTTTATTGTTTCGACTTCTCCTGCATTTTTGTGCTACCCTGGTACTTTCCACGTCAAAAAAATATGCACAATAAACCTTCTTTCACGTATTATGATTATTTGATAATGATGAACGAATGAGGTTTATTGTTTCGACTTCTCCTATAGTTTTGTGATACCCTGGTACTTTGCACGTCCACAAACTATGCACAATAAAACCTCTCTCATGTATGGTGATTTGATAATGATGAATGAGCTTTTTTATTGTTTCGATTTCTCCTACACTTTTATGCTACTCTGGTACCTTGCACGTCAAAAAATATGCACAATAAACCTTCTTTCATGTATTACGATTATTTGATAATGATGAATGAATGAGGTTTATTGTTTCGACTTCTCCTAAACTTTTGTGCTACCCTGGTACCCTGCACCTCCACAAAGTAGGAAACACGTGTCCAGTATTTTTAAGTTAATAATAATATTATGTACAAAATTTCAAAAAGATATAATGAAAAACCACAAAGTTATAAGCTCGCTATTCTACTTGGTTGTCCCAACAAAAATATGGTCAAAGATCCGCGGGCGAGCGAGCGCGGTGCGTTGACTTCTAGGGTCAGCTGTTGCGCGCGCGCAATACTATGATGTATCGTACGTAAGCTGCGTGACGCGCTCGGTGACTACACTGCAACAATTTCTAAATGTGTTTGGGACAAAATATAACATGGTGTAAAAATTATTGGAATCGATTCAGTTGCTTATTCACTATTTATATATAACTCAAGAACGGCTGAACCGATTTAGCTGAATATTGGTGGGAGGTAGCTAAGAACCCGTCCCCGTCGTTCCCGTGTGACGTGACATAAGACATGGTGTAACAAAACGCAACTGACATGGAATAACAATCCAACTCATTCAAAATGTAAGTCAGAAATTCATATATCAGAAATGGTATAACAAAAAACAAATGACAGTTGAGCATATTTAAAAAAAGCCTAACCGGTTGAAGCAATCGTTTAAAGCAAATAATATAAATACTCTCTGCTGGTTTAAAGTTTCTAATAAAAAACCACAAAGCCAACTTCAACTTCAAAATTTCTAATATTGTATTGCTGTGCCATTTATCATCAATAAAAATATCATGCCGTGACCAAGACCATCAAATCTTTCTCGACAAAGCGGTAATGCAAGAGTAAATCGAAACATTCTGAATGAAAGCACTGAAGAAGAGCAAGAAATTGCACGTGCAGAGCGCCGTTTTAGTATGACTCGACTTCGTGCTTCTCACTCACAAGAGCAAAGGGAGGCGGCAGTCCGTGAAACTGTTCCGTTGACAATGCGAAATCGGCGAACAAACCTCAGAGATCATCATCATCATCATCAATCTTTTTATCGTCCCACTGCTGGAGACAGGTCTCCTCTCATGCAGAGAAGGATTAAGCGTAATCATCACGCTTGCTCAATGCGGGGTGGCGATTTCAGACTTATAAAGTCCAGGTTTCCTCGCGATGTTTGCCTTCACATTCAGTCATTGGTGTCCTAAATATACCTAGAGAGTACATATCACTTTAGAAAAGTTACATCGATACTTGCCTGACCTGGAATCGAACCCGCAGAAGTCATACAAGAGAGGCTGGTGTTTTAACCACTAGGCCACCACGACATTTCAGAGATCAACAGCTAGATAATTTACGAAGCACAGGTAGAAATTCATAATTTCTTTCACAAGGTGCTACAATAAATAAATGACAAATAAAAAAAATCATGGATTTTTTACTTTTTCAATTAGGAACTGACTTCAATTAGAAATAATAATATTTTTTTTTTTATTTACAATGTTCCTAATTGAAAAAGTAAAAATGTGATCATGTGATATTTATTGCCTTTAAGGCGGAACAAAGTTCGCCGGGTCAGCTAGTATTCTATAAAACATATTTCTGGAGTGGATCACGTTTTATGCGTGCTCTATGGGATTGAGATCAGATCACGGCAACATATTTTCCATTGCCAAATCCTGGGTGCTGATCGGTAGGATCCCTTGTACCTATTAAGTTACCACAACGCACTCCGCAGTCACTTCAACTAAGTTTTCACAATGATATCGTTACAGAATCGTACTGCTGTTTTTCCAGCTAGCGATTGGCACTATAGACAACTCACTCTTAGCTCACTTCACCCAAAATCTCACGCTCAACAATCTATGTCTTGATCCATGACTCGAGTTTGCGCATTGTTTAAAAATTTATCCTGTATAACCAGCACATCTAGTGACTGCAATATGTCTGATTTCTTTAATAGATTTTCGACTTTTTGCTGAATTATTAAAATTTAATATTGATAATAATTGACTGTTTCAGATAGCTTAATGTGCTCCTAGCGGTGAATGCTTACGCGAAGCCCGCACCGCCGGACTTTTTTTCTTGTGGTTGGGAAATCATCAAATGACCTCTCCTGCTCTGGGCGGAGCGGAAGGGCGTGTCAGACTTTTACTGACTAAAACCCTGGGTGGGTGTTCCTTACAAATCCGGCTTACCCCTCCACAATAGAGAAGTCTAGTAGGATTTCCATCGCGAAACAAGATAATAAAAGTTTTCTCTACCTAAGTTGGTAATTGAAATTATTTTATAAGTACATCCTTTGCATAAAATTTTCTAAAATTTGTAACTGAACAAGGTACGCGAAAACTAATTCACAGTAAAAATAATAATAGGTAATACTCACTTAAATTGTAAAAAAATAACAAATGCAACAACGTTAACATTTCGAGTGCTATCGTCCAATGATTTGATAACAAAACCACAGCTTATGAATTAGTGCGGGGCTAGTTCTCGGTTCTCAGCATTTCGGCTACTTACTTACTACTTACTTTCTAACAAACATTCAATTAACTACTTTTTAAAAGTATGGGTATGAATTTAGTTAGTACATATATACTTTTCATCATCATCTTTATCTCATCATCATCTTTTTCCCAAAAATGTTGGAGTTGGTTTCCAATCCAACCGGATGCAGCTGAATACTGTTTTGTACGGAACGACCAAGGTTTTTACTGTGTGACAATACATGACCTGACTAAATACGTACACACATACGTATGTACCTACCTATAATTTTATACACCACATAATTCACAGACATATAGAAATTTTACAAAGGAGGACAGAGAGATTAGGTGAAACTAAAGGGTACCTTGTATTACTATGAAACTATAAAAAGTTAAAAACACTGCGATTGTGATCCTAGAAGCGGTGCAAAAAGGCTAAGACACAAGCGCGATGAAATAATCCTTTTCAGTTTCAAGCCACCACAGTTTGGGTTTTATTCAAGGAGTTTTAACTCAAATATCGACAGACCTACCTATCAGGATTGAAGCCTACGTACGGTTATTTTATTCAAGTTTTTAGCTAGTTTCAGACTAGAGCCTGGACTGCAATGTCTTTACACCTTGAGTGCAACGAGGGCAGACTTGCATCAAAAGTTAATAATATTATTTAAATGTTTTTAACACAATTGGTCAAAATACCTACCTGATACACACAGTAGAGAGATAGTTTATACCAGATACCTGCTTATATTACCTACCATATAATTGGTGCCCAAATAGGGGGTTATCTACCTGAATGGAAATCTCAGAGTAAGTTTTTAAATGGAGAACTCGTTTCTAGCCATCGATCACTTATAGACTAGATTCACAATCAGCGTAAAAAAATGGTTGAACTGAACAAGCGCACAACGCAGCACTTGGGTGCTTCTTTCATTTAGTACTTACTTTATAATTCTGACTTTAATGCATGCGTGTAGGGTTGAATTTGGTTTGATGTCAGACTCGGTCGTAAAAAATAATGGCTTTTTGTACTGCTTTGTGATAAAACCTTTATGCACTGCACTTAAGGCTGATTTTAATTTAATGTATATTTATTTTGACTACTTTAGACTTGTCGCCATTTTTGATAAGAGTTTTGTTCAAGACTGTGTACCTATCTAGTGTATAGGTAAGTGAACGATGTTTCTAGAGCACTTTTTTATTGTGGGTGGCACACCGTGCGAGGTGGCTTAACAAAAATTCGAAAAAACATGTCAGAAGTGAGTAAAATGTACTGATATCCAAAATCTCTGTACCTACCTAAAAATTCTATGTAATCCGGTAAAATAAAGAAGACATCGTATTTATTCGATTTTTTTTTTAAGTAGTCTAACTTTCCTTGGCATTAAAATACCTACTTCGTTTAGGTTTACTTTTGGCTATATTGTAGCTACTTAATAGTGTAAGTGTGACTATTGTAGATATCATTTTCATACCAATCAAATAGTAACGGGGAAAAAATACTGAGTGACAAACCCAGGTAATTAGTAGGTAATTAAATAACCTACCTATGCATGAGTAAAATCACATACTGACGGTCATTTTCTAAGTTTGGATTTTTTATCGATTCGGCTTCCAACTCAGAATTTAGGTCGGACGTTATCGGTCTAAGTATTTCTACTTACGTACCTAGTAACAGAAAAATATGATGCAATTAATTATTATCAAATAATTACGTTCTAAACTTTGTTATTAGTTTTTAATTACGTTTTAACAAAAAGAATAACCTAAGTAAGTACTTAACGTTACCTACGTGTGATGTTGTTGGTATTTTTGTAGTAACCCATAGGTTACAGGATATGAGGTAGGTACTTATTGAGAATCAAGCATAATATTGGCCCCGAAGGTTGTAGATAGTTAATTAATTGTATTTTAACAATTCTATTGTTTTGCTAGGTAGGTACCTACTTTCAAAGTACCTAAATGCTCAGAATTTGTTGTTTTTGCGTAGATTTTATTTATTGTTGATGTTTTATTGTTTCAGAATCCCTCGTATATGTTCAGAAAACAGAGGTTTAAAGCATGTCTTTGAAAGTATGGACGTACCTACCACACACACACACACAGATGGTTTCGATTCGGTTTGATTCTATTATTTTATTACAAGTTGTAACTCTCTTTTCCTCGGTCTCGGTCCTACCTATTTACTTAATCTGATACGTAAGTACTTACCAACGTTATGAGAAATGACAGACAAGAAGAAGGCGCCTCCACAGTTCATGCAGGTTTCTTCAACCCATAAAAAATATCAAACATCATTTTGTTTCAGAGCACGCTTTTGTAACCGACAATTGTAACCAAATTCCTAGTTTCGGTTTCAGCTCGCGTATCCGAAACATTAACCGCTCTAGTAAAGAGGATTAATTAGCTTAAGTAGTCAGGTTACAAAATTCCCGCTGCTAGAATACAGATCTCCACTCTGTGAGAGACCTAATCCGCCACCATTGAACCGTAGGTAATCCGTCACGCGATCCAATTGCGGGTTGGTAGAAGTCACAAGATTTTGAATTTTCGGATGCAGGAACTTCTTAAATTTCGATCCAGCCGTCCCTTACTGTTCTCGCCAACGAGGCCCTAAGCCGAGGTTCGTACCACCTAGGGGGTCACGCACTTTTATTTAGTAAACAACACTAAAAATAATTTTATAAGTCCAATGAAAAATGAGCGTGACACTCAACTGAACTTTCCCGCCAAAACCCCAAAAATAAAGGTGTGCGTTCGCGCAGCGGAATGTTGTTGAATTTAAAGATTTTAGATATGCAGATATTTAGTGTATGACGTCGTATAATTGTGTATGGTAAAAAAAAATTTGTGCGCGCAGCCACTGTGGAGAAATTCACAAAATACTGATTCCGCTGGGCGAACGTTGTCCTGGCGGAACTTTTTTTAATCCTTTGACTTTAGAAAAAAGAAATGTGTCCAAAAATTAGTGTGTATTTGTGTGTAATTGTGTATGTATGAATAAAATTTGTGCATGCATAAACTTCGGAGATATTCAAGTTTCCGCTGCGCGAACGTTTGGCCATTAGCTAGTTTTCATATAAAGCGCTTACATAGAGAGCTGTAGATTTTTACATACTTTGTTTTGAATTTGTGTATATTTGTTTAAAAAACAGATTTAGGAAAAATCGTAAGGCTTAAAAGATAAAAATATAAACGTAAAATACGCTTATTTGGTCTTAGTTCTTAAAGTATGCACTTTGGGGTCTAGATTTTCACGTTTATACAAACCTTGTAAGTCTCTGCAATATATTGCCAAGTATCAATGATGTTCCTTTAGTAATTAAAGAGTTATAGGACAATTTACCATGACATAATCACTGTTTACAAAGCAGTCAAATATCACGACATTCTAAAGGAATTGTATGGTAAAATGTATGCCAATAATTAGTGTATTCATTCAACTATTCACATGCAAAATTTCATGTCATTAAATTGAGTAATTAAAGAAATACAATTATAAAACTGACGAAGCATCGAAAACCTACATAACCCGACCAAGTTCGGATAGCTATAAAAAAGCGGCCGTGCAATATATTTAGGTAACATCCCAAAATTTACAGTATAATACCGGTATCGAATTGGTATAGGTGATAACACAATTGTTTCGATATAATATAAAGGTCATTTATTTTTGTACACCTATTTTTTTAAATGTATTTGACTATGACAAAGTAGGTACTATTTACGTAGTTATTTTATTTAAGTATGCGCTTGAGACTTAAGACATAATCTAGATATATTAATCAGGTTCAAATACAACAGCAAATTAATACGCGGCGGGCCGCGGCTAATGAAAACATATTGCCCTCTCTTTTCTTCAAGGATGGAAGTACTGTTTCAAGCGGGAAGCCGCCTAACGCTCGCTGCGCGCAGCGCGTTGTCTATTGTTTCACACTAGAATATTTTTGATCAATTCATAACTACAATAGTAAGGTCCGTATTACAGAACGTCACTCAAAACTCCAGCTTTACTTAAGTCTCGTTTGAAGCCTTTTGATAGGTTAAAACTAGTTTTAAGTAATGCTCAAGTATTACTTAAAACTAGTAAATAAAGCTTGAGTTACTCAAAAGTAACGTTCTGTAATACGGACCTTAGACTATTTAACCAAAAGACTAGCCTTAAGCGTACCGCTTCAATCAAAATAATTCTGCATATTTTGGTAGGGTGCGGGGGAACACGCTCACTGAATTAAGTCACAACCCGTACAACAGTATAGACCATCAATTAAAAAATCGATTGAAGAAGTTGTTTTTTTTTAAGTTATTATATTGTTTGATCCAGTAAATTTGCAAAGGGGAACGCTCGTCTAGTGCATTGGTTAAAAAGTGTTATAAGCTACAATATGATAAATATTTACCTAAACAGTAGTACTTACTTGTGATAATTATTTAATATCCCTGGGGAGTCTATAGTAAGAATCCTGATACGTGAAATCTTCAATAGAAATTAGCTGTATCAATTTTATTTGCCTAAATTAATATATCTAGATTATATCTCAAGTCTCAAGCGCATACTTAAATAAAATAACTACGTAAATAGTACCTACTTTGTCATAGTCAAATACATTAAAAAAATAGGTGTACAAAAATAAATGACCTTTATATTATATCGAAACAATTGTGTTATCACCTATACCAATTCGATACCGGTATTATACTGTAAATTTTGGGATGTTACCTAAATATATTGCACGGCCGCTTTTTTATAGCTATCCGAACTTGGTCGGGTTATGTAGGTTTTCGATGCTTCGTCAGTTTTATAATTGTATTTATTTAATTACTCAATTTAATGACATGAAATTTTGCATGTGAATAGTTGAATGAATACACTAATTATTGGCATACATTTTACCATACAATTCCTTTAGAATGTCGTGATATTTGACTGCTTTGTAAACAGTGATTATGTCATGGTAAATTGTCCTATAACTCTTTAATTACTAAAGGAACATCATTGATACTTGGCAATATATTGCAGAGACTTACAAGGTTTGTATAAACGTGAAAATCTAGACCCCAAAGTGCATACTTTAAGAACTAAGACCAAATAAGCGTATTTTACGTTTATATTTTTATCTTTTAAGCCTTACGATTTTTTCTAAATCTGTTTTTTAAACAAATATACACAAATTCAAAACAAAGTATGTAAAAATCTACAGCTCTCTATGTAAGCGCTTTATATGAAAACTAGCTAATGGCCAAACGTTCGCGCAGCGGAAACTTGAATATCTCCGAAGTTTATGCATGCACAAATTTTATTCATACATACACAATTACACACAAATACACACTAATTTTTGGACACATTTCTTTTTTCTAAAGTCAAAGGATTAAAAAAAGTTCCGCCAGGACAACGTTCGCCCAGCGGAATCAGTATTTTGTGAATTTCTCCACAATGGCTGCGTGCACAAATTTTTTTTTACCATACACAATTATACGACCTCATACACTAAATATCTGCATATCTAAAATCTTTAAATTCAACAACATTCCGCTGCGCGAACGCACACAAAATAAAGATTTATAGGTAAATATTATTTAAAGAATGGTTGCTAAGTACTTGAGACCGGTGACAGGGGTTCAATTTCCGCAACGGGGCCTCTGACCACCTACTAGTAATTACGCCATTGGGCAGTCCTCTCTACCCTTCAAAAGTAGATAAAGGCGCCACAGAAGAGGGCCCGGTACTCTGCAGTAGGCACTAAAAACGGTACTGTGGATACAATTAGTTAAGTACTTATTGAACTGACCAGAATACCTACTGGTCACCAACTTCCGGTATGCCATGCTTCTTGGGTATGCCATGCATAGACAGATACCTATTTTATACATTGAGCACATATTTATTTACGATTTATGATTTATCACACAAACACAATAATTAAATAATTATACACTCATAAGAAGGTTCAGTTGAAAACCAGCGTCAGGCAACTGCTACGTAGTTGTCTGACATTTATGCTGAACTGGACCTATTTGGCGCAACCGTTGGGCTCACATTTGTTGATTGTCTTTTTTTATCTGTTTCTCTTTTTTTTCGTTCTGTTTCTTTGTTTAAAACTATTATTAGTTTGCCACTACTGTCACTACATACACTGTATGTATTTATATGGGTGTGCGCCAAATGAACGGTTTCTTTTCTTTCTTTCTTTTCTATGCTGTAATTTATGTTTCTGAACTATTTTTCACTGAGGACTCAAATGTAGATTAGCTATATCTACATTTGATTAATAAGGTGGGTATGACTAATAAGAATATTAGTCATACCTACCTTAATAATTTAAATAGAATATTGAAAGGTTTACTTAAATACCTACCCATGTAGATATCTACCTACTTACATTAATGCTTTAAATTGAGTTTTCGTGAACAATAAGTTGTGGTTCGAGGCTATAGGGGTTGATAGAAGCGCTTACGGGGACGAGGAGGCGGGGCGACCGCGCCCCTTCCAACTCTATCATACACGCTATCCCACTCTAGCAAACATTATCGATTTGGGCCTGACTTCCGTGATTCTGCACAATAGTCAAAGAGGTAAGTAATATGAAAATCTACATAGTGTGTCACTCAAACTGCTGATTTTCCAATCCATTTCATAACTTCATTCTACAGTTTGACAGTTATTTCATCCAAAACTGTCAAACATCAATTTTATTCCCGTTACGTTATCTGACTAGGTATGTAAAAGCGAGTTTTGACGGGAAAACAGAGTGTCACGCGCATTTTTCATTGGACTTTTAATATTATATTGTCGTTTACTAAATAAAAGCGCGTGATTTATGTAGTAAAAAGTCCACTCAGATAATTCATAAAAAATATTGAAATATCGCAACATAGTGGCCACATCATGACTTTGCATCAACCCTTCCTCATAGATGGTTCACGCGGCCGTCTTTTTAAAGTGTAGTATATATTCCACGGAGGCCATTGATCAAGAGTTGAGGTTGAATCTCACCTAGAAAAAAGAAGAAGACTATGTAAAAGCTCTATGTCAACATTACAGTAACTATGCTTATCATTCCTCCCTCAATCTGCATGGAATGCCAATCAATAATTTGCTAAATATCTACCTACGGTTTAAGCTCAAGCTAATAAAAGGACGCATCCTCAATTTACAAAATTACTGCAGAAAATAGTTTTAAATGGCAGGACCTGTCTGCTTTTTTCAGCTGCTATCATTTAGGTATAGCTGATGCATACCTACGACCAACAACAACGATCGTCAATTCCCGCAGTGACATCTAATGTACCTACTTACATACTTGATAAAATGTGTTAGATAATATGCTAGAGGAATTTCTGACAAAAAGTTATCGTTAAACAGTAAACATTCTTAAAGTTATGGGAAATACCCTTCAGATATGTATGTATGTTGTTTCCAAAATCGTAGAAGAGCTCTGAGAGTTAAATTTGCCAACGCCCGGTAATAGAGAAGTTTACTGGGTAAAAAATATTGATTCTATTTAGTCCGTCATTCAGATTATAGAAAAATATTGGATACGCTTATTTTGTTTTATCAAATCAATAAAAATTGACAAATATAAAATACATCAAAGATCAGGAATGGTGGCTGGTGACGTATTTTTTGGAAATCTGACTGACGGACTAATTAGTTTTTTTTAGTCAACTACCCTATTTTGTCTGACGAATATTTTTGAATTTTTGACAGTTCTACTTTTTAAAAAGAACTAACTGACAACAATTTTAATATTTTTTTAATAATTATAAACTAGCGCTTGACCGCAATCCCGCCTGATGGTAAGCAGTGGTGTGATCGTTGATGGTAATTTAGCGCTAGTTTATTAAGAGCCTATTCACTCAGAAAAACTGAGCGAATAGGAAGGAAGACGGCAGTTGAGCGAGGTGATGCAATGTTAAACCCAACAACACGACCAACGATGCTGCGCCAAAGGGCGATTGATCTGAAGACCCTCCACGACCAAACTACACAACAACATTTGGCGCATCGTACCCGGCACACATCGCAACACAACTGCTCAGACCCGTCCTCCATACGGCTTCACCAGACATCACTTACTTACTACACTTACACTTAGGTACCTACTTACATTTATCATGAAAAGCAAACAGAAAAATATGCACCTGCAAGAGAAATACAATACTCAATAAAGTAATTACAAAGTTTCAATAGACTGAAAGGTAGGTAGGTATGAACAGCACTCATAGGGTGACAGTAGTGGTGGCCTGGTGTGTTACGATAAGGCGCGTGTCCCCAGCCCATGGCCCGCCCCGACAACACCCATTTACATTTTAATTGAACCTCGAGGGTAACTGCACCGGATAAATTCCAAATGGATTAATTGTGTTTCTCGACGGTTTCACGTTCGAAACCCACCCTCTGTCGCCTCTAAAACTTGTAATAAGTAGGTACCTAAAGCATTACGGAAAATTTAAAATTAAAAGAGAACGAGTGACTAGAATATCTAATGCAAAGTTATGAAAATAATTACCCATTTATATGAAAAAGGAAAAATTTTCTTCTCCTAGCCTTTGAGTCAGCAATTGCACAAAAAATCAGGGTATTTGAACTAAATGATGATGTATGAAACCATATCTTGTAACCACCTATCACTATAATATGAAGAATGGACTTCACGGCTTTTTGAAAAGACTAGGTAAGTCTTCTTTTGTATGGACAACATTACAAAAAGGAAATAATTTTTTTCTAGGATTAACAAGACCCGGCCCCTTGCTGAAATAGGCCATCATTAAAGTGTTTATAGCCAAAGACCTACATACATCCGGTGTAGGCGACAAGCTGTCTGCCGTACATGTTGCTGATAAAAAAATATATATCGTAGTCCTAACGTCATCCAAATTACTAATCAACCACACATCGATGCTGCAAAAGATACTTTAAGCACAGGTCCTAAGGACATTTTAAATGCAAGAAGAGATTGTTTTATGTATGTGTAATTTATGGAGAAATGTGTTAGAAGGACAGACGGTAGCGTTTCATATGTCACACGTAATTAATCACTAGGCCCTTCAACGGTTTTTTTTTATCTGTCTATTGACGTTAAGCTTTTTTTGTTCTCTTTCTATCTCGGAAGCGTTTCCAATACAAAAATGCGAAATACCAAATAGTTTGAAAAAAGAACGTGTACAGTTTTTGATGGACAATCACGAGTCGGCATCGGACTGCGGAAATAGCGTTTGCATAGTTACACATTTCAAACATGATCAGGAAGGAACAAGGGAAGAAATAAGGAACCAAACCGATATAGGTGGGTACGTACCTTTTTTTTTTCATCTTTGGCTTCGCACGGTTTGTGCATTCAGCCAATGTCAAGTGTGTAGGTACGTACCTACTATAGCGACGTAAGGCAATCTGCTGGGTAATTACGTAATAGGTACACTATCAGTAGCAATGGGTTTCATTTTGATAGTTCAACAACATTCATTGCCTTATTTGCTTGGTTGAGCATACCTACACATTTTACGAATACACGGAGCAATGGATTAGCAATAGGCTCCAAAATTATTCCAACTGATAGTACCTAATAGGTAGTGTGTCACTCGATTAGGGTGCCGATCCACAGCCACAGATGACACGTGTCCTGCCTCCACGGTTCAGGCTGTGGTTCATGAAAATATTAAGCGAGATTAACTACAATTCAATTGCCAAGCAATCATCATTCCTGACACAAAACATTATACCTACCTATTAAAAAGGTGGACCAGCAGGGTAATTGTCTAACACACTATAACTATCAATTTCAATCATTTTGAAGCATATTACTAATCCATTGCTCCGTATGTTCTAAATATGTGCCTGCACAACAAGGTAAACCACGCAATAAATGCTGTTGAACTGTCAAATTTAAACCCATTGTTTTCGCAAGAATGTCAGACCGATGCAGTAAACATCTCCCCGTGAACAGTTAGATGAGCTATCAATAGTAGGTATCTATCCCTAGCATTAGATGAAATGGCAGCTCACTCCACTACCACTTCTAAGTTTCACGATGGGTTGGTTACAGAATCTTACTGTGTAAGAAACATTCACGTGCTACCATAAAATAGATTTAACATTTGTTTGGGCTAAACACCTTTTTAAACAGGCCCTTGTTCAGAAAATAAATTAAATTTAAATTCAGTGCATCTTTTTCTTTTTATTTCATTAAGAAAAGGACAGAAGATAAAATGTTAGTTAAGACCTGTCAAATTAGTGCGTTCCTGACGTAAACTTGCGTATTTTAGTCGCCATGGCCCATGTTTATAATCGCGTCTAAACTGTCTATGGAGTGGAGTTTTGTCGGGAAAGCTAAGATGAGTTCCACGCTCATTTTTCATTGTTGTTTACTAAATAAAAACGCGTGATTTGGAAGGAGCAGCGCCGTGGCCTCACAAATGAAGTAGGAGGCGTCCTGACGCTGCCGGCAGTAGTGCGGAGGATGGTCGGTAGCGCATAGTCGTGGGACGCGGTGGTGTCCTTCTGCGAGGATGTGATGTAGTAAAAAGTGCATTCAGTGAATAATTCATAAAGAACATTGAAATAATAATATAAATAATTGAATATTAAATTGATCCCAACATGTGGGGCCTAAGCGCCGCCTGTAGGCCGTTGTACTACGTACGTAGGAATCGTGCGGTCCATGGCCTTGTATGGGGCCCCTGTGTGGACGATGGACCTGACGGAACACTCGCCATTCTGCGCAAGCCGCAGAGGGCGATGGCCGTCAGGGTCGTCCGCGGGTATCGCACGATATCCTACGAGGCGGATTGCGGACTGACCGGATACCCACCTTGGGACCTAGAGGCGAAAGTACTCGCGTCATTGTACCGATGGCACGAGGAAGAGCGGACACGGGGCTCCAGTCCGGTGCAGCGGCAGATCGAGCTGCGCCAAGAGGAGCTCCGTCAGGTCCTAGTGGCGGATTGGCGGCAGAGGCTCCTGCGCCCTACCGCCGGCCTCGCTACCGTCGAGGCAGTACTCGACGACTGGCTCGGGAGGAGGCGCGGCTCCCTGTCGTTCAGGGTGACGCAGATACTGTCGGGGCACGCCTGCTTCGGCAAGTACCTGCGTCGCTTAGGCAGGGAACCGGACGCTCGGTGCCACCACTGCGTCCGATGCGGGGAGGACACAACGCAGCACACGCTCTCCGAGTGTGTAGCTTGGAAGGAGCAGCGTCCTGACGCTGCCGGCAGTCGTGCGGAGGATGGTCGGTAGCGCAGAGTCGTGGGACGCGGTGGTGTCCTTCTGCGAGGATGTGATGTCGCAGAGCAAGCAAAAAAAAAAGTCTATGGAAAAAGAAAAGAAAAAGTCTAAGTGTTGTCCACACTATCTCTGTACAATCTGTTTTTTATAAGTGATGACTTATAATTGGCTGTCAGTCTGACATGCATTTCTTTTTATTCTGTTTGTTTTAGCTGTAAATTGTCCATAGTTAATAAATAAATTAAGTGGACAGTGACAGTAGACACGCCTTAATCAAATGTTTGTGGTAAGAAAATTCAAAACACGGCCAAAAATTATTGTCTACCCAGCGACGATAACTGCGAGGTCTACTCCGATGCCGTATCCGAAATCATAGACGAATGTTTATAAATGAAATCCGAAATTCAGAATCCCATTCCCAACTCCGTCCGTTCAGAGTGATCCTTTCCATACAGCGTCATCTAGCGGTTACATCCGTTACTTTTATTTAAATGAGTAAAGTCAACGTCTTGCACTCTTCTGCTCAAGTCGGTACACATTAACACGTAGATGAAGATTATATTAAATTTGTGGTAGATTGTATGTATATAAAGGACATCTATTTATCTTTTATCAGGGTTTTTAAAGATTTAAAAATTATCGACAGATTAATAACAAATTTTAAAAAATTATTTGCATTTGAACGAAATCTCTCAAACCGGCGTAGCGCCATCTGTGAGCTTAAATTGTAAATTAAATAATGGCTTACCTACCTTTGTATACATTCGGAGCTAGTATTTTATTACAAGGTAGAAAACCACACCATGTAGAAATTACACAATGACTGGGGTCTGAGGAAGTCGATATTAGGTAATTTTCTGTTTTCTCCAAGGTGTAAAATGACTTCCGAAGTTCCGACACTTCGGCACTTCAGGTGGACCCTGGCCCTGATGCCCTTGTTCATAAACTAAATTTAAGCTGTCAGTGCATCTTTTTCTTTATATTTTATTAAGAAAAGGACAGAAGATAAAATGTGAGTTTAAACCTGTCAAATTAGACTCCGCGCCTGACCTGAATTGATGTATTTTTGGTCGCCATGTTTATAAACTGTCTATGAAATATTTTAATTGGACAGGATTAAACTAAAATGTTATCTTCTATCCTTTTCTTAATGAAATAGATAGAAAAAGATGCACTTAACTTAAAATTAGTTTAGTTTGTGAAAAAGAGAATCGGCGCCATTACATTCTAAACTTGTTGATCTTTACTGAGAACATTTCCAACTAAACGAACAATGAACAATTCACAAGAATCACACACACAATTTAGGTTTCAGTAAAACCACTGAATTTTCAACATTTTTTTTCAATAATTATAAACTAGCGCTTGACCGTAATCCCGCCTGATGGTAAGCAGTGATGCGATCGTTGATGATAAAGCGCGCTAGTTTATTAAGAGCCTATTCACTCAAGAAAACTAAGCGAATAGGAAGGAAGACGGCAGTTGAGCGAGGTAATGCTATGTTAAACCCAACAACACGACCAACGATGTTGCGCCAAAGGGAGATTGATCTGCAGACCCTCCACGACCAAACTCACAACACAACAACATTAGGCGCATCGTACCCGGCACACATCGCAACACAACTGCTCAGACCGGTCCTCCGTACTGCTTCACCAGACATCATGCCGGAACACAAATCGCTTGGCGGCAAAGCTTTATCTGGTGGGTGGTAACTTCTGCCGGCGGCCGATGTTATGGCCTACCACCAAGAAAAAATTTCAAAAAATTTCAATAAATAGGTACACTAAAATTGAAAGGGAACGTCTAGTCACCAAAGGAATCCACTATTGTGCATTTTATAGTAACCAAAACGTGTGTATCTGTGAAAGTTCTGTTCCTGGCATAACCATACTCTCAGTATTAGCTAAAGTAGAACGTATAGGAGTAAATTACTGACCAGCTTGTTTACATGTAGGTAACTACTATAGGTTCTATGGCAGGTTATATAAATCAATACACCAAAAAAATATATATAATTATATAGGTACATTTTATTGCATTTAAAACAGAAAAAAAAAGAAAATATAACTTTTTACATTATTTGTTGGATGTTTTCATTCTTTCTTAATTTCATCACGCCCTTTTATATATTAGTTCAGTCCTACTTATTTATCTAAAATTATGCTAAATATGGTTACGAGCTAGGGGTACTAAAATGCCGGTTAAGGGTTACGAAGTATATTGGCAACGAAGGTACAGTCGATAGTAGGCAATGACAAGTAGATCGTAGCTGTCGCTCTAGGCCTAGCATGAGTTTCATTACGAAATTCGATCGTCGATATCGAGCGCGTTTGCCGCTCTCATTGGTTGAGAGTTCTTACAACCTTGAAGTGGGCCAATCGATGAGTTAAACGCGCTCGATATCGACGAACGAGTTTCGTATTGAAAACTCATACTAGGCCTACTGAAGTCTTCCCTTATATCCACGAAGTCCGTGTCGTACACACACAACACTACAGAAATTACTTCACGTAGTCCACGCAGTGTTTGTCGCAGTTGTCGCTGTAGATGTTCTTAATGATCGCTTGTTTCGCTTCGATAGTCAAATGCATACTGACTGACGGCCCTTTTTTTTTTTGCTATGGCCTCTCTCGTAGTTGACCTTGAGAGGCCATGACTACTTAACCGGACTTTCCTGTGGATGCCTTAAATGAATTTAAAGCCTCCAGCCAGGGCGACTAAAAAACTAAGCGACTACACGCTAAGGGCACCCCTGTGGGGTACGAACCTCGGCTTAGGGTGTCGCTGGAGAGAACAGCAAGGGACGGCTGGATCGAATATATGCTGACTGACGGCCCGAGTCACGCCGCTTTAAATAGGCCAGCAAATCGAACATTCCAGGTCTGTCTAGAAGTAATAACAATAGCTCTTAATTTCGAGTATGTTCAGCAGGTACCTACAGGTATTTCACAGGAAACGAGTTTCTAGTAATTTCAACGTCGACCCTTCGTTGTCAATATTGCTGAAACCTATACTCTTAGATAGATCGCCTTAGGCCTAGCAATGCATTTTAGATCGTACCTCTACAATATCTAGGTTCCAAGATATAGGGCTTAAAAGTTACGTAAGGCATGTCACGGAATATTGAACCTTATGCCTTTGACATAAGGTGCATTATAACAATATTACCTAAACTTTTCTAGAAGCTAAACGCTTTATTTAAATCACCTTGCTATAGTGGCCTCCAAAGTTAAGATGTCATTTTTCGACTTCATTACATCAGTTCTGTTTAACATTACAAGCTAACAAGCTTTAACCTTTTTAATTACTATTTAAACTACATTTGGATTATCAAAGAAAAGGCGATTTTATTTCAGGCCATTAGGCCTGAAATAAAATCGTTTTCTGAATGGCCATACCATGCCTATTAAGGTATGGTATGGCCATTCACTAACGGTTTAATTGGAAAAATGTCAACAACTTTTCATCGAAGTCATTGTACTTATGTTGAAACTACGACAAAACCTGTGAGCCTCTAATCATGTAAGCTATTAAGTTTAACTAGCACTTGTCATACTGGCCTGACGAACTTAAAAACAAAATGATTTACAAGAGGTAGAATGCTGTGAAAGTCGAATGAGAGTGAGTGAATGAGTCTGTGAGAGTCGTGAGTGTGAAAGTCGTGGTGGCCCAGTGGTTAAAACACCAGCCTCTCAAGTATGAGTGCGCGGGTTCGATTCCAGGTCAGGCAAGTACCAATGTAACTTTTCTAAAGTTATATGTACTTTCTAAGTATATCTTGGACACCAATGACTGAAGGTGAAGGAAAACATCTTGAGGAAACCTGGACTTTAAGTCTGAAATCGCCAACCCGCATTGAGCAAGCGTGGTAATTACGCTCAATCTTTCTCTGTATGAGAGGAGACCTGTGCCCAGCAGTGGGACGATAAATAGGTTGATAATGATGATGAATGAAATGATTAAACTAATATTTATCTTCTGTCCTTTTTCTGGCTTTTGTTCCACTTAACGCACCATACTTTTTCCAGAGCGAGTTCAGAAAAATGGCTATTGATTTACTTTTTGGTAATCCTTAACTCTTACTGTTTCTTGCTGATGTTTGGTGTGACGTGATTGTGCCCATGGACCATATCTGGACGGGGCACGCTGTCTTGAATTGGTTTGTGTGATTTTTAGGGTTTAGTTTTAGTTTTATCATTCGTTACTTTCTCACTGTCTCCTTCTGTATACGTCCCTTTCGTTATGTCTTATACATTCAATATGATTCCGTGGACATTGGTGTGGGTCATATATTTGTTTACTATGTTATACCTTACCTAGATTGTTAATATTGTAACATGTAACTGTTTTCTGTCCCAAATAAATAAATAAAAAAAAAAAAATCTGTAAGCAATATTTGTATGCCATGCGAGGAAACACTTTGTGTAGTTACATTACAGCAGATCAAGCTATCTGAAACTGTCAAATATTCCTAACGAACCTTGAGCCTTAATGCTTTAGAGATAAAGTTGAAAATCTAATAAAGAAATCTGACAGATTATAGTAGCTTGATGTGGTGTCGTCTGTGTTTATTCTACTATTATATGTACATATGAATGAAAAGGACCTTTGCACATTAGCATCACATGCGTAACACACTATCAGTAAGAATGGGTTTCATTTAGACAGTTCAATAATATTCACTGCATTATTTAGATTACTGAGCAAACACATTTTTCGAACAGAATGAATGATGATGGCAAGCAATGAATTAGCAATATGCTTCAAAATGAGTCAGATTTAAACTTGAAGTCTTTTAATTAGTAAGCCATTAGGGTGGTTGGTATACAAGGTGTATCTGACATCGTAACGCAAACTTCACGAGGGGGCTACACCGCATGCCACTAATAATGAAATTATGATAGTCATTTATATCGTTAATGAGCGGTTACAGAAATAACAGTGTTTAAAAAAATGTGTCGGCTCGGCCTTTGAACGTTGCAAGCGTGCCGCCGTGCGGGTTTGTGGGTACGACGTTGACCCCTGATGTGAACTCAATTAAATCAGCTGATAGGATAGTTTTTCGAGTTTTGTTCACATTGCGCTTTTTTTGTAATTAGCGAATTCATTATTTTTTACTTTAAAATCTTATTGGGTTATAAAAGTATAGCAATTATGAACGGTTTAAAGTGAAAAAAACTGCATATTATTTCTTTTAAATCAGGAAAAATCCGACAAAAAAATTCCACCACTGGGGGGTTCAGAAACATGTACTGGATCCATGGTACTCGTTTGTGCGTCGATGTCAGATACACCCTTTATATTACTATACAACCTTATTTTTCTTTATACGAAACCTGAATATAGTTAGTTCAGAATAAGCAACTGAATCGATTCCAATCATTTTTATACCATGTTATATTTTTTCCCAAATACATTTACAAATTGTGTGGTTACCGAGCGCGCAACACAGCTGACGGTAGATCATGGTACAAGGCGCATGAGACGGAGCCCTATCTCACGCGCCGTGCCTCTGCAGGCGCGCCCCGTCGAGCGGTGCGTTGACCATATTTTTGTTGGGACAACCAGGTAAGAAAAAAGCCCATAACTTTGTGGATAATCATGATATCTTTTTGCAATTTTGTACATAGTTTTCTTTACTTAAAAATATGGGAGACTTGTATCGGACTTCACACAAACTTACAAAAAAAAAAAAAATGTTGTATATTACGTTTTATATTAATTGCTACTGCTTGACTGTTTAAAGTAGACGGAATTAATGTATAAACTAATTTACTTTACTCTTTGCAGGTTAATATTTATTATTTACTTAAGCATTTTATATTTTAATATTAATAAAAGCCATAGTAAAGTCATTATAGTCAAAATGAATAATTCAGTATTCATATTCTATATAGTAAGAAAATACAGCACTTTTGCAGTATTTATGACAGCATTTTCTAGCTTGGTACTAACAATTACAAGAATATTTACATAATTATTATTATGGTAAAATAATAAAAACTATACATATTGACAATTTCAAGATATGTACACTCATTTGCAAAAAAAAAAGGTGGTTTTGATTTTCATTCATCTTTAAAAAGATACAATACAAAAAAGGTTTTAATCGTTTGTACACGTTACTGGCCGGTTTAAAAAATACCGTGGTATTTAAAAAAGTACGTTCTAAATTCAAATTTTCATTAGATGCTAATTTTTACAAAAAACCCCTTTTTATCCTACATTTTTGGCGCGAAGTTCCAGAAATTAACATCGACTTTCATAGCTTATTAAATTTTTATTGATTAATTTCATATTCTTGACTGTCAAAGCTTTATTTGTTGCTATTTGGCTGTATCAAAAATGGTAGATAAAGTGGTAAAAGCTACCAAAATTATCGCGCTGCTTGAAGAGGGTTGCAGCCAATGCTTCGTGGCTAGGAGGCGTAATGTTAGTCGGTCGACGGTCTAAAGGACCTGGCAGCGATATCAGGAGACTGGTTCCGTCGAGAGAAGGCCTGGTTCTGGAAGAAAACCATGTACCCAACCACGAGATGATCGTTTTCTTGTGAGTCGTGCTTGAGAAATCGCAAATCTTCGTATGTGGATCTTAAGAACAACCTCAAAGAAATAAGAAATGCGCATATTAGTCTATGGACGGTAAGGAGGAGGCTTCTCGTTGCCAATATACGCAGTCACCGCCCGGCCCGCGGCCCCTAATTACTCCGTGACTTAAGAAGATTGGAATAGGGTTTTGTTCTCTGATGAAGCCAGGATATCTCTGTTCGGTGAAGATCAACGTCGGCGAGTGCTAAGAAGACAAGGAGAACGCTTTGCAGAGGCATTTATCGAAGAAATCACACCTTATGGTAGGGTCTCTGTTATGTTTTGGGCAGGAATAAATTCAATGAAAAGTTAGTCTTCATTGAAAACGGCTGACTGACTGGGGGGCATCTATACATAACGGAAGTTCTAATTCCTCATGCACAACCCGCATTGGCCGCTCTAGGTGAAGACTCGATTTTTATGGACGACAATGCTCGCGCCCACCGGTCTCGCGACGTTGAAGCGTATGTGCAAGAGGTCGGCATTCGTTGTTTGGATTGGTCAGCTCGAAGTCCCGACCTCAATCCCATTGACCATGTCGGGGACGTTCTGAAACAGCGTGTGAGATCAGTACAACCGGCTCCGCAGACCATCAGAGAACTGAAGAATGTGATTACTGCGGAGTGGGAACGTATTCCGCAAGCAAGTATCCGGGGTATACTCGCTAGCATGCCCAGCCGAATTTTAGCTAGAAAGGGTCACACTCGATACTAAACATTTATCTGCTTTTACTTTATTAAAGAAAAACAAACAAAAAACCTTTTTTTATTTAACTTCATGAACATAAATGCATATACTAGCGAACATACACTACTAGCGAGGTTTAGCACTATTTCTCATATATCATATCACAATTTTATGAAAACGATTATTTTCTTTTTAATTTACTAAATTGTGAGGATAAAACTACCTATAATTATCAAACAAAGCAATATTAAAATTTTAAATGGTTCATTGCTTAGGTGCCCATTTTTTTTGCAAATGTGTTTGTAATAACTATTTACATGGTTTGAATACCAACCAGATTTGATTGTATTTTGAGTCCATTATAATTTTCTTTGCGCAGACTTCATTTTTTCTAATTCTTTGAAAATCTTGTTGTAATCTTCTCTAACTTTCTTGCATTCAATCTGTAGATCTTCAAATTGATTCTGGAAAACCAGTAAAAAAAAATTAGTGTCAGTTATGTATGAGCTATGAAAAGGAAGCAAGGTTCTTTAATCAACAATTTATAGTACTCATATGAAAATTTTACATCTTTATAATACATTACATAGTATAGATGATATAAGGTGGGTGGACCATGGAAGGCCATGCTCCTTTGAAGGCCAACTATTAAAAAATCGTAGTTGTTGACATTTAAATACATATTCCTGCTACTACACACTAAGATCCTACAAAATACAGGCCACAAACGTGGCGGCGTGTCGATCGTGTCACTATTGTGGCAGTTTTATCCAACGTTTCGTAGGCTTCGGTCGTCGACGTTACAATTGTTATTCGCGCGCACAACAAAGCGTACATTTTTAGTCAATAGCCTATTATTATTTCATGTTTTTTTAATGTGAATTGTCGTATTAGTTTATGGTACTAAAGAAAAAAGAACATAGCTTTGCCTCAATTTACATTAAAATATTGGTAGTGTTCCTAGGAAAGCCGGTGGTTCCTTATAAGGCCAATCAAAAATTTGACGGTTGGCCTTGCTATGGTGCATGGAACCACAAGGAACATTCACAAATCCTGAACAAATGAACACTTACTTTTTGGTTATAAGTAATGAGAAATTGTTATAATTATAATAGTTTGTAGTATCTATTATTTATTATAATTATTAGGACAAAGTTATAGTCATAATTATCAATTTTGGCCTTACAAACAACGGACCCATAAGAAGGCCATTTTCGATAAAAGAGAAAATTGCAATTTCATAATAAAACCTGATGACAAGTTATTTAAGGCCAATATAATACTCATTACTAATATTTTTAAATAATTTATATTAATATATTCTTAGTTATAGAATGGTGTTCAAGTAATGTTCATAGAGTTTTTTATAGATGATAAAAATAAATTGAGCATTTAATACTTCGCTTAAATAATAGAGCTTATTATGTAGTTTTAGTAAAAGCGGATATATTTAATGTTACAACTTTATTTTTAAGTTTAACAACAGATGTATAATGTTGGCCTTGTTTGGAGCCGTGTTCCATGCAAAGCCATTTGGAAGAGCTTTACAAAACTTAAATTTAATCAATGTTGTTTAAAGTTAGGTAAAAAAAAAAAGATTTTATACGGTGGACAATAAAACAAAGTATTACTTAATAATTTGTTTCCTTCATTTATCCAATAAATAAACGAATTAAAAGTATTTACTCGTTAGAGTGGCCATCCATGGTCCACCCACCTTAAATTGGGTAACATTCTAATGTAAAAATGCATGGTTAAACAGTTGCTAATAACTGACTGGCAACGTCGCAATTAACTGTCATATTTCTATTAATTATCTGTGTTTATCAATTTTTATTAATTAATCAGAGCTATATTTTAAAAATGTATTTAACTAACTATTTAGAATTAGGTGAATCGTGAATAAAAAGTAAGTAACCGTAATGTTTACAGTTATTTTACTTTCAAAATAACGCCTTGTAGTTGTAAGTCTCCAAAGCAGTATTTGCCTATAAAAAAAAATGTAAACAATGATTTCATACCTTTTACAGACTTTCCACCTAATTCCTAATTTTTAAAATATAGCTCCGATTAAATAATAAAAATTTAATACCAAAAAATATGACAATAAATTGCGACATTGCCAGTCATGCATAGCAAACGCTCTTAAGAGAATGTTAAGAGAATCAATCTCTTAACTAATTTTAAAAGTTCTCTATTTTCTTAACTTCTTATATTAAAACAAAGAACATCAAAAAGAGTTTAGTCAAACTGTTGTCAACTGAAAAATGTTTTGTTAGCGTATTATTGTTTCCATAAAAACAGTCAACTTTTTAATTTGCTCCTCATTAAAAACCAAAACTTATCTAAATAGTTATAATGAAATGTGATAAGCCTGATAACAAAACAGTAGCATTTAAACAAAATTTTATGTTTCCAAACGACTGATTGATGAACTGTTAGTTTTGGAGAATACAATCAGTTTTTAATGGTCTGTGAATTAATTTAAACTGAATTGAAAGGTTGTCTGTAAAAGATCTTTCTTAGCAATAAGACCGCCCATTGTGTCACCCTTTGTAAAAGCTTTATGTGCTGTAATATACAATATGGTGTACATAATAACGAGTATTTTATTATCTTCTATTCTAAATTTCCCATTTTTGTCAAAAATCACAAACAATATATTAATGCATTCTAATAAATTTATTTACATACATAGATAATTTTCCTTCCTTTGTACAGAATGAAAATATACTAATAGGGCCTACATACTTCCTTTTTTTTTTTAATTATACACTAACGCTTGACCACAATCCCGCAGTCTGATGGTAAGTAGTGACGCAAATGTTGATGGTAAAGCACACTAGTTTTAGAGCCTATTCACTCTAGCCTTGAAGACACTCAAATTGTAGTCTGATCATAATTTTGAAGTGTGTATCTAAAAACAATAATTTATTTCTGCAAATCTTAACTAAAACTGCAGTTGCAGATACAGAATGGCAGTTGTAGGTACAATACAATAGAATACGGAAATGCACAAGAGCCGGCTTGACAGACACTGGAGGGAACTAAATGAATAGACAGGCTAATGAAGCACTTCTCACAATAGATGTCCGTCTCTGGAAGCAAATTCTCCATCTAAATATACTGAAGCTGTGCAGTTACTGCAGCTCTTACCGGCTAATGGTCATTTAATAAACAACATGTTGTTAAAACAGTGACGCATGTACTGCTAAGCCTTCTTGAGTTAACAAAGTATTTTGCCCAGTGGTCACAGCATACAGGGCAAAAAACTTTGGTAACCATGCGAGACAGTCAGTGACATCAAGCTGTTGCTGACCTTCCTTGAGGAGCTGAGGTTTATCAAAAGACAATTTATCCCACTTTGCGCATTGTTGTGGAGTTGCAGACATCAGTCCGTATTATCCATTACCTACCTATTACCATTACAGATCTGTGTTCCATTACTATTGATTGATCTTATTCACTAAATCCTTAATATACGTCCTATAATATATAACTGCCAGGGCACTAAACATTAATGGTCAAAAAACAAAAATTAACATTACCTGACATATGGCAGTTTGTTGTTTCATTGCTACACAGCTGTCCATAACATCTTTATGCCTATCCTTTTCGGCATCATGAGCTTTTTGTGTCTCTGTCAACAGCTTGTCGATGCGGTTTTTATATTCTGTGACAACTGTAATTTTTAAAAGGATTATGGAAGATATAGCAGACTATACTTACTCAGTATAATTACTACTTAGTCAGTATAAATCATATTTACCATTTAATTGATACTTAATAGATGTCAGTTCTGATAAACAACGTCGTCCAGACCATTGAGCACTGTCGTAGCTTTGTTGCAAATGATTTAAATAAAAATATACGCTCGCTAATAGAAATAGTATTACAATAATGATTGTTACTTTCTCTTTGAGCTTAAACAAAGAGATGGATAATATCATTTTAAGTAATCAAAATCCAGCATTTATTCTTTACTATATCGATAAAGTATAATGCCTATCATTATATTATAACTTGTGCTGTGGTTCTATCGCAAATGTCGGATTAGTTTGAAAAGAAAACAAGTAAAAAAAATGACTCGGACTGTCAAAATGTTTTTTTTTAATAATATTTATTCGTGACCATTGATATAAGTCTTTAAGTCAAATACATAAATGGACTTTAACATAACTATAGATCCTGTTGTAGTATAACATGGACAAGAAATATTTGACTATAAAAAAAATAGTTATGAGGCATATCCACGCCAAAATAAAAAAATACTGTCATCTCTTTCTAATTTTAATGATTTTGCGAAAAACGAACAGCACTATCTTTGATAGTTACTATAATGGCAACCCTTCATTTCCAACATTAATGGAATATCTATTTGCGGCTGGTTCGCCATTTTATCATCTCGCTAAGGGGGTGCGTCAACTGTCAAATGCTCTTGACTTTAAAAAATAAATAAAATATTAAGATATAAAATATTAATTAAGACGATTCCGTCAAGGAAGTCTGAGGAAAAGAATTTATTGTATATTTTTTGCAAATTACAACACTCTATTATATAGAACTAGCGACAGCCCCGCAGTTTCACTCGCATATCCTCCTGCCTAGGTTCCTGTGTTAATCCAGGTCTCGTACGGACGACACCAGGTCAAGCTACCCGAAACTGTCAAATATTCCCAATTAACCTTGAGCCTTAATACTTTGGAGATAAAGTTGAAAATCATATAAAGCAATCTGACAGATTGTAGTAGCTTGGTGTACTGTCGTCTGTAATAATGTGTGCTAAATTTCATCCATTTACTGGTTTTTGCGTCCATCTTCACTTTCACATTTATGTGTAAATAATATTATAATAGGAAAGGACAGTAGGATGGCACCGGGAGTCCATCGAGAATATTAAGATTTCTTTGAATGTGTTCCCTTCTTTGGAGGCTCGCGTACAAGGCTCTAACACAGTTACATAAATTATTCGATATATTTTTTAATTATTGTAATAGCTAAAAGCTTAAATTCCAAGACCATAAAATTCAAAATAGACTTCAAAAAAATAATATTCTCGTTAAGTTTTATCGATGTTGTTATAAAGAAACATGGACCGCTTTATTAACGGCCATTCTATCCTCTCAGTAAAGTGTAGATATGCACGTTTTTTTGGTAGGTATGACACGTCTATATTATATTACGTCTATGGACCCTGTCAATGTCAAACGAAGTATTGCCAGTGCGTTTAGACAAAAGATGAACAAAATGGGGTTTTTGGCGGGAAAGTCAAGCTGAGTGTCACGCTCATTTTTCATCGGAATTTTAAAATTATTTAGTGTTGTTTACCAAATAAAAGTGCATGATTTATGTAGTAAAATTGCATTCAGTAAATAATTCATAAAGAACAGTGAAATATCGCAACATAGTGGCCACATCATGACTTTGTCTCAAACCTCCATAGTAAAACGCATCACGCCGTCTTTTTCGACATGAAGAATTTCACATTACGTGACATTGGCGAAATGCAAACAAAAGATATAATCAGTGATCGGAAAATCGTATTTTTGAAAATTTTAATTAGACCCACATATTGCGAAGCTCTGCTGAGGTCATTGAGCATTTTGCTCAAGTCTTCCAGGGTCTCCGCCATGACCACGAATCATCCGCAAAACGGAGATTAGTGATGTACTCGCCGTTGATGTTAATGCCAAGTCCTTTCCAGTCCAGGAGCTTGAAGACATTTTCCAACGCAGCAGTGAACAATTTAAGAGATATGACATCTTCTTGTCTCACTCCACGCTGGAGTTGGATCGATTCCGAGTCTGATCCTGGAGACGGACTGACATGGTGACGTTTTTGTACAAACACTTTATCACCTCATGTGTATTTTCTATACTTTTATATTTATTTTATTTAACAATGTACAACTATTCTCACATGTGAACCTAATACAATAGTGTAAGACTTATAATATTCTACAACCACAAATTAAAAACATCTATAAATAATTATACATATTACGCACAAATGTCTTCTAAGTTGCAATAAGCAGCCCGTGTGAATACACTCACGAGTACAGCAATAATGTCGACTTGTTGTGACACCGCTTTGAGCACGCGTAAGCGGCGCGTGCTGCAGCAGGTTGGTACGCACGGGTGGCACCCACAGCAGCGGGGGCCACCGCCGTCTCCCCACGTACCCATCAGGCACAAACAAGCCAACCGACTGCAGAATACCTGGGTTGTGTATTTCACCACGGATAACCTTTAATAGGTAAGTAGCGAGAGCTACTTCCCTCCCATCCCTTCTAATTTATAGTAGCCTACCATGCCAAGTAAAAACAAAGTAGGATACAACAGATATCCCGGGTACACACCATACTGTTTTAAATAAAGGAACCTAACAAATTTGTTTTGTATGGTTTTTAACATTATTTTGTACGTGATTGTCTGTGGCGACCAGACAACCGCATTGCATTTCAGATGACTTTTTCAGAGCTCATTTCAGAGCTCTGATGTTCGTGAAACTGTTTGCTAGCCGTAACACCAACCCTAAGTTGCAAGTCTCGATCGAATCGAAGGCCTTCTCATAGTCCACAAACGCCAAGCATAGTGGTTTGTTATACTCCTCGGACTTCTGTATAACTTGCCGCAACATATGTATGTGGTCTATGATGCTTAAGCCTTTTCGGAAACCTGCTTGTTCCGGAGGCTAGAAGTCATCGAACCTGCGAGCGGGACGATTCGTGATGACCCTAGAAAACAGCTTATAGACATGACTCAGGAGGGATATCTGTCTGTAGTTTTTCAGAAGGGTATTGTCACCTTTTTGAAAATCAATACCACCACGCTCCATTTGCGCCTATAAGATAGACGGAATTAAATAGCTTCTGAAGCGCTTTAAGAACCGTTTTGCCACTCGCTTTCAGAAGCTCAGCCGTTATTCCATCATCTCCAGCTGCCTTATCGTTCTTGAGCTGTTTCAGAGCCATACCAATCTCGTACAGGCTGACGTCCGGGATATCGTCGGTGTAGTGTCGGTTTAGTCTGGCTCTAGGATCATTAGCCGGGCTTACAACAGGTGCGTGTCTTGATGTAGGTATATAACTCTCCGTAGCATTTCTCAATCCCACCCAAAACACCTCGGGATTGGAAGTGACGATCATACCATCCCCAGTCTTCAGCTTCGCAAGTATGCTCTGTCCAACAGACAAATCTCGTGCGAATACTTTGGATCCTTCTTGGAGGATAGCCTCTTTAATACAGTTTGTATTAAATTGGCGTATGTCGTGAGTCAGAGACTTTGTGATTTCTCTGCTGTGGCATCTGATTCGCGAAGCGTCATCATGGGATTTTAAGACCACCTCCCGTCTTTCTTCAATTAGCCGACGGGTGGGATCGGAGATCTTCTTCTGTCCTTTTGAACGGAGGGTTTTGGTTAAACATAAACCTGGTTAAAACTTGGACTTGACTTGGACGTTTGGAGATTTTTCACAAAGCTGTTGTTATAGTCGTCTACATCTACGCATTCGCCGAAGCATTCAAAGCGATTTTGCAGTTCGATCTGAAAGCTTTCGGGGTTTTGGAGTTGGGTTGACACTGGACGGAGCGTAGACTTCATAAGTCGAGTCGAGAGCGTTTAAGCCTAATGTTGGGGTTCCAGATGCCTCTAACAATACGATGAACACTCTCGGCTTTAACCGCATGGATCACGGAGACATCGTTTAACACTTGCCTTCTCGTTGACATTAAGAAGTCTATCTCGTTTTTGGTCTGATCATCGGGGCTAATCCAGGTCCACTTGCGGTGCAATGGTTTCCTAAAAAAATAATTCATCACAAAGACTTTTGTCCTTCCTTTTCCATGAAATCCATTAGCATTTGTCCTCAGGAATTCCGATTTTCAACTCCAAATTGCCTCACTTTCGTCTCGTCCGCCTCTCGCATGCCCAGTTTTGCGTTAAAGTCCCCCATGACAACAGTGTAGTGGGTTTTGAAGGAAAGGATGACTCTTCTGACGTCCTCATACATAGCCTCCACCTCATCGTCGGAGTGTTACTACTATATTATTTCGTTTATTTATATATATATACATATTAATTTACATTTTTAAATATTTATAAAAAACATAAAAACATTTAAAAATATAAAAAATAGTGTTCCACCGATGGCGGGAGCGGGGTCCAAGCTACCGGTGGTTAGAGCTCCAGAGACAGGAACCTCCTCACGATGCGGGCCGTATCAAGGAGTACTGCCTTTTGAATCTGGCCTTTGATCCAACTGCCTAACGAGAGCCTCAATAGATGTTGGTCGAGGCTCTTGGCTATCAAACCATTGGCCGATACGACAATCGGTACAATGACTGCCGAGTTCACATTCCACATGTCAACAATCTCGTGCGCCAAGTCGAGATATTTAATTTGTTTTTCTTTCTCAGCTTTCACGAGATTCCCGTCATGTGGAATGGTAACATCGATAATCATTGCAAGGCGCGCTAATCGATCTATCACCACTATATCAGGCTTATTGGAAACAATAGTCCTATCAGTAATGATAGACCGATCCCAGTATAACGTGACATGGCCATTTTCAAGAACTGGGTCGGGCACATACTTATAATACGGTACCTCAGAATCCACAAGTTTATATTTCAAAGCAAGTTGCTGGTGGATAATCCTAGCTACTTGGTTATGTCTGTGCAAATGCTCGCCGTTAGCTAAACGAGAACAACCAGAGATAATGTGTCTGATGGACTCACCCGGGTGGTGACATGCCCGACACACGTCAACCGTCCCGTCCTTCATAATATATCTCCGGTAGTTATTCGTCAAGATAACTTCGTCCATAATTGCACAGACGAAACCTTCAGTTTCCCCGAAAAGGTCACCGAATCGTAGCCAGGATACGGAAGCTAAGAAGTCAACATCGGGCTCATGAAGAGCCCGATAAAATCGCCCGTGAAGTTCCTTGCTTTGCCATATCATCTTGCGGTCATCAGTGGTAAGTATTATAGGTTTGTGCCAGTTCTCTTTCGCCATGGATAGCGGAGTAAGCCCCTTGTCTACTGTGACCACATCAAGATGCATACCCACTACGGTTTTTAAAAAATGTTCTCTGAGACTGCATACCTCTCGGTTGTGGAGGGTCTTCGCATTTAAAAAGCCTCGACCCCCGCACTTCCGCGGAATATACAGTCTCATCACCGATGATCGTGGGTGATGCATCCTGTTTGCTGTCAGCAGTGTACGGACCCTTCTATCCAGGGCGTCGAGTTCGGTCTGAGTCCATTTAAGTATGCCGAAAGAGTACATCAAAACCGGCATGACCCACCCGTTGAAGGCGCGCACCTTATTTCCGCCCGAAAGAAGACTATTTAATACCTTCCTCAGGCGACCAAAGAAGCGCTCCTTCAACGATTGCTTCATGTCAGCATCATTGATACCTAACGCTTCCGACATACCTAAATATTTATAGCTCTCGAATGAGGAGAGGGATCTAAGGTGTATGGAATCCGGGAGTGTAATTCCCTCGGATTCCATAATCTGCCCTCGCTTTACATGCATGACTGCACATTTATCCACGCCAAATTCCATTTTGATGCCGCTACTAAAAGTTTCTGTTACATTCAGTAGCTTCATCAGATGCAATTTATTGGGGGCAAAGAGTTTCAAATCATCCATGTAGAGAAGGTGAGATATGACCTGACCGCCTCTCTTCAATCGATAACCTAGACCTGAATCCTCCAGCAGTGTGCTTAGAGGATTCAGAGCTAAGCAGAACCATAGTGGACTCAGACTGTCGCCCTGGAATATTCCCCGCTTAATCCATACAGGTTCATCATTCCTCTGGATCTGTCGACTCCCTGGATAGCGAAGGACTGTCTTCCATTGCCCCATACACGACTTAAGGAAAGTGCGTAGAGTTGCATTTATCTTGTACAACTCCAGCACCTTCATAAGCCATGTATGTGGCACCGAATCGTAGGCCTTCTTATAATCTATCCAGCAGGTGGAGAGATCCTTGCGGGATCGACGAACCTGTTGGCTGATGGCCATGTCTACGAGGAGTAGCTCCTTAGTACCACGGGACCCGCTCCTACATCCATTTTGAGAGACAGACATGATGGAGTTACTGTCAAGATGATTTTTTATTTTAGTTTTCAAAATGGATGTAAGAACTTTATAGACCGTTGGTAAACAGGTGATCGGCCTATAATTTTTGGGTTCCGCGGTACTACCTGATTTATGGAGCAGGTGGGTAATTCCAGTTGTTAAGAACTGGGGTAGCGAACCAGACTCTAAGGATGACTGGAATTGAGATGCCAAACAAGTGTGTGAACTACTTAACCATTTTAACCAAAAGTTATGCAGCCCGTCCGGTCCCGGTGATTTCCAGTTCGGTAACGAACGGACTGCTGTGGCTACGTCTGATGGTGTTATCAAAATAGTATCCATTTCTGGTAAGTTTTCACACCCTTGTTCAACATCCTGCATCCAGTCACCCTCAGTGTGACAAACGGATACCGACCATATACCGCGCCAGAATGCACTTGTGGTGGCATCATCCGGGCGGAACACGTCAGCCTCGTTTTGTTCTGGTCGCTCCCAAGCTCTGTATACCCACCTCTCATCGCTCTGGAACATGCGATTCTGCGTATATCGATCCACTCGCCGCTTATACCGCCGAATACGGCTCGCCCATGCACAAACTTTCTGCTTCAGGAAGTCGATGCGCTCTGTGACATTATTTATGTATTCTCGAGGGCTGATACCAGTCCCCGAGAATGCCTGTCTCACAAAGCGCATCACTCGTGGTCTAGTATTGCCCTCCCTGAAGCAGTATAGTTTGCCGATGAGTACCCTGGTCCCATCGATACGACGCTCGATTCTGCGTTGCCAGGCTGGTACGGCTGGTTTTGGTCGACTAGCTTCGTCACAATTTGGGAACTTGACTTTGGCTAATCGACATGCCGCTACAGCCGCGCAATACAGGATCGAGTGTGTATCAATGAGATCCTCGCTGCTCTCGAAGAAATTCTTGAGCTGCGAGTCCAAAGCACACACCAGCGCCATATTTTTTTTGTGCATAGGTAGCCGTGGTAACCGGGGTCTAAGGTTGGTCGGGGTGGATCTATAGTCGCGGAACGCATCCTCCAGTGCGCTCCTCAGTTGGTCGTTATACTGGCTACTTACTCTTTCAACCCTATCATCCTCTTCTTCGACACGATTGGACCGCGGCGGAACAGCATCAATAATTGACGCTTGTGCCGCGGTCTGTGTCAGAGTCGGGGCGATTTGGTTGCTCAGTACCTCTGAGCGCAGCCTATCAAGTGCGATGTCGTCCAACCTGTGATTGCGTTGGATGACCCGCACCTGATCCGACAGTCGTTGGGCCGAGACGTTGACAGCTGGTTCCAGTGCCTGAAACAAAGACAGCATCCTTTCACGGTACGCAGTGAGGTTAGTTCCCCCCTCTGTAGCCCCGTAATATGCGCGCATGACGTTCTCATTCATTGTTTGAGACCATCTCATGCGCTGCACACAACCACCGGCAGCGGGGACCCGGCTCGGGGCCGGATGGCCCCTAAGTCCCAAGCTCGTCGGCGGCCGGCCTCTCCCCTGCCGACGTACAGGTGTTGGCGACGTCGGCGGAGAGAAATACTCGTCGCTCGAGCTCGACGCAACTACCGCGGCCGGTGTCATCACAGCATTCACAATGGGGCTGGAGACCGGCGGCGGCGAGGCGGAGCTGAGCGACGAGTCCGGAGGTGGTGGGCGTGCTCTTCGTGTGGCTGCTCGTGTCAACATCTTCATACTTTTCACATCTTTATTGTATAATATAGGATTTTGCAGGTGACATGACAGATGTCACTGATTTTCTATTTGTTGATGCATGCTTTCTTTTCATTTTAACGTCTTTGATTTATAAATAAGGTATTTTAAAAATTTGGTTTTGAATGCCACTTGTATATAAATATGTAAAATGCTTGTAATAATTTTATAATTAAATTCAAATATGAAAAGCTATAAAAAGAGATGTTGACATTGTCGTTGGTGTTGCCAGTATTTATTATTATTACTATACTATATTATTATTATTACTATATTATTTATACTAAGAGTTCCATTTTGGCCTTGTTTGTTTCATGCTTCTAATTAAGTTATTCTCTAAAATGAAAATCCACTTGGATAGTAGACGCAATCACATTGACTTTTTGTTTAGCCTAAACAGAACTTAATATTTCAAATATGTAAGTAATATAATCATAGTAAATATTTTTAGTTAATAAACAGCAATTTTGTTTTCGGTTATTAACACAAACTTTATTTAGATTCCGTTGATGCGGTATAGTAATTTCTTCGGTAAGTGTAGTGCATAAGTGCAGTTATATTATAATACTCAGGGCATTTTTAAACTAATTTTCTTAAAGTAACCATGACTTTATATCAAACCAATAAAAAAAAACTCCCGATCGTTTTACACCCATATATTTATACAGTGTTATTTCTTACTTGTGAACAATTTCAATATCAATATCAAAAAATGACAATATTTTATCTATCCAACAGTGTTTCATTATTTAAAAATAATTTATCGATACTGCAGTACTGTAGACAACTTGACAACTCTCAGATTAGGGATGATCGATATTTGAAAAACATCGATGTTTGCAACGATGTAAACATCGAATTAAAAGTATCGATGTAGGTACGATAAATATCGATTGGATAAAATCGATGTTTTGTTTTCGATAAGAAATAAAACTGTCTATTATACAAAGTGGTGATGACAATACGACAATAAATTAAACATCGTGTACCTCAACACATTCTCAGGCTACCCATAAAACATCATATAAATATAGCTATTAGCTTAGTCACAGGAAATTATTATTCATTTTTCACATTTTCTACATGATGTACATTTTGATAAGGACCAAACTTTAATAATAATGGCGACAAATAATCGATACAGGAGTGCCGTGTCACTGATCGGAGGTCAGTGAACTAATATTTATAAAGAATTTTCTATTCCCTTTCCAATTTTATACGATTTAGTTTGTTTGAATTTTTTTTTTATGATAGGTTTTTTTCTATGGTTTAGGATTATTCCTATGTACCAGCATTGTTCGTGTTTTCATTTATTGTCGTATTATCAGCACCATTGGCAAAAAAGAGTATGGAATAAATGAGGTCACTAGTATCGCACCTGTGGCAACCCAGAATACTTAGGGTCAACAGGTTTTGATACTTGTTATTTTTGGAGATATGATCCCAATCTTAAGTGGGTGGTTTAATCCCTCAGACACATCAATGTCCAGTATTAACAATATTCATAGGGGAACCCCGAAGCCTTGTAAGAAGTAAGTAAGCTGTGTAATAAGTACCCACAGACAGACAATCATGCAAATATTACAGGATAATGAATGAACACGTTTTGTTTGAAGTTTTATTTTAATATATAACAATTTAATCAGACGAATCGAAAACACTTTCAGCTAAATATTCAATCAGCATCTTCAGAATAACTGGAATATTCTGATTGTGAAAAATCACTGCTACTGTCATCTCTTAAATTTATTATAAGTTGTTCCACCTGTTCATACATAATCGCACCTTTGTCAAAATATTCTTATATCTATAAACCCAGAGTGTATTTTCTTTCTGAGATGTTTTTATGGCTTCCATCATAACCCAAGTCCTCTCTAACTACCGCCAGTAAATTTCTCAGTGTAGGTACCTGAAACATTGTATTTTGTATTAAATCTGCTTTTTTTTATAATCATGAAATCTGGAATAGTGTAAGAATAAAACATACCTGTTTTTTCACAGTGTAAAAGAAATGAACCTTTTGTATTGCACAAAAGCCTTGGCTTGCTAAACGTATTGCACATAAATCGAAATTATCTAAATCTTTCTTCAGACGACTTTTACGATGTTTTCCAGGTGTTGAAAAAATGCCATTATTGTTTTCACCTTCCTGAACAATTTTTCTTATAGTATTGACAGATTTACCTAAAACATAATAACAACACTGTTATTAATTCCATGTTCATAATCTTCAAGTATCTATATTGGAGGATAGCGTATACGAGACTTGTTAAACTACAAAACGTAACCTCAATTTTCAATTTCTATAAACAAGACTAAAAGTTACATAAATCTGGATAATCGCAAACAACAACACATTTACAAAAACTTATTTAATGTATAATTACTTATTTAAAGTTCATAAATACCTGTCATATCGGCAGTTCTTTGATAAACATTCTCGATTATCGATAAAACTTGTCCCGCTTGAGATTCGGATAAACACCGCATATAGACGTGGTAAATCACTGTTCTGCCACTACTATGAATAGTTCTATTTATTTTAAATGGACAATTATGCAATGATAATTTATAGTTTTTGGAAATTATAAAAAGATTGTTATGGTAAACGCACTGTTAACACAGAATGTACTAGCAATTGACAAGTGAGCAATGTTGCCTCAATTATCGATTTTTAGTTCCAACTGTCACCGCGTCAGACTCTTTTTTGCCAAGCTGTATTTATGAAACGTGTTTATTGTATTTCCCCTAAATTAAATGGGTCTTGTTTAAAATCAGTTATGAGGCGTTTAAAATAAAATTTAAGTTCTGTAGGCACATTTGTGCCAAGTTGACCAAACAAAATATTATTCGTTTCACTTACAATTTTATAATTATCTTTCCATATGTCTACATCTTGGTCTTCTCTCCCTTGTGTTGTAGAATTCTCTGTCAATTAGTCCTTTTTAATTTGTTCATTCAGCTCATTATCTAAAAGCATCTCCATGATACTCATTCGAGAACCCGTCGGTCCCATCGGGCATCGGTCCTACGGGCAATTTGCGCCAGGCCCACTGTCACATTAGTGTTGCAACTCTTCGGACTATGTCGGTAACTCTCGTTATTCTGCGGATCTCCTCATTCCTTATTCGATCGCGCAGTGAAACCCCAAGCATAGCCCTCAAGGTCACTCAAAGGGTAATGGAGAGGGCTCTTCAGAAATGCAAAGAAATAACTGTTCGTGCGGCTTCTTCTGGTTTCGTTGATCAGTGTATTGTGGAAAATAGTTGAACTATCTAACTTTATAGTTCAACTTAGTACATCCAAGCACATTGCCCTTTCGATATTTTTATCTTATAACATCGATGTATCGATGATATTGAAGTCCAACCATCGATGTCAAAACATCGATGATTTCCAGCTAAACATCGATGTTTATTCAACATCGATTAATATCGATCATCCCTATCTCAGGTTTGTCTTTCGGAACGTGTCGCATCACACTTGCTTGTGTGTTTTTTTGCAGTTCTATGCTTACTCTTTGGTTGGGCACGTATTGTCTGAATGTGAAGTTTCTATTATTTATTTCGGATGTAAATATATTTAAATTAATTACCTATAAGGATATTCTTATATATTAAAGCGTAATAAATTATTACTGTTAACTTAACATAAACCAACAAAATGTTTAAAGGTGGTGTGTAAATAAAATTACTAGCAAGGTACGGTTATTTTACTGTACCAGTACCTGCCTGCGTACTACTTATTGGTGCTCAGCTCGTAAACTGTTCATAATCAAGGTAAGAAGATTCTGTCATATATTTATATTTCAAAGTAAAATATATCTGCACGTGTATTAATCCTTTCGGTGCATGCGTAAACATATTAAAAAATTTAGGAGAAAAAGTACGTTCACGTCCGACGTATACACAGTCTATAGTTGTAAAGATTTATACGTGGTCAGCATGTGACTTGACCTTAAACCAATTTAGTCAATCTTCAGTTAAAAGGTAATTGAATGGCACCACAATATGAACTTACGGCATTAAAAATAACAACTAATTAAGGTTTAGTCATCATAAAACTGTTGCGAATTTACGTAAAACCGACGTCTGCCCCTCAATTTAGACTTTGACACCTGCTGAGCGTGTGTGCGTGTAGCGAAGCGAACGCGTATTTATATCCTACCTATATACTGCGAATGTGTGCGGAGATTTCTCTTATATACGTCAAGTAACACCCATCCTGTTTGTTATTTTACGACACTAATAATACTCAGGTATATTTTTGTTGATTTTATAAAAAAATATTTTGAGTAGATATGAATTTGTTACTAAATCAAATAACTATGAAAGTCGAAATAATAATCATGTAATTACATTAATAGTACATAAATATTCAAATATCATATTCCACTTTTATAATATTATGTTTGCATACCCTATTGTAACAACTTACTTTGTTGTCAAAAGTGATTAGTCATTGTACAAAAAAAAAATTAAAATAATATGGAATATCTACATAAACATAATGTCACTCTCTCTCCTAAACTAGGTAATCCTGTATCTTAGGAGTTAGGCAGACAGTCTTCGGCCAGAGAGGACATCTAGTCATGTCGGTGTAACAATGGCCTAGGAATTTGGTGCAAGAGAGAATATGTAAGTGTGTATGTGTTTATTGAGTGTAGTTATGAGAGGGAGTGCAAGAATTGTGAGTGAGTATGGGAGAGTGTGTGTACTTCTAAAGCTGCTTGTAAATATAGAACTGGTGTTGAGCGAAAGTGGTAATCTACTGGGTGCTGGGTAAGACTTGAGTGTGTTTGGGGGTGGATGGGAGTTATGTATCCTCATTGTCTTGAATACAAACAGCTGCCGTACTGTTAGCACTTTACAGTCGGCATAGAGGTCAGATGTTGAAGAGAGAGCAATAAATCATTTTCAGCAAAGTACTGTGGGCAGAATCTCTGAGGACTTGAAAATGTGCATTAGATGCATGGTCCTAATAATGATGTAAGGGAGTTCATTTGCACATCCCACCTTAGGCCGCAATTCATCTGTACACCCAGGTACTTAACAACATTTGAGTGGCTTACTGTGGGACAGACACAAGAGACTCTGGGGCGGACCCCAGAGTCTCTTGTGCCCAGAGGCAGGAATGAGATCTAAGGGTGAAGTAGGGGAGTATTACTACGTCTTAACCTTGAAAGGGATGTAAGTGGTCTCATTAAGGTTTAACGTTAGTAGGTTAGAGTTTAGCCATAACATTACTTTAGACAATGCATCTTTCGCATTTGCCTTAACCATACCCCATGTTGAACCATAGACTAGAATCGCAGTATCGTTAGCGTAGGCGAAAATATTGGTATTAGGAAGGTTTATATTACATAGATAGTTAACATAGATTTGGAGTAGGGTTGTGCCCAGGATGCTTCTCTGAGGAATACCATAGGATACGATTTCCTCATCACTCAGGTAAGTATCTCTATCTTGACGCACTGTTTACGGCGGTTGACATGATAAGCTCTTATAAATATTTAGGATAACACCCCTCACGCCTATTAATTGCGGTTTTCTAATGAGGTTGGATACAAAAACTGTATCAAAAGCATTTGAAAGGTCTAGAAAGATTCCAAGGCATTTAGTTTTACTGTCCAAGTTTGTCGAGATCGATGACGTGAGTTCCAGTACAGCAGTTTATGTTGTTCAGGGAAAGCCCTGAAGCCGTATTGGTTGTCGGAGATAACGTGGTTTATCAAGGAAGCGCGTGGTTTTATTTAGGGCCGGCGCTCACTGACGGCACGGATGGCATGGCACGGCAGGTTGTGCAGTGACATCTCGCGGCGTGCTGTGGCATCCCGCGGCGTACTGCGGCATCCAGCGGGGTTCCGTGGCATGCCGTGGCGTTTCAGCCATGCGTTCTTTTTAATATGATAATCCATGTAGAAACGGGAGGCACGACTCATGCGACCGAACCAGATTAGTCAGTCTTTCTTCATCGGTTTTTTACGTGAAAGTAATTTTACTATATCGCGTACGCACGTGCTAATCAGAAATCACTTGCCACGCTCAGTCAGTGTGAGAGACAAAAAATCGCGGTTGCCAGTGTGTTTTCTCCCTCCCTTGCCCCCGCGCACCGACCAGACTGCGCCCCACCGAAATGCTACACAAGTTTCAACCTTATTTCAACTAGCTAGCAATCAATAATTCCTCGACCTCAAAGTGTCCCATACGGCTCGCGGGATGCAATGGCGCGCCGCGGCATCCCGTGGAATGAAAAAGTTTCTGTCCCCGACCTTATGTATCGGATGAATAATAGTTTACACCTGTGCTGTGGCATAGGTTAAAAAGGAAGGTTATGGGTGGGACCAAAACATGTCGAAAACATTTCAAGAGCAGAGGCGACTAGACCATCCGAGCCTACGTCACTCTTGTCGCGTAACTTTAGGATGAGGGACTCAACTTCGGATTCACTACCATCATAAATAACTAGAGAGTTAACTGAAATAATTGGGGACTATTATGGTATGGGAGGGAAAGTCGCATAATTGACATGTGATAACACGTCAAGCATGTAGCTGTAAAATGATGTTCTCTGCTAGGTCACTTACTATGGAATTAAAGAATTGACATAGTTCAGCAGTTTATGTTGACAGCCTTTCCCTGAAGCCGTATTGGTTGTCGGAGATAACGTGGTTTATCAACAAACCACGTTAATTGAAGAAATGGGATTTCCTTTCAATTTTGACAACTCGGATGGCTAGTCTGCATCACTTTTATTTAATGAATATGAACCAATTAAAATGTTCTATCTATTGTTTAATCTATTTGTATAATTCAGTTTAACACACTTCATGTAATCATTACCATAAAAATAAATTGAATCTGTTGTGTTCATAGTTCTGTAGTGTTGCTGGGCCACATCCATGAAAGGTACAGTTACCTAAACTTTAATAATGTTTAACTGCAATAGGCTCTTGATACTAGTTAACATGAACAAACCAGTAAAGCTGTAAAGTAAGGTAATTTTACTGTCTATTCATTATTATTGGTTTAGCAAAAGCATTTCAGATACAAGTTGTTTGTTTTTAATAACAGATCTAAGGGCTGGGATGCCCTAATTGCATAAGTTATTTTCAACCATAATCTAAAGGTAACTTTATCTCTGTTTATATTTTTCTAAATTTTCCTGCTCAACAATGTAAATGCAACAAATTAATGTTGTTGAAACATCAAAAGCCATTGCTGCTGTATTTTACTCAATTACTCCATGGGGGGTCTATGCGAGGGATTGAACACGTGATTAGAAGTTCCATCACTAATATAAAAACTCTTTCCATTTTATTACAAAACTAAATCTAACTTTAGTTCTACCCTAACTTTGAGTGAGTAAACCAAACTTTGAGCTTGTATTTCGAACTTTATTTAGATTTATGTAGTCTTTAATACTGAGGTGACAACTTCGGGTTGTGGAGGCCAGACGGCAGTCGCTTCACGAAAAATATCGAAGTTTAGCCAAAATCAGCAGTTAGACTGGTAAAGCAGACCCATACTCCAAAGCTGAAAGGGTTTTGCACGCGACTGGGATTAACGCTGAGATGATGATGATGACTGAGGTGACAACTTAGTACCAAATTTTCTATAATGGATGGGTTCATAATAACTATTTCAGTGGTTTAAAGGTTTAAACCTGGTCTGAACAAAATCCGTGTTTTGTAATAAGGGGGTTTGTATCAATGTAAACGTTAATGGATAAATGGATACAATTAAACAGAAAGGATTCAGAAACCACAATGTAACTTAATGTAGTTTGAGTCCTTTTCTGTTTGACTACATTCAAATAACAAATGCTGTGCTCCAATGCTTTGCCTACTTTTGCTTTTATTCTGTCTATATGGCAAGGCAATCAGCCATGCTAAACCAACTCAACTATTTTTTATAGAGTTGAAGTTTGAAAATTAAATAGTTTGACAGTTTCTTCTTCAAAATGATGTTGGCTTGCACATTCTTTAATCAGAACTCATCTATGATCATCTTATAGCCCATGCAATTAAAATATATCGAACATAATGTCATATATTTTGACAATTATCTAACTTGAAACGATTATTTCTTTTTTATGAGTAGCATGTGGTAGCAAGGTCTCCCAGTATAATATTGCTTTCTGCAATGCAGTACAAATATTGTTTTTGTAAAACAATATATAAACTGTGTGCTCCAAAATCAAAGTTATGATTTTCACTCTGAAATGTTGCTGTGTGATTATGTTACCATCTCTTCATTAATTTTTTGATGAGATGAGATATCATTCCAAGTAATGATAAGCCTACTTCACCCAACTTCACAGAGATTTTTACAGAATCAACTATTGTTTAGTACAGTACAGTTAGCACCAAAAGTGCTTCATTCAAGGCAGAAGAAGATGCAGAAGGAACTCCCTAGAAACAATTTGTTAATATTAAACCAAAACTATTGAAGCACATAGTATTAAAATCTAATAAATATGTTTGATATGTACAATTATTTGTAACTATTTTTTTTTACTTAGATTAGGCTTGTAGTATTGCAAATAATAGTTCCTAAGTTAATGGATGCTCACAATATTTATTATAGTATTAAGCGAATTACAATTACTTACATTGGATTTTTGATATTTTTAATTGATGGAAATGTTTTTATGTACATAATTTGGTTGTTCTATGCAGGTAACGCAAGATGGCGGAAGCGCACTCAGCTGTTGCGTTTTCGTTCGCGATCACTCACGACGGATGGGATGTCAACTTTGATCGCGAGGTTCTGTATCTGGTCTGGGAGTCAGGAATACGCTCATGGAAGAAACGTCTCGCGCGTTTCAGAGTAAGTACACGTATATTTTGAATTTGCGCGTAACTTAATTATTTATAGATAACTTACGTAGGTTCAGCAAAGGACAGCTATGCAATGGTATATTAGAACACGTAGGATATTCATTAAAAAATGATCAATATACGGATGTCCATGAGAACTTGCATACTGATTGATATGAATATTATCGAATTTTCGTTGGCCTACCTTTCTAAACATGGATTGGTATTAGTTTTCTGTTTGCTTTTTACATAAACAACAAGCCCACTGTGAATAAAATACATTACACTATGTAAATTTGCTTTGTAGGTAATTGCGTCCATGTTGACGTTTTCCTCTATATCACTAAATGGTGGCAAGTACACACATCAAAAGTGTCTAGGGATCAACATATATTTTTGCAATAACTTTTCTCCTGATTGATATTAATTAAAATTTTCTTTAAGGATTCATCAAATAAAGTGTTTTCGTTTGTCACAGTAACGATAAACCAAGTCACCTTTGCATTAATAAAGAAATTTGCCATTTTCCTAATAAAGGGATATTTGACATTTGAACCACTAACACAAAAGTTCGAAAAAAAGACTGAAATAACAGTTTTCTCTAAAATTTTATTGGGTAACTTAAACAATTAATAATCCGTGTTTCTACCGCGAACACTAACAACACAAGAACATCGGTTTGGCATACTCAAAATGAGTTCATCCAAATCTCGCTGTGGAATGGCCGCCCATGTTCGTTGCAACAACAAAAAAAGGTCTTCTTGCGACTGGATACCCTCCATATTCGGCAGAGCTCTTCTCTGTAGCATATCCCATGCATGCTCAATCGGGTTCAAGTCTGGCGACTGAGCAGGCCAGGGCAGGACATTGATGTTAGCTGCGGCGAGAGTCTGTCTTACAACTCTTGCGGTGTGCGGTCGTGCATTATCATGCATTAACTGAAATAAGGGACCGATTTGCACTTGTAGAGGAACGATGACGTCTGATACAATCGTCTCAGCATAAATTTGAGCGTTGAGGTTGCCTCTGATCCAAATCAACTCAGTTCTTCCGCCGATCCAAATACCCGCCCATACCATGATGGTTCCACCACTATAAGGATGGACTTCCTGGCAGGATTTTAATCGCTGTTGGCGTCCAGGGGTTCTCCAGTGTCGTATACGTCTTGTATCCGGTCTCATACCAAAACGAGACTCATCAGAAAAGCACACGAAACGCCATTGTTCTTCAGCCCAATTTCTGTGTTCAAGAGCCCATTGATATCGAATCCTACGATTGTGCATTGCTATAGGTGGTACCCGTAGCGGTCTTCGGGAATGAAGGTTCACTTCATGCAAGCGGTTTCTGACTGTTTGGTCGCTAATTAAGTTCCCTGAAGAGTGATGAAGCCTCACGGCTAACATCATGGCGGTTATTGTTGGAGCTCTTCGAGTTAAGATTTGAATGTATCGGTCTTGTCTCCGTGTGGTGCAGCGATACCGTCCTCCATGGCGCTCAGCCACGGTACCAGTGCTTCGGTAACGTGTCCAAAGTCGACTGATAACACTCTGACTTGTATTCAGAGCTAAAGCCACAGTACGTTGCCGGGAACCAGCTTCTATCATTCCCACGGCTCTGAGCATTTCTTCCCTGCTTAAATGACGTCGCCGCTCCATAATAACGTTGGTTTTAATCAGTAGTAGGGAAACAGTAGCACTAATAATGTCTTCAATGCGTTGTATGTTTTTATAGGGAAAATATTGACAGCTGATTTTCATCTTTTACTCGAATTTGATTCACAGTTCCTGATTCAAATTATGAAATGCACCAAAAAGGATCCATATAAATTTATAAAATCATAAATTTATTACAAAGCCACATCTCAATCTCAAGAAATCCGCATAAAAATGCTTGATCCCTAGACACTTTTGATGTGTGTAATTCTAATCATTAGGTACCTACTTATCCTACGCATTTAGTGAAACATTCATATTTTAAAAGGGTATTGTTTTATTTTCAGTGATAATAAATGAACATTGAACGATTAAAATGTCCAATACGGCTAATTAAGATTTATTTAAGTAGGTAATTACCGAATTACGCATAGGGCCGTCAGTTTTTGAGCAAATAAAAAATACCCGCCTTTAATGTTGCTATTTAATTTAGCTTGATGACTATTTATAATAATTTTTATTAAAAAAAATACAGCTTTTCCATCTTAATTAAACATAAAAACAAAGATTTTTTTTTAGTTACATCTAGACACGTGTACATTGCACAGACTTAATAAAATCTTTATGTAACCAAGATAGTAGTGCAAGGCTGCAACTGCAATCCAACTTATTAAGAAATTGTCTGCTTTGCGTAAAGCCGACGCCAGACATATTTGAAATATTTGATCACTTATTTGAACACTTGTTTGGACACATATGTTGCAATGGTATTTCAGTATTTGTTCAAAGCTTTGTTAAAATATTTGTACTTTGCCTTTCGTTGTCGGTTTCGAGCGCACATCAAAGCGTCAAAGTTGTCCGTGTTCAAATGTTTGCGTAGCCTGCTACACACGCGCAAATATTTGTACAATATCTGGCGCCGCTTAAGAAAAGATAATGTATAAATTTTGTGAAGATACAGACGACAGCAGGTCAAGTTACCCATAACTGTCAAATATACTCAATCAAACTTGATCCTTGATGCTTTAGAGATAAGGTTGAAAATCTACTAAAGCAATTTGACAGATTGTAGTAGGTCACATTTTTATTAAGATAACAAATAGTTGACAAAAGGGATAATGCTTGTAGTAGGAGCTTAATCGGACCAGGACCCTAATTGCGTAACACATTACTCTAATTTAAATAATTTTGAAGCTTATTGCTAATCCATTGCTCTATGTGTTCAAAAATGTATCTGGCCAACAAAGTAAAAAAAGCAATGAATGTTGTTGAACTGTCAAAATGAAATCCATTCCTACTGATAGAATTTTATACAATTAACTACTAATATAGTATCTAGACTGTACACTACTACGCAATCAACTACTTTCTACTCTCAATTTCGATAATTTCGAAGCATAATAATTGCTAATCCATTGCTCTGCTCAGCGTAAATAAAGCAATGAATGTTATTTAACTGCCAAAATAGTGCGCTATGGCATATTGGTAGTGTGTTACGCAGTTACCCTGACTGACTCAATCAATCTGCCTAGGTTGATTCCAACAATGTTGGGGTCAGTTTCCAGTCTTAACTGAGCTATGAAGGTCAGATAGGCAGTCTTATCTGTCTCCCACAACCCAGTTACAAACCTGACAGATTCGAACTATTTAACCCTATATTACAGTATCGATTCGATTCTGTAACCATCTTCCAGTGAATTTTTTTCTCGGTGGTAGGCCATAATATCGGCTGCCGGCAGAAGTTACCACCCACCAGACAAAGTCTTGCCGCCAAGCGATTCGTCGTGTTCCGGTATGATGTCTGATGAAGCAGTACGGAGGACGGGTCTGAGCAATTATGCTGCGATGTGTGCCGGGTACGATGCACCAGACATTGCATCACCTACCTTAACTGCCGTCTTCCTTCCTACCTATTCATTCAGTTTTTTAGGTGAATAGGCTTAATAAACTAACGCGCTTTACCATGAACGATTACATCACTGCTTACCAACAGGCAGGATTGCGGTCAAGCAGTAGTTTATAATTATTAATAACAAAAAAGTAGTTGTCATTCCAATTAATTCTAAGGACTCACACCGCAACTTACTGAGATGTTACAGAATCGATCGGCAGCTGGACTATTAGTAAAAAGATTATTTTTTCCACGGTTGCCGTTGTAGATGCATTTGGCAGCCATGATAAGTGTGTTTTTTTCACATTGTAAAGAAACCAATCCTATGGTATTGCTTCACAGAATAGCGTACACAATGGAGTGTACCCAGGCCACATGCAGTCCCTCTACGTGTTATGGACGGTACTCATGGCCTCACATTTTGCCGGATTTACCATACCATTTGGATTAGTACAAAAAACATTATCGGTTTTACCTGGGTAAGTGTACTTCTAGAACTCAATCTATGGAATTAGTTAGCACTGTGGAAATTTGGCATGTCACCGTTTATAATTATAATGGCCCTCATTGAGATTTGAGTGCCAATTCTGGACAATTTTTACCGAATAATAATTATTGACTAAAGTCTTCAACAAAGTGCACAGTAGGTGGTATGTTCAGAGCTTAGTTATCAATGTAATACAATTTAATCTGCAATGTTTCCAACAGCCGTCTGGTGATTATCTTGCGCTCCCAGGAACATAATCCCATTCGTTTTCATCAATCATTATGTAGACTACTTTAATAAAGATATGAAATTGCCAATTATTGATAATGTTTTTTATATCTCGTAGACGGAGGGTAGTATCTACCAAACACACCCACGATAAACCGATGACGATAGTACTGTGACGATAGGTAGTTAATTTGATATTAAACGGGCTTGATAATTGATATGTACGAACGTCTACACATCAAGCTTTACATAACCAGTTTAAGATGAGTTCTGATTGTTTGAAAAACTTATGCAGCGTGAGGTTAGCTCTTACATATGCTTAGTAAAAAAGATGTTTTATATCCAAATGGCATGCCTATTAGATGATTTTTGGTAATGAGCCTAGCCGTAAATATAATAATTTTTTAATTAGTTTGGAATTACCAGTGGGCTGTTTTCTGCCTAATAACATTTTTTGTGACGTTACGATTCGACCCTGTGCCATAATAATAGATCGTTATAATTGTAAGTTAGTGAATTACAATACACTAATAATACCTACCTATAAAATAATCTGTCCGGAATAAGATTAGACAATTAAATAATTCTTTTTTTCAGTCCGATCAACCGATTTTGACTTCTATTGCGTTGGTGGCGTTACGTATGCAGCTGCAGTAAATTATTGGCATGTAACCACCTTTTAGGGTTCCGTAGGAACACTTATAGTTAGCCAAATCTGACTGTCTGTCCATCCGCGGATAATCTCAGTGACTGATAGCACTAGTAAGCTGAAGTTGGGTACCAATATGTTAATCAATTACGCCGACAAAGTGATAAAACAAACCCCCTTATTCATAAACACTGCTTAAAGTTAACTAGTGATTAGCGATTGTTTAAACATACATTTTAGACGTTTGTACGTCACTTAACTTTAATCATCGTTTATGAATAAGTAGGAAAAAGTGTAAACATGTAAATGTTTTATTAGGGGAATCCCATACAAGTAAAGTGGGGAGAGACTTTTTTATTATTAGGTTCACCAACAATTGATTACATAAGAACAACCAAATAATACATTCGCAGCGGTAAAATAATAGTACATCAATTATAGCTTTTCAATCCTAACGTATGATATGTATTTAATTAATGTAAGGTAATGAATAAGGGTTAACTACAATCATCCCTCAATCAACTTTTGAACTATAAGTTTAAAAAATATAAAAAAATCTCAAAAGTAGAACCTTATCACCGTACCATCGTAAAAAAATCCATCTAGTTTATATAAATTATTAATCCTATTTCTCGTGAGATGGCGCTGTACTTTGTACTAATGCTACTTCGCGTTGTTAAGATTTTTACAGAGTTAATGGGATCGGGACAGATATAGAATATTTGTAATCTATAAATCTTTCTTTAGTTATCACCGTCCTTTGTGGACCCGTTTTAAGGATTCCTTACTTAGTAAGTCAACACAACACAATCTAGGACCCAACATCGATTCAGATAAAGAGGTGTTTGAAACTGTGGGCTCTGTAGTTTTTCTGGGAATAGCAGTAGATCCCAAACTTCAGTATCAACCCTAGCGGGGAGGCTCAGTTCAGCCGCCTACGCCGTCAGGAAAGTAAGACAATACACTGACGTTGATGCAGCCCGCTTAGTCTATTTTAGTTATTTCTACAGCGTTTTGTCCTATGGTATTCTACTGTGGGACACAAAGCCGCTGATATACAAAATATATTAATACTCCAAGAACGAGCTCTCCGAGCAATTTACCAGTTCGGTGTCAGAGTTTCTTTAAGAGATTTCTTTAAAAATATTGGTATTCTCACAATTGCTTCGCAATTTATCTTAGCCAACATCTTATATTTTAGGCAAAATATTCACTGTACTGTAAAAACAGTGAGATTCATAATGTTAACACCAGAAATAAGGACAAACAGTGAGCCCCTATTGACCGACTTCAAAAGGTTCATAATTTTTTTGGTGCGCTTGGTATAACTTTTTACAACAGGTTACCCTCTGCTTTGCTGGAGTTGCCTTACAATGCCTTTAAAGCACAATTAAAATCCAACCTCTGTTCAAAGGCACACTATTCTGTCAATGACTATTTAAATGGTAAGAATCTAAAGTTAGTTCACAAACTAAACTAATTAAGTGTTAAGTGCATCTTTTTCTTTCTATTTCATTAAGAAAAGGATAGAAGATAATTATTGGTTTCTAATCCTGTCAAATTAATCAGTGCCTGTAGTATAATAGATATTAATTTATTCTGCGATTGAAATAAAATGTACCTAGACAAAAAAATGTTTAATGCTTTCAAATTAAGATAGGTACACCTTAGACGCGATTATAAACATGGGTAGCAGTAGAGATGGGCAACGGGTAAAAATCCAAAAGATAAGTTCCCGGTAATATCGCATTTTGGGTAAATATCGGGTATTTTCCCGGGTAAATACTTAAAAGCCGGGTATTATAGTCTTCGTTACATCAATTAAAATGTGAACACTCATTACAACTATAACTACATTTTACACCAAAAACAATTTTACACAAAAATACTAATTGATCCACCAAATACGTACTTAATTAAAAATGAAACTACGTACAGTCTGTCTATATGTCGTAAAATTACTAAACTTAAGTAAAACTAAATTATAGTACATCGAATGTCATCAGTCACATATTTGTTTTATTGCATTTATTATTGTTTTTTAAATCTACGTGGATAAAATATCGAAGAAACGTATTAAAAATGAGCAAAACAAATAAAAGTGGAGCTCGGTAATTAATTTTTAAAGTATATCGGCGATGTTTGCTAGAACACGAAGCTGGACAAATTTTATCAAATATCTATACTCTATACTAATATACAATATGTAAAGAAAACCCTGTCCGATCCATGAAGGTATTGTTAGGTATCGATAACTGCTTCTACTAATGGATACAAAGCCGGGCTATACTTAAAAACAACATCCCCCTAAAAAAATAAATATTATTTCGCAAAAAGACTTTCTCGGTGGTAGGCCATAACATCGGCCGCCGTCAGTAGTTACCATCCACCAGACAAAGCCTTGCCGCCAAGCGATCACATCGTGTTCCGGCATAATGTCTGGTGAAGCCGTACGGAGAAGGGTCTAAGCAGTTGTGTTACGATGTGTGCCTGTTACGATGCGCCAAATGTTGTTGTGTCGGGAGTTTGGTCGTGGAGGGTCTCCAGATCAATCTCCCTCTGGTGCAGCATCGCTGATCGTGTTGTTGAGTTTAACATTGCATCACCTCGCTCAACTGCCGTCTTCCTTCCTATTCACTCAGTTTTCTGAGTGAGTAGGCTCTTAATAAACTAGCGCGCTTAACCATCAACGACTGCATCACTGCTTACCATCAGGTGGGATTGCAGTCAAACACTAGTTGATAATTATATTTCCTTACATTTCCAGTTTAATGATTTTGTTTTTCTATATTGACGTAGCTAGCTGGCATATGGTGGATAGTTTCATTTGATGTTCTGTGTTACTATTGTATAAACTTATGTGTTTTTTTAACGAACAGCCATCTGTGCTTCTGGGGAGTTTGTTCAGCCACTTTTTCTTCCCTGTTAAAACACTAGGTAGTGGCGAAGGGCGGGCGTTTTGAGGGACTGCCTTATGTAATACTGACATTCAAAAAGTGCCGATTCTCAGCCTAATTTCAATATAACCTGACGATTCTTTAACTCATAAGTGGGGGCATTTATTGTGACGAACAGGGAACTACGGAACCCACCCTACACTGAGCGTGGCACGTCATGCTCTTGGCCGGTTTTTTTTTCCTTTATTACCAACTTTATGGTATAGCTATCAGTCAACGGAATTGAAGTCAAAATGAAATAAAGTGTCGTGTATTGTAATTCACTAGCCGATTTAATATCATAATTGCGTCTATACTTCTAGGATTAACAAGAAATATTTGAACGATTCCTTTACGTTGTACAATTAGTCACACACACATTAACGTAATCGCTAATCGCTGATCTCAATTGTATGTAATACGAAAAGCCTAGAGCCAGTACAACCGACGTTCAAGGGTATCGTCAATGTGGTAAAGACATCCGCATCCGCAGTGGTATTTTATATTTGTTTAACATTTAATTATGTTTTGTTTAGCAACTCTACGATGTGGCAGGTCATCGCTTGTCTATTGGGAGCTCTTACTATGTGGCTTAGTGTGATATTCCTCATGAGATACCTTCTAAAACTGCTATTAATTTACAAGGTAAATGCGTCTCTTTAGAAACCTGAATTGTTAATGAAAGTATTTTTAGTGATAAATGGCGTATATTAACGTGAAAATATTATTTCTAGGGTTGGATGTACGAATCTCGTGCTCCCGGAGCAAAGATATCGCTTAAAACGATGCTATGGATAAGTGTAGTCAAAGTATTGTCGGGGTGGAACAAACCCAAGCTGTATAGCTTTCAAGGATCATTGCCGAGACTACCACTGCCTTCTGTTAAAGATACTATGAAACGGGTAAGTGAGTGTGATTCAAACCAATGTTTGATGAGAATCAACAAGATACCACACATAAATATCAAATCGGATCTTATCTTAAAAATATTTATGCCAAATGATAAAATGTTGCATGCACCTACGTCTTAAAGTATTATAATTTTGAGTGCAGCTTGAAAATGAGCACTGTAAACTACATGTTTTCGTTTAATCAATTTTGGTTATCTGTTAACTGACGCAGCGGTCACGAGAACTTCTCCAAAGTTCGACCTTACTTTTTGGAGACGTTGATTTCCAAATGTAAATATAGAGAGAATATATTGATGAACTTACTAGCGAATATGAAATGTGTAATACTTACCTAAATGTGTTTTTCGTTTCAGTACCTGATTAGTGTTCGCCCTTTATTGGACGACGAGAACTATAAGAGAGTAGAAAAATTAGCTAAAGAATTTGAAGAAACAATTGCTGTGAAGCTACAGAGATACCTTATATTAAAGTCATGGTAATTATGGGTTCATTCATAAATGATATTTGTCATAAAATTGTAGTCACTAATTAACTTTAAAAAGCTTTAATGAATAAAGGGGTATAGTACTAGCTGGGCCCCGCGGTTTCTCCCACATCAGTTTATATCCCGTGCCAATATCGAGGTAAAATGTATTCTATGTATTAAATTCTGGTCATAATCTAGATGTTATACCACATTTCATTCAAATCCATTAAGGAGTATAATCGTTTAATATAGTAGTTTATCCCAAACAAAATACTAATATTTTGTTTGGGATAAACTACATTATTATGCTAGGGCCATATTCTACCTCCCGGACCCAGTACGGGTTGGTAGATTTTGGTGAGAGGGAGAAAGAATATTAATTCCCAAAAAAAAGTTCATTGTAGATACCTACAGCATACCGAACCAGATGTTACATGCCATAAATGTAACTGTATCAATAACTCGTAGGTGGTCCAGTAACTACGTGTCTGATTGGTGGGAGGAGTACGTGTATCTACGCGGCCGCTCGCCTCTGATGGTCAACTCCAACTTCTACGGAACAGATGCCATCTTGTTGAGGCCAACTAGAATCCAGGCGGCCCGCGCCGGCGTCATCATACACTTGTGCCTCAAGTTCAGAAGGCTCATTGATAGACAGGAACTTGAACCAGTTAGTAACTTATATTATTATGTTAAATGGTGTTTCTTTCTGTTAGTTATATAGGTACAAAAAACGTTTACATGTCAATAGTTTTTGAAAAACTAGATGCGAGATTAGACGCTGGGGTTGCCTGTGACTAACACGAAATTAAAACTTTTATCCTATAATTAAAGAAGAAATATTTATGTTTAGTAAATTCATCTGGTTGTACCTACCGACGACAGCAGCACCCTAATTACGTAAAACACTATTACTATTACTTGGAATCATTTCTAAGCATATTGACATTCCATTGCTCCATATGTTAGAAAACGTGTCTGCTCAACAACGTAAATAACGCAATGAAATATGAATGTTGTTGAACTATCAAAATGAAACCCATTTCTACTGATAGTGTGTTACGCGATTACCGTGTTGGTCAAGTTACTCGAAACTGTCAATTATTCCCAAACAACCTTGAGTCTTAAAGTTTTGGAGATAAAGTTGAAAATCTAATAAAGAAATCTCAGATTGTAGTAGCATGATGTCAGTGGCGTAACTACAGGGTGGCAAGTCGGCAAAATGCCACGGGCCCCCAGGCGGAAGGGGCCCCCGGTCAGATGAAAATATCAATTTCCAACATTTATCATAATTATAACACATACCGGGCCCATCCGATGAATTTTGCCACGAGCCTCGAACGTTGTAGTTACGCCACTGCATGATGTGCTGTCATCTGTACCTTGACCATAAGTCATGGCTTTTTTATAATAATGTCCTAACTAATAAGTACATACTTAAATCATAAAAAAGCAGTCTCAGTAAATCTTGAGATAATAACCCGTTAAACATGACCGTGAATTAATTGTAGTTGTTTGTGGCACACAGTGACACTGATTCTCCGCTTCATAAACTAAACTACATAAATATGAGTGCATCTTTTTCTTTATATTTCATTAGGAAAAGGATAGAAGATTGATATTAATTTAATCCTGTCAAATTAAGATACCCCGATAAGCAGTTTAGACGAGAGTGACATGTCTATTTTTCCTACATTTTACTTCAATCGCAAAGACATTGATTAATTTGTCAGGACCAAACCAATAATTATCTTCTATCCTTTTCTTTATGAGATAGAAAGAAAAATATGCAGTGAACTTTAATTTTGTTAAGTTTGTGAACATTATTTCCATTAGCTATACATGTACAGGATCTTTTCTTTTTACAATTTCTCGGGTCAATTTGGGCCTGTTGCACATCCAAAACAAAATATCTGATTCTAGCCACGTTTGCCCTGGTAACTCGCCCAGACCATCAATCGTCCCAGGATTCCAGCATGTTACAATCTCTGTTTATCTATCTGAGTGCATGTGAGTGATGGGGCTGGACGGAGCAGGAGATATAGCAGCCAGAGTTACTTAAAAATTGTCATCTAGTTTTAAAGAGGCGTATTTTCTGTACTCTATAACATTGTCGTGTAGTTGCGAACACAAGACCGAATTACCTGAGGAGTAGTTTCTTTTTGTAGTGTTTCGCTAGAAAAGTTCTTTCAAAAGTTCTTCTTTCTTTCTTTTTTGAATTCGCACGGTTTGTGCATTTAGCCAATGTCACGTAATGAATTATTCATGTCGAAAAAGACTGCCACGTGAACCGTCTACAAGGGGGGTTTGAGGCAAAATCATGATGAGGCCACTATGCTGCGATATTACACTGTTCTGTATAAACTATTTGTTGAATGCACTCTCTACTGCATGAATCACGCACTTTTATTTAGTAAACAACACTAAATAATTTTAAAAGTCCAATGACAAATGTAAAAAAAAAGAAAGATAACTTGGTTTTTATTCCATAGATAATGCTGCAAAATATGGTGCCTCTTTGCTCATGGCAGTATGAGAGACTTTTCAACACGGTACGCGTCCCTGGCATAGAGCGAGACAAGATTGTGCACTATCAAGACTCGACGCATATTACGGTCTACCATAAAGGGAAGTACTACAAAGTACTGGTGTACTCACGCGGACGTCTATTGAAACCTGCAGAAATTCAAATGTAAGTTTCTAACTTTCATACTTTTTGTTCTATCCATGCTTAATACTTACATCATCATCAACCTTTTTATCGTCCCACTGCTGGGCACAGGTCTCCTCTCATACAGAGAAGGATTGAGCGTAATCACCACGCTTGCTCAATGCGGTTTGGCGATTTCAGACTTACAGTCCAGGTTTCCTCAAGATGTTTTCCTTCACCTTCAGTCATTGGTGTCCAAGGTATACTTAGAAAGAACATATATCACTTTAAAAACTTACATTGGTACTTGCCTGACCTGGAATCGAACCTGCACACTCATACTTGAGAGGCTGGTGTTTTAACCACTAGGCCACCACGACTACTAATACTTACATATTCCCCCTTATTCATAAACTTTACTTAAAGTTATTGATTAGCGACTGTTTAACCATACATTTTTCACGTTTGCACGTGACTTAACGTTAATCATTGTTTTTGAATAAACGCCATAGTGTATAAGAGGTTTATTAGAAAAAAATATAAAAGCAGATAAATTGAAAGAAACTTTGTAAAGAAAACCCTGTCCGAACCGTAAAGGTATTGTTAGGTATCAATAACTGATTCTACTTTAGCCTACAAAGCTTGCCTAAACTTAAAAAAAGAATACCCCTTAAAAAATAAATATCATTTACCAAAAGGAGGTAAATTACATGTGCGGTACAATAATAAATGCGCGGGCGGCAGGGGGCAGGGCACGCGGTCAAACAAAATACCGCCAGTATTGTAGATTCATTCATAAAAGGTACCTACCCATCAGTGATGCCGTCGAAAATGTTTTTTTTTTTTTTTTTGTAGTGTATATTTAAGATATTGTGTCAATTTCAAGTAAAATAAAAATCTTCTAAGTTCTTCTTTCTTTCTTTTTTGGCTTAACACGGTTTGTGCATTTAGCCAATGTTACGTAATACATGTCGCAAAAGACGGCCGCGTGAACCGCCTTCGAGGGAGGTTTGAGGCAAAGTCATTATGTGGCCACTATGCTGCGATATTTCACTGTTCTTTATGTATTATTTACTGAATGCACTTTTTACTACATAAATCACGCACTTGTATTTAGTAAACACTAAAAATAATTTTAAAAGGCCAATGAAAAATGAACGTGACACTCAGCTTGCTAAAACTCTCGAAAATGGTTTTGTCACTTTTGAAAAATTTACCAAATATTAGGGAAGTGTGATTACCTAAGCTTTATTATCCTTATCGGTTGGACGGGGTTTTCTTTACATATTCTATACAGCTGAAGAGTTTGTTTGTTTGTTTGAACGAGCTAATTTCTGGAACTACTGATCCGATTTGAAAAATTCTATTTGCGTTGGATAGTCCATCAATCCAGGAAGGCTTTAGGCTTTTTAATATCACGCTGCGACCAATAGGAGCGGAGCATATAAAAAAAACATCGAGACCTACGCGAGTGTAACCGCGGGCCGCAGATAGTAAGAAATAAATTGCGAACAACAATGTTGCAAGAAGTGCTAATTAATTTTTTAATTATGTGCATCCTTAAAACATTGATTTTCATGATAAAATAGAAGATTTTGATCAACAAAAATCCCGAAAGAGACAATTATCGTAATCACCAAAAAGCCGAATCATTAATGACACATAACTTCATAGTGTATTTGATTACCTATAAGAAATTATTTAACTTATTAGTATAATTCGCGTTTTTTACTTACCAAAAGGGCCTCTAATTCTTGTGTGCCCAAGGGCCCCAGCTTAGTTTAAAACGGCTGTGCCCACGGGAGGAATAAAAATTAATTAGTACTGTTACGGGCTAGGGGTTTTAAAATGCCGGTTAAGGGTTAAGAAGTTTATTGGCAACGAAGGTACAGTCGGTAGTAGGCGACGACAAGTAGAACGTAGCTAATGTCGCACTGAAGTCTTCCCTTACGTCCACGAAGTCCGTGTCATAACACACAACAACACTACAGATGTTACTTTACGTAGTCCTCAAAGTTCTTATTGGGTTGTCGCTGTAGATCGCTTAACTGTCGATTGTTTAGCGTTGATGTTCAAATGCAGACTATCTCCGCGCTGGCGCCACGGCGCTTCCAGAATCAATAATAATATAATTTCGAGTACGTTCAGCATGTACATGTACTATACTGGAGAGCAGTTTCTAGAAATTTCGATGTCGACACTTAATTGACAATATTGATGAAAGCTGTACCATTCGATAGGCCTTCCTAGGTCTAGCAATGCGTGTTTATTCCTACCTCAACAATGCCGACGTCTCAAGATAAAGGGCTTAAAAGTTACGTACTGCTTGTCACGCATTATTGAAACTTATGCCATCGACATAAGGAGCATTAGTAACAGTACCAATAGAAATTAATAGTTTGAAATAATGCTTAGTTTTAATAGTCTCAACATGTCTTTAAAACACAAACGGTGAAGCAATGGTCGCTTTATGCAATTATAATCCACTGCGTCACTCGAATACGCTTAATAAGTAGTGTCGGGCATCCAACTGCTTACCAATCACACTAATTGAGGTCGACGTTCAATGTTGCTGTTTTTCTAACCTATCTGCATATATGTAAATTTATAAGGGCCGATCCACTTTGATAGGGCGCTAAACGAGGAAACAATGGCCCCGACTCGCTTCTTCACAAACTAAATTAAATTTAAGTTCGATGCAGCTTTTTATTTACATTACATTAAAAAAAGAACGGAAGATAAAATGTCAGTTTAGACCTGTCAAATTAGTGCGCTCCTGACTTAAACTGGCGTATTTTTAGTCACGATGTTTATAATTTATTTATTTATTAAAACTATGCACAAAGAAAATCATTGCACAATGGCGGACTTAATGCCTTCGGCATTTTCTACCAGTCCACCTTAAGGTGATGCAGAGACTAAATATGGTAGGTGCAAAGATATTAAAGTTAAAAGAGAAATAAAAAAAAAATATTATAATAAATACATACATACAAAATATAACCAGTAGAGAGAGATAAAAAAAATTTGGTAAAAAGAGAAAAAGAATAAATTACATGTTTGATGAATCTGCCAGTTTCTTGCGTAAGTATTCCCGAGCTTTAACTTTAAATGTGTACCGACTGGTCAACGTCCTGATATTCTGAGGACGATCATTCCAAAGGAAAACCGCCTGGACAAGAAAAGAAGACTTAAGAAAAGCAGAGCGATGAGAAGGACATCGTTGAAGACAATAAAACCGCGTCTAAACTGTTATATTTTATCCTTTTCTTAACGAAATGAAAAAAGAAGATGCACTTAACTTTGTTTTTGTTTGGGCTTACTGGCTGCATTCAATGTATACACATAAATGTAAGAAATACAAAGATCTATATTTAAAAAAAAATATGATCACACTGACGCCGATTCCCAGTTCACAAACTAAATTAAAAAGTTCAGTTGATCTGTTTCTTTCTATTTCATTAAGAAAAGAACAGAAGATGAAATGTCAGTTTAAACCTGTCAATTAGTCTGCCACTGACGTAAATTTACGTATTTTTGGTCGCCATGTTTATAACCGCGTCTAAACTGTCTATGGAGTGTCTTAATTTGACAGGATTAAACTAAAAACAGTGTGTGTTGCCAGTGATGACTTATGGAATTGAGACGTGGTCGCTAACAATGGGCCTTATAAGAAGGCTCAAAGTCACTCAAAGGGCAATGGAGAGGGCTATGCTTGGGGTTTCACTGCGCGATCGAATCAGGAATGAGGAGATCCGCAGAAGTACGAGAGTAACCGACATAGCCCGAAGAATTGCAACACTAAAGTGGCAGTGGGCTGGACACGTTGCCCGTAGGACCGATGCCCGATGTGGCCGGCGGTTTCTCGAGTCGCGACCACGCACCGGAAGACGTAGCGTGGGTAGGTCCCCGACAAGGTGGACCGACGACCTGGTGAAGGTCGCGGTGAACCGCTGGATGCGGGAGGCGCAGGACCGGTCGTCGTGGAGAAACTTGGGGGAGGCCTATGTCCAGAAGTGCACGTCTTTCGGCTGAAATGATGATGATGATGATATCTTCTATCCTTTTCGTAAAGGAATAGAAAGAAAAAGATGCACTTATTTGAAATTAGTCTAGTTTGTGAACAAAAGATTCGGCGCCAATGTCTAACAATCTACTTACATGTGCTTAGCCTTTATACAATCTACTAGAGTGGTAGTCGGGAATAGAGAAAATATATTTATATGCGGTAAATACAACGTACCTATTGTATGTACATAACCTAATGCTTAATTAAGTATAAGTTATTCTGTATACAGTGTAATGTACGGACGACAGCAGGTCAAGTTACCCGAATATGTCAATGTTCCCAATCAACTTTAGGCCTTACTATCTTAGAGATTAAGTTGAAAATCTAAGAAGGAAATCTGTCAAATTGTAGTAGCTTGATGTGCAGTCGTCTGTACCTGAATCTTTGTGGTAATAAGCACAAAATGCGTCACGCCCACGCAAATCTATAGTCGAATTTATCATTTTTTGTAGACAAATCCAACAAATTCTCGACGACACCTCAGAGCCGATGGTTGGAGAAGAACGCGTGGGTGCTCTTACCGCAGGCGAGCGTACTCACTGGGCGCACGTCCGACAGACGATGTTCAACCGCGGTCATAATCGCACCTCTCTGCACTGCATCGAGCGAGCCGCCTTCAACGTATGCCTTGGTAAGGATTCTAATGCCATATTAACCAATTGAAGTTAATCATCGCGCACGTGTGCTTGAGATTGTGTGGCTACCATGAGTTTTCATTACGAGACTCGATCGTCGATATCGACCACGTTTGGCGCTCTCATTGATTGAAAGTTGTTACAACCTTGAAGCGGGCCAATCAATGAGTCAAACGCGCTCGATATCGACGATGGACACTGGCAACCCCTCGGAAACTTCTGATAAATCAGAGGTATAAAATGGCTCACCGGGACGGTCGCGGTGATAACAATATGTATACTTATCTACGGAGGAAAGAGGCTGTTGGCATCTGGGTTCCGAGCCCTAAAGTACTTAGAAAAAAATGTGCACATACATAATTACCGATTTGTCGGCCAAATTCGATAAAGAATAGAGGTAAACAATTCGTTGCTAGGCAACGAGTAGTTTACGCCTAAAAGAAAGATGTTAACAACCTTTTCTAGATAGATTCCTACTTAGTGATGTAAAATAAAAAAAAAGCAATTTGTTTCTTTTTTTTTCTTTCTTTCTGGAAAAAAAAAATGAAAAAGAAACCTAGCGTCGTTGTTTTTTTATAGCCTAGGTTTTAGTTCAATTATTAATTAAATTTGTTATTGGTACTTATATTAAATCAACATATTATTTATTCATAATTCAGTACTTCCAACAATAAATCACAACTCACTATATATTTTTTTCAGTTGTTGTTATAATCAATGAATGCTGCCAATATTTTTATGAAATTTTGGTGCTAGTTAGTACCGTAGTTTCAAGACATAATAGAAAAGTACCGTACTACGGTACTTTTCTATTATGTACTCTTAAGTATTAATTATTTAATGGTAAATGCCATAACAGTTTCAGTTTTCATGCTCTTGAAAAAAACATGGTCCAGAAAAAAAAAAGTTATTTTCAGGTATTTTTTCACATTAAAAAAAAAACGTTAACAGTAACTACTAATGTTTGTGTACAGTTTACTTGTTTAGATATTTATGATTTGCATAGAATGCTTAACCGATTTGAATGAAATACGAGACCCATGTAAGATAATTTCCTATTAGGTTAAATTATTTGATATTTATATATTATACTTTGTCCATACTTGAAAGTATTACAATGCATGTGTTATGTAATTGATTTGAAAGTATTTAAAATTCGCAAAATTGTATTGCAAATGCCTCAACGTTATTCATTGGTTGAATTCTACAAAATGTGTTTAATACCTGGATTTCATCCATCTTTCTTTTTTTGTAGGGCTATCACGTAAAATTAATGTCTACTTTTTAATGTTTTTTTTCGAAATATGCATGTTATTTTAGTGATTCTATTGAAATATGCTGCAATAGGAATTGTTAATAAATAGTTAGCATGTAAAAGTCGATAATCATGTAAATAACAGGAGATTTGTAAAGCGTGAGTTGTGATAACCCTGAATTGGTTTGCTTACCTCTATTCTTTATGGGGCTTGGCGAGAATATAGGTTTTAAGTTTTGTTATCAAATTAAATACGTAGAGACGACAGCACAACCTACTACAATCGGTCACATTTCTTTATTATTATTTTCAACTTTATATCTAAAGTATTAAGGCTCAAGATTGATTGGAAATATTTGACAGTTTCGGGTAGCTTGGCATGCTGTCGTCCGTACATTGAAAAGGATATGCGCCATTTTATGGATATCAGAGTAGGGGAAGGTCGAAAAAGGGATGACGACTATTAGAGAATAAAAAAAGACATGTTGGACAGACTCCAAATATATTGGGAACAGCAGAGGAATTGCGTAACTCATTGTTCCATTTTTATTTTGACAGTTGTTTAACATTCATTCCGTTATTGAAGTTGTTAAGGAGTTTTTTTTTTTATAAAATTATAAACTAGCGCTTGACCGCAATCCCGCCTGATGGTAAGCAGTGACGCAGTCGTTGATGGTAAAGCGCACTAGTTTATTAAGAGCCTATTCACTCTAGCCTTGAAGACACTCAAATTGTAGTCCGACGGAAACACCGCCGCTGGCAAACTGTTCCAGTCCCTCGATGTACGCGGTATAAAGGAGGAGGCGAAACGCTTCGTCCGGATCGTAATGGTGTTAACAACGTAAGGGTCGAAACTCGCCGTACGACGGGTCGTCCGATGGTGGAACGGAGATGGGGGAATTAAATCATGCAATTCCTTCGCACACTCCCCAAAATGCATCCTATAGAAGACCGAAAGGCTGGCTACTCTACGCCTGTGCTCTAGGCTTTGGAGACCGTCTCGAGTTAAGTCAGGGTCACCAATCCAATGCCACCAACCCAACCAATGCAGTATTCGAACATAATATGGAGATAATCGATTAGCAATATAATTCCAATTGATAGTACTAGTGTATTATAGTTTGAATGAATTTTATAGGTGGTGCTATTTTAGAAAGTTTATGATAATGTTTCAACGGACCTTTGAAATCCTAAATAAGCTCGCATTATTACTGAAACCGAAATATATTTCGTAATTATTTATATCTACGCACAAAACTAGATGCGGAAAGATAAATCAGTTCCGTTATACAATACTTACAACGATAAGAGAACGACCTTCAGACGAGATTGTGAATCTCATTGGCCTGTTTTTTATTTTATCAAATTGAATACATTTTGGTAAATTTAGAATTCAATAAATTTCAATGGCTTTATGGTTTTTCTTATAGACCGTGGGTATTTATTAAATTTCATCTGTATTTTATATGCGTCTAGAAAGTTCTCACTGAACATATGCACGTAGCCATGCGTCTACACGATGTTAGATCTGATACAAATACGCTGGCATAGCGCTGTAAAGAAGGGATCCGTGTCCGGACATAAAAAAATACAATTGCGACGAAATCAGAAATTGCCCCTTTGTATTTTATATGGGCTGGTTAATGTATTTATTTATTCACTGCTGGGCACAAGTCTCCTCTCATACAGAGAAGGATTGAGCGTAATCACCACGCTTGCTCAATGCGGGTTGGCGATTTCAGACTTAAAGTCCAGGCTTCCTCAAGATGTTTTCCTTCACCTTTTAATGTCATTGGTGTCCAAGATATACATAGAAAGTACATATAACTTAGAAAAGTTACATTGGTACTTGCCTGAGATAGAATCGAACCTGCGCACTCATACTTGAGAGGCTGGTGATTTAACCACTAGGCCACCACAACTTATTTAATGAATATACTGGTTCAATTTAAATACAATTTTATTCTCTCCACTCTAAAACACTGCCTAATAATGGCGTAAAACCCAGTTAAGGTATGGGCGACAGCAAAACAATCTATCTGAAACTGTCAAATATTCCCACCCAACCTTGAGCCTTAACGCTTCAGCTGAAAATCTAATAAATATATTTGACAGTTTGTAGTAAGTTGATATACGTGTATTGATGTAGTAACATGTATGTATGTCGTCTGTACGTATTATAGTTGCTAATCAAATTTTTATCCTGCTTGCTTCCTTCTTTATACCGCGTACATCGAGGGACTGGAACAATTTGCCAGCGTCGGTGTTTCCGTCACAATACAATTTGAGTGTCTTCAAGGCTAGAGTGAATAGGCTCTTAATAAACTAGCGCGCTTTACCATCAACGATTGCATCACTGCTTACTATCAGGCGGGATGGCGGTCAAGCGCTGGTTTATAATTTATAAAAAAAAAAAACGATACAAACTGACATTATCTGAAAAAAATATACAAAACGTAAGAAACATTGAATTTCGCGAGCAATGCATGCATTCACGTTAATCGTATTATCTAAAACTAAAACGAAATCCGCGACTTGTGGAAACTAGGGATGTAACGAAGAACCGAAGGCGGAGTCAAGTTTTTAAATTGAATTTATCGGAGTCTGAACTGGAGTCGGAATCTGAGGCGGAGGCAGGGTCAGAAGTGGTGGTAGGAGAGAGATTTTTTATTTAACGACATATAAAACATTATTCAAACAATTTTTTTCATTTAATTTTTTTATTGTAAGAATTAACAAACAATGAATAGAACATTGGCATGTTTCCAAATGAACCATTCCGAATGAACAAGAAATTAAATCCCAAAGTTGCTACTTTGGGATTTAATTTCTTGTTCAATGAACAAAATATTTGAAAGAAATTGAATCATATGAGCGGACTCCAAAAGTAGTGAAAAATAAAAACAAATGTCTATCTATAAACGTGTCGTGTGCGTAACAAACTAACAACAAGTGCATATAATAATTGACGATAAAGTGCACGTAGCGGGAGACAGGGGATTCCCCGCGCGACATGTATAACTATAAACCAGCTGTTCTTTACAGTCGACACTCGACAGACGTCGCAGCCGCTATGTTAATATGCTTTAATCTCCATTTAAAACCTCCGATTTAAAAGTATCGGAACCGAAGGTATGAAAATAATCGGAAGTTCCGACTGTTCGGAGTCGGAAACACAATGGCGAAATCGGAAGCTTTGAGACGTAGAGAAAATTATCAAAGACATCATGAGCCCCAATCTAGTGCGAGGGATTCTTACAGGATCAATCGGAATCTGAATTTAGAGGAGAAAATATACGATGCTTAATTAGTTTTTAGAAACACACATTTCTATCAACTTGATAACCACGGTTAATCTGATAATAGGTACATATTTAATTATTCTATAGGAATTGATACAAATACATAAATAAAATTTGAAATGTTCAGTTTTTAATGTCAAAGTTAAACTATAAGAAAGTGTATACAGAGTGGTGCTGGCAATACGACAATAAATTAAACATCGTGTACCTCAACACATTCTCAATCTACCCATAAAAAATTATATAAATATATCCATTAGTTTAGTCACAGGAAATTGTTTTTCATTTTCACATTTTCTACATGATGTACGGATATGGAAGCGCTTACAGGTTAATGACCGTCGCATCCAGCCTGCGGTACTTACTAAACTTTAATAATAATGACGAAAAAAGTCGATACAGGACCGCGCTGTCGCCCGCTGATCGGAGGTCATTGAACCAATATTATAAAGGATGTTCTATTCCGTTTGCAATTTTATGCGATTTAGTTTGTTTGAAATTTTCATTTTTTTTATTTTTGATGCTAGGTTTTTTTATGGTTTAGGATTTTTCCTATGAACCAGCCTAGTCTGTTTTCATGTATTGTCGTATTATCAGCACCACCTGTATACAGTATGTTACGAAAACCCTGTCCGACCCACAAGGATAATAAGGGTTAGGTAAACAAATGACCAAATAAAATATAAAATTTTGCATAATCATCATAGTAACAATACTAATGAATTTTGAAATAATCTTTTTTACCCTGTAACTTCCCCAAAATTCGGGAAATTTAAAAAAGTGTAAACACCATTTTAGACCTTATAATTGTCGGCTTTCTTTTGATTATTTTTTTAGGTTCTTTAGCGGCGTCAGTGTGTCTAACCGCCGACGGCGGCAAAGGAATAATTAGAGCTGTACTAATTTTTGCGTAATAACGTTTTGTTTTTGTCGCTATTATTCGAAACTGTACCTGGCCGAATGATTTGTTGTAAAAACACAGATTACCTAATGGTAAAAGTACTTTTTTTGATTATCGATTAATTATTCATAACAATATTGTAACACAAGTACCTATTATTAGTAAATAGGAACTAGAAAGGTCTTATGAAATACGATTTTAGGAGAATATTATAAACAATGTAAAGCATTTAAGTTCACCTGATTTAAGTTATGTGAAAGTTCTAAAATCTAAAGAATGCCATGCGATGTTGAATCGATGCGTGAAATTCTGAAATACAAAATTGATACCAAAAATCGATACGAGAAATATTTTGAATACTTTCACACCTCTAGTCAAAGGGCACCGCCGTGCAGTTAGAGTACCTATTTTTATGAAATAAAAATCATTTTTATTTTAAATTTATTAGTTTCGCGTAGACATGGCGTCCGTGTAGACGTATCGTTTATTGTGTGATCACATAGTTTTCTAACGTAATGTAACCTGCTGATGGAAGGTACCTAGTGAAACTGCAATTGTGTTGTGTTGTGATCAGGTGTTGAACGATTCGGATGTGACTACTTCTTGGTCAATGTGGTTCCAGCATGACGGTGCCCCACCATATTTTTGCCGACCTGTACGTGAGTACCTCCACTATCAGTTCGGCGAGCAGTGGATTGGTAGGAGTGGACTAACGTTGTGAAACACCGTGCTAATCTCGTGGACGGTGCCAGGCCGGTATCGTTCTTAGTGAACGAAATATGGAACAACATCTCCGCCACAGCCATTGTGCTCATCGAATGAAATTCGAAGATACATTCGGAGGGTCAGACGACCTTTCTACTTAAAAAAAAGTTCTTTTCACGAGCTGCCTAAGTAGGTATCATTGTTTCTTTCTAGAGTCGATAAACGTGGTTAGACTACCAATACCTACATGCATGAGGTCAACTGAGGTCATGACCTGTGCCTGTGTTGCCATGAAATTACGTATTTATTTTATTTAAGTTATTTATTTTTAAGGGGGTATTTTTTTTTTAGTTTAGCCAGGTTATGTACGCATTAGTAGAATCAGCTAACGATACCTAACAACACCTTCACGGGTCGGACAGGGTTTTTGTAACATACTGTATAGGTACGGTAATGATAACGAAAAAAAAAAAAAGTAAATCTTTTGTCTGTGTTTTAACCGGCACCCTATAATTACTCAACACACTACTACTATCAGTTGGAATCAGTTCGAAGCATATTGCTTATACATTGCTCCATATGTTCGTAAATCTGTCTGCTCAACATTATAAATAACGCAATGGATGTTGTTGAACTGTCAAAATGAAACTCATTGCCACTGATGGTATACTACCCTTATACCCTACAGTTCATCCTAGAATAGGCTAGACCAACTTTAATGGTACTTTCATTAAATAGCTTATGTTTTAAAGAATATCATAGACTTTTATTTTAGAAAAGGAATTAGGGTTTCCTGCAAAGTAACAAAAAAAAAAAAACTCATAAAATACAATTATAATAATGACGGCCGTCTAGACAATCGCAGATAAAATAAGTAGTCATAATGAACGTAATATCATTATCTTATAATTGTTTTGTCTTCAAGGAGCACGGATTGGGACAGTCCGAAGGTCGATTCAATGTTTGACACTTTGCTAAACAAATGTAATATTGTTTCAGATGACTTTGAATATGGCTATGATGAGAATAATCTTTCGAAACTGGACGAGATGGGTCACGTGTTACTCCACGGCAAAGGCCACGACCGGTGGTTCGACAAGTCATTCAACCTTTGTTTCAGCAAAAATGGTTTTGTAAGTATTTAAATATGTATAGTTTCCCTGTTATATCTGAATATTAGAAATACTGCTTGAGATATCCTTACTTCATCGGTTTAGTTGCTTAAGGAACGGTAAACAGAAATATCAATAGGCCTAGTATGAGTTTTTATTACGTAACTCGATCGTCCATATCGAGCGCGTTTGGCGCTCTTATTGGCTGAGAGTTCTTACAACCTTGAAGCGGGCTAATCGATGAGTCAAACGCGCTCGATATCGACGATCGAATATCATAATGAAAACTCATACTAGGCCTACAAGGTAATACTCGTCACTTTCGTTGTCAAGCTACGTCGTAATTTAGTAATGTCGTTGTTGCTAAATTGAAGAGTGCAAGTCACGTGGTTCTTTTTGTTTACCTTTAGTGTACTATTTAAACCGATGAACTATAGTAGTACAGACGACAGCACATTAAGCTACTACAATCTCTCACATTTCTTCATTAGATTTTCAACTTTATCACTAAATCATTAAGGTTCAAGGTTGGTTGGAAATATTTGATAGTTTCGGGTTGCTTGACTGGCTGTCCGTACATAGAGGTTCCAGTTCATTGTGAACCTTATCATTTTTGTCGTCAAGTGGCGTTGTTGTATTCCAATAGAAATAGAATCTATACTATTTTATACTAATATATAAAGCTGAAGAGTTTGTTTGTTTATTTGAACGCTCTAATCTCAGGAACTACTGGTCCGATTTGACAAATTATTTTTGCGTTGGATAGCCCATTAAGCCAGGAAGGCTTAGCCCATTAAGCCAGGAAGGCTTTAGCTGTATAACAACACGCTACGACCAATAGGAGTGGAGCATATAAAACAAACAAATATCTTTATCCAAATAAATTAATAGTACTGCCGTCTTCCTTCCAATTCGCTCAGTTTTTCTGAGTGAATAGGCTCTTAATAAACCAGCGCGCTTTGCCATCAATGATCGCATCACTGCTTACCATCAGGAGGGATTGCGGTCAAGCGCTAGTTTTAATTATTAAAAAAAAATAGTATTTAATTGTGAACAAAATTGTCCTTGACATCACTTAATTTTGATTAATGTTTTATAAGATACCTCCTATAATTTTAAAATAGCTTACCGACCTCGGGCAACATGCGAAAGTCGCCAATGCAACCGGGATTATAAGTTGAAATGATGATGATGACTATAATTGGACGTAGTTATGCAAAATGGATCCAGCCCCAAAAACTTGCTTTTGAGAAAATAGAGGTTGAAGTACGGGTTACGTGTTGTTGGAGCCTTCAAAGAGTTCAACAATAGGGTTGTTGACTAAAAAAAAAACTAATTAGTCCGTCAGTCAGATTTCCAAAAAAATACTGGACACGTATTTTTTCTTTTTTCATATAAACAAAAAATGAAGACGACACAGTGCGTTGAAAACTCGTGTGACGTCACTGCACGCTACAATTTTTATCGAGGAGTGACGTCACCAGCCACCACTCCTGTAGGCCTAGTATGAGTTTTCAATACGAAACTCGATCGTCGATATCGAGCGCGCCTTGCGCTCTCATTGGTTGAGAGTTCTTATGACCTTGAAGCGGGCCAATCGCTGAGTCAAACGAGCTCGATATCGACGAACGAGTTTCGTAATGAAAACTCATACTAGGCCTACAGATCTTTGATTCCTTTTATATTTGTCAATTTTTATTGATTTGATAAAACAAAATATACGTATCCAATATTTTTCTATAATCTGAATGACGGATTAAATAGAATCATTTTTTTTTTTACCCAGGAAACATCCCTTTTGGTCTAACTGCAATGCTTCGATATCACCTTCGGGTTGTGAAGGTCAGACGGTAGTCGCTTCACGGAAAATATCGAAGTTTAGCCAAAATTAGCAGTTAGACTGGTAAAGCGGACCCCAGACTCCAAAGCTGAAAAGCTTCAGATAAGACTGGGATTAACGCTGAGATGATGATCATTGTGTAATAATGCCTTCATAATAAAGTTTCCTATCATTGTTTCGGTTATCTTTCATCGCATTATACATATTAATAAAATTTAAACAGTATTTACTACAGTTTCAAAAAGATACCGAACTTTGAACCTACCCTTGAGTGCTCGCGGCTGGCATTTGTGATCCCGGCGTTTGGCGGCGATTGTTTATTAGATTGGCACAGCATTTTCTTTCCAGATTGTTTTTGGGTTCCGTATCTAAAAGGTAAAACGGAACCCTATTCATGAGACTTCGCTGTCCGTCTGTCACCACTCACCAGGCTGTATCTCATGAGCCGTAATAGCTAGACAGTTGAAATTTTCAGAGATTATGTATTTCTATTGCCACTATAACATCATATGCTAAAAATAAAATAAATGAGGGGGGCTCCCATACATTAAATGTGATTTTTTGGCCGTTTTTAAAGATAATGGTACGAAACTCATCGTGATTCGCACTTAGCCGGTTTTTTACTGTAGTTTCCTATGATTGTTTCGGCTATACAGTATGTTAAGAAAACCCTGTCCGACCCATAAGTATAATAAAGGTTAGGTAAACACATGACCAAATATAATATAAAAATTTTACGTAATCATCATAGTACCAATACAAACGAATTTTGAAATAATCTTTTTTTCCCGCGAATTAATTCCAACTTCCCCGAAATTTGGTAATTTTTAAAAAGTGACAACACCTGTATTATTATGAGCGAATAGCGATGCGACCACGTGCCGCCCGCCGCCCGCGGAAGGGTGCATAACGCACATTTATTAAGTTACCTCTTTTTTGCGAAATAATATTTATTTTTTTTGGGGGATTCTTTTTTTAAGTTTAGCCCGGTTTTGTATGCATTATTAGAATCAGTTATCGATACCTTACAAAACCTTCACGGGTCGGACAGGGTTTTCTTAACATCCTGTATTTCATCGCGTAATACATATTACTTTTTAAATATACTTTCATTTTGCAGTTGCTTTTTATAGTAATGCTTATCTAAAAAATTTAAATAAATTATCAATTTTTTTGTATTAATATACATACCTGCATAATACAAGTAGGTGTTCTAGATAATTATTCTTATTAAGTAAGGTTTTTGTTTGCGTACGGTTAGTTTACCTTATTATATTTAAATATCAAAATAATACCTTTATAATATTTTATTTGTGTCCTAGCACTATCCCCCGTATTCATAAACGCTGTTTAAAGTTAATTAGTGATTAGCGACTGGTTAACCATACTATTTAGACACTATTCTACGTGTATACACCTATACTTCATGTTAATCTAATTTTGTTGCCGACTGTAAACTAAATAACTAATACCTAATATTTAATTAATTAAGGTTATGCTTCTGTAAACTCGAATAAAATTAACTTATTTGTTTCGCAGGTTGGTTTTAACTCGGAACACACATGGTAAGCAAACAAATCTAAATATACAAATTACAATACTTACTACTTATAATATACTCTTGACTATATCTAATCATTAATTTACTAACACATAGATTTGTATATTTTCAGGGCAGACGCACCTGTTATGGGACACTTATGGGAATATGTTATTTGGTGCGAATTGGAAGTTGGGTGAGCAAGTTTACCATCTACATTTCATCTATTACGACTTTCTCTATTGTACCCAATTGAAGCCTTTCTAATCAACTATATTTTTTTTGTAAATTATAAATTAGCGCATGACCGCAATCCCGCCTGATGGTAAGCAGTGATGCAACCGTTGATGATATAGCACGCTAGTTTATTAACCTGTCGTAACGTATATCTACGTTCAAAATAAATTATCATAGTCTGCCGAAGCGTATATCTGCGCAAAAAATATGTTATATTGAAAATTAACTTTTTGAGTAGAACCGGCCCCCTAATCGGCGAACACATTTTTGTCAAATGATTGCGACTGGTTGGCATCAGTTTGGATCGATCGGACCGCCCATTAGTCCGTTCGGTCCAAACGATCCCAACTAGTCGCAATCATTTGACAAAAATGTGTTCGCCGATTAGGGGGTTGGTTCTATTCAGAAAATGTTATTTAAATATATAAACGGGCGGCATACGAGAGGGTAAGAGCCCATTCACTCTAGCCTTGAAGACACTTAAATTGTAGTCAGACAGAAACACCGCCGCTGGCAAATTGTTCCAGTCCCTCGTTGTATGCGGTATAAAAGTCGAGGCGAAACGCTTCGTTCGGTTCGTTGTAATATTTGCTAACTACCTGAAAGAAATACAAATATTTGCTTCATCCGGTAATTCGGAACCTGTGAATCGCAGCTCAGTAGGTATTTAATCGCTCAACCCTGCACTAACTGTGTCAAACTTGATTCGGTTTCGTCACGAAATAAATATACCAGTAAAGTAAATATTGGTGTAATTCCTTTTTGTTTTGTATGGGCCTTAACAAACTAGCGCGCTTTACCATCAACGATTGCATCACTGCTTACCATCAAGCGGGACTGCGGTCAACTAGTTTTTTTTTTTTTTTTTTAATCCACATGTAACTTGTCAATCGAGGCTTTATTTTCAACGTAGCCAATCGACTGCTGCGCTGTTGCAGGTTCGATTCCTACAAGGTACAAATGTTGGTATTGCCTTCAGGTAGTAGAAAGTAAGAAAATTATATTTGCAGATACGATAAAGACGGCAACACAATAGGCACAGTGGAGTCCCCTCCCCCGGCGCCCATCCGTCTGCAGTGGGACCTTGGGCATGAAGAGATTCTTAAGAGCATTGACGTCTCATACAACGTCGCACAAAAACTTCTCAACGACGTCGACCTCAGGATATTGATGTACACTAAATATGGAAAGGGTACGTACGCTTTTAAATAACTTTCGGCTTGGTTCGTTCCTTTTTGGTTCGATTTGTTCCTTTTCGGTTTGATTCGTTCCTTTTCGGTTTGGTTCGTTCCTTTTCGGTTTGGTTCGTTCCTTTTTGGCTTCGTTCGTTCCCTTTGGCTTGGTTCGTTTCTTTTCGGCTTGGTTCGTGTTTTTAAAGAGCCAAGGTTCATTTCGCTGTCGCTAAAGTTCACTTTTTCATATATACTTTTAAAAACCTCAACCCTTTTTTCACTGTTGTGTGGGACTGTTTTTTTTTTTTATCGAAGAGCACTTCTTTTAAAAGTATGAGACCGAAATTTCACTACTATATTGTTATTCACTAACTAAGCTCCACGGTTTCACCCGTATACAACGTGTAACATATAGGGTATATACATACATACCTAGAGCGTGCCATCTTTACATGATATCAAACGATATCGGAAGGATTTCAACTCAAAATAAAATTAAATAAATAAATAAATGGACAAATCACACAGATTGAGCTAGCCCCAAAGTAAGTTGGAGACTTGTGTTATGGGATACTAACTCAACGATATTATATTTTATAATAGATACATATACAATATGTAAAGACATCCCCCTCCGACCCATAAGGATAATAAAGGTTAGGTAAACACATGACCAAATATAATATAAAATGTTATGTACCTAATCATCATAGTAACAATATTAATAAATTTTGAAATGATCATTTTTTTCCCGCGAATTAATTCCAACTTCCCCAAAACGTGGTAATTTTTAAAAAGTGACAACAATTTTTTGACGGTATTATTATAAGCGATGCGACCACGTGCCGCGTGCCCTGCCCCCCGTTGCCTGCGGAAGGGTTGCCTACCGCACATGTATTAAGTTACCTCTTTTTGCGAAATAATATTTATTTTTTTAGGGGGATTTTTTTTTAAGTTTAGCCCGGCTTTGTGTCCATTAGTAGAATCAGTTATCGATACCTAACAACACCTTCACGGATCGGACAGGGTTTTCTTTACATATTGTATAGATAAACATCCAAAACCCAGGCCTTTCAGGAAAAGATCGTTTTCCATCATGACCTGGCCGGGGATCGAACTACTCATTAGTCGTCACGTTACTTGTCAAAATCACGATAAATATCTTCAATAATTTTGTGCATCTAGTATGGACCAACCTAGCCTATCACAGGCGGTGTTCTTTCTCATTGCTTCCTAACATAAAGAGGTAGGATTGAAAAACCCTTCCAATATTGTTTGATATCATATAAAGATGCCATGCCCCTGTTATGTATATACCATTTATATCACACGTTGTAAATATCATATGTTTCAATCCTGTGGGAATTTCGAGATAAACATATTATATATGCTATTTATATGGTGTACATAATAAAGAGGAAGTATTTTAATCTCATTCAAATCCGTTTAGTAGTTTTTATGTGAAAGCACTATTTCATTATATGGTATATAATAAGACCACCTTAGTGCACGTTGATCGAATCAGAATTGAGGAGATCCGCAGAAGAACCAACGTCACCGACATAGCTCTTCGAATCGCTAAAATTATGTGGCATTTGGCGGGGCACATTGATCGTAAAACCGATAGCCGATGGGGTCCACATATCGGAAGACGCAGCGTAGGGAGGCCCCCCAACAAGGTGGAAGTGGTGGATGAAGGCCGCGGGAAACCGAAGCATGCGGGCAGCTCAAGACCGGTCATCGTGGAAAGCCTTTGGGGAGGCCAGCGGTAGGTCTCTATAGGCTTAAGAAGAAGATCTGCAAGCTGAAGATTCCGTACATGTGTTGTGTTATTATTATTTCTCTTTATTTATACGGGGTTTCTATCCACACACATAAGTCAACCCCATTGTACCTTATAAGTAATAAGTTTTAATAGTTCATTTCCCTAATCAGGTTTCATGAAGAGTTGCCGCGTGTCTCCGGACGCCTTCATCCAGTTGATTCTGCAGCTGTCGTACTACCGTGACGCGGGCCGTTTCTGCTTAACTTACGAAGCCTCAATGACCCGTTTGTTCCGCGAGGGCCGCACCGAGACTGTCCGCTCCTGTACCATTGAGAGCTCCGAATGGGTGAAGTCTATGAACAACCCGAATGCTACGGTAAGTCGTTAAAGTTAACCCAGGAACCCCATTGTTATGACACGCGACACTCGTTTTTCGAATGTCACGCTGAAAACCATTTTTTTTTTTTTATAATAATAAACTAGTGCTTGACCGCAATCTCGCCTGATGGTAAGCAGTGATGCAATCGTTGATGGTAAAGCGCTTTAGTTTATTAAGAGCCTATTCACAAAAAAAAATAGTGAATAGGAAGGATGACGGCAGTTGAGCGAGGTGAATGTTAAACCCAGAGGGAGATTGATCTAGAGACCCTCCACGACCAAACTCCCAACACAACAACATTTGGCGCATCGTACCCGGCACACATCGCAACACAACTGCTCAGACCCGTCCTCCGTACGGCTTCACTAGACATCATGCCGGAACACGACAAATCGCATGGCGGCAAGACATGCTAAGAATCAGCACAAAGTGAGGGACAGAAATTGCACTGCGATTATGTAAACATCTCACTGTAAAAGCTTGGTGAAGTGAGAGCGTGGAGCTTTTTACAGGCACAGCTTACTTCGGCACTGCCAGCATGGTCGGCACAGTAGTTAAGCCAGTGGCTGTAGTGCTGCGCTACATGTTGTGGGTTCTATGTACTCCCAGACGGTACCAATGTTTGTATGACCTACAAGTAGTTATTCCGTTTCTGGCTGTTTGTATATGTGAGTTTATGTTTGTAAATGCACCCACGGTAGAGGAGAAATTCCTAATGTGGGGTAAAATTTCATGGGGAGTTTATTACTGGTCTGGTCGTGCCTCGGAAAGCACGTTAAGCCGTTGGTCCCTGTTGCCATACGAACATCTAATGGCAGTCGTCACGGGTTTTAGGAGAGGGAAGTATCCAAGGTATGAAAATCAATAAAATAATTAGTCAGTCTTATAGATAATAAAAAAAAAATAAGACCCGTATTTTTTATTTTGTCGTAATTACCAAAAACTACTGAGATATAGCGTATTATATTTGTGCTATATTTTGCACCACGGCGTGACGTCATGCGACATTTCAAACCAATATATCTTCCTAAGTATTTAAATGAAAGAAAAAATAAAAAATACGTGTTCAATATTTTTTATAAATCTATCTGACGGACATTAAATTATTTTTTAGGATACAAGCCAAGCTTCGATATCGCTTTCGGGTTGTGGAGGTCAGACGGCAGTCGCTTCACGGAAAATATCGAAGTTTAGCCAAAATCAGCAGTTAGATAGGTAATGCGAACCCCAGACTTCAAAGCTGAAAAGTTTCGGATGCAACTGGGATTAACGCTGAGATGATGATGACGAGATTTTTTTTTTTTTTACAAAATGGCACTGCAAATTTCTTATAGCACATAACATACTGGGGGCTGTATACGAGGCCCTAAATAAACAAAAACGTCATGGTTACAGTACGCTGTTCAATATTTCTTTATGTTCTGTGATGATTTTATTTTAATTATATTGTTTAGGTGCAAGAGCGAATGGATCTGTTCTTGAAGGCCAGCCACCGTCATCAGCTGGGCTACCAGGATGCCATGGCTGGCAGAGGCATCGACCGTCACCTCTTCTGTTTATACGTCGTCTCCAAGTATCTCGAGCTGGAGTCACCCTTCCTCCAGGAGGTCTTCAACGAGCCCTGGCGACTTTCTACAAGTCAAACGCCTCATGGTCAGTATTTCTGCATTCTAAGTATATACTTCCATACACATGTATTCCCCAAAGACTTAGCGTTATGTGAATATTACATCCAAAATCCTGTTACTACCAATGGGAACAATTTTTAAGCCTATTTCTTGTCCATTGCTCCATAAGTTACAAAAACATGTCTGCTCAACAATTTAATGCTGGAATGAATGTTGAACTGTCATAATGAAACACATTGCTACTTATAGTGTGGTACGTAATTACCCTACTGTTGATCCTAGAATTCTAATATTATTACGTACTCCACATTCTCAGGTCAAACCTCAATGTTGGACCTAAAGAAACACCCGAAGTGCGTGAGTGCTGGCGGTGGGTTCGGTCCTGTGGCTGACGACGGCTATGGAGTCTCCTATATTATCGTCGGAGAAAATCTACTGTTCTTCCACGTCTCCAGCAAGAAGAGTTGCCCCATCACGGTGAGACCATATTCTTGTACACCAGCCGGTCTATTCTGTTATATTATTAGCTGGCATTCTAACTAATGCTGGAGATGGACACCGTTGACAGCTGACGTCACTTTGCATGGTGAGATTTTTTTCAGAATTGATCGGCTGTATACTGCTTAACATGACCATTCACTATGAATTTGTATGTTATTGCTCATTGCACAAGGCAAATTTTTGTCTGTAACAGAAGAATGCTTACTCTGAATGATATACTATTAGCTTAGTTCTCCTAAATTGAATTGCGTTTATTTTTTTTTTTTAATAAATAGATACAGTGGCCTCCTTATGTTGACATTTTTCTATTTCAGCTGTCATCACATTATGATTTAGACTTTTAGTGATTTAAATGCTTGATTTGCTCTAACGTTTCTGTCGACAAATTCACCTAACCACGTAATTTCACATTTTGACTTATCATAAAGGTAATTAACAACTGATTTTTTTTTATGACAAGTCAAAATATGTAATTAGTAACATCCTATTACTATTAATTTGAATTAGTTTGAAGGGTATTGCTAATCTATTGCTCGATGTGTCTGCTCAATAATGCAATGTATGTTGTCTATTTATTTATTCACACACTGCCATAACAGGTCGCTTAACCTAATTCTGCAGAAAGAATACATTTAACTACAAACATTTTGGAAAGTAATAGTTAATAAAATTTAATAAAAACTGTATGGGGTTGTGTGACCACATACATACACGAAATGTTAATATGTACGGGTTGTGTGACCACATACACGAAATGACAATATGTACGGGTTGCGTGACCACATACACGAAATGTCAATATGCACGGGTTGTGTGACCACATACACGAAATGTCAATATGTACGGATTGTGTGACCACATACACGAAATGTCAATATGTACGGGTTGTGTGACCACATACACGAAATGTGAATATGTACGGGTTGTGTGACCACATATACGAAATGTCAATATGTACGGGTTGTGTGACCACGTTACACCAATGTCAATGTTGAGATGAAATGATGTCAGCTAGTAGGAAGTGGTGGATGTTGTCAAGATAAAACGACCTTTACTAGAGAGTGTCTTTAATTCACTGATCATACACACTTTACATGAAATAAGGAAATATTAAATGTAGGTCGCGCATTATCGATGCTATGCTATGTCATCCAAATTAATTATGTATATAAAACAAATGTATGTTTGTCCGTGCAAAAACAAAACTAATAATATTTAAACAATAAAATAAAAAGCTATAACAAATAATATTAAAATTTAAAACAAAACTATAGGGCAATTGCACAAACAGCAGCAACGGGTTTCATTTTGACCGTTCAACAACACTCATTGCGTCATGTACGTTGTTGAGCACACATATATCCGAACATATGGAGCAATAGATAAGCAATTGTCTTATAAATGATTCCAACTGACTGCAATAGTGCGAAATGCCACTAGGATGCTGGATAACACAGTGTCATTATAAGAACTCTTGCGAACTCACTAAAGTGACATGTCCATATATCAAGCCTCGCATGGATATGGTTTATGGCGGCCATCGCTCTGATAAGAAGCGTCCTGGCTGTTGGCAAGGCTAGGCCTCCAAATAAATAAAATATGTAAAGAAAATCCTGTCCGATCCGTCAAGGTATTGTTAGGTATCGATAACTGATTCTACTAATGGATACAGAGCCGGGCAAAACTTAAAAAAAATCCCCCTAAAAAAATAAATATTATTTCGCAAAAAGAGGTAACTTAATACATTTCCGGTAAACAACCCTTCCGCGGGCGGCGGGGGACAGGGCACGCGGCACGTCGCTCATAATAATACCGGTGTTGTCACTTTTTTTTAAATTACCAAATTTCGGGGAAGCTGGAATTAATTCGCGGGAAAAAAAGATTATGTTAAAATTCATTTGTTTTGGTACTATGATGATTACGTAAAATTTCATATTTTATTTGGTCATGTGTTTACCTAACCTTTATTATCCTTATGGGTCGGAGAAGGTTTTCTTTACATATTGTACATTTGTCTGGAACAAATATGCCTATGCGACCAAAAACTGTAAAAATAAAACTTATTGCTATTTATAGTCTGTTATGCAATTACCCTGCTGATTTATTTTAAATCATAGTGTAACATCATTGTTGAAGTGAAAAAATGTCAACTAACTTTTGGAACCCACTGTATGTGTAATAAATACTCATTCATATTAATTACTAGTAAATTATACTGTATAATTGTAACAATTCAACATTCTAGTTCAGCTTTTATAATCATAACATTGTGTTCATTTTACAGAGTTCATCAAACTTCGTGAAAGAAATCGAGACATCGTTGAAAGATGTGCAAGACCTCTTTAATGAATTCAATAAACTCAAAAACGGAATCAAAAATAACAAGTAGACCTACGTTTAAACACGCTCTTGTATTGTTTAATTTTGTTGTTGTTCTAATGTGTAGTTTATATTTTGACTAAGTGTACGCTCCAATCAACCTAAAGTATTGATCATAATAATTCATTTTGTACTAGATTATTTTTGTAATATCCTTACTGGTGTACCATAGACTATGAAATTGGGTTATGCCCTTAAATAACGAAGACATTCAATTACTTGTAACCTGTAATTGTTATTGTTAAATAATAGTGGAATTTATATTATGTGAATGTCTCGTGCTGCACATATGTTATTTTAAATTATATGCTTTTCCTACCCACAGTGCAAGAAAAGAGTGTATATTATTATTTTAAATTAATTTTATAACAATAAATCTGCTTTTTAATTATGATTTAATAAGCTTAGGTGTATTTTGTTGTACGTTTTAAGTGTGCTTTTATTCGAATATATATTGGTAGTGCGTCGGAAATGTATTAAAATAGAATTGGTTCGTGTGAATTATACTAAATTATGGGAGCGAAGCCTTTACAGTGGAAACAACCTAACGCCAAGATTTCAGTGAGGGAAAACCACTCCGCCCTCTTGTAAAAATCACTCAGTACAGTGTTATTCAAAATTATTCATGGCACGACCCCCTTTGTATTGAAAAATATTTCGTGACCCCTCTGTCCTCCGCAGTTTCTAAAGAAGAAATTGCAACCCCAATGAGGCATGTCGACTCCTAGAGGATTACGACCCTCGAGGGATCGCCACGTCGTGAAATACTAAACGTTTATAACAACGCTTCACCTAAATCAGCTCATTTTATCTGGTACCCCTCGACATTCACCGCCGACTGTCTCTGTGCGTCAATGTATTAAATAATTATGTTAATTTATATATATGTTTTATATTTTAATTTATTTAAATAATATAAATATGATTCATATCATTTTTACAATTCTGACTTTAGTGCTCTTTTGATTCTCTGCCACATATTATTCACAAGAAACTGCACTATTGACTATGTGGTAATTAAATCAGTGCACAACATAGATACGCTTTCATGTTACTTTTTGTTAAATGTCCAACCTTTTTTAACTACATATACGAGTATATAACATCAAAAAAGTGTTCATGTTAACTGGTTTTTACCATATCATAAAAATATTCAATGAATGTTACGAAATGTCTACGTGTAATGCGTATTATTTTTTATAAATATACATAATATAATTATACATATTTATCTACATTTGTGCTGTAAAGCTGTTCTAAACTTGATAATATTGGCCCCGAGGCCTGAGTGCTTAACAAGCTAAACTAAATTTAAGTTTAATACATCTTTTTCTTTCAATTTTATTAGGAAAACATGATGAGTTAAAACGTTATTTTAGTCCTGGCAAACATGGCTACAAAAATGTGTCGCCTAATTTGACAGGACTAACCTAATATTTATCTACTGTCCCTGAAATAGAAAGAAAAATATGCACTAAATTTAAATTTAGTCTAGTTTAGTGAATAAGAGAATCGATATCATTGTTTCTGTATAATTAAGTTTATGTGAAGATCAAATCAAAACAATCAATTATTTATATTATAAGTGTCTACATCACGATTGCTTTTAAATGCATTTTCTTATAAAGCTAGATTTAATATGCGAGTGTCAGTAATGATTGATGTAAGACTTGACATTGAAGTACACTCTAATAACGCAATCGAAGTATGTTTTCCATATTTCCTTTTTTTATTATTTTGCTACAACTTAATTCTGCCCATTAATAATTTAGCTGTATCTGAAATATTTTAGTAAAGACAAGGACTAACGAGCATGTCGCTTGTTAAATACGAAAGATTTTTATGAACGGCACATCTTTGACGTGCCTTTTTTATTTTACAACGAAAATGAGGGGATCACTGTTTATAATGTATATTTTAGATAGGTGAGTCTACAATGCAAAGCTGATCCTCATCATTTTAAATTAATCTAACAACTAACCTGGTTTTTAATAAGATACTTACAAGTTTTATCATTTAAATGTAAATAAATATATTTAAAATTGAGAAGTTTTATTACTTTGCCGGTGCCCTATCTAGTCTAATTTAGACCACTACCTAGAAGGCAGATACGATATGAACGTAGACAAATTAAAACGTAGTGAGTAATCACTATGTTTTAATTTACAAGTGTACAGCTGTGACGTAAGCATGACAACTGAAGTAACTGGTAACATTCCCCCTTATTCATAAACGTTGGTTAACGTTAACTAGAGGGATTAGCGATTCTTTAACCATACATTTTTGACCTTTTTGAAAGTGGCGTTACTTTACCTTAATTATCATTTATGAATAAACACCAGTGTTTAGGTTTATTCATAAACGATGATTAAAGTTAAGTGATGTGCAAACGTCTAAAATATAATGGTTAAAGAATAGCTAAATACTAGTTAACTTTAAACAACGTTTATGAATAAGGGGGTTTATGTTTTAGTCAGTTAACGATGTCACGTGGGTTTTTTTGTTTACCTTAACTACCTGAACTCATGAGTAGGTATAGAACGCAGCGCCTCGGATTAACGTATTGCGGGATTGTAAAGATTGGATAGAACAGTGTAGAGTTCACACATTCTCCATCGAAAAAGGGAGGATCCTCCGATCAGACGGGTGTTGTCTGGCGGGGTCGACGGCCCCTCTACCCCTACTCTACTGGGCTCGCCGCCTCGAATGAGAATACCTACCTGATGGTACCTCCAAACAACCCTGACGGCCATCACCGTTTGCGGCCTTCGCAAGATTCCGATGTTGCAAGTTATTAGGTTGTTTGTCCACAGGAGCGCCCCCAAAGAGTATAGTAAGTATAGCGCCATTGACTGCACGACCCCCATGTACAGCTTCCGGCAGGACATGTCGGGCCCCCTCAATTTGGGATCTAAGTACTTTGTAGCAGCTGCAACACATTCGGACGGGATGCCCGTTGTCAAGTTTGACTATAAATCATATTAGGATCGCCGCAGTCGCGAAGGTGCCTATAAATCTCGGCCAGGGAGTACATCTGTTGCCCATCGCCGATGCGCGTGGGAAACCACTAGCGTGCTGTCTTGCACGTGAACTGTGAATTGGCGCGCTCTCTACACAGACTAATCACACGGCGCGCCCACGCTCGATCAACGAATCAACATCGAGAATGCACGCGCCACCGCGTTCTTGTACACATCATACACATTGTACTCATTACACACGTAGAATACCCAACATTCAATTAATCTGAGTTTTGTTTACGTAACACGCACTACGCGCTATATTGGTAAGCTGCTACAACTTCATCATCGACCCGACAGCGATGATAACTCCTCCCACAGTTAAGTTAATCGCGAAGGTGGCCCTCGTCGAGCCTTATGGAAACACAGGGCTTCGGATTTGTTCAGGGCTACCTCGAGACGCCGAATCCTCGCAACGACTTGAGCAACTCCTGTCGCCAGTTGTGTTATGTCTTCAGCTGCGCCCCGCGATTTCACCGGTGTGAATTTCGATGGCGAAACCATCTGTGTCCCACATCCAAATCCGTTCAGTATTTTTTGCATGAAAGCGGAACAAATGAATAAAATCCCTTTCACATTTATAATTTTAGTACAAATACTAAAGTACGGTCTCGTATTTGGTTTCATAAAAATAATTTCGTACGATTTTCATTTTTGTTTAATGTGTAATGAAAATAAATAAGTATTGTCCCCGGTATTCCCCCTAAAAATCTGTGATTACCTCGTAATGACAACATCTCTAAAATCTTTGTACAGTACATGACTCAAAGGTCTAGAAACCGAGCCAGAAACTTAAAAACAAAAAAAAATACAGTTTATACTTCAGCTTGTCAAAAAAAAAAAAGTAATAGCTGTCAACAAATTATAAATTTTTACTCAAACATTCAAAAATACACACTACATCTCAGATTAGGTTTCTGTAATCCTCATCATAATAATGTAACGTTACCAATATTATAGTTACTACCAATTAAACACAGTAATGGTATAGGTTATGGAAATATTTAGCAATTTTTCATTTCTATGGTGTCCCTGTAGTTTTACAAATTGAATGCAACATGTATCATATACTTCGAATAATCTTATACAGATTGTGGGTTGTTTCAAGCTTGACCTTATTTTCTGGTGTTGTTGTATTTTGGTTTTATGGATTTATAACAGCATTTCTTGTATTTACTTTGGGCATATCAGGTAAGATACATTTTAGTTATGATATTTTTCTTTAGTCTTTGCATTGCTTGCTAATTAGGTACTCTAGCTGACGCGTCCTTAAGATAACATCGGAACGCTATAATTATCAACACATAATTTGCTGGGCTATTAACCTATTTTATACAAAATCAAACAAACATTGCATATTTGAGTTCTATAGAGGTCATCTCAAAGCAATTTTTGTGCATATGTTTTCAGATATGATATGATTATTTACATGTAAACTATTTCATTTTAAGCGAACTGTTATTATTTATTATATTTTAATATTATTATAAAATCTTTGTAAACCTTAAAGCTTGAAACCTTAAATCTTGTTTTACAATACTTTTAATTTTAGTATTTTACCTTGCATTTTTTGTGGCTATTACTCCTGAAGAAGATTTTCCAAAAATAATGTAGTAAAGTTGCAATAGGGCAGGGATGGCGAAGCTCCTTGCAACAGTGTGCCATATTTACCAACTAAAAATTTCATGTGCTCATGACGTGCCAACAAACAAATCATGGCTTAGTGATTACTGGATAAAATAGTTTTTATCCAGTAATCACTTAGCCTAGCTACTATGTACTATTATACTTGCATATTATTGTTATTTTAGATCACTCTTGATATTTCTGGGGACCCTGCAGTTACCATTTTTGTAAGGCGTTTCTAGTTACCGAAACAACTTGAAGAGGCCCATTGATAGTTTTTAATGAAATTTCTGATATTATGCCGTGCCGAAATTATTTTGTTTCGTGCCACCAACAGCACGCGTGCCATTGGTTCGCCATCCCTGCAATAGGGTATTTGACTAAAAAAACTAATTTGTCTGTCAATCAGAAATCTGAAAAATACTAGACACATATTTTTTCTTTTTTCATATAAACAAAATTGAAGACGTCACAGTGCGTTGAAAACTCGTGTGATGTCACTGTTTTTTTTTACCCAGGAAATATCCCTATTGGTTATTCCTTATAGAGTAAAGGCCAACAAGGAAGTGGATAACTTTTATCAGTGTTTGCATACAAAGTAGATAATTAAATCATTTTGCTGTGCTTTTACCAAGAAGAATTGTGCTTGTCTGTCCAGTATTGCATAAAAGTTTAGGGGATTATTGTCTTGGATGATCCCGTTTTCTAGTCCATTCTCTTGGGTACTACAGTGTCACCTGTTTTTACCACCTATGGGGTTTTGTGGTGGGTCTTTTTTATTATCTATGTAACATGCTTCTTCATTTGTCGGTCTCCGTGGCGCAGCGGTCAACACGCCTGCCTGCGACGTGGAGGCCCCGGGTTCGATCCCCCGCCAGGTCGTGATGGAAAATGATCTTTTTCTGATGGGCCTGGGTCTTGGATGTTTATCTATATATGTATCTATTATAAAATATAGTATCGTTGAATTAGCATCCCATAACACAAGTCTCGAACTTACTTTGGGGCTAGCTCAATCTGTGTGATTTGTCCGTATATATTTATATTTATTTATAAAGGGCAATGGTCATTTGACATTATTCTAGTTTCTCTCTATGGTTGTCCGCAACTAATCAAGTGCACTGCTATATGCTATGTAAGGAAACATGTAAATATTGACCTCACCAATGTTTATGTAAATATTATTTATACTCTTCATTATTTCCTTTAGAAATTAACATTTATTCTATCCGCTATGCTATTTATTAATTTCCTTGTAGAAGACTTTGTATTTTATTGTTCATTGTGGCATTAAATTGAATTTGATTGATTGGAACTGTTGTTGTTTGTTTTTGTTGTTACAGCATGCAAATATTTTTACCAACTGATCCAATGTTTGTCCACAGGAATTCTGTACAGTGCTCAAGATCTACTGCTGTATTATCCCAATGACCCACCCGACTCTAGGGTGTTTGTTCTTCAGCCCAGCAATTATAAACTCCCATATGAAAGTATTAAAATTAATAACAAAGATGGTTTCAAAATTCACTTATTCCTTATAAAACAAACTGTAAATAGCAATCATAAACCAACCATGGTATTTTTCCATGGTAATGCCGGTAACATGGGTCAAAGGTGAGTTTGCATTATATTTAATATTTTAAATATCCATTTACAAATTTAAGACTAACACAGATTGGAGTATTGCAAGGCAATGTTAGTTTTAAATGTATCTATTTTACAGTAGCCTAAATAATGCCTAATTTTATATGGAAGCAAAGATCATGATGCTGTAAAATTATTTTGTTCCTTGTGTAGCTCATTCTAGTCATGGTATAAGCTGACAATAATTCCAAAACACTGGCATACTTGTAACATACATAAAAGTAACTAAGTAATGGATTTCAAAATAGTAATATGTATTTATATTTACAGACTGTCCAATGTCTCTGGTTTCTATCACAAGCTGAACATTAATATTCTCATGGTAGAGTACAGGGGTTATGGTTTGTCAGAAGGAACTCCATCTGAAAGAGGGCTATATGTTGATGCACAATCTGCTCTCGACTACATCATGCAGAGAACTGACATAGATGTCAGCAAAATTATAGTGTTTGGAAGATCATTAGGTAAAGTACTTGTAGCTAGATAAACCTTTGTTTATGTCAGAGTTTTCTTTCCTTGGCAAATAAGGTTGGATATGGCTTTCAAGTCTGACACAGATCAGCCAACCGATTCTGTAAAAATGTCACTATTAAAAGTTGGGTAAAGTGAGCTGTAAAGGTTGCCTGTAAAAGTTCGCTCTTAGCAAGAAGACCGCCCATTTAGTCACCTATGTTGTAAAATCTTTATATTTATGTTTCTGTAATCTATCATCATCATCAATCTTTTTATTGTCCCACCGCTGGGCACAAGTCTCCTCTCATACAGAGAAAGATTGAGCGTAATCACCACGCTCGCTCAATGCAGGTTGGTGATTTCAGACTTGATAGTCCAGGTTTCCTCAAGATGTTTTCCTTCACTTTATAATCAGTCATTGGTGTCCAAGATATACTTTAAAGTACATATAACCTAGAAAAATTGCATTGGTACTTGCCTGACCAGCCGTCTAATCGGCGAACACATTTTTGTCAAATGATTGCGACTAGTTGGGATCGTTTGGACCGAACGGACTAATGGGCGGTCCAAACGATCCCAATTGATTCCAACTAGTCGCAATCATTTGACAAAAATGTGTTCGCCGATTAGGGGGCTGGAATCGAACCCGCACACTCATACTTGAGAGGCTGGTGTTTAACAACTAGGCCACTGACTTCATTTCTGTAATCTATATGGTGTATATAATAAAGAGTATTCTATTCGACACTTCATGGTGTACTGACACTTCATGGTCACTACACCAAGTTAACACAGTGAAATTATTACAGAATCGCACTGCTTTGAGTCCTTTGATAAGTGCTGCAATATACTAATTAATAGAAAATACTCATTATCGAAATAGTCTCATCAGACTTCAACTTCGTCAACTCACTCTACAAGTGGTTGTTGATTCCACAAAGAATATTATCGAACTAATGTCTATTATGCTATAGCATGTTTAGATATTAATATCCATTACATTTGCAGAATTTTGCTAGCTAATTTCACTTAATCCTTTATAATTTTTCTACGCCTGCAATCACAGAACTTCTCCTAAACAGATTTCATTATTTAAGAATTCAAAGTAAATTAGGATATGTGAAAGAGTGAATTAATTTATTTTGTATATTATGTTTATATCAATTTAACAAAATATTCTACATATTCCAGGTGGAGCTATAGCAATAGACTTAGCGTCAAGGTTAGAGTACAGGAACAAAATTTGGGCATTGGTGGTAGAAAATACCTTTACTAGTATACCTGACATGGCTCACGTTATTTTAAAATGGAAGTGTCTGAACTGGCTCCCAGAATTCTGTCATAAGAACAAGGTTTGTGTTTACTGATTTACATTATGCTAAGCTGCCACCTGTTGTTTTTATTTCACTATTGAACGAGCTGATTCCTTTGTTGACATTTGACATTCTTTATATTTCATTAAGAAAGGGACAGAAGATAGAATTTTATTCCTGCCAAATTGAATCAAAATGACGGCACGGTTGTCGCACTCAGAACAAGTTTTGCCTACACATAGTTGTTTCGTGTCTAGATGTTTGTTTACGTGAGTTTAAATGTTACATGCATTTAAACTCACCTAAACAGACATCCAGACCAAACTGACCCATGATACAGGGGTAAACATGAGTGTGGGGCCACATATATAAAAACCGGCCAAGCGCGTATCGGACTCATGCACAAAGGGTTCCGTACCATTGACTTAAGAAATTAAAGGATTTTAGTTATTTTTATGAAAGATTACGCGGCAACTTTTTTCCACTTTGGAAGCGTCTGTCAAGCAAACTATTCGGTTTAGAAAAAAAATATTTTAGAAACCTCGATATCATTTTTGAAGACCTATCCATAGATACAACACACGTATGTGTTTCACGAAAAAAAAAAATTGAGTTTCATATCTAAGTATGGGCTCCCCAGCTCCCCATACTTAGAAATGAAGCTCAATTTTTTTTATATGTTATAATATTTATTATTATTTTTTATTTTTGCATCAAAGTCTTAATGCGGTTCATAGACCATGACGAATCTATAAGGGTTCCGTTTTTTGCCATTTGGCTACGGAACCCTAAAAAAATGATACACCATAGACAGTTTAGACGCGATTAAAAACATGGCTACTAAAAACATAACCTTTATTTTCTGTCCATTTCTTAATGAAATAGCAAGAAACAAGATGCAGTGATCTTAAATTTAGTTCTGAACTAGAAAATCGGCGCCAACATTTATTCAAATATAAAATAGAATATGTACTTTTTATTATGAACATGAAGCTACTTAGTACAATCATCAACTTAATCTCTAAAGCATTAAGGTTCAAAGATAACTGGTAGAATTTGATGATTTGAAATTGCATATTATTAATAACAATATAGATAAATATTTCTTCTCGTTTTAGTACATGTCATTGAAGAAAATGGGGCATGTAATGACTCCTACATTGGTGTTATGTGGTTCAAATGATGCTCTGGTCCCACCTTCGATGGCCAAAGAGCTGTACATGCGGTGTGGAGCTCTCTGTAAGAAGTTAGTGGTGATGGCTGGAGGCGGACATGACGACACCTGGACCTGCAGAGATTACTACACGTCTGTTCAACAATTCTTGGTGAATGTTCCACCGTTACCTGATGAGATAGGACCATTCTTTGATAACGAGTCAAATTCTACTAGACATACTATAGTACACACAGTATAGTAAATACTGTTAATTTTATAGTTATAATTAGATAAAAGATTATAGTATTTCATTATAATTTTACAAATTTTATATAGAAACGTATTTTAATAGGTTTTTAAATTCCTGTAGCTTAACATGTAGATAATATTTTCGACTTTTCTTACGTACAAAATGGGGATGCAAATGAGTGATTGTGGTGATAATAGTACCTTCGTCATAACAATCTCTCATCTATTAACAAGTATGAAACCACTGCATTATTTTATTACAAAACATATTATGAAATATTTTACAACTTCGCACAAAATGTTATCAAAATCCGCGACCATAATATCTTAAAGTATTATTAAGAATTTGAAGGTCGTCTATTGACTTTATCAGAACATTAAAAGTTTATTTATTTATAGTTAATTAAAACGCTACAACACCAATTACATTAATTCAAATGGAGACAAAAAATAACTTAATATCTAACATGGAACAGACCCTCCCTCGCATATTTTCTTTCACAGAACACCTGACACACACAATCTTATTCCATTCATCCGGAAACACGTCAAATTCAGGGTTGGCCATCAGAAGAGCATTCAGCACACTCTTAGCGTGACAAACTAAATTATAAGTTCAGTGCATGTTTTTCTTTTTACTTGGTTAAGAAAAGGATAAAAGATAATTATTGGTTTCTGGTTTCTTCTGCTTCTGCCTATAGAGACTTACCGCTGGACAAAGGCCTCTCCAAAGGCTTTGGACGATGACCGGTCTTGTGCATCCATCGGTTTCCCGCGTCCTTCACCAGGTCATCGGTCCACATTGTTGGGGAATATCAAATTACTGCGCTCCCCAACCCACCTGCCAAGCGTGGGGATCATGGCAACCTTCTTCTTCGATTTTAATTTAACAGAATTAAACTAGTACCTTCTTTACTTTTTTATTAAAATATGCACTGACCTTAAATTTAATTTCGCTTGTGTAATTTGAACAAGGTAATTTAAAAAAAAAAGGAAATGTTTTTCACACTAGGAATTACTCCGGTATCGTGGATGCGTTTACAAAAATTTTCTTTTTCTATTAGGTATATTTTATGTTTAGTTTAGTTCCCATTTTTTATGGGATGGGATGGGGGAATAGGGGGGGGGGGGGGTGGATCGAATGTTCACCTTGTTATGTCCGGGGCGTAAATAAACATTGCAGGTTTTTCATCTATTGGCGCTAAGCACTGTGTTCAAAATCTAGTGCGCTATATACCGCCACGTCCACCAAACTCGTCTATGCGGACCTGCAGGGTAATTGGGTTATCTCTGCTTATGCTCATTATCAGTAACAATGGGTTTCATTTTGACAGTTCAACAGTATTCATTGCGTTACTTACGTTGTTGAGAAGATACATTTTCGAACATACATAGGGAGCAATGGAATAGCAAAAAGCTTCAAAGTGATTCCAACTGATTAAGTAATGGTGTGTTACGCAATTGGGTTATATCCTAAAAATAATTTAATGTCCATCAGATAGATTTATAAAAAATATTGAACACGTATTTTTTATTTTTTCTTTCATTCAAATTCTTAGGAAGATATATTGATTTGAAATGTCGCGTGACGTCACGCCGTGGTATATTGTGTACCACGGCGTGACGTCACGCGACATTTACACGTAATTAGCCCCCATTCCGTAACTTTATACGCTATATCTCTGTAGTTTTTGGTAATTTCGACAAAATAAAAAAACGAGTCTTAATTTTTTTTATTATTTATAAGACGGACTAATTATTTTTTGATTTTCATACCTTGGATACATCCCTATTAGGATACTAGATAACGACTATCGTGTTCTTGGGGCCGATACTTTTGTTCACAACGAATTTTAAATTCAGTGCATCTCTTTCTTTCCATTTCATTAAAAAAGGACAGACGATATTAAGATAGTAGACAGTTTAGACAGTTTAGACGCGATTAAAAACATGGCTACTAAAAATAAGACAGTTATTACGCGAGGACGACTAATTCGACACGACGAAACTAATATTTTATCTCATTCGCTTTCCTTAACGAAATAAAAAGAAAAAGATCCACTGAGTTAAATTTAGTCTGTGATCAAGGAACTGAGGGTCATTATAATGATAACTGATTTTGAACCACGAACGGTGCGATGTTACGCTCCCAGGACGATGCAACTCGTCTAGTCTGCTTCGCCCTGCGTCAGCACTAATGGCCCGTCTACACGCTCCGTCTTACCTGCGAGCATGCCTGTGCAAACCACAACCAGTTTGCACAGGTAAGCGCGTGTGTGTAGACGGCAAGACGGTAGCGCGCGGAGGCCCGAAAGCGCGGCTTGTGCAATCGTTGACATGCTGAAGATTTGGACTGCACAATCTTGGCCTGCACGGTATTACATGCACGTGTTTATACGAAACCTGAATACACTTTGTTCAGAATAAGCAACTGAAAGATTCCAATCATTTCTACACCATGTTATATTGTTTCCCACATACGTTTAGAAATTGTTGCAACGTGGTTACCGAGCGCACAAGCTGACGTTAGACCATAGTACTAGGCGCGTGAGACAGGCGTCCCGCGCTCGACGCTGCATGCAGGCGCGGCCGGGCGAGCAGTGCGTTGACCATATTTTTGTTGGGACAACCAAATAAAATAACAAGCCCATAACTTTATGCTTTTTCATGATTTCTTTTTGAAATTGTATACAAAGATTTTTTACTTAAGATACTGGACACGTATTTCGGGTTCCGCATAAACATAATATAACATTGTATATTATGTACTGCTGATAGTTAGCGCGTTATACAGTATTTGCAACATAGTTGAGGAGTGATGAGAAGGTTGTCCTAATTATTGGAGATTTTCAGCCGTAAATTGTTATCTTAGTGCAGCTCGTTAGTGCTTCGCAGTTATTTGCACTCATCCGTCCTTCATTCATACTAAAGCTCTCTCCAAGCTGTCAAGTTACATTTACGGCGTCAGACCAGAGTCAATTGTAGGTGTAGCAGTTGTCAACGATGGGTATACCGGGTATGTGGGTACATACATATATTGTATATACTATTTAGGTATGTGGGTACATACATATATTGTAAATACTATTTAGGCTGAAGAGGTCGCTATCAAGTTAATGATTGTACCGTAAAAGCGAAGCAGATTTGCCCACGAAGGGTTCCGTAACAATGTACAAAATTGAAAACTACATACTTCTTTAACAAGTCTCTCTTATGATACGCTCATTATCTCTCTTTATATTTTCTCACTTCACGAACTTTAATTTTCTCTTTGTGAAAATGTTAAGACTCAAAACCCTTGTTACAAAACAAAATCTAACTTTAGTTCCAGACTTAATCTTTAAGTCGGTTTCTGTATTTCGAATATTATTAAGGATATGTCAAAGTTCTTCATACGAAAGGCACAACTTAGTACTGAACTATGCTGTCATTTTTATACAAATAACTGCATTTCTATAATGTGCATAATTCAATTCAAAATCTCATCTAAATAAAATCCATGTTTTGTAATAAGGGGGCTAGTGTCTACCTCTTGCGGATCAAAAATGCTCCCCGATGATCCCTGTGACAGACAGATCGACATCGGTACATTAGTCACAGGGTACCGTTGACACCTTAGGGGTGCGGCACCCTAATTAAAACACACAGACGCCTAGACGGTTCAAAATTAATGTACGTAAAAATAATAAGTACCTAAAATAGATTTGTAGTTATATATTTGTAAGATAGGTAGATAAATAGTTGTATTATCTACATTATACGGTATAGGTAAGGAATACAAAATGTCCGTAAATCCTCGAGTCCGTAGTCCGTTGACATTTAGATATGTAAACTTATCTTGCACAAAATACGTAATAGTCTAAACACAGCAGTAGGTAGTAATAATATTAGTTCACGGAACGCCATTTAAAGCCGTCACGTTCTCTACGTCATTAGTCCAAGTATACGGTGACATGCTTTGGAATGAATGAAAAGTGCTGGCTATTCCGCCTATAACAGCGGCCGGCAAGGTGTCTCCGTGCTCTGTGGTAGTTCACTTGAAACATGAACCAGCGGTCCACACACACAAATATTCAATGTGGATTGCAGACGGAAACCATACTATCGCTTTCATCCATATCATTTTCTCTTTAACTTTGTCAGTCGACATGGGCACAAAACGCCTGTTAGGTAGGGTACATCATAAGTAGATATCATTGCTCCGTGGTTAGGGAGCTCATAAGCATTATAAAGGAAAAAATTATGCCACTTGTCTTCGTCTGTAACAATAGTATTTATGTTACTACGCAATTTACAGAGGCTGCTCATGAATTTGTGGGGCCCTAGAAGAATAACAAGGGCCTACAAATTATTCAATTAATTTAGATGTTAGAAGATGAAATAAAAGTCGTTTCGTATTATCCGAAGAGATGGATATAGGATGTACCTATACGTACCTAATACATTCCATCTTTTATTTTTGTTTTGGTATTATTTTAAAACAGACATCGTCTATTGTTTCCAATAAAGGCAGGGGCTATCCACGGAGCGCGAAAAATATATTTTGTAAATACTAAAATGCTGTTCGGCACTAGCTCCCTAACCATATGACATTCGTAAAAATGGCAGAAATATTCAATCGACAAAGTAGGTAGGTACCTAATGCTACACTGCCGAAGCGCCACGCTTAGCTGCCGTATTTTTATAATTTACTAGTTAGGTACTTGTCTTAAATGTATATCACTTACCATAGGTATTATACATTTTTATTCCATTTAATTGTAATTTAAACGCCAATTATTTAAAAGAATAAGCAATAAAAAATCGTTCGATGTACAGCAATATTTCTATTACATAATACAATACTTGTGCGATTGAAATCAAATAATAATGACATCATATCTACTTTTATCTGTATGTATATGGCATGTGGTCTTGCTGTAAATGTTTAGCTGCTTAAAATATTTGGCTGTTATGGTGCCAAAACCTTATTTGATAAAATAATTAGCATTTCTTTCCATAATAAATGTTTGTGTAATGCAATGTTTTATTAGCAGAGGGACATAGACTTTGCGTTACTTGTAATAAATTAAAACCGCTCTTATTTTAATAAATATATATTTTCTAATAACTTTTGGTTTTATTTAAATATGGAGGCCAGTAGCCTAATTTTTTCGCCTGGCAACAATCCGACGTGTGTGTGTGTGTGTTTGTATAGTCAGTCTATAAAGTCGTGAAAATAAATGAGCGCGCTGCGGTCGTGCATATAGCAACCCTGTTGACTTGATTGAAATCATTTTGATACTAACACATTATTTTGTACTAGAAGCACAACTGGTTTTATTGAAAACACAAATCTATGGTCTCTGGGGTTTAAATAAAATGAGTAAAAAAAAAAAAAAATTTACGTGTTTTTACCAATGAAAAGTATTTCAAAACATAATAATTGCTCTCATCATCTGATTCGAAATATTCATCGTTAAAAAGTATTTTCATTGTCCGCTGCGTCACTAACAACGTCTACACTACTGCTGTCATCAGCCTGCTATCTTCACTTAAGCGAATAACTAACTCGTACATATCTTGATAAAGGGTTTACTCTCACATTTTCCTGAAAGATTCAAAATAATAATATGTAATTTCTATCAGAAGATGGATAGCAGTAATTTTAATTCCGAACATGATATAATTCATTTTTAAAATCGGCGGTAAATCTCCTAAAGTATTAAAACGCACTAAAATATGGCAATCTCAATATCTGTAATCTAACTTATAAATGCGCAATGTAAACAATCCTCATTTTAGTCTTATAATCGTTTACTTAGTAAATTTGTTTTTCTCATGTTTCACACATTTCTTCGATGTTTTGTCTAAATAGAATTGAAAATTAATACAAATTTCAATAAATAACAAGTCACAAAACAAATCGATGACTGCCGATGACATTCGATGTACTTGTACTTACTAAGATTTAGTGTTGCCCTACTTTTAAAATTTTTAGTGCAAGAAACATCAATTTTCACGATTTCATAGACAAGCTATAAAAGGTTTCAATGTGGCCCCTGCACGTGAATTGGCCCCGTTCAATATGTCAATGTTTTAACAACTCGATCTAGTATAATTCCGGTGCAACGGGAAGCCATGCTTGATGCTACTAATTTAGTACCGTGCAAATCGAGCGAAGGTTGTCACGTTCGATCTCATTCAACTAGTTGATACCAGTGACTGGCGAAACATACGCCTGACTGATAAACAAGATACAGGCCGTGTTGGTGACCAGTGTGTCCTATTCTTGAGCAGTGGTCACGTAAACGAGAAAACTGCATCTGCTTATCCCTTGCACCATCTTTTTAGATGGGTGTGCGCCTGAGACGATCCAACTGCATGTCTGCGCTGGCGCCACGGCATTCGTCTTGTACTGTCATGTTGCTCCTATTCATCTAAGACGCAGCGTATGATTACCTAGTACACAGATATTTTGTGGCAACATCACTGAGGGAGGACACGCTCGAACAAGTCTACCTACGAACTAAACTATTCTCCAGTACCTACTTGTATAGTTTGGTTCTACCAGAAGACACTCAACCAATCCCTACGGCCAACACTAGGACTCCCAATCGTGGAAGAAAGACTAAGAGCAAACGTGATAACATCATCATCCTATAAAAACTAACTAAGTAACCGAAAATTTGTGCTCAGCAGAGAATTGTGAGTGAAGACATTGAGGAGGGCATGGTCGCGGGCGCAGATCGGCGTCAGACGTCATCACGACAGAGAAAGAGTTAGTTCCAGCAGTAGCTCTGATAATGACGATGACGCCGTGACTATAGATTATATTGACCTATACCTACAAATTTCGTTATTGAAAACGCGTACACGTCGTATACGAGACAGATCTTGAGAGTCACGTTATAGTGTCAAAGTCGCGACTTACGGGTTTACCATTACGGGGTTTGAAAGTGACTAACAGATATGAGATTTATGCCGTGGTGCAATACATTTAATGCGACTGAGGGTCACATTTAACGTAGCGGTTCACTTAACCATCACTTGACCTCAAGGTACTAAACTTGATTAATTAAGAACATAAAAGGTATTTTCGATTATCCTGTGTGAGTTTCATTGATTCCCAATTAAGACATGCTTAAACAAATGAATAGATAATAATAGTGAATCCCAGAGGTAATGTACTTTTAGGTTTTTGACTCTTGTAGGTCCTTTTTTAAATAATGGTTCAAAAACAAAGTACTTACCTTACCACTTACTATATTAGAAGCATGCATCATCGCACCTCAAGTGAACGCTTGGGAGTATGACTGATAGAAGAATTCAAAGCATTGATATACAGAAACTGAAATTTTTTGCTATGATAAACTGTGTCATATTCCTCCAAAAAGAGAAATACTGAGTTCAAGTGACGTTTTTTGAAAACTGCAGCTATTTTTTACAAAATCCACGTTATATTCAACGAACACTTTATCCCGGAACTGATTGCCAACGGCGGTGATCTCGAGGTTGGTCGAGAATACTTTTACCTCCAACAAACTCTTCAACTTTGAGAAGGAGGCTAACAGAAAAACTCAGCTAGACTGGGTCTCTGCAAAAACTTAAATCATCAATCAATACGTCCTTCCTGGTATCCTTAGATAAATTCATGGTCGCTTAGCGAACTATGATATTAGCTTGAAATTTTCCTAGAGACAGAATCCGGAATGTGATCTAGCAGATGCAAATTTGTCGACATTGCTCGTAGAATAAGCAGCCAGTAGGCCTAGTATGAGTTTTCAATACGAAACTCGTTCGATCGTATCGAGCGCGTTTGGCGCTCTCATTGGTTGAGAGTTCTTACGACCTTGAAGCGGGCCAATCGCTGAGTCAAACGCGCTCGATATCGGCGAACGAGTTTCGTAATGAAAACTCATACTAGGTCTACTGAAGTGGCACTGGACTGGCCGTATTAGTCAAAGAACCGATGACGCCGCGAATCCTCACACGTGATGTAGGACACCTTTAGGCCAAGTAGAGCGACGATATTCGCAGGTAGGTCGGTAGCAGCTGAATGACAGTTGCCGAGAATCGAACTGAATGGCGTGGAGTTGGAGGCCTTTACCCAACAATAGACTGATGATGATTGCAATAAAATAATAACGCCGGTTAGTCATTTCTAAATATGTTTCAAGACAGTTCGGATGATTTTGTGAGATACGCAGTAAAAGCTCTAACCATTGTAGCTATAGAAAAAGGTCTTGGGAAACTGCCCTTAACTTTTCAGGAATTTTTAATCTGTAACTTCATATTAAAAAACATACTACGGTCAGCCAGACTGCCTAATTTGCATGAAATACATTTTTAATGTTTTCCTCCTTCCTTCTCTGTATGAGAGGAGACCTCTGCCCAGCAGTGGGATGATAAAAGGTTGATAATGATGATGAATGACATTTTTAATGCATTAGATCTATCCCGATTCTCCTATAAGTGAACTACGAGATCAGTGGTGACGGACGATACGCACGTTATTTTTGTCTTCAGTCTATTCTGTTATTGGTATAGTTATATGATACAGTTAAGTGTAGTTGGCCCTGTTTTGTCGACTCTGTGGCTACCATGAGTTCTGATTACGAGACTCGATCAAACGCATCGACCTCGTTTGGCGCTCTTATTGGTTGAGAGTTCGTACATCCTTGAAGCGGGCCAATCGATATCGATGATCGAGTCTTGGTAATGTAAACTCATGGTAGCCACACTGGTCTGAAATTGATGCTATAAATATATAGGTGTCCTAAATTAAAACAACAATTAATTCCTAAAATATTTTATTTTATTATACGAAGTTAACATTCCACGTACTGTTATGAATAATATATACCTACCTTGTAATGTCGATAAGGTAGGTTTACACAATATGAAATAGATACGAAGCTAAAAGTTTATCGAAATAGAACACTCGTACAATTATCCATTAATTAAATAAAGATATAAAAGAACTCGTTTTCGGACATGCGTAATTAAAATCACTAGCTACATTTTGAAGAATATCAGCTATACATCATTCAATTATAAATATAGATAGTTACTTATAAAGTATACATGTAAAGGGAAATTGAAAATAATGTTGACGTGTAAAATAAATAATGAAATTAACAAGGAAATATAATGTTCATTTTATTATCAGATATACAAAATTAAAAAAAAGTAAATAAATCAACAATTTGCTTTAATGACAAATTACAATAATATTTTCTTGTCACATGATAATATTGAATTAACTGTATAGTTTAAAATTCATGGGTGTATAATAATAATTATGACGCTTAGAACCTGAAAGTTATTATTTTAATAATAGTATATTTGTAATACAAGAGGCATATAATGCCACCAGTATAATGTTACGTGAAGTGTTCATTTGTTTGAATGTCCGATTCATACCCACACTGCACCGCTGCACACACATGCTTATCACACAAGTTGACGTTTACGTCAATATTTTTGTTTGATTATACCATTTTATTATTTCCACGATTTCTAAAAAATATGGAATTATAAAAGGGTTAATTCCTAAGGAAATAAGTACTTAGACCTTTTAACCATGGACAAAAAAAAATCTGTGCCTTGGGCTCGATATTGCTGCCAAACACACTACCATAGGGCTGTCTACTTACTCAAGGTAAGTATCGATATTTCACATTCATTATTTTATCGATAGATTTTTTAAGGAAAGAATAGACTTCATAAATCTTATCATGACTCACATTGCAAGTTGTATCTAAAGATACAAATTGCGATGTGGGTGATCATGGGAGAAAACAGACAGATTCCAGCTGTCCTTCCCTTTTATTAATTATATAATGTTAAATACATACCAATTTTGTATTAGTATATATTCTTTAACTTTACCTAAGTAAAACAGAACAAAATTCTGTAGTCCCAGAGATGATCAATTCAGGTCAATTAGATACGTCATAATATACAAAAAATATATTAAAAATCATACAGTAATTTTCTCTTAGAACTAACACGAAAATATTTTTTATCGATATCCATCCAGTCATAATTAGTCACGCAATCACATCATTGATCAACATTGTTTTTAATCCAATGGGATTCAAAGTCATCTGATTTAGATTTTTCGATCCTATGGGAATGTCGAAATAAAAATGAAATTTAAATCAAATCGCTTTTTGCGTGAAAGAGTAACAAAAATCAATACATACATATATTCTCAAAAACTTAGACATTTATAACATTAGTAGGATTGTATCTCGATTGATTAATCATTAAAGTTTACGATGAATTTATAACATTATCAATTTGTTTTGACAGAAAAGTTTTTATTCAACCGAAAATATTGGAAAACATTGAATATTACTCCATTTTTTTGAAAATTTTACATTTTCTTGAATGCTTTGACAGCAGAGGTGTACATTTTTTACAGATAATATCATTCAGTAAAAAGTATTCTATAACAATTTGTATAAAAGTCTTGGATTTTTAAATCCATTGCTTTGACAAAGGGATCCATCATATGGGGCCGGCCCACAGGTTAAATGGTCTAAGGTAAACCAGATACTCAAAATTAAGTATTAGAAATCGGTTAAATGGTTTATAATCATTTATAGAAAGGGGTATATGATACTGTATATGACAGTTTGGATGTGTATGGCTGTGCATGTGCCACAGTGGAGCTCGTGCGTGGGCGAGTCGGGGGCGTTGCGCTAGCGACGCGCACCGAACTCGACGGCGTCGTCGTCGGTGATGTCTCCATGTCGCCACAAGTTGAGGCGCGAGCTCTTGGCATGCTCCTGCGCCGCGCGGTACTCCGCCACCAGCGTCGCCAGGCGGTGGTCGCGCAGATATTCCATCAGCACCAAGCCCTCTTTGATAAGGTTCTAAACACAGACAGTATCAATTAGCAAGTTTGTAGATTTACGATTGCTTACTACAATTTACTAAACATTGAGGAATTCGAGTGTTGATAGAAATATCTAATGAGAAGACAACTCCTTTCATTTTTTCAGTCCATTACAATGACTTCATGCAAATACTACTTAATACGCAAAAAAAAATCTCAAGCTGGCGACAATAATTAATGACTGTGAAACCTACTTACTAAATATACTTACTGAGGTAGCTCATATAATACGAAGTCGTCACTATGTGATGTATGGTGATGTATGATGGAAGAAATTTTAATGAGAAATAAACAAGGCAGAAAAGTAATAGAAATGTTATTATACCTTGCCAATATCGACGTTGGTAGTAGGATCAACGAGTGTGACTGCGGGGGGAGAGCCGCGAGTCTCAATGTTGAGCAGTAGCTTCCTGTTGAGCGTGTCGGCGGAGAGGGCAGCGACGGCTTCGGACCGGTCGTCCGGGTCGGACGGGAACTTCACGCAGCACAACGAAAACTCGCTGGCGTACGCAGGCTCAGTCTCCGTGCCAGCTGGCAACAAAGCCAGACGTGTCACGTTCACGACCTATGAAACGATATTGTTTACATATTAATATTTCAACTACGTACGATTGTGGAATAAATTAGATTATTAGACTGATGTAAAGTAGGTACTTGATAAGATCAAGATAAAAGATTTTGAATATTTTTTGCAGTTCAAAGATTACTATTTAAATGATGGCGTAACGGTGAAAATTATGAATGGATGGATGGAAGGAAACGTTGTATTCTTACTCGTGATCGTGACCGCATTAGAAGCGTTACTAACTTATGGGCCTATTAAAGTCAAAAAACATATAACGTAACACTATTAGTAGATTGTTACTAGCTACGGGTTTCATTTTGACTGTCTATCAGCATACATTGTGTTGCTTACATTATAAACAAACATATTTATAGAACATATGGACCATTGGAATACTGGTCGTTCCTCGGAATGCACGTTAAGCCGTTGGTCCCGGTTGCCATACGAACATCTAGTGGCAGTGGCAGTTGGCAGCACGTTATGGGTTTTTGGAGCAATGGAGCCCTCAAAAGTCTAACTGCAAAATATCGAAGTTTAGCCAAAATCAGCAGTTAGACTGGTAAAGCGGACCCTAGATTCCAAAAGCTGAAAATGCTTCGGATGCGACTGGGATTAACGCTGAGATGATGATGATGATGATGGAGCATTGGAATAGTAATATGCCTAAAGATGATTCAAATTGAGAGTAATAGTGTTCTAGTTTATGTTAGAGGGCTGAAGGGAGACCATGCTATTATACACTTAAGGCGATTCTCACACTGCCCCGCATGATGCAGCGTAGCGCGTGGATGCGTGTTCTTCCGTTGCTTGTAAGTATCTCCGTTTGTATGGAAAACACGCACAGTCTAACACACAGAAAAAGCATCCACGCGCGTTCATGCGGATCACGCACATACACGCGGAGAAACATGCACCCCCGCGCGTAGGTGCGGGGCGAAACGCAAGGTATGGCACACCGAATCCCGCAGTGTCGCGCGTGATTTTGAATGGGCGTGACGTGTGTGTTTGAAAATGGATCTCGATATCGATCGATTTATATTCGAAATCGAAAACCACCCAGCTATCTGGAATTACTTAATGGAATTCTGGAATTAAAAATTATTCTGGAATTACATTAATTAGTACTGCACGACCACCACAGAGAACGGCGAATAAATGAGAGCCGCCGTGCGTGAATCTACAAAACGCACCAACGCGCGTGAGTGCGTCGACACGCAATATGCAGCATGATGCGGGGCAGTTCGAAAACCGCCTAACTGAGACAGTTCCTGAAATAAGAGTGTGGTGCGAGAAGGGTGTATGCTGATATACATAATTTATAGGGTAACCGATTATACAATGTCAGTCAACTTAATAAAAAATATAGTTATGTCATAATATTGTTGAGCAAATATACAGAAAATGGCATAGACGAAAATATAATTGAATCTGGTCAATAATTACTTAAAGGTAGATATTGTTATTGGTCAACATTGGTTAAATCTTATAAGAACTATCCCGTCTGCATCTAGACATAACTGTCCCCTTCCCCGTACAGAGCACTATCTCAAATACTGTAGAGAGCAACAGTAGTAAACTATAATTATACTATACAACATTATTTTTTCTTCATACGAAACCTGAATATAGTTTGTTCAGAATAAGTGACTGAATCGATTCCAATCATTTTTATACCATGTTGTATTTTTTCCCAAGAGTATTTAGAAGTCATAGTAGTGTGGTTACCGAGCGCACAACACAGTTGACGGTAGATCATAGTACTAGACGCATAGTGAGACCGCCCGTACAGCGAGCGGTGCGTTGACCATACTTTTGTTGGGACAACCAGGTAAGATAATAAGCTCTAACTTTGTGGCTTTTCATATCTTTTGAAATTTTGTACATAGAATATGTACTTAAAAATACTAGACACTTGTTTCGGGTTTCGTATACAGGGTGTATCTGACATCGTAACGCAAACTTCGCGAAAAGGCTAGACCGCATGCCACTAATAAAATTATGATAGTCATTTATATCGTTAATGAACGGTTACAGAATTTACAGTGTTTAAAAAAAGTGTCGGCTCGGCCTTTGAACGTTGCAAGCGTGCCGCCGTGCGGGTTTGTAGGTATGACGTTGATCCCTGATGTGAACTCTATTAAATCTGCTGATAAGATAGGTTCTCGAGTTTTGTTTTCATTGCGCTTTTTTGTGTAATTAGCGAATTAATTAGTTTTTACTTTAAAATCTTATTGGGTTATAAAAGTATAGCAATTATGAACAGTCTAAAGTGAAAAAACTACATATATTTTTTTTAAATCATGAAAAAGCCGACGAAAAATTCCACCACTGGGGGGTTCAGAATCATGTACTGGATCCATGGTAATTGTTTGTGCGTCGATGTCAGATACACCCTTTATACAAAAAAATTACGTTGTACAGTGTAAGGTTTGTCATCAATTAGGTTGCGAGTCTCACCTCACGGTTTCCATAATCAATATAGAAAATATGTGCCTTTTTATCTTCTGAAATTTTTTCAACCTTAGCCCGGTACCACTGATCGTCCATTGTGAAACGAGCTGCGCATATCTGGCCTCTTCTGGGAATGTAAGATCCAGGCAGGGGAGCATTGTTTTTGAATTCCTGATGAATTCTCTCCATTAAATTTTCAAGCTTACCACCCAACTCAATATTCTGAGCATAGAAGGTACCTTCAGGGGTCAATTCGGTGACCAAAACTTTCTCATACTTAACAGTACGATCTTGGATGGGAGCATTCCTTTCTTTCTCAGTTTCTTTTTCAACTTCAACAAAGTTTTTCCATAATCCAACACGTTTCTTCATGGCGTTTTCTTCAGCAGTCTTAATCTGCCGAGCAAACTCTGAGGTCTCAGCTGTGTGGTGCATCGTGGCAAGTCCATGTTCAACTAATGCCACCGACAAGTTATCGTTATCAATCCATAACCAACCAATAAAGTTGCCAGCCTTATCCATCTCCTCAATAGTAACGACGACGTCACGCTGAAGACACTTTTCCTTGGTGAACTGCAGGGCTTCTTCGCCATAGGGCTCTGCGTTCTGCATACCGCCACCACCTCCGACAGCTGGACGCGATCCCCTTGGACAGTTGATGCCAGCAAGAAGGAAGGTAACCAAAACGGATTCTTTCGGAATATATATCCTCATGCGAGACCCGCTGGCAACAAACTCTACTGTTGCTTCAGTCTTTTGCGCTCTCTTCAGGAATGGGAAGAATTTCTTGGCCTTGGCAGAGTCTCCACTGGTATCTTGGATGCGATGAGTGGGGATATCTTTCTTAGCGTGAACGCCGATGCCAGCTTTCTGAGCCTTAAGTTCAGCTTCCAAAAGTTTATCGTAGTGGGAACTTCTCTGATCGTTATCATTTCTGTATCTAACGACAGTGGCGTAGCCCTTTGATACTAATGCCTCCGCGAGATTTCTGTGTAGTAAATAAAAGCAAATTATGACTTGGCAAGAAGACAATAAATTAAATAACCATTGAGAATGTGTTGAATACTTACACTCCGCCGGACACGACAGTGCAGCAACTTTTCTCGGGGAAGTTATCTTTAGCAGGCTGAATGTAATCAACAGTGACGTTTACTTTCTTGCCGACAACTTTTTTTCGTAGAAATTCGCGCGCTTCGTACATCCATGGAATATCATATAGGGGCTTAAAACCTTTTGGTCTTGGCGAGTTTTTGCCTTCCTCATCTGGGCTGTTCCTGCGTAAGAAAATGATATTAATAGGGAGAAAAGCAATGGTAGATTTCTGGCATACATACTATTTTGATTTTTTTTAAATATTATATAAAGTGGTGATGACAAAACGACAATAAATTAAACATCGTGTACCTCAACACATTCTCAAACTACCCATAAAAAATATTTTAGTCTAAATGAAAATTTGTTTGGTCACAAGAAATTATTTTTCATTTTTCACATTTTCTACATGATGTACATGTTGATAAGGAAGCACTTATAGGTTGGTGACCGCCGCATCCAGCGGAAAAGCAAGTTGTTACAGGACCGCGCTGTCGCCGATCGGAGATCAGTGAACCAATATTTTAAAGGATGTTCTATTCCGTTTCGGATTTAAAGCGATTTTAGTTTGTTTAAAATTTTCATGATTTTTATTTTTGATGCTAGGTTTTTTTTTCTAGGGTTAGGATTATTCCTATGAACCAGCATTGTCCGTCTTTTCATTTATTGTCGTATTTTCAGCACCACTCTGTATAAATCGATAGTTGAAATCAATGCTCACAGAAAACACAAAAGAACAAACCCCGTAGTGTCACGCTTTCGAGATATTAAAGGACTTTTTGTGTTTGCGTTGACGTCAGCTACCAATATAGAAAACACGCGAGCCCCAACTTTTTGAAAAAATAAAAAAAACAATGGCAGACGGGTAAATCACGGAACGAAACATACTTTTCGCGCGGTGGTCTGATGCTAGCCAAGAATATTTTCTTCTGGGTGTTGTTTGGCATCTTAACGACGAGCGCATCTCCGTTGACAACTTCCATGACTGTAGCGGTGAAGTCCTTGTCTTTGGCCGCAATGATGGGAGCATTGCTTACGTAGTTGGTCCAGATACGTAGCCTGGCTTCTTTCGCGGCTTTTTCAGCAGCTCTTAATGGCGCCGCGCCTTAAAATTGAAAGAAGAATGTAAACTGGCTTAAATCATTATTATTGAACAGAATCACTTGTAGAATATCAGAATAATGAACACATAGACATAGGTACCTAACCCATTCTTCATGAAAATAGCTATATTCAGGAACCTCACATGTTAACTGGTGTAGCTATGATACTTAGGTAGCATTCAGCACTAATTTGATTCAAATTAACCTATAGGTATAAGTATGTTTCTTGTAATGTTTTTGTACTTCACTTATAAATTTAATTTTTTTTTCAGTAATACAGTTCAATTCTGTGAAACCATAAGCTCCCAATGTGTATAAGATTCATTGTATTAAGATTCTTGTGGATACTGCCTAATAAACTGTTAGGTACTAAACTATACTAACCAGATTTCATGACAGCCAAAGACCAATCAACGCATCTGGCAAAACCTTGTCTTAGCAGAGCTTCAGCAATGTTTCCTTGTGGGTGCAAAATTGTTCCCACATAATTGTTATTGTTGACTGACTCAAGGATGACTTCCACATCTTTTTGCAGTAGCTTAGACTCGAGGAAAAAGCGAGCTTCTTCAGCGTAAGGCTCAGATTCCCCATCTTGTCTTACTGCAGGGCACTAAAAAGCAATTTTTGATGAATAATAATGATAAAATTCATATTAATAACAGGAACTATTGTGTAAATGCACAATAGGTAATTCTGTACAGTAGGTACTAAAGATTGCAGTGACATAATACTTACTCGAATACCTGACAGCATGAGCGTGATCTGGTAATAGTCAGGCAGTAAGCAAAGTCTGACTGTGGAACCATCACGTACATACTCGATGATAGCTTTGATCGGCTGATATCCGAACTTAGCGACAAACGCCTTTGGGTTTTCTCCGGGAGTCTTGAGATCTCGAATATGATCCTGTTTGATGCAATACAAAAGTCAGAGTTTGAAACAGTCTATTCATTTCATTTAAAAAAAATACATAATACAAAATATAATTTGAACTTAAATTCAACATTTTCATTTGTTATCTTCTATTTAATTAAGATTGAGAGTCCACTGCAACGCACAGTATGAACTAATTAACATTTATTTATTTGTTCTGCTAATAGTAAATACTTATAATGTACAGATGACAGCCGGCCAGGCTAGAAACTCTCCAAATTTCCAATGAAACTCGCGTCTTAATGCTTTAGCGATAAAGTTGAAAATCTAATAAAGAAATCTAACAGATTGTAGTAGCTTGATGTCTTATTTAATGTCTTGGTATATATTCTTTACCTGTTTGATGACCCTATCCAGATTTTTCCATTAAGGACTTGTTAGTAATACTTGGTGTACACAGAATAATATTTAGTGAATATTTTCATAGGCAAAAGGTTGTTAACTTACCTGAAGGTCTGTTCCCCAGATTCCTTTGTTTTGTGACTTTGCCACATCTTCGATCTCTACCAGCCTTTTTAATTGGGGTATGTTTCTACCACCATCTCTGACCTTGGCCAAGCCTTCGGCAAGGAGTAGCTCAGTCAGGTTATCATCCTTGGTGGGGTCTTTGCCGGCCCACACACTGCCATACTCTCTGGTTGCTGAATTTGGTGGTTTTTCAGCGGTAAAGATTACTTCTCGGCCTACTAGTTTCCTGAGGAACTCACGGGCTTCCCACGCATAAGGCTCGTCCTTTGATTCCGTATCACTGGTAAGATGAAAATAAATTATAGATTCTTGTAAACAGTAAGTTTGGTGTAGAGTTTAATAAAACAGCGTAGCAATTATGAGTTGATTGTTGTATTGTAATACAGCTGTATTGTAATACAAAATGTAAGGCTGCAGTGGCCTCAGGCTGATTGTTGATTGCTTGTAATGTTTTACAGTAATGTTTCGCATTGCTTGTTATAGCTACAAATCAAAATACATCAGCATACAATATCAACAAGCAACATTAGCAAATGCAGATATACCTACTTGGTTTTCTTTTTTGCCCTATCATATGCATGAAATATAAAATAATGGTAATAATTAATTAGGTGAAAAGCAGTTTAAATCCATGACATAAAATAACAAGTACTGAGTACTTGCATTGCATGAGTAGCAGTTATGATGGGTCATCATCATCCACAAAAGAAAATAATAATATTGCTTTAGTATTAGATATTATTATCTTAAGTTTTAAAGATAAATCATCTTGTAACCAATAATAAAAGATAATAATAATTACAACAATAATTAATTAATATAACAATAATTCGGATTTTATTAAATAATTCATATAAAAATAATACATGTTGACTAAATGTATTATTTAAGGTTGTATGCATTGTTACTGCCACATTATAAAAACATAAATAAAAGGAAAAAGACCTGCTGAATATACATATAATTAAGTATGGTAACTAACATTGCGACAGACAACATTTTATATATAAAAATTTGAGATAAGTATAAGATTCAGATTTCTTATTGGATTGGATGATGACCCTGTATGCAAACCTGGTTAGAACTGAGGCCTGGATATTGGATATTTAGGTTTATAAAACATAAACATGAAAGTTTGGATATATTCTCTTTCAAGCAAAAACTACTGAATGGATTTGGATGAAATTTGGCATACAGATCCAGGCCCAAGTTAAAAAAAAAATATTATGTGTTAATTCCTTGTAAAATGAGTGATTCACAGGCAGTATATTATATGAAGCTACATAAGCTTCAAGCTTCATTATGTGAAGCTTGTGTGGAAACTTTATAACTGTAGCATTTTTTTCTTTCTACAAGATTAAAACACCTAGTAATATTTTAATACTATCACTTCTACTACCCCAGAGAAAATATACACATCAACAATGTCACGGGTTCTTACATGAAAGACTTGTTAATTTAAAAACTATTTACAGTATAAAAAAGTTTGTATACATATAAAATATTTTTTTCATCACCTCCTTTAAAATTATAAAAATAAAAACAACCCAAGTCCATGGTGCTTTTTTTCTGATCAGCCTCGGTCTGGAACACCTAGATTCAAGAAGATTAAGGGTTTGGAGAGTTCCTGGTAGACGAAGCCATCTCCACCATCCACAAGAAGTCCATTTGTATCAAAGCGGGATTATCATGGTATGAGCTGGTATTTGTATGGGTCAAACAAATTCTGCAATGAGGTAGTACCTGTGATTATCTCACACAGGGTGCAAATGGTCAGGAGTTCGAACTCATTTATGATATTGCCCTTGCCCATACGGCTGAGCTGATATCAACTGTGCTTAGAGAACATGAAGTCAAGGTTACGTATTGGCCTGCTAATCCTCCTGACTTGAATACCATTAAACTTGCGGGGGACATATTACAACAATGAACTATAGTTAATTTTTCTCCAACTCCGATAACAGAAGAAAATCTTTTCCTGTATGTGAAAAGAACCTGGGACACGATACCGCAGCTCAATTTGGATAATTTAATTTTGAACTAATTAATATTTGGGAAGGACATACTGATTACTAAAATTAATTAAATGCCTTATATCATTATTTTTTTACTATAATTTTCATATTTTCCTATATAAAATCCATTATGTACAAAGTAATAATTACATACAAAAATAAAATTACAAATTAAGCATGTGCAAGCAAAAACCATAAAATTTAAATAATAACTAAAAAATAACTAAATAAACTTTGATTTCATATATAATTGTTTAAAAAATATTAAAGAAATATTAGACATTGTTGATGTGTGTACTACTGGGTGCAACTCTACCTAACCTATGTTCTATGTTAATTGCTTTGGTTTCCAGACTCGGCCCCTCCAGTAGACCATTTTGCGTGGCTACCTAACCTATTGGTGAATATAGAAGCATTGCTATATCCTTCTATAAAGGTCCTTTTTGAGTTTTCCATAACCAGTGTGAAAACAGGGCCCTATTACTAAGACTCTCCTGTCCGTCTATCAGTCACCAGGCTGTACCTCATAAACTGTGATGGTAAGACAGTTGAAAATTCCAGACTGTTGTCACTATAACAACAAATACTAAAATATGGGTAATGGTACAGAACCCTTTGTTTACTTATGTTGCAACTCCCTCTCAAAAAACATAACCCTTAACAGTATTTTATTTTGTTAAACTTTCTCATGTATTTAACAAACTACTTAATTAATATGAGAATGTGAACTATGGACCAGCCCCCTAATCGGCGAACACATTTTTGTCAAATGATTGCAACTAGTTGGGATCATTTGGACCGAACGGACCAATGGGCAGTCCCAACGATCCCAACTGATGCCAACTAGTCGCTATCATTGGACAAATATGTGTTCGCCGATTAGGGGGCTGTACACATTATGAAATCAACAGAATGGTAATAAGTGATAACTGTTTATGAGACAGAGAAGATGTTCCACATCATAAGTAGTTGATCTGTTACATCCACACCTTGAAGAGAAATATGTAGCAGTAAAGATAATATTTTAATATAACAGTTGTTTCAGTACTTACTCCACTTAACAGTAAAATATTTTTTTTTTTTTACGTAAGTTAACAATTCACTATGGTCATTTAATATGTAAAGACAGAGAAGTTAGCAACCTACAAATAAGACCCATTACAAATATGTAGCTCTGAAGCATTTTAAATGTTAGGTGATAGTATAGGCATTAAAAATATCGGCATTGAAATTAAAAAGGAAATAATTCCTTTTTTTCAGGCTTTTTTTGTATGATTACATTTTCAGTCAGAAGTTGATAAACAGTTTCTCAATACTAGAATAATTGTATGAACTGTATGCATTGATACTCAACCCCAATACAATCATTTCAATAAACTTATCAATCATTACAATCTTAAGTACCTATCACCATATGTTAGCTTACCATATGGAACAGGCACAAAGATCAGAGCAAGCAACTATTTCAGTACGAGCACAACTTTAGTTTATGTACATACCTACAGCAGCGGAATGTATTGGCTGAATGCTAGCTTGCTTATGTGTTTTTACAAGTTGTGTCACCACAGTGGACTAGCAGTGCTTAGCGAATATACAAAAAATGGTTGTGGGAATCTAAGATGTTCATTTTCTCATGATGATTGGAATTATAACACTTGTCGTAACATCCAGTCAAGTTATGTATGACAAGTATATAAAATTTAATCAGACCCGGGAATATATTAAATTGGATTACATATTAAATTCGCATTGCTTCGCAGAGGGACAAAACATATGATAATTATACATTATTGCATTAAAAGAGACTTGAGTAATTACTCTAAGCAATCTTCTCTACTAACATATTTAATAGTCTACTAATCTTTTACACATAGTATATCGCTTAGCTTCTGTGAATAAAAGGGAATGTTCCCTTCCATGATCCATATAATGAGCACAAACATTAACTAATTAACAGTAATGTGTGTTTAATTGGTAAACATTATGATAAAATTTTATAAATTATGCAGTTGTTACCTATCATTATTTTCTATGAAGATTGAACAATATTACTATGCATAAAAGACAGAAAATGGTAACTAAATACCTTGCATGATTTAACAATGTTGTGATTCATATTCTAGGCATGTAAATTTGATTTAATGACATAAAGCTATCGTTTTTTTAGTACAAAATCAACAATTGTTTACTAGATGTATAAATACTGACTTGTTGGCGGTTTTCTGGCGCGCTAGCTTGGGTGCGGTGATGCCAGACAGCGCAATTACTTTCTCTGGAGGTGGTCCTCCTTGGGGCTGTCGTCTTATGACAATCGTGTCACCGGATAGTACCTGTTTAGCACAAATTGGAATTTCTAGTATTATGCACGGTTTAACATAAGCTATCGTTTGTATCTCACAACACTAACTCGACCTGCCAGCTGGAACAAAATGGACAAGCGGCAGCTATTGCTACAATAATGCAAATTAATGTGATGAACAGTTCTAATCAAGCATATAGGGGATTATGGAATTGGTATACGCTTCATATCATGTGCACGATGTGGTGCCAACGGGGCAGATTTAAGGAGATCGGCACGAGGCATCTTGGCTTACTGTTTATGAGAATTTAAAAAAACATGTTATTGTTGACTTACCTGCTTCACGATTCCAATTTTATAAGCAGGCGTAGGTGCTGGAGCACTCATTTTTAATGTATTCCCTTATGAAAATCCGGCAAATGAATATGATGATATAAAATGACTGAAGAGCGAACAACTAACAAGATTGGCGAAACGTGGCCGCGCTAGTGTTTCCACATTTGAGAACTGTAAATTATATTGATGATAATGTTGATACTTTCTCCGCAATACGTATGGCTGATATTCTCGGCAACACTGAATAGTCTTTAGTGAGCTCAATAGTAAGAAAAATAAAGAATAATCGACTAAAGTTAAGTTAATTTGAAATATAGTGTTTGTTATTTATTTTCTATATGTCGTATTTAAAAATTCTTTGTAGATTTTTGTTTTTTTTTTTAAATCTAATATTTGTAAGTTAAATGGTTCATTTTAATTATACTCGATTTTGACTACCATTGTTGTGTTCCGCTAATATAAGGTGTTTCTAAAAATATTACAGACATATAAAATGCTTTTTAAAACTCTACTCGGTGACCTACCAATATATCAATAGCATGTCTGACTGATCTCTGAGGTATTATTTACTACAAAATCTTATATTCGACTAAACCGTATTGGGTAAAAATGACGCCATATTATAAAAAAAACGCACACGTGATACAACGTGGAACGTGTAATCTCATTTGAGTAAATAAAAACTACACTGAATTACACAGATAGATAATAGTGCCTTTGCACTTCTACTAAATTAATGCATATTAGATATTAAATAAAATTTTAATAATTATAAAAGACAAAATAACCAATATTATAGTGAAACAAAATGTAATAAAAAAAAATCGGTTTTATGAACTTATCTCGTGAGATTAATTGACTTAGAGAATTATGGTGTATACAGGGTCAAATTATATTAGCTAGCAAAACTCCGCAGATGTAGGTAGTGAGTGTGTGTATACAGTATGTTACGAAAACCCTGTCCGACCCATAAGGATAATAGAGGTTAGGTAAACACATGACCAAATATAATATAAAATTTTACGTATTCATCATAGTACCAATACAAATGAATTTTGAAATAATCTTTTTTTCCAACGAATTAATTCCAATTTCCCCGAAATTTGGTAATTTTTAAAAAGTGACAACACCGGTATTATTATGAGCGAATAGCGATGCGACCACGTGCCGCGTGTCCTGCCGCCCGCCCCCCGCGGTCGGCAGGCGAAGGGTGGTCAACGCACATTTAATAAGTTACCTCCTTTTGCGAAATAATATTTATTTTTTTTAGGGGGATTTTTTTTTAAATAAAGCCCGGTTTTGTATGCATTAGTAGAATCAGTTATCGATACCTAACAACACCTTCACGGGTCGGACAGGGTTTTCGTAACATACTGTATATGAAAAAAAAAAATGAAAATGTTTTTCTGGGGTCAACAACCGCTTATAATCGTCGTAGCATCTACTAGTACTTGCAGTATGAATTAAGAAAATCTGTTCTTGTTGGATTTATCGTATTGAAATGTTTGTGATTCATCAGATCATATTTGTTAAGTTTACCAAATAACTTGTATTCAAGGCTACACTACGGTCTATGAAATCACAAAAATATCGTCAAGTTATTTTAAGTAATTATTTTTTTTTATCGTATTTATACAGAATGGCGCTGACAATACGAAAATAAAATAAACACCGTGTACCTAAACACATTCTCAGTCTACCCATATAAAATCATATAAATATGTCTATTAGTTTAGTCACAGGAAATTGTTTTTCACTTTTCACATTTTCTACATGATGTACATGTTAACAAGGAAGCCCTTACAGGTTAATGACCGCCGCATCCTGCGGTACCAAACTTTAATAATAATGGCGCGAAAAAAGCAAGTCGATACAGGATCGCGCTGTCGCCGAACGGAGGTCACTGAACCAATATTTGTATAGGATGTTCTATTCCGTTTTATGCGATTTAGTGTGTTTGAAATTTTCAATTTTTATTTTAGTTTCGATGCTAGGTTTTCTTCTGTGGTTTAGGATTATTCATATGAACCAGCATTGTTCGTGTTTTCATTTATTGTCCACATCCATCACGCTTGCAGAGTTTCGCTAACTAATTTAATATAACCCTGTATAACTACATCATTTGTGTTTTTATTTCTCATTAGAGTATGCTAAAGTCAGGTAACGTACCACCACCGCACTAGTGGTGGTGGTTAGGTAACCACCACCACTAGTGCGGTGGTCGGTGACTACCTGTGCCCGTCTGCAAGCGGTCGGCAAGGTAATTGCATAACACACTATCTTTATTATTTTTTGGCTTCGCACGGTTTGTGCATTTAGCCAATGTCATGTAATTATGAATTATTCATGTCGAAAAAGACGGCCGCGTGACCCGTCTTACGAGTGAGATTTGAGGCAAAGTCATGATATGACCACTATACTGCGATATTTCACTGTTCTTTATGAACTATTTACTAAATGCACTTTTTACTACATAAATCACGCACTTTCATTTAGTAAACAATACTATAAATAATTTTTAAATTCCATTTAAAAACGAGCCAAAACTCCTAACACACTATCAGTAGCATGGGTTTCATTTCATGACAGTTCAACAACATTCATTGCAGTATTTATGTTGTCGAGCAGACACATTTTTCGAACATATGGAGCAATGGATTAGTAATATGCTTCAAAATGATTCCAATTGATAGTAATACCGTAAAGTGGGGCGTGAAGTTATTAGATCTAGAAATATATTTTTATGAAATTTCCAGATCATCGCAACAATGGGGCTAATTATTTTCTAAATACATTGTTTTTTTTAATATATTTTTGAGCTATATTTAAAAGGAATGTCTAAACGATATCTGAAAATGTCCTTAAGAGATAGAAAAGAGAAAATGGAAGATCTGAATAGCGCAGGAATTACTCTACTAGGTACGTAGACTACTTTACTTCATACATATCTCTCTAGATTTTTAGTTCCCGGCAAAAGTTTTACTACCTCAAAAGACAACAAAATTACAAATTTTGTTAAAAAATAAAATTCACAACGTTTGCCTTTGATATTCTTAATTTTTTTTTCTGTGAAATTGAAGTTGAATGGTAGATGTCTTGCTAGGTGGTGTAATATACTTTCTACTAACAATAGTTAAAAATATTTATTATTGATCAAAACTTTTATTTCGCCAGTTTCAAATAACCCATTTTACGGTACTGTGTTATGCAATTAGAAAAAAAAAATAGGGTGCTGATCTTTGTATAGGCAGACTATCTCAATGCGTATTCGTTCATGCACAAAGCCACAACGTATGGAGTTGAGCGGATAACAACTGGTATTGAATTTGTACCAGGGTGATTTGAAGGTGAGAGACGACTCAGCGTTGGTAGCAGTACAGTTAGGTAAACCAAATTTTTATTTGGACACTGCCACTGTGTGCACTGTTGTTTTCTTGTCCTCTAACCAACAGCACAGCCACTAGATTGATCTTCATTGCCATTCATATCGTGACCGATCTTGACGGCTTTTTCATTTTAATAATAAAAAAGAAACTTTGCTTTTCAGGTGCATTTTAATGCATTAGCCAGCTCAATTCTGTATGGGTCTGTTTGTTCGATCCCAAATCAAGAGTCATTATATCGACAGAATACATAATAGAGCAAAGTGAACACTAAAAAACACTTCGAATTTTTTTAAAACATTTCGTACAGAAATGGTAATTATGTCCTTAACTGCGACAGTACCCAAAGCGAGCTGGAAACACGTTTCATACAAAAAAGTGGTTACTTTGTCGACCAATGCAGAGTGGGTAGTTAATGAAATGAGGGAAACTAAATTGCAAGAGCAATTAATTAAGTTTAAAAATTACACGGAACCTCGAGCAGTTTAGGTTTCTTTGTAATCACCATTCCTATTTCTAAATATTTTATGAATCTGCTCCCGTCATACTCTACTGAATACCCAGATTAAAGTTTTATTGCAAGTACATACAAACCATTGTTATAGAGTTTTTTTTACTGCACTTGATTACTGATAGATTAGGATGCCGACCGGGATCGAACAGAGTCAATCTGTAAGAAGAAGGCGTCGAGGAGGCTACACGCCGGAAGCCTGTCTGATCCCAAATTCCAAATGCCATAAGGCAGGCGGGAATTTGGGACCGCGGCGATTAAAGTTAGATTCTGTGAGCCCATTGTGTGATTGAGTTTTTTTTTCAACAACCTTTTTGTCTAATGTGGCCAGTAACTATTTTATATAATATTAAATCATTGCCATAGAGAAGTAAATACAATTTTGAATTAGGAAAAAAAATAAATGACAAATGACTTCTTCCGTTACTTTCCTACCGTGTAGTATGATTTACATTATGTAGCATTTTCCAGTGTCGATAGTCACTGTTGTTCATGTATTTTTTAAAATAGTGTATAAACCTTAACAGTTATAAGTTGAAGAAGTATTAAAATGGCAAATGCAGATTTTAGAAAGGATGTGACTATGCCTGTCCGACCTAGAAGTGTCTATACAGCGCACTCCTACAATCAGGTGCTGTGACCCACAATAACCATATACTCATAATAATTCCAAAGTAGATAGATAACCACCACTCGTTTTGACAACACACATCTCAATTTTAATAATTTTGAAGCATATTGCTAAACCATTTCTGAGTATGTTGGAAAAATGTTTGTTCAAAAACGTAAACAACGCAATGAATGTTGTTGAACTGTCAAAATGAAACTCATTGCTACTGATAGTTTGTTACGCAATTACCCTGTTACATAACCACAAAAATTGTAACCCTAGTACAGCGGTGATAAGAGTGAGGGACAATTTTCGCAGTTTTAAGAACTTTGAACGTCTGATCTGTCAAAAATGCTTGTACATATTTGATCTAGTTCGATTATCACTGAGATTATTTTGCACGACTACATTTTGAACATTTTTAATAAAGGGAATTTGCCTTCTCGTATCGTACTCTTTACAGTTTGTTCATTTAGGTATAACTACCATCTTTCATTCACCATGTTTAACTGAAAAATCTGAACACAATAAATCAAAAACGAGAAGTTCTGGTGAAGCAATTGAAACTACTTACATATTTGGATATCAGCATTTGCTAGATTTCCACTGAGTTCCATTGAAATGTTATATTGTCGTTGTGTGTGCGTGCAATGGAGCAATAAAGAACATTTACTGGAGTGAAGTGATATCAACTTCACTGACTGCTAAACAGGTAGCAGTAAAAGTCCTTTGAAAGCTTGGTGTGAATCAATCAACGTCACACCGCTCGCATTTATTGCTTAAATTTAAGTATAACGACTTAGGATTTTCTCTCCTTATTTTAATAAATTACAGTTATCTGTTATCTATTTATCTAATCTTGTATAGTTACGCTTTGCTAAGTCTATCTGTAGGCCTAGTATGAGTTTTCAATACGAAACTCAAGTCAAACGCGCTCGATACGATCGAACGAGTTTCGTAATGAAAACTCATACTAGGCCTACTGTAGGCCTAGTATGAGTTTTCATTACGAAACTCGTTCGACGATATTGAGCGCGTTTGACTCAGCGATTGGCCCGCTTCAAGGTCGTAAGAACTCTCAACCAATGAGAGCGCCAAACGCGCTCGATACGATCGAACGAGTTTCGTATTGAAAACTCATACTAGGCCTACTGTAACATCTGCTTGTGTAGTCACTGCCGATTGTTCGATGGGAGAATATCTTCGAGGCAACTTAGGTACCTAAAAGCTTCCCTACATTACGTCTAATAGTTTCTGACGAGACTTAAAACGGCAAATTGTTCATTTATGACCCGCCCCAACCTGTTTACATCTAGGTCTCCAATCCAGAATATCTGCTTATTTATTTAGTGTGAAAGATACTAAACAAATAAGCTTTTAATTCAAACTGAATTGCCGGAAGACTAGCTGCTGTGGCGACATATTTGTCAAAAAAAATATATCTATTATCGTCAATATAACTGTAAGTGCAGTTTAATTAAGCAAAAAACTAGAACCGGAGAACTTGGCATGGTTAAGCGCACTTTTAGCATTTTTTAGATTGTATTTTCATGCTTCATTTAGGAGGAGTCTAACTTGTCTGCCTTCCAAGACTACAGCAAGTTTCTCGAGGGAGGTCTAGGGCAAGCTGAGCTGGTGGGTGCGGCAGGATGGCAGCCACCGTGGCGCGCGCCCCTCCAGCGCAAGGCTCCCTTCTACCCAGGAGATGACATCTACCACGCTGACACATGGCGCGAACTTGAGGCAAGTCTACTTAATAGCACAAAGAAGTGTTTGAGTGTTCTCATAGCAGCACACTTAAGATTATTCAAGTAGCAGATCATAAGCATGCCAGTTTCAAGTCAACTTACCTACATTCTAACCTGCGACAACAAAGGTGCGATGGTGCATAAGAGCAGTCGGTCCAGTGGTAACGGCGACGACTTACTCTCGAATTTCTAGGTCTTAGATTCAAATGCAGCTGCTTTAATCTGTGTAAATAAATATTCATTACCACTACTCTCAAAACTGTATAGGAAAAATACCGACGTATCCTGGACCCGAAAATTCTTAGGTGATACGTACCACCAACCCAAGTAAACCAGCGTGGTGAATTACACGCCACATCCACTCACAGAGAGGAGACCAGGGGGGCAATCGCGCTAAAATTATTCAACCAAAACAGAATTGGATCCCAACCAAACCATAACTTTTGTTATGTTTCGTATCGCGCTCACGGTTTAACCATAACTGGATCGCAATTGGAACGTAACCGTTGTCAAATGAAAAAGTTGAAACAAAGCTAACTTTTTCTATGTCATCTAAAACTTACGTCTAAACGATTAGATTTACTTATAATTGATTTATTTTTAATTATTATATCTGATGAAATGTATCCCTCATACCTACATTGATTTTACTTCAACCGAAGTTAACACTTTAGCGCGATACGAAATGTGATCGAAAGTAAACCATAACTTGTAACTGGATTAGATACGAATAAGAGTTGAACTTCTACTGTTTTATTTAGTGCGATTACCCCCATGTTTCCCGGCAGTGGTCTAGGTGGAAGCTTTGTAGACTGATTATGCTGTAAAGCAACCACACACGTATACAGCAACCTTAATCCCTAGCGTTCTCGTGTCTAGGAAACAAAACCAAATGTGTGTCACGAGTACCTATGTTTTAAAAATAACTTTATTCGTGTGTTGTCGACATTTGTTTGATTAGATGAAAACGAATGTCGAGAACACACGAATAAAGATTATAAGTAAAAATCAAAACCTTACCTTTAATTTGTCATAGATGACGGACGTAGTGGGTGGGGCTGGATACAATGCCTCAGTAACTCCTCATGGCACCGTCTGCTTGCGCCTGAGAGACAGAGTAAAGTAAGTACCTAGATATGTACAGGTCTCCCAAAGTGATAATGCGCATAGAAATCTTCGTCACTGTTCGGCAACGGTCGTATTCCCCGAGCGTTCGGAAGAAGATATGTACATAGAGTGGTTAAGTGCATAAAAAGTGGTTAAGTGCATGTACATATCTTCTTCCGAACGCTCGGGGAATAAGAGACCCTTGCCGAACAGTGAAGAAGATTTCTATGCGCATTATCACTTTGGGAGACCTGTAGGTCTTTAAGGAAAGCTTATTAACGTAAGGAAGTTTAGTCTTCAATAACCTACTGCTGGTGGCTAAAGGTGTCTACCTTTAGCCATCAGCAGTAACGTCTCCAGACGGAGACGTCGTTATTGCGAACTGTAGGCCTAGTATGAGTTTTCATTACGAAACTCGTTCGATCGTATCGAGCGCGTTTGACTCCGCGATTGGCCTGCTTCAAGGTCGTAAGAACTCTCAACCAATGAGAGCGCCAAACGCGCTCTATACGATCGAACGAGTTTCGTATTAAAAACTCATACTAGGCCTACTGGAATTATGGTGATCAGTAGGCCTAGTATGAGTTTTCATTACGAAACTCGTTCGCCGATATCGAGCGCGTTTGAGTCAGCGATTGGCCCGCTTCAAGGTCGTAAGAACTCTCTACCAATGAGAGCGCAAAACGCGTTCGATATCAACGATCGAGTTTCGTATTGAAAACTCATACTAGGCCTAATGATGTGCAAACTAAACTAGCTCAAGTTCAGTGTATCATTTTCTTTCCATTTCACTAAGAAAAGGATACAAGATATTAGTCTAGTCATGTAAAATTTAGGCAGTTTTGACATTTTGATTTTCGGAAAATACGTAAACTGCTAACAGTTAGTGTAAAAGTTTTGTGTACACTACCTAAAACTTTTAAAACATTTTTATTAACTTTCCAATAGTATTAGTCACAATTTAATTACCATTATAATAAAGTAGATGTTTGTTAAACTTGAAAATAACGTAGATTTGAAATTATTGGCAAATTTGTCTTAAACGCAGATTATATAAACCATTTAATTTGAAATTAAATGGATCCGTTTGAAAATTTGCATAGGGGCCAAGGGACGATGACAATAGATATAAACAAGAATAAAAAAACAAATCGAACTAAAAAGTTTTCTTTTTACTATTGAGCTCGACTGCTATTAAAGCGTGTTTTTTTAAAACTGTAATTTATTAAAGGAAATTTCTTATTTAGAGTGGACATGACGATCGACGGTGCAGTGCGGGTTACGAACGCTAAGAACAATATTATCCTGGCTCTGTCGCGTTCGGGCGCTGCTGCCGCGCTCATCCACCCCAACGGACGAGTCTACCACTACGGGTCACGAGTCGAGATCCAGGCCCGACACCAGCAGGGAAATAACAAGTTAGTCACAGTGCTATCCGAGCTTTAGTGCCCCCGGAGAGCTAAGCGAATGTCCGCGACGGGCATCGAAGACTTCAAAGCTATAATGTTGTCGTCTGCTTAACCTATCTTGTACTTTTGAGAATGCTGGTGGTCGAAGAAGTCTTATAATCTTAATGCAGTTACGTATGGATGTTTGCCTAAACAATTTTTTAATTTTTTTTTTTATTAATTATAAACCAGCGCTTGACGCAATCCCGCCTGATGGTAAGCAGTGATGCGATCGTTGATGGTAAAGCGCGCTAGTTTATTAAGAGCCTAATCACTCTAGCCTTGAAGACACTCAAATTGTATTGTGACGGAAACACCGACGCTGGCAAATTGTTCCAGTCCCTCGATGTACGCGGTATAAAGGAGGAAGCAAAACGCTTCGTCCGGATCGCAGTGGTGTCAACAACGTAAGAGTGGAAACTCGCCGTACGACGGGTCGTCCGATGATAGAACGGAGATGGGGGAATTAAATCATGCAATTCCCTTGCACACTCACCAGAATGCATCCTATAGAAGACCGATGTGTGCCGGGTACGATGCGCCAAATGTTGCTGTCGGGAATTTGGTCGTGAAGATCAATCTTCTTCTACCGCAGCATCGTTGGTCCTGCTGTTGGGTTCAACATTGCATCACCTCGCTCAACTGCCGTCTTCCTTCCTATTCACTCAGTTTTTTTGAGGGATTAGGCTCTTGATAAAATTAGCGCGCTTTACCATCAACGATTGCATCACTGCTTACCATCAGGCGGTATTGCGGTCAAGAACTAGTTTATAATTATGTATATAAAAAAAAAACATTATAGCTACTAAGTTAAATTTTTCGCCAGTGATGTAATTTTTTATCGGCTATAACAATGACTAAAACCAGAATTTATATTTATTATTTTGTATAGATGATGCATCGTGTATGAATCTGGATATATCCCTATTCCGTACCATTATCTCTATAAAAGACAAAAAATAACGTTTGTTGTATGGGAGCCCCCTTAAATATTTTTTTTATTTTTAGTACCTATGTTGTTAAGCGGCAACAGAAATACATAATCTCTGAAAATTTCAACTGTCTAGCTATTACGGTTCATGAGATACAGCCTGGTGAGTGCTGAGAGACGGACAGCGAAGTCTCATGAATAGGGTTCCGTTTTACCTTTTAGGTGTACGGAACCTTAAAAAGGCCGATTATAATTTGAGTGTCTTCAGGGTTAAAGTAAATAGGCCCATAATAAACTAATACTATTTACCACCGATAGCATCATTACTGTGGGATGAAATTCCATCCTACCTTACTAATAGGGTAGTTGACTAAAAAAAACTAATTAGTCCGTCAGTCAAATCTCCAAAAAATACTAGACACGTATTTTTTCTTTTTTTTTCATATAAACAAAAAATGACGTTGAAAACTCTTGTGACGTCACTGGACGCTACACTTTTTAGCGAGCAGTGACGTCACCAGCCAGCGCTTCTGATCTTTGATGCCTTTTATATTTGCCAATTTTTATTGGTTTGATAAAACAAACTACAATACGTATTCAATATTTATCTGAATGACGGACTAAATAGAATATTTTTTTTTACCCAGGAAACATCCCTATAAAGAGACTGAAGATATTAAATCTTTTAAAACGTGTTTTCCTATTTTGTTTGGGAGGTCTTACCGTGAATATACGCTTGCCACGGCCAGCTCGTGGATGTACCACTAACCAAGAACTTGCATAGTCGTGTCTCTAGAAAGTGAAGATCTACTTGCAAATTACACGGTCTACTGTATGTGGAGCAATTCCACTTAGGACTTGTTGGATACAAGTCCAGTCTACTTTTAAATTCTGTGTTAGATAATGATCCATGAGCTCAAACTCCTATTCTTTCAAAATTTGTTTCTAGTCAAAATTGGGGGCTATTTCGTTTTTACTATTTCTTTGGAACATAGCTGCGTATATAATTGTAGTCCCTAATCATCATCATCATCATCTCAGCGTTAATCCCCGTCGCATCCGAAGCTTTTCAGCTTTGAAGTCTGTGGTCCGCTTTACCAGTCTAACTGCTGATTTTGGCTAAACTTCGAAATTTTCCGTGAAGCAACTGCCGTCTGACCGCCACCACCCGAAGGTGATATCGAAGCACTGCAGTTAGACCAATTGTTGGACTTTTGAAGGCTTCAACAACATGTAAAGACTGCCATTAGATGTTCGTATGGCAACAGGGACCAACGGCTTAACGTGCTTTCCGAGGCATGACCAGACAGTGCAAAAATTCATATTCATGCATACAAATATTTGCACTGCTCGGGAATGGAACCTGCGCCTCCTTGCGCAGCAGCCGCGTTTGCTGCCGCTACGCCACGGAGCCCTAATATGTATTCCAAAAGCAGTTTTTAGTATTTATGTGCGACCTAGTTCTCACACGGAGCCTGGACGGCCCCCCGTTATTAGCGTACCTAGAGCTAAATGATCAATAACGTACAAATGATGCGTCGCGCTCTGAAATTGTCGCTCATGAAGTTTTTATATCATGGTAAGCATCTAAACTTGCTTTTATTTTTAACTTGAACTTGATACCGGCAGGTACATTTCTTTCTAAGAAAACGCAAATAGATTTACATCGGATCCGGTTCGTATTTTTAACCAAAAAAATACTAAATCTAAATATGTCTCTTGTGGTGAATCTATTGTCTGTAGTGGTGCCGTTATTTCCAACAAGAACAGTATTCTGAATAGTTTTATTTAAATGGTGCTTACACACTTATTATCAATCAGCACCATCTTTGGCATTCATCGTGATCCACTCACTGTTGTGCAAAGGCATTTTTTTAAATTATTTATTTTGTTATTTATGTACAAACAGTAAAATACATAAGGACAATTCAAAACTAAGATCGAAGTATAAATGTGCTGCTTATTTCTTAAAAATATTTCTTTCTTCTCTTGTCTTTGTAATCTTTTTGTGCTATGCTCCTACCAGACTCGCACAGATCAGCTGCGCAAGCCTCATCCTGCAGTGAAGAATCCTCTTCACTGCAGGTTGTCAATCTACCATTACATTCACGCTTTTTCTCTTCACGCAAGACTCTCGTTGTACACGTGCACGTGGACTTTGAAGTCTGAAATCGCCCACCCGCATTGATCAAGCGTGGTGATTACGCTCAATCCTTCTCTATATGAGAGGAGCCCTGTGCCCAGCAGTGGGACGATAAAAAATGGTTGATGATGATAATGAAGCATGATGTTTCGTTACTTAGGTACGCGAAGATGTGGTACAAGGGAGTGTCGTTCACAGCGGAGCAGTGTGCGTTAGTATACCTAGTAGACGCAGCCGGCACACGCACCACCACCGATACCTTCCTCGATATGAGCCAAGACTTCACTCTCAATGTCTTTTACAAGTAAGTACGAGATTTTTCGGTCACGTGTCAAGGCGTAATAACTCCATAGAGCGTTTGGTCGTCTAGGGCAGAGCAGAGAGGAACAGACCTCGTGGAAGGTCACCGATGAGGTGGACCGACCAAAGCAAGTCGGCAGTGGGGGGGGGGGGGGGGAGACTTGTTAATGAATGCTCCAGACTGTCGTCCAACAAGGATAGATGGAGAGAGATCGTGCGGCAAGCTACATCAATGCTTCAAAGCTAAAATAATTCAGTCAGTGACCACGACCGTTCTGTCAAGAGCGAAACGAAGAAGACGTTTCTTCACACTTTTCTTATTACGCACAGTAATCGGGGCATCAAAACTCATCGGCTTGACTCAAGTCGGATTTTAATCTGACCTCGTGACAATGGATCCGATTCTGTTGTTCACAAACTAAACTAAATTTAAGTTTAGTGCATCTTTTTCTTTATATTTCATTAAGAAAAGGACATAAGATAAAATGTCAGTTTAGACCTGTCAACTTAGTGCGCTCCTGATGTAAATCGACGTATTATATTGGTCGCCATGTTTATAATTGCGTCTAAACTGTCTATGGAATATCTTAATTTGGCAGGATTAAATTAATACATACATAATACGTTATCTTCTATCCTTTCTTAATGAAGTAGAAAGAAAAAGATGCACTTAAAATTAGTTAGGTAACTATTTTTAAGCCAGCGCCAATGTCAGTGAGACTTTCAAGCTATAATAAATTCTCTTACTCGCTTATAAAAAACAATACTTGTTATTATTATTTGCACTGAAAGCTAAGCTGAGAAACTTCGAAAGCCTATGGGATGCGGAGTCATCATCTCCGCTTTCACTGTATACGAGCCTAAGTGAGGGGTTGTTCTGCAGCGAGTCCCGCCACGGGCCGTCCTACGTGAACGAGGCATTGTCGCTTCTGCAGGCGGCGCAGTACTGGCTGACTGATGATGGCATCGACAACTGGATCATAAACAACGTGCGCGTCAGTCAGACCGCGGACGGACTCGTCAGGTATCTTCTATAATTATATTTTGTAGAAATGTACCATTATTGGGTCAAATTCGATAAAGAATAGAGGTAAACAAACCGTTGCTAGGCAACGAGTTGTTTACGCCTAAAAGACTGATGTTAATAATCTTTTCTAGATAAATGATTTTCATAAAAATAATAATCCTACTTCCTACTAATGAAAACAGTTTGTTTATGTAAGCTAATTTCTTAATAGGTTACATTCTAGATACATATAAATATATTATACTTAGTCCCATGGAATAGATAAGGATCTGTTCTGTGCTTAGTCCATACTTGAAAGTGCATGCAATAATACATGTGTTCTGCAGTTCATTTGAAAAGTAGTTAAAATTGTATTCACAAATGCCTCAACTTTATTCATTGACTGAATTCCATAAAATGTGTTTACTACCTGAATTTCATCAGTTTCTTTTTTTGTAGGGCCATCACGTAAAATTAATGTCGACTTCTTAATGGTTTTTCGAAATAGCAAGTTAAGTACCTAATATGCATGTTATTTTAATGAAATATTCTGCAATAGGAAATGTTAAATAAATAGTTACCATGTAAAAGTCGATAATCGTGTAAATTATAGGAGATTTGTAAAATGTGAGTTGTGATATCCCTAAATAGGTTTGTTTACCTCTATTCTCTATCGAGCTTGGCACAAGTATAGTCCATTTTGTCTTTTAGGGAAGTACTTACCCATTACCCATATCATCGCTATAGAGTAATTGCGATCTGCGATGCTTCTGGTATCGCTGAATCTGTAGGTATAGGCGGCAAAGTCAACAGCCCACTGCCTTAAAGTGTACGTTTCAGTTCTACGGCATCTAATACATACAATATGTATTATTATTATTAATTTTTAATAATTAGAATTTAGCGCTTGACCGCAATCCCGCCTGATGGTAAGCAGTGATGCGATCGTTAATGGTAAAGCGCGCTAGTTTATTAAGAGCCTATTCACTCAGAAAAACTGAGCGAATAGGAAGGAAGACGGCAGTTGAGCGAGGTGATGCAATGTTAAACCCAATAACACGACCAACGATGCTGCGCCAAAGGGGATTGATCTGAAGACCCTCTACGACCAAACTCCCAACACAACAACATTAGGCGCATCGTACCCGGCACACATCGCAAAACAACTGCTCAGACCCGCCCTCCGTACGGCTTCACCAGACATCATGCCGGAACACGACAAATCCTTTGGCGGCAAGGCTTTGTCTGCCGGCGGCCGATGTTAATGTTGGCCGAATAAATATCGTCATTACAAAGTATGGAAGGAGTATGAAAGGATAGTAGAACGTGCCGTTCTGTAGTGTCTGCTAAAATCTCCATAGGAAAAAGGCGTTAGTTTATGTATGTACATATAATGCACCTAACTTACGGAACACCGAGCGTGCAATTAGAGAAGCCTTACCTGAGTGAGACAAGCGTTTATTATACGAATACGACACGCGTTGTAGCTCACTTCTATTTAATTAATCCGACTAAATGCGGGCTTACATCACTACCATACTTGTCAGGTTTAACAAAATACTTAGATAATAATGTATGATAAAAGGATAATCCAAGAATATCTTGGACACCAATGACTGATTACAAGGTGAAGGAAAACATCTTGATGAAACCTGGACTTAGAAGTCTGAAATCACCAACCCGCATTGAGCAAGCCTGGTGATTACGCTCAGTCCTTCTCTGTATGAGAGGTGGGACAATATAAAGGTTGATGATAGATAATGTATGAATAACTGAGAGAGTGAAGTTAATAAAAATACCTTATCCGTCTTAAATAAAGCTTTCTACTTTTGTTTCGCTTACATTTGATTGTAGTCTATGCCAAAATGTACTGAAGTACGGACGACACTAGATCAAGCTACCCGAAACTGTCAAATATTCTCAATCAACTTCGAGCCTTGAACCTTGCCTTTAATAAAGTTGAAAATCTAATAAAGAAATCTGATAGATTGTAGTTGCTTGATGTGCTCTTGTCTGTACCACCATAACTTTCGTAGCTAAGGCTCGGCGCAAATGGGCCACCGACCACAGCCACTGGTGGCCAGCGACGGCGACTTAACACACTTTTTAATATATTTTGTATAGACGCGCCGCACACGTCTATCCGGTAGTGTCCGCAACTCGCCACTAGTGGTCACTACGTGCCGCACAAAACGCCGACACCCGCCACTCACATTGCTCCACCACCGCACAGTTTACCGTCCGACGTTCTACTTAACACATGCCTACCATCATGGAGCACGACGTCTCAAATCTCAATGGATGTTAATACATTCATATCGTAAATCCATTCACGAGCGGGTTATAAAATGTGGTGGCTTCCAGACACCGTTGGCTGTCGCTCGCTTGACACAAGTAGAAGTGGCGGTAGCGCGCGACAGACACTGTCGAGAATGGTCGGTGGCCCATTTGCGCCGAGCCTAACAGTGTGAAAGTACCTGTCATGAAATGTTTTTCTTGAATCTTCATTAATCATTCGAGACCAGCTGTTAAAAATTTAAATTCTTGTCACCGATGTGTAATTCACACGTAAACAAAATGGGCTATAAGCTTCATGTAAATAAACTTCCATTTAAACATTGACAGGGGCTAAGATAGGCGAGAACGGGAGCAAAACTTATTTTTGTCACTTATTGAACCAAAACATTGCCCGTAGAAATATATTTGGAGGTAACTTTAATGTATTTGTTGTTAAATAATTAATATTTAATCTATATCACTTACTGTTTTCAGGTTTTTAGCTTCCAAAATGGTATACGAGGGTTAAACTGAAAGGGTTAAATTTTCTCGTGTTAAATTCATGTTTACGTGACACAGACAATTTTCAATTTGCCGCCAAATCGTATAGCTAATGACAAATGAATGAAATATATACTCAGTAATATTGCCAAAGAGTTCTATTTTCAAATTTTATAATTATTTTTTTATTATACTGTTTAAGTGGCCAGTTCTAAGAACTATCAGTTTGACCCTCGTAGCACCAACATAATTTTTTATTCTCATTTGACAATAATTATATTGTATAATCCTTACTAATTTTATAAATCGGAAAGTGAGTTTGTTTTCACGCCGTAACTACTGAACCAATTGCTTTGAAATGTTGCAGACGTAAAGTTAATAAATAATAGTATAATGTAATATGTAAAATATAATAAATAGTAATGAAATTTTGAAATTTTTGAAATTTGAAATGAAAATGAATGAAATTTTATCCCGGAAAATTTTTCCCACGGGAAAATCTAAAAAGCGCGATATAACCAAATTCCACGCGGGTAAAACCGCGGGCGGAAATCTAGTAATAATATAATTTAATTTCGTCCACATCGCCGTCAATAGGATACCCAAAAGGCTCGCAGAATTTGTTCCCACTGTTGGGTCACAGGCGTCCTACCGATGAGAGTGAATGGGCCGTAATCTACCACGCTAGCCCAGTGCGGTTTGGTAGATGTCACATGTCTTGAAAGTTTTTAGCTCTAGGACTTGGCAGTTTTCTTTCGAGCAGTGATGTTGAAATAATTTACACACGTAAAGCGCCTGCAAGATCCGTAGATGAACGAGAGTAACCGACATAGCCCGAAGAATTCCAACACTGAAGTGTCAGTGGACTGGACACAATGCCCGTAGGATCGACGCCCGATGGGGCCGACGGGTTTTAGAGTGGCGACTACGCACCGGAAGATGCAGCGTGTTTAGGCCCCCGACAAGGTGGACCGACGACCTGGTGAAGGTTGCGGGAAACCGCTGGATGCGGGAGGCACAGGATCGGTCGTCGTGGAGATCTTTGAGGGAGCCCTATGTCCAGCAGTGGACGTCTTTCGGTAGAAGTGATGATGATAGCGCCTGACCGCGTCGTCGACGACGACCGCGACCCACAAGACGCGGCTGATACCACTTGGCTACCATGGCTAGATATCAATAGAATTACCACGTTTGAAAGCATCGCTAAAAATTAAAATTTACCATCTTCGTGTATTTTTTTTTTTTCGTAATATCGCATCTTTAAAGGACGTTCAAGCATGTAAACAGCGGATGTGTGCTCATTTTAGGCTTAAGGGAACACGCAGTTTTTCATACAGTCGAGCGCTTTCAGAACTGCAGTGTTGCTTGCGCTCTTTCACTATTCAAGTTTTTTGTTATTTATGGTTTCGTTGTAAAGATTTGTATTAACGTTGTTGTAGGATTCACCGTTGTAGCCACAAGTATCAGCTTCGCACCAGCCCTAGCAACGGGTCGGCGTCCATCACGAGCCCGTTCCTGCACTGCACCGCCTCGTTGGGCCAGACTCAGCATCTGTTTGTAAGGTAAGATCCACTGTCATTGATTTTATTAGCCATACTGCCTTCTACCTTCTATGTATATGCTTTACCTTTAGAACCTTGTCTTAATTTCTAACTTCTGAATTAAACCAGTAGGTACCATTGAGCTTATTTATGACCAATTTTGGCATAATGAAGGTGGAAAAACTTTCCATCTCTGGTTCTCTACGAGTCTCAATTATCCAGGAACCTTACCGGCACACGTTATCTCTTGATGGGTAGTGGTTGGGTATAACATTTACCATCCTTTACCATGTTGACATTTGCTTTCAAAATCAAAATCAAAGCATTTATTTCAAATAAACCAGTTACAGGCACTTTTGAATTGTCAGAAGGTCGGTCAGTCAGTAAGGTGAAGCTAGTCGTCCAATCCAAAGAGTAGGTACCTATGAAGAAGAACGGGCAAGAAAATCCATGGACACTCTTTTAAATTATCAAGCTATTGATACAAATATTTGATTACATCATTCATTTTGAAATCAACCGTCTGAGAACGATGCAGAAATATATTGTACGCTAAGAGCGTCCATTATGGAAAACACACAAAAAAAAAAAAACAACAAAAAAAGACTAACCCAACAAATAGATATTTACAACAAGTGCATTGCGCTCACACGTGTGCCATGTAATTGTACAATACCAAGAAATTGAATCTACACAATGCAAAGATAGTTTTGTCCAAGGTTCAGCAGCTCCAACAGTGTTCCCGAATACTAAGTTTAGCTCCTGTGTAGCTGCACCTGTGCCGAACACCCCTGGCAGCGATGCAATTCCGTAACGTACAATATGCTTGGTTACATAGTGTGTACTGGCTTTGAGTAAAAAAAAAAAACAAACAATTACAAATTAAAACTACAAGAGGAAAAATCAAAGAACAATCAGTGTAAGTATAGAAATCGGACGAAGCTCAAGCCCAAGCCTTTTTGCAGCAGAACTTAGTTTTTTTGACAAATTTTCTATATGTGGACCCCATTGAAGCGTAGCATCCACTGTGCTGTCTTCAGATTTCAAATCTTCGCCCTTTATCAACACTTTAGTTTTCACCTGCCTAACGTGAGGTAGAGTTTTAAAGGAAAGTTACTACAGATGTCAAATAGCTAAATTTAGGCGCCGCTAAAATAAATAAAGTTCAGTGTATCGTTACTGTTTCCTTAAAGGACAGAAGATACTTATTAGTTTAGTCCTGTGAAATGTGGCGACTAAAAATACGTCAACGTCAGGTGCAGACTAATTTTACAGGACTAAATTCATGTTTATTGTCTTTCCTTTTCATGTACTGAACTTTAGTTTGTGAACACGGAAATCGTTGCTGTAATAATGTTTACTTAAAAGAAAACAGATATGATTAAATACTGGCTACCATCAGTAGCAATCTTGTCTTTAACGGAAAATGGGTTATTGGGTCCGGCCGTTAGATCCATTGGCAACAATCGACTGTCAATTTGTAGTGTTTTTACGCCTTTCTTTTTAAGTTCTTTTTTAAATTTTTACGATCCGTCTTCTTGTTTTTATCTAATCTGATCTAACGGTTATAATTAAGTTGCCCGTCACGCCATGTCTGCTATGACCCCTTTCTATCAATTCGTTAACAATCAACATTATAATAACAGCCGGTCGATACTGTAAACATCTCTTCGTAAAAAGTTAGGTGACGTGAGCTTAGTCAGCTGTCAATAATGGCAATCCCTCTAGTATTGGAACGACAGTTCCATTTCACGTTCAAACAGATGATGACAGAATCCACCTGTACTACTTCAATAGTAAATGAGCGTTAACTTGTGACAGGCGCGGCGAGAGGCGGATGCACTTCGACGGCAACTCATTCATAGTTCGCAACGCTGGCCACTCGGCCGGGTTCGATGACAAGAATCAACTGAAAGTGTACTGAAGCTCCCTCCCCCGTACCTGCTACAATATTTACTTACAGCTGCGACTCCTGTCTCTTCGAAGTGGTACTGATCACCGTCGAATGTTGTATAGAACTCTATAAACCATTGTTTTTCTTTGTATTGTAAAAACTGCCTAATGTTTCCTCTATAGCCTCTTTTCTCTCTAGATTTGTACGAAACACGTGGACAAGTCGTGTATAAAGTTGACGGTGTGCCTGCTTTTCTTTTTTATCGATGCCAGTGTGTAAAGCTTGTCAAAGTTTTTGAGATTTTTAATTTTATCGCCCCCTTTGTTTTTGAACTGCCAAGCTGCTGTTTTATAATTGTCGAAGTTCGACTAGGCCCGCGGTGTGTCATAGAGAATAAGATTACAGTTTCATGATGTAAGTGTTAGATCATCAAAGTGCCATAATGTTATCCCATAACACATTGAGCATTTTGTAATTCATTTTATAGTTGTCACATCTTTACAATAGTTAAAACGAACAAAACCAGTGTTAATCTTCCAACTGTTTATATTTTCATATACATCTATTAAGATTCAATATATTTTTTTAAACATGTTATCGTATTTAAGAACTTATGCGTTGTTTGAGAAACAATAACAATCAGATTTATGATAAACATGAAATAGGAAATGAATCTGATTGTTTAACTATATCACTTATTTTCAACGCAATGGTTACTACTTATGTATTATGTATCAACAGTTACAACAATTGTGCAAATCAACGCCATGAGCAGTTTCCGCAACTTCAGTAGGTTTTATTATTTATTATCGCTTTTTGAAGATGTTAATAGTTTAATAAAAAGATGTCTAGTCGAATCATGAGCTTGGCAGTTTTCATAAAAAGTTTTGGAAATTACGACTTGTCCCCATTTGTTTCTTTGTGTATAAAAGTTCAAGTAATACTTTATTATGAATTAATAAAGCACTGAGTGCTTCAAACTGTAGTCTTGTTTTTCTTTTTATTTAATAGTTGGTAATAATTAACCGAAAAAGAAATTTGTTGAAACAGATCGAAATGATTGTATAATAAGTCTGTTTGTATCGTAATAAATAATGACTAATGCTTAATAAAAATGTTATAATAAAAAAGTTTCGATCTAAAACTAAAGTTGGGACCACCCGAACCAGGTTCATTTAAACCTGTTTCAGGTTTCCGAGGTTATTTAGTGATATTGGGGGGTAGAGAGGCTTATTTCCAGTAGTCTACGTGTAATGATGATGAAAGAACATATTTACTTATACAACAATATTACACCATTATTGGCGCAGAACAGTGGCGTATACAAGATGGTGCCTGGGATCAGGATAGACCGCGATGCAATTTCATTATACCGCGTAGCTTTGCGTAGTTCTCTCCCACGTCATGAATACTACGCAAGGCCTACGCAGGCCTTGCACGGTACGTTACGTATTGGTGCTACGCTTGTACTGCGTAGGCATTGCGTAGTGTGCCACGCAATAGTGTAATGATAATATTACAGGTAGGCATATATTTTGCGTAGCATGCTATGCGTATTACGCTGCAAAATTATGGATAATACGCAAATATTATACTAACTAGTTTTATTTTCCTCATATTTGAAGTGAAAAGTTGAGTACACGAGTATAAGAGTCAATTTCTACTCTGACTATAGCCGCCCTCTCTGCGTTCGGGCGTCTTAAATACCTCTGGGATCAATTCTTTGCATTGTTGGGATGGGAAATCATCAAATGACTTGTCTCGCTCTGGGCGGAGCGGAAGGGCGTGTCGGACTTTTACTGACTAAAACCCACCCGTGTTTCTTCACTTGTCTGTGCGACGGCCAAGGCCACGCCAACCCGCAACCCTGACCCAGGAGGCGTCGGTCTTCATGGACCCCATCATGATATGCTGACATCTCTTTGAGGTGCGCGTGAAACACAACGCGGCGTCGACTCGGGCCTGGTCCTTGTGAGCAGTGGGCAGCTCGCAGCTCGGCAAGGACCAGGCCTGCGCCTACGCTGGCTAGGAGTTAGGTATCGTCTCCCGACCAGGGAGTCTTCTGCGGCGGCTAGTGGCGTGAGGGCGCTGGGATTCCCGTTGCCTCACGCGCTCCGCCTCCTCCTTTGCATCACTGCTTTTGCAACCTCGTCAACGTCAAGACTGTAACTATGCTAGATTCTCAACACAAATCAAGGGCCCACTTCTCATGATTTAAAACATTCAAAATCTAGTCGCAAGCCTCAACTCTTAAGTAGAATTACCCCTAAGGTTTTTCAAATTTAAGGAAATAAGTAAATATGTAATGGCGATCCACACATATGTACCGGCGACACGGCCTTATCTGCGGCTCGCGCGGGTTCTGGTTGCCGGCGGCAGCTTGCTTGCGGCTTCGACAGGTAGGTACAGAGTGGTAGTGTTGTCGTATTCATATATGTATACCTACCATAATTTTTATAAATAATAACATACAACACTACACTTTCAATCCACTCAACTCATATAGTCCAACATCTTCCAAACCTACTACACGACTAACTTCGAGTAAGTCACAGCACTACTGAGAAAATTGCAACCGCATCTGCAGGCCAGTGGCAAATTTAGCGGCAAGGTGATCTGAAAGCCGGCGGCAAACTCGGCGACATAAGCCGGCGCATGTGTGGACAACAAACAGTGACATATTCATACGACACCGCCTACTGCATACGCCACGGGGCAAATCCATTCTTTGGAAGTGCAATTTTATTATAAACTATCTGCGCCCGCGTTTTCTCCCTCGTAGGCGTTTTTTTATATGCTCCGCTCCTATTGGTCACAGCGTGATGTAATATAGCCTAAAACCTTCCTGGATTAATGGGCTATTCAAAACAAAAAGAATTTTTCAAATCGATCCAGTAGTTTTCTCGGTGGTAGGCCATAACACCGGCCGCCGGCAGGAGTTACCACCCAAAAGACAAAGCCTTGCCGCCAAGCGATTTGTCGGGTTCCGGCATGATGTCTGGTGAAGCCGTACGGAGGACGGGTCTGACCAGTTGTGTTGCGATGTGTGCCGGGTACGATGCGCCTAATGTTGTTGTGTTGGGAGTTTGGTCGTGGAGGGTCTTCAGATCAATCTCCCTTTGGCGCAGCATCGTTGGTCGTGTTGTTGGATTTAACTTTGCATCACCTCGCTCAACTGATGAACAGATTATTCAGCTTTATATAATAGTATAGATTTTATATAAATAAATATTTTACTAAAAAACAGTTATTTTTATTTTTTCGTTTTGGTAATTGTGTAACATACTATCAATAGCAAAGGGTTTCATTTTGACAGTTATACAACAATATGCATTGTTATTAACAATATGCATTGCGTTGTTGCGGTGGTAGGCCATAACATCGGCCGCCGGCAGAAGTTACCACCCACCAGACATAGTCTTGCCGCCAAGCGATTTGTCGTGTTCCGGCATGATGTCTGGTGAAGCCGTACGGAGGACGGGTCTGACCAGTTGTGTTGCGATGTGTGTCGAGTACGATGCGCCTAATGTTGTTGTCTTGGGAGTTTGGTGGTGGAGGGTCTTCACATCAATCTCCCTTTGGCGCAGCATCGTTGGTCGTGTTGTTGGGTTTAACATTGCATCACCTCGCTCAACTGCCGTCTTCCTTCCTATTCGCTCGGTTTTTCTGAGTGAATATGCTCTTAATAAACTAGCGCGCTTTACCATCAACGATCGCATCACTGCTTACCATCAGGCGGGATTGCGGTCAAGCGCTAGTTTATAATTATTAAAAAAAAAATTGAGCGGACACTTTTGAGAGAAGAATCCAGCAGGAAATTCAATAGATATCTGGAAAACCTGAAGACGCATATACGCATAGACGCTTAGTTTAAATGCATTTATATGCACAAATAAAGTGTAACCTCTCTGTGCCATGTACAATAATATTGTTCTCTCTCCGATCATTTGTTTAGATTTTTTTTTTGCTGAAAAACGTTACTCCAGCAGCAACCCTTTTTTCCTTTTTTTTCCTAAACGACAAGACGCACAATTTTTTTTATTTACCTACCTCACATTTACTGCACTATGCACTAATGACCCGTTCCATTCATATTACTCCTGATAGCATACATTACCAGCTAAAGTAGGTAAGTCATAAAAAAACATTCCTGCCCATCGCATGTGACTGGTAATGTACGGAAACCGGTAGGTCAAGCTACAGCTACCTGAAACTGTTAAATACATTACATTTCAGCCTATAGTTTTCCCAATGCACAGGCCTCATCTCGGGAGAGTGAGTAAAATATGCTCAACCAACGTTGAGCCTTAATGCTTTAGCAATAAAGGTGAACATCTAATTAAGTGATATATGTACTAACTTGATGTGCTGTCTGTACCTAAACTTTTTTTTTTTTACAATAATTAGCACAATTTTCTATTAATGATTATAATACAAATAAGTTCCAAGTAAGCAGGTAACTGATCATTTGTAGTGTATTTAGGGTTGTAGAGTGTACCCATTTATCATTTGATAAATTAATAATATTAATTTGAAAATGTTGACACTTTCAACAATACCCATTTAGTTCCAGATTCAACCTTAGTGTCAGTATTTGTACTTCGAACTTTATAGTTCTTATTACAATAGTGACATCTTAGTACCGAACTAAGTTGTCATTTTTATATATGATGATCCCTGAGTTTGTTTCGGCTGTTTCTTCTCAGAGGTAGTCAGTTAGGAAATGCCGGCTCCATCTAGTTTAAAAAAAAAAATATGACATCTAAAAGTGATCAGTGATATCCTACTTGCTTAATAAACGATTTCATTTCATTTCGTTTCAATTCATTTCATTTCATAAAGAACTGCATTTGCGACCACACTGGGAATTCGTGAACTGAAAATCCTAGAATTTAGTAATAGACTTTAAAAATTTTTAGAACGAATCTGTGAATTTGTAAACAAAATATTAAAAACTACGACCCATAGACTGTGTGGTCCCTCAGTTCTCACAGAGGATCGGCCAGATCTCGGAAAGTATCTTAAAAAAGCTTTTCTTCCACACTTCTTGGCACATTTCCTGACGCGACTCACTGTCAGACCCTGTGGAACCCATTGAGTTTTTAAGCACCTTCTCTTATACGCTTGTAACTAATCTCAAAGCATAGAGGAGATTTTAGATTATCACTTAAGAGTTTTTACTCTTCATTTTCTTTAATTTATAATACCGGCTCTTTGTTTAATACTATCCCCTAATTAATCTACGGGATATAGTAATGAGTTATTACTCGATTAAAGAACGTGCGTGTAAGCAATTTTTTAAATTAATTTAAATAAATTATCAATGATATACCTACCTACCCTGATTTGCCACCCAATTGTATAATATAGTATATTTTCGACAATACTACTAGAACTTTACCACAGTAAGTATGCCTATATTCTTGCTTATCTTCAAAGACATTAAAATTATATTTACAATAGACAGGACATCACGAACAAAATTGTAAGCCAATACTTTTGTCGACTTGGTTAAAAGTCGCTCAGTCTAGTGTCCGCGTCAAGACGTAACATGTGTCCACCAAGAATAAACATTTTCGAAGGAAATATGCCCTGTTGCGCTTTGCGTTACTGTACATCTCGTTATGGTAAAATGACTGGACCTAACTTCGGAATGTTTTTGTATGAATTATTTATATTTAGTCTGTAATTAAAATTTTAAAAAATTCTTAAATTGTTCTAGAAACTTTTTTATTATTGTAATAAGCGCCCTCTATTGTTGAATAGTTTTACTATTTTCATGTAGAGATGTAGTAATGTTGTTTATCGATTTAGTTATCGATAATACTTATTAAGTTGAAAACATATAGCTATATTTATTGACATTTAAAATATAGCTAAATAAACTTAAAATATTACTATATTTCAAGTTTATTTATTAGTAACTCTATTTGAACATAATCTTGTCATATTAATGAACAAAATTGAATAGGTTTTATGTTATTTTAGGTTTTCGAATAAAAATTATGTTGTACGGGAAAAGTGTATACGATTTGTCCAGATAGACCGTAGAGAAGAAAATTGGCTTCCGTCTACTTCGTCGAAATTATGCTCAAAGCATTTTAAAAGTGAAGATATCTACTTTTTAAATAAAGAAGATTTGTCGATCAAATTAAAAAAAAAGGATCGGTATCTTGTACTAGTAATGAATTAGTAAGTTATTAATTTCAGAACTTTTCCACTTAATCGTAAAAATTGGGATAATATTTATGGTTAAGTGGATAAGTACATAAATTAGATAACTTATTTATAATGAAATATATTTATAAAATATGTAGGTACGTATATGTAGTACAATGATTGCAAGCTACTTTGTGATTTTTAAGATTCCGTACCTAAAAGGTAAAACGAACCCTATTCATGAGACTTCACTGTTCGTCTATCCCTCTGTCACCAGGCTGTATCTCATAAACCATAATAGCTAGACGGTTGAAATTTCTAGAAACTATTTTAGTATTTCTGTTGCCGCTATGACAGGTGCTTAAAAATAAAAAAAATAAAATATTATTTATTTTAAATAAAATATTTTCCCATACAACAAACAAGATTTTTTGCTCCATATTAATAACAGAAACAGATAGACGCTTAAAAGGTTCACAGAATATTTGGTTATACAGTATGTTAAGAAAACCCTGTCCGACCCATAAGGATAATAAAGGTTAGGTAAACACATGACCAAATATAATATAAAATTTTACGTAATCATCATAGTACCAATACAAATGAATTTTGAAATAATCTTTTTTTCCCGCGAATTAATTCCAACTTCCCCGAAATTTGGTAATTTAAGCGGAAGGGTGAACGCACATTTATTAAGTTACCACTTTTTGCGAAATAATATTTATTTTTTAGGGGGATTTTTTTTTTAAGTTTAGCCCGGTTTTGTATCCATTAGTAGAATCAGTTATCGATACATTGATTAAATGTGGTAATTAAAAATGAAAAAATAAACAATTATTAAGATTTTCAGTATTAATCGGTAAATTTAAACTTTAACGCCCGTTATATTAAAAGATTTATATAAATAGGAACTTGTAAACATTGAAAATATCTATAATTTTTCTGCTACCTAATTAAGCTATTGCATAGCTTCTATCGCGGGCCTTGAGCGCGGGGACCGAATCCAGAAATTCCGTAACGAAAAAACCTCAAGCTCCCCATCGTCTAACGTCGTTTCAGTTCGGCAGTCTTCGGCACGGTATGTTTGTGTGCGTGCGACTACATCTTTTGAAAACAATTTATAGATTTTCAAAAAGAGCATGCATATTGCAGGGCTCGAACTCAGTTCTACACACTTGCCATGTTACTGATAGTCGCGATGTGCTAAACTTGCGATTAATTTTCTCTCTGAAATAGGTCTTCTATAGAGATATGTCATAGACGTCATCGACGTTGTCATGGCTACCTTAAAAACTTTTCATATAATTAATTATTAAGTACTTTTATTCAAATTAATTTAGTAGTGTTTTTATAAAATAACTTTTTTTTAACGGAAAAGCTAAGATGAATGTCACGCTAATTTTTCATTGGACTTTTAAATTATTTATAGTGTTGTTTACTAAATAAAAGCGCGTGATTTTATAGACTAAAAAGTGCTCACGCGGCCGTTTTTTCAATTGTTGCAAGAATTCAAAAGACTGTCTTTAAATAGTGTTCAGACGATTGCTCAAAGTGTATTAGATTTCATTAGTAATAGAAATGGCATTTCAGTAATGACTTTCAACTGCCAAAGTCTAAATAGTCATAAATACGATTTACAAGATTCAGTTACGAAACAAACAAATGTGTTACTTCTTACCAAAGAGATTTAAGATATTGCATGACGCATGATAATCCAATTGAAATACCTAATTTTAATTTTATTGTTCAGTTCAAACGAGATACTGTTTCAAAAGGTGGGGTAGCTATTTACCAAAATAAAAATGCTATTACTAATATTATGACTCCGAATATTGAAATAAATATTGCACACGTTAGCGATGTTAATGTTAGGCGCTCAGTTGTTGGAGATATTTGTGCGTGCTTATGCAAACTTAGAAATGGCCTACAAATAGTTATGGTAGCAATTTACATTTCTCCGAATCCAAAATTGGACGAGGTAGAGCATTTTATTCATCGCACTTTACTGGAGTACACTGAAGAAGGCTCGAAAATACTTGGTACAAATGGTAATAAATTTCCACTTATCTTGGCTGGCGATTTCAACATTAACTTCGCTGATAAAAAATCAGAGCGGTTGACAACTTTTCTATCAAAACATTGAATTTGAAAATGAATAATGATCCACAAGAGTCCACAACAAAATATGGGACCACCATTGACGCGGTATTTTCTAGGTATTTAGAGGATATTAAGTCGCAAACTTATGTTTCTTATTTCAGTTATCATAAACCTATAGTTTCAATGATAAATATTCCTGAATAACCAACAGCTACTGTAAGGTAATAAAACCTACATGTATTGTAAAATAATAAAAATATTTTAAATAATATTAATTTTTTATTTATTTAATAAAAGAAAAATTTGTTTTCTTATCGGTCACCACGCTCAAAAAGTGTAACTTGAATTAATATCAAAGAAAAAGAAATACTGCATAAATAAAATAAATAAATAATTATAATTGCATAAATTGATACAAAATGCTATGCAATAGCTTTACCGCGGCAGTCCCCGAGTGCCACATGTCTTTTTTTTTTTGTTTCAAGCTATCATAATGCGAATAAACGTCGTCGTAGTAACTTCTTTGAATATTATCGATAATTTTATATCGAAATGATACAAGCCCTACCACAGTTTTTTGCATTGCCATTTATAAATATTTGCAAACAAACGTGTAGACAAGAATCATTTTGGTAAAAACGAAATGCAAACAAAAATTTCAAAACAAAATGCGCTTTATGGCATAAAAAGTCTATTATAGTCAAAAATCGCAATAAACTGAGTATTAAAATAATTCCTAAGCATAACACATCTAAAATGCCAATAGACGGTGTCACGGAAAATGAATAGTAGCTAATAAAATTCTAAAACAGTTTTTGATCTCTGTACAATACAAGTTTCACTTAATTTGTTTACTTTTCCATATTTATTTACCCGATTTGAACTACAGTAGGGTATTAAATCGGATCTGGCAACATAGACCACACTGGCCACCTACCGCGCAATAGCTGAATATATTTTATGTAAACTTTTTCAGTTTTACTATTTGATGTCTCCAATTGTCGATCTAATTTTGCTATATTGTACTAGATGGCGGAACTGGGCCATGGGATCACAGTTTTTCTATGCGACTTTGACACATTGCCCACTCTATTTATCTTAAATCTCTTTGCTTATCTTTAACCTTGCCATAGTCCTCCGTCTACGAAATTTTTCAAATTATTAAATTCAGTTTTTAAAATATACCTATTCGATTTAAAAAAAACCGATCTTATTTATAATGATGGATGAATTCTGTGAAGACTGCCGGAACTTCGTTCCGGGTTGTTGATCATATTGGGCTTTATACTTTACTCATATTGATCAGAAGACCTTGCCGTAATAACGTCCTCGACATTATTATCAAAGGCAAGGTTTTCTAAGAAATGTAGGTGCCTCAATTCAACCTACGCTATAGGCAAGTGTGTATACCTAGTAGTTCTACCTTGTTACGTGGCATTGCATTTTGCAGCGCATCGAGCGTTTTGAGAGCGAGCGGCGGGCGGAGCGGCGGGCGGGCGGCGGACCGGCAGGCGTCTTCGTTTGGTCTTGTGTGGTTGCGCGGTAGCGCTCTGCGCAGCGTGGAACGCGGCGCACATTTTGGTATTGATCCGCGGCCGCCGGTGGCGCCGCAGCGCGGGCCCCACTGGCGACGCGCGCGTACCTCGTGCGCCAGCTGTCAAAACCGAGTGACGTAACCGCTAGGGCGGCGCGCACACGGCCGCCGTCAGCCGCCCGTTCAGTACGTCCGAGTGATTGCTCCCGCCGTGTTACACTCGACGCCTTGCGTCTGCGGTCCAGTGCACTGTGTTATCTACGCCGCTGATTCCGCGAGGCAGGTGAGGTTGGGGCCAGCGTGGCCCCGGCCGTTTGAGTGTACCCGTCTCGGTATTGATCGCATCTCGTCTTGACTATTTCAATGTTTATAAACAGCCGGCCGCATCCATTCGCTCCCTCTTGTTTTTGATACGTCCGCCTGACAGCGCGCGATCCGGACGGCTGATCCTGAATGCACCGGCCGCACCGGCGGCAACCACGCACCGCTCGGATTCAGTGCACGTATGTACGTTTGCACTTGTTCATCCCGAATTCATTCCCAATCCTTTGCTGACGACAACGCGTTTACGTAGGCATGTCGGACTATAAATAATATTATGTGTTCTCAATAAAAATATACATGTAAACAGAAAGACCGTGTCGGTTACCTATAGATATGGATACATTGAGAGCCTGTCTGGACCTCGCAAGAGTTTTGTTCAAGTAATACCTGAATATACTCGTGACTACTTTTGGATCATCTACAAATTCAAATGAGAATCCGGCAATTCTGGTGACTAACGCAGGTGAAAGATGCAGGTGTAATATCTCAATTGTATTGCTCCAGCCGATTCAGTCTTATAGGTACCGGTACTAATTCTATAAGTAAGGAAGATGAACAGTTGCTTCCATAATGGAAGAGAGGCAATATGAATTCGTTATGGGTTCACAAAATGTGTTGTTTTTACATGAAATCTCAAGGTACACTAACTATCATGCCTCTTTTTATGTCACGCAAAACTTTACGAGTAAAATTGGCCATCAATGAGTAATTGAGGATGTAAGAAATGGTTGCTGGCTAATCAACGTGGATTTACTTATACCCGTAATAATCGTGGTTCCTTAACGCGTTAACCCAGTTGGCATTGCTTTTTCATAGACGTTGACCTCAAAACGTCGATTTAGAAGTAGCCTGGCTGCCTATTAAACGGTAAGTTTACATTATAATTTGTTAAAACAAAGAATCGTGGGGGTTTTCCTTTCGTGAGGATTTCAGGGTGCAAAGAAATAAAACTTCTAATTGTGTGGGTATTATTCGCCCGTTTATATCTTTGTTTACTTAACTACCGGATAAAGATCAACCGCTATGTTTAGCATAAAGAGTTCATGGCATTATTTACGAATAGAATAGATTATTTAAATCAAAACCTTCACATTTATTGAACCAATAACGTATCCTTGTGTTCCAATTTTTCAGATTACATAACAAATTAGTACGACCCAGTGTTGTTAGATGATTAAGTGAGGTCACGTCTCAAATTCTAGGTCTGTATGATAGCAGGAAATGTACATTTTCTTATGTTCGCGACTTCGGTCTCCTAAACGTAGGACATCCTGTAGTTGAGTTTGCGAGTCATCATGACTGAAACTATGAAAGTGGACCAGGAACGCCGTTTATAACTTAAATCTAGGCGGCGTCACTTACTTAAGAATAAGACCGTATTAGACCTGCAGAAGCAGTGAAGGCTGGTTTACAAGTTGGGTAGTCCAATTTTAACTACCTGATTTGAAATGACATACGCACAGATTTTTTATAGATGCATAAATCTGCGTTCCCAGTCAACTACAGAGATTATCTAAGTTGAAAAAGTAAGCAACCCCACATGGAGCACAAGAGAGAGAAAGAGAGAAGTCGCTATTCAAAGAGTATAACGACTGACATACGACTAATCTCGACGACAAACAAATGTCAAAAAGTTGTCAAAATGTAGGGAAATTAGTAATATTTTTTGACAAATTGATACTGAGATTGTGAACGTTGGTAAAATTAGTAGAATTACCTCTCAGATTGCAAATATTATAATGACCTTAGATAGATAGATAACCTTTTACTTGGAAATGGCACGCTTGTCTGACCTGTAGGTGTATGAAGATCCAAACAAAAGGAGTAGGTATTGAAGATTCACAATCACGTGGCGTGATGTCTGTGTCCCATGGGCCCGTGAGCAATGTGGGCATTATCCCATGGGAATAAGACGTGAGTTAATGCGTATGTAGTCACCTACTTGTGTATTAACTATAGCATAATAAAAAAAAACAAATAGTGAGAATTAGATCACTCACCGTTCCGTAGTTGGGAAGATATCCCAAGAACAAATTCTTGTTAATTGGTAAAGCCACTAAAGTGTGATAGTTTTCTTTGTTATTTCGTTACTACTAATGTAAATAAGGTCACAAGAGGATTACCTAGTACCATACCTATCTTAAAACACGAATTATATAGGTACGGGGGCGAGTTTATGTGTATGGCAGTTTTAACTTTGAATGTATGTATGTAATGCATCACAGAACAGATTCCAGTATTTTACCGACTAGAGTTCAATGTTTCAATGTATGTTTTGGTTCAATATACGAAAGTGTTTTGAGGAGATCAACATCAAGGTTGTATAGTTGAGAGCAATTTCTGTGTACAAATTAGTCACAGCTTTGAGTAACAATAGCAGTTTATTCAAATAAAAAGTACACGATGTTTGTGGTCCATTGATAGGTAATGCAATGTCACGAGTCGAAGCTTCTTAAGATTTAAAATCAATAAAGTAGAAACGTTTTTATGTCTTGCAAAGGGACATTTGAGCCAAGGTTAGGGTAGCCCTAACCTTGGTTCAAATGTTCCCTTTGGTTCAATATACGTATGATATCGATGTCGACGCAACCCGGTAATTTTGCATTGATCCACTAATTATAGAATTAGTGGATCAATGCAAAATTATTGGACTGCGTCGACATCGATACTATTAGAACTGTAGTTAGGCGGAAGAGAGTCATGTATCATGTCGTATTAATGTTTCACCATCACTAACTCGCAACATCTAGCTTACAGTGTTGGTTTCAGGTTATTCTATCTCTTATTGCTGTTGTATCTTCAAAATCAAACTATTTCAATGTATAACTGTACAGAAATTTAAAAAAACAACCGCCTTCCAAAAACACTACAAAGTGAAAAGTAAATAAGTTTGGAAGACGGTATCTTTAGTTTTTGTATATTAGTTTTTTTTAACACCGACTTCCGAAATTAGTTTTGTGGAAGTCGGTTGTTTTCTTTTTTGTAAAAAAAGGTTTTTATTTTACACTTTTTAGTTGTGAAAAGTACTGTTCAGCTGCAACCGGTTAGACTGGATCCTGCTAAAATACTTAATGAAAAAACTTACAAACGCACTGGTTGCCCCTACGATTTTTGAGAGTTCCCCTTGATTTCTCTGGTCTTCCACCATCAAACCCTGATGTCCTTATCATAGGACCACCTTGGGAATGTTTCCTTTCCAACAGAAAAAGAATTATCAAAATCGGTTCATAAACGACGAAGTTATCCGCGAACAAACATAAAAAAAGTATATATACGGTCGAATTGAGTAACCTCCTCCTTTTTGAAGTCGGTTAAAAAATCAGCAGTTCTGTAACTATTTCAATTAGGTGTCTACCTAATATCACGCATCTTATACTTCAGTCTTCATTACGTAGATTGCTTGCTTCAACCTTGACATTGGCAGCACATCGCCAACACGATGGTCGTAAAAACTGGAACCGTAGTCATGCTTGTTATATTTTGGCCAGAGTTGATAAACAGCTTTATTTACAAACCTCGCTTGGCCATCGTTGGTTATTATTAGATGCTACTTAGGTAAATGCACCGTTCCATGTCGCTGTGGTGATGTCATACGAACAAACAAACTTTGAATGTCGTAGGTACAATAGTGTCCCCTGCCCACGTCACCTGGGTGCGCCGAATCTATGTCCACTGTCCAATGTCCACCTACTTTACGGCTAAATTGTTAATGTGATGGCCTGAGACGTCTTGCGCCCACGATTAACAAAATTGTGTTAATCACTTTCTCAGGCGATATATAATATGTAGATCAGTCAGCTCGATTAAACTAGATACTATTTACTTAAGGTTTTAGAAGACAAAAATTGACGCCTGAAATATCAAAGTGTGGGAAAATATGTTTATAAACTTTGGACTTAGGATTCATCAGGTTTTCATCCAGTGCAATTAGTAGGTTTCCATCCATTCAAAGCAAACCAATGCATGGTTTCTTCTACAAGTCATTTTATTCCTTCATTTTTTTATGATGCTTATTACTCGCAAAAGAGCAGACTGTAAAAGAAAAATTTAAAACAAACTGTAAAGGGCTTCTGTAAAGTCTGGTTTAATTAAAAATAGCGAAATCGTTGCTTTATAATAAATTGTATAGGTTGATAACGAGTACACCCACTGCTCCTCTCGGAAAATAAAAATAAGTTTATTAATTATAAAAACTTAGTATAAAAATCCACTACAGTACCTAAATAGTGAAAAATATTATTAAAAAATATTAATACTCTTGAACTACAGGCGCACTGTGACTTAGGAGTCTAGAGTTCTACACATGGAATAGATAAATAAGTTTCTACTCTAACTTCGCGTACAAAATATTCTTTATTTAAGAAAAAGAATGGTCACGTTGTTGGTTATGTTTAGCTATCATTCGTGATTAATTGTTTATTTTAATTTCGATTCCATAACAACCAACCCTTTTTGAAAAAGGCTTTTTCTCTGGAGTAGTCATGATTTCGTTTAAATTATACTTGTGTAACAGTTGTTAATTTCTTAGATTTAGATTTTAGGGGTTTCGCTAGCTATAGAATGTCCTGGCATTACTATAATCAAGCTCCTTTTAAGTTTTCAAATTTCCGAGCGATAATTATTGAGACCATAGTATAAATGCAAGCATTACCGATTGCGAAAAAATATATTTAATCGAGTTTGAGTTATGAAATCTCTTAGCCTGCACATTGCATTACAAACCAGCTTTTGCTTATGTCATTAAAATAGCGAAACAGTCGCAAAATGTGTACCTGTAGTGCACTTAAAGTGCTGCACATGTGTTAAAAGTTAAAAGCATATTGATTTTATTAAATCGAAGTTATGTTGTACCATGTCGTTTAGATGTTATGCTCACATACAGCATGGTTTTAGTAGGCACGGAAGCTGAACAACAACAAACACAATCGATACCGCCGGAAATAAATTGTAATGAATCAGCCGTCGACTTTATATTTATAAGATTTCAATTGCAGCCGATGAATTCTGTAAAAACCCCATCGGGAAAAAGATAGGTGAAGAACTGCTTACTATCAGGCGGAATTGCGGTCAAGCACTAGTTTATAATTTGTAAAAAAGAGAGCATAGAGTGGGTTTTCAATGGTGGCAATTCTTTCTTTATTTTTTTCCGAAGGTGGATTAATCGATTAATCCTCATGGACCTTCCTCTGTTCGGAGACGCGGAGAGGTGTGCCGGACCGGTTGTGATTTGCCTGTCCGAGGTACCGGGTCCACCTAATTCTACGTTAATAGTGTCAATTCAAAATAACAGCACTCCACGCTCATTTCACCTAAGTTTTGACATGGTTACGGAATCGCATGGCAGGTCCTGTGGGAAAACATAGATAGGTCCATAATGTTTTAAATTCATCAAGTAGAATTTTGGATGTATACAGTACGAGTATGTTAAGAAAACCGTGTCCAACCCATAAGTATAATAAAGGTTAGGTAAACACATGACCAAATATAATATAAAATTTTGCGTAATCATCATAGTACCAATACAAATGAATTTTGAAATAATCTTTTTTTCCCGCGAATTAATTCCGACTTCCCCGAAATTTGGTAATTTTTAAAAGAGTGACATACCGGTATTATTATGAGCGAATAGCGATGCGACCACGTGCCGCATGCCCTGCCGCCCGCCGCCCGCGAAGGGTGCTTGACGCACATTTATTAAGTTACCTCTTTTTGCGAAATAATATTTATTTTATTAGGGGTTTTTTTTAAGTTTAGCCCGGTTTTGTATCCATTAGTAGAATCACTTATCGATACCTAACAACACCTTCACGGGTCGGACAGGGTTTTCTTAAAATACTGTATAACTGTGTGAACTCGGGTATACTTTTATTGGTGTTGCGTTCTGTGGTGTTCACTATCATCACTTATAGGGGCTTTGAGGTTTGAAGTAAAACCACCGAATTATCAGTAAGTACTCACAGCTTAAAGGGCACGTCTAGTCGCCACTCGGGATGGGGCGGGAATGTCTTGAGGCTGTGTCTTTAAGCTGTGTATATCACATCATCATTTAATTGTATATATCACATCTCTTCCTTTTTATATGTTAATTGATGTTTAACAACATTTATCATTTAGACGTTAATTACTTTACAAAGTATGATACTTAACAATTTTTGACATTTAATTTTAATCCATTAAGTTTAAAGTAACTACTTAAACATTTAGAAAATAATTACATTTTAAGTACAGTTCAATATTTCACATTAAGCTACAATAATTAAACAGTACCTATAGAGTATGAATTAAAATTATTTATCTGATATGATAACCATTTAGAATAAGTTCTTCTTTCACCTGATAAGATAACAATTTTGAACATTTAGATGAGTTCTTATTTAACTGATACGATAACAATTTTACATTTTTACGTTAGTTCTTCTTTATTTGATATAATAACCATAATTTTAAACATTTACAGTATGTTACGAAAACCCTGTCCGACCCATAAGGATAATAGAGGTTAGGTAAACACATGACCAAATATAATATAAAATTTTACGTATTCGTCATAGTACCAATACAAATGAATTTTGAAATAATCTTTTTTTCCAACGAAATAATTCCAATTTCCCCGAAATTTGGTAATTTTTAAAAAGTGACAACACCGGTATTATTATGAGCGAATAGCGATGCGGCCACGTGCCGCGTGTCCTGCCGCCCGCCCCCCGCGGTCGGCAGGCGAAGGGTGGTCAACGCACATTTAATAAGTTACCTCCTTTTGCGAAATAATATTTATTTTTTTTAGGGGGATTTTTTTTTTAAGTAAAGCCCGGTTTTGTATGCATTAGTAGAATCAGTTATCGATACCTAACAACACCTTCACGGGTCGGACAGGGTTTTCGTAACATACTGTATAAGGTTATTAAGTTTCAAAAATAATTATGCTTTGAGTACAATATAGTTCATAAATATTTCGCATGAAGCTTACAATATTTACACAGTCGTTAACATGTGAATTCTTCTTTATCGATCGCTTCGTGATCGACAACTTTTCATTTGCCTTCTACCTTTTGGTGTACGATGTTCAGTCTGTACTCTTTACCAGTTTAATCATTTTTTGTATTTATATCGATTCCTTGAGCATTTGTGTAATTTTATGCGGTGTGTGATTTCTAATTCTATGTGCGTAGGTTTTTTCATCTTCGTTTAATTTTTCCCTTTTTCTGTCTGTCTTTCGGATTATTGTATCTATTTTCCCGATCTCTCGTAAGTTAGATAAGTTCGGAAGTAGATTTTCTTGTGGAGTAATAAGGTGTACTGTTGTATATCATTAAATATTTTAACAAGTCATCTTTCCAGTCTCGACTTCGCCGTACAATCTAATTTTGAATTTTTTGATTGTATAATTGTCTGAGAGTCTGGTTCATTTAATTTTCTTTTGTTTAATTTGTGTAGATTTCATTATTTTAATGTCTTTTTATCGCCTTTAATACGATGATAGTAAAATTATAATTTCTACTACACAGCGGATCCAAAAACCAACATCAGCAGGTATTCAGTCAGTTTTTTAATGGTTACTGGTTGAATTAGGCCTGAGACTAAAGTATTTTAGTCTAGTCAGTATTTTAGTAGTCTCTATTTCTTTTTTTTTCATGTATTTCTCCTGTATCGTGGGTGCGTTTACAAACATATAACACTCACATACACAAACAACTAGTCCCAGAACAACTATTTGTAGGTCGTACTGATATGTATTTGTTCCGTGCGGGAATTAAACCCGCGACACGCAACGCAGCAGTCAAACATTTAACCACTACGCTAACCGTGCCGTCATACGAAAATCCAATCCATAACACAGAATCTAAATAGTGTTGAAATGAAGAATTATTTAGTTTTGTTCAGTAAATCATTATTGTCTTTCAGATGTTCTCTTTCATCACATCCAACGACAACAATGACGTGAATAAAATTTTCATTGCATGACAATAAGATTATCCATGATTTCTTTAAAATGTTCAAGGACCAGTTTATTGATTCTCTAATAACAGCTTTCTTGGTAGCACAACTACAAATATCATCATCGGGCTTTAGAACCGCATTTTTACCAGTTCGTCTTTTTTATTTATTTTTGATATCGAGGGAATTGGTACTCGTATGTGAAGTTGACAAACGCGCGTACCTTTTTTGATATCTATCTGAACATCTTTGAATTAGGGAAATGATTTAACCCTAATGGAATTGAGATCAAAACTTACTTTTAGTCCATTAAGGAAGATGGCAGATTCTTTGCCCAAAAGATTCCTTGATCAGTTTTTATGACAACGTTTTGCCACATCAAACAATCCCAATATTTTATAAATGTTTAGCACCATAGCCATGAATGTTTTGTCTAGAAACATTTGCTGGTTGGAGACTATACTTTAAAAAATAAATAAAACTATTCATTAACTTTCAAGGTTATGTTAAATGTACTACGGCAATCAGTGAGCATTGTCTATATACACAGTATGTAGACAGACTGGACTTTTCATTTTTATGAGTTTTCATTTTGGGCTCCTTAACTTTATTGTTGTCAATTGACTCGAGTTAAGAGTTTTTCTTTTGTTGTTCCTGGTTCTGCAGTGGGTCTGGAAATGACCTCGGAACCATATTTTATGCAATTCTGGTTAATTGCAGGGCAGGAACAATTATGTATCACTTTTGTGATGGTTTTGCTTGAGGGACAATTATATATCACTTTTTTGATGGTTTTGCTTGAGGAACAATTATGTATCACTTTTGTGATGGTTTTGCTTTAGGAACAATTATGTATCACTTTTGTGATAGTTTTGCAAGCAACCTCTTTTTTGATGGCTTTGCTTGAGGAACAATTATGTATCACTTTTGTGATGGTTTTGCAAGCAACCTCTTTTTTGATGGTTTTGCTTGAGGAACAATTATGTATCACTTTTGTGATGGTTTTGCAAGCAACCTCTTTTTTTTTTAATATAATGTATTTGTTTTCAGTGTCATTTTTGTTTAGTGTCAATTTTGTTGATATTAGTGCTTGTTGAACTTGTACTGACCATTGTGGACTATTTTCACCGTCGTTTTACAGATTCTAGAGAGTAGAAAACTCAAAAATGTATGTCTTTCGATTGTTGCTGTCACAAATCCAGTTTTCATGTTGCTGTGTCAAATCAGAGATATAGACAGCACGTATTGTAGTAAGAGAATTTACAGATTACTGAATAATTTAATGTAATTTGAATTATTTCTCATCATCGTTTAATAATCAACAAAAGTATATGTAGATTTCCTGTTGAAATATAATCAAACACTTGGGTTATTTATAACCAATTGTTCTTTCTCGACGGATAAGGGTTTTTGTACTCAAGCGGCTCACCTCACAAAGGTTCTTTATTAACGCTCTAAGTATTAAGTGTTAACTTTTAAATAAATAAGCTTTAGTAAGCGAGTCTCACAATTCAAACGGTCACCGGAGATTACGACTCTGTAATTCTAGGAGTTGTTTATTAGAATAGCCAGCTAAAATGCATTGATTTGACTAAAATTAGTCCAATCATTAGAACAAGTTCAACCTTCACAGATTTTATATAGACACTAGTTAGTTTTAACCGGCAAGATAATAATTCTTTACCTTACTTCGATTTGTCCGAAGTGGGACTTTTGTTAAAACTGATACATTTACGTTATTTTATTATGACACTAGTTAGTCTTAACAGTAAGATAATGATACCGTACTTTATTGGAACTTCTGTTAAAACGGGCACATTAAACGATATTTTCGTTGGAACGTATTTTCTTATTTATTTTCTGTAATACACTGTTTTAATAGTTCTAAAGATAATATTTTTTTTCTTTACTTCGATTTTACCGAAGTAGAACTTTAGTTAAAATTGATACATTAACGATGTTTTCATTGGAGTGTTTTTTATTTCTCAATTTGTGTATTACAGAAGTTAGTTTTTATAGTAAGATAATAATTTCTTACTTTACTTCGATTTTACCGAAGTGGAACTTTTGATCAAACTTATACATTAACGATATTTTCGTTAGAATGAATTTTTTATTTCCCTTGAGTTGTGTGTACTTACATTATTGGTATTTTCGTTACTTTCGATGTGTAACTTTTCATGATTTTCGAATAATATTTCGATGGTATTATCTACATACGGATTTGGTCAACCATTCATATTTGATGTCGTTTAGCTTTTCCCAAACAATGTTGTATATTGGAGTCGGATTTTAGTCTAACCGTTTTCGGCAGAATACCGGTATTTTCTACGGATCACCCCCACAATCCAGTTATTGGATAATTCTCCTTGGTAAGACTGGTTGTCAAACTTTCGGGCTACTGACTACCCATAACGGCTGTCAAAGATCTCAAGATCAAGTTTAATCTTGTGTAAAACACTATCAGTAGCAATGGGTTACATTTTGACAGTTCAACAACATTCATTGCGTTATTTACTTTGTTGACACAGACTTTTCGAACATATGAAGCAATGGATCAGCAATATGCTTCGAAATTATTCTAAGTAATAGTAATGGCGCGTTACACAATTATTGTGCTGATCAATCAACCTGTACGGGGCCGTTAATATTTAGCCACGAGCCCCAAGATGGTTTTATATTAGGTATATGAGTTGAATTTAAGTGGTCGATCTGTGCATCATATTCTCGTCTCAGCTGATCGCCAACGTAGATTGAGCATAGATAAGAAGATAATTGCTTAAAGATACATGAATTTATATGGAAATTATATCCACCACAACTAGTGTATGGTTACACTTACGTTTTTTTTTTTTTATTATATTTATATATGAAATCTCTCTGCACAAATAAACACTGTGGAAATATATTTTCATGCTGACCAATTTCCGTAAGCAGATAATTTCAGTAATAGTTTTACTTACTACGCTTTTACTCGTCGCCAATGTGGTGTTCACTATCATCACTTATAGGGGCTTTGAGGTTTGAAGTAAAACCACCGAATTATCAGTAAGTACTCACAGCTTAAAGGGCACGTCTAGTCGCCACTCGGGATGGGGCGGGAATGTCTTGAGGCTGTGTCTTTAAGCTGTGTGGCACATTTAATTGTATATATCACACGTTCTAAGACTAATTTATTTATACCATAGAAAAATCAGGTACCTAGATATTTATTTGTGTACCAATTTTCGAAACAACCCGCCGATAAAACAGGGCCTACACAATATCTTCCAGTTTACTAGGCATGTTATAGTCCTACACCATGACAGAATTACGCATGAATAATTGTAGGTAAGTACATACCCACATACCTCAGTACCTCGACTGGACATGGTCTATTTAACAAACGTCTTTCTCCCGTACTTTTGCTAACACTTCCCTGTACACTGCACAGTCGCTCGTATAAATAAAAAACGCAAATATAAAACTGTTGATTTAGACTTTAAATTAAATCATTGCACGTAGATAGCATTGAAGCTTACACATGTTCAAAACCTGATACGATTGTTGCAAATACTTACAAATTTGCTTATGTAAGTGCACGCAATCGTCGCGTCACCGCAATTTCGGTAAATGAACACAACAGAAGAATCTAGATCACGCGCAAATTCAATTCAATTATAATGTGAGCAAACTTATAACTTTTTGTAATGTTTAACTAGCGTGAAGCAATATCAAGAGTTTATCTGTTTTGTCAGGGGACCTTGGTAGGTTCGCCAGCAAAGCGGTTTACAATTAATCGTAATTAATTGATTAATATACATCTTGATCATGAAGTCGTGGTGGCCTAGTGGTTAAAACACCAGCTTCTCATGTAGGAGTGTACGGGTTCGATTCCAGGTCTGGCAAGTACCAATGTAACTTTTCTAAGTTATACATACGTACTTTCTAAGTATATCTAGGACACCAATGACTGATGACAATGAAAAAATGTAATCTTTTCGAAATTGAATGAATACTCAAATAAAAAGTTCATGATGCATGTGATGAATAACACAATCTCTAACAAAAACACGAGTATTCACGACTTCATGAGAACAATGATCATCTTGCTCAGTGAACTGCACGGCTGGTTGGTTCCTTCCCCAAATATCCGACTAAAGACTTCTAAAAAGTGAGCAATTGTATGCATTCTGATAATATTATAAACAAATCATCTGCAAAGGTCGGACTGACCGTGACATTGAATTAAATAGATTGTGTCTGAGCCCCCACTCGTGCGCTTATTCTTTCATTTTCATGAATATTAATGTTCTGAATTGTGTCTAGTGTGGATCACATCCAAAATTGTATTCGAACGACCCAATGCATTACAACTCTAAATAGAGAACAAATACCGATGCAAAGTCGTTACGAATTGTTTAGTGACAAAGGCGTTTCGCTAGTTTTGCGATTCTTGGAATCTGTTCCATCTGTACGGTATGGACACAAAATATATCAAGCATACTAATCTTACGCAACCAAACATGTTTATAGACGTGTGAGGATAGTTAGAAGTAGATTATCCGAGATTGTTTTTAAAACTGCCCATTCAGGCTAGAAATTGTTATCAGAGAATGTGAGCAGTATAACTAACTTATCACGCCATATTGTACTGACCGATAGATGTTTATAAATATGTAGCTTTATGTTTAACATTGTTTTAAACCAATGTCAATTCGGTAGAAGGAGAAGTTTTTATGACAGCCGCATTAGCATCTTCAGCCATATTTTTAACTTCTTTTAATACATCGTACAGTCTCAGAACCTTTTGGACTGTTCGAATATGATTTGATTAAGGAGAGAACATACATATAACAAGAGTAACAGCCAAATCAAAAGTCATTTATTCCAATTAGGCTGGCAATCGAACACTTTTCGAACGTCAATATAGGCGACGGTATTTTGTAAGACAGTCGCCTCAAACGCTCGTCCTTACCACTTCCTAGTTCTAGTTCTTTCGCGGGGGAGAAGTGGCGCAAAACTTGATTGCCAAAGGTCAGATCCCTGTGGTACCCCAAATTTGGTATGGTAAAGCGGTAGGGGAGGCTGGATTTAAATAATAAGCAAACATATATATTGGAAGGTGGAATATGCTTCTTAGCTATATGGACGAACCTATAACTAGAGTAGGCCACAAGTCAGTTACTTATAACGTTTAGACCTTTAGCTGGACTAGTACCACCGAATTTGAACAAACATAAGAGATCATCTTATACTGGTATTTTACCGCTGAAGTATAATATAATATACATATTTTAAATTAAGTTAGCCAGGATATACAAAGTAGTTATAGTATATGCATAGTGAACCACATAGATACTAGAAAAGGGCTGCCGAATAAAATCAGCTGCTTCCTTTATAGCACGTGTGAAGAACTTTATGGCGAGCGTTCTAATTAGCTCAGTAACGATTGCAATCATGTGTACCGAGTGCTACTACGAAGCAGAGTGACGACAGTCGTGCCGGGTTCACCAGAGGGGACTGACCTTTCCTTCACCGTAGAATATTATTTCACTTACATTCCCACACATTTAATCTTGATATCATCAAAAGTGCGCGTTGAATGATGCGTTCGGCGCGACGACACGGCAAGATTTTATAATGCCTTTTTTACAGTGACTATTTAAAACTAGATTCTATTGGGTTGCCGCAAATGCTTTGCAAGTACTTACATACTTAAGGGAATGTAGGACAATTTCCTAATGTGCCGAACGGAGCCAGTACACGTAGTATAAAAGTCGAGATGGCTCCGACTTCCTTATTTATAAACTAAACTAAATATAATTCATTAAGAAGGAGATAAATGTTAATTTAGTTCTTTAGTTTAGATTTTTAAGATACTCTGTAGACAGCTTTGACTCTATATGCGCTACTAAACATTGGTTTAGTAGCGCATATAGAGTCAAAGCTGTCTAGAGTGTCAGAGTATCTTAATTTTTCATTCCATTTCATTCAGAAAAGGACAGAAGATAAATATTGATTTATCTTCTGTCCTTTTCTGAATGAAATGGAATGAAAAATATACATTGATCTTAAATTTAGTTCAGATTGTGAACACGTTAATCGGGACTAAAGGCGACGATTCTCTATTCATTAAGAAAAGGTTAGAAGGTATCATTTTACTTTAATCCTACATCAAATTAAGATACTCCATAGACAGTTTAGACGCATATACGTCTCCATTTCGCATGATCTCTGGCATCACGTGGTATGAGATTGTTGGCATGTCGCCTCTTACAACGTCAAGCCAGCACTTCTTTAGTCTACCTCGCTTGTTTCGGCCCGGCGGAGGAGCCATAGCAAGACATTTGTTACCCACGTAACATTTTCGTAAGACGTGGCAGTACTAGCATCGGCGACCTTCCTGCAGTTTGTCTGCTATGTCACGGACATAAAGACAGATGCAGGAGTTCCTGATGCGGTCGTTCCGCGTTACTCCACACATGCACCGCAGCATATTCATCTCCGTGACACGCAGCTCCTGCTTGTGTTACTCAAGCACAGGCCTCGCCTTACTGACATACAAAAGAACAGCACCCTAATTACGTAACACATTATTACTATATTTTTTTTTTAAATTTAATTCATGACTATGGATACAAGTCCTTCAGTCGAATACTTAAATAGATTTTAACTATCTGTTATCCTAACTTAACCTAACCTAAACCTATTTCCTTTCATTTCCCGCGTGAATCGACACTAGGAGGAAGATTTGGGACAAAGCCATGATGTGGCCACTATGCTACAATATTTCACTGTTCTTTATGAATTATTCACTGAATGCACTTTTTGCATGTAGTAAAAAGTGAACTCACGAAAATCACGTGTTTTTATTTAGTAAACGACACTATAAATAATTTAAAAGTCCAATGAAAAATGAGCGTGGCACTCATCTTAGCTTTCCCGCCAAAATTCCTTATTACTATCAGTTGGAATAATTTTGAAGCTTATTGCTATTCCATTGCTCCGTATGTTCGAAAATGTGTCCGCTCAACAACTTAACGCAATGAATGTTGTTGAACTGTCAAAATTTACCCTGATAAAAATTACCCTGATAGGTCTAATATAATAATCTACTGGTGTATTAATAAACATCATTGTTATGCGTCGATCCGCCAGGATTTATAGAGTGGCTGTGTGATGCTGTTTTTTTTTAAACTAAATTCAACTAATTAGGATACCTAAGTACCTTGTATTCCTTATCTGCCTTAATCGGAATTCATTATACCTACCTTTCTACCAGCTAGTTATTACAAATATAACGTTATTAGCCTACTCGCCCCTGCTATCTAATGCCCAAATTATGTATAATGACGTAACATTTATGACGTCTAGCCCGCGCCTTGACGACAGCGGTAGCGCGCCCTACATTATTACGTTTAGCGAAAGGGAAATAAACATCCTTCGCATGATTTTCCGGTTGCCACGGTTACGTCCTTGTTTACCTCCCTAAAGGAGTTGATAATTGCTTCAGAGAAAATTATTTTCTAATTACTATTGCGTAAACATTCCCGTTACCTACGTAACTGTGTTCTACCTTTAGGCCTAGTATGAGTTTTCAATACGAAACTCGTTCGATCGTATCGAGCGCGTTTGGCGCTCTCATTGGTTGAGAGTTCTTACGACCTTGAAGCGGGCCAATCGCTGAGTCAAACGCGCTCAATATCGGCGAACGAGTTTCGTAATGAAAACTCATACTAGGCCTACTTGACAACCCAATTTTAACTTAGCGGTATGCTAAAGATTCTGCGAAGAATTCACAGTAAAAAGATGGATAAAGGGAGCTTTGAGTGAACTCTCTACAGTGTCAATCCTTTAGCATTAGGTACCTAGTTGCAATGGCAGCCGATCGATTTTGTACAAATCTTCCTGTGACAAAATAGGTGAAGTGATCTTAGAACATGTTCTAAGATCACTTCACCTATTTACGACCGTACCGAGGGTGGGGGAGGGGGGGCAGGGGGTACAGGTAATTGTCAAAAAGCCGCGTGCGACTATAGCGCACAAATACTATTCACTCAAAAATGGACTTGCCCACCCCTTTCTTTCTTTTATGGCTTCGCACGGTTTGTGCTTAACCAATGTCACGTAATGAATTGTTCATGTCGAGAAAGACGGCCGCGTGACCCGTCTTACGATGGAGGTTTGAGACAAAGCCATGATGTGGCCACTATGCTGCGATATTTCACTGTTCTTTATGAATTATTTACTGAATGCACTATTTACTACATAATTCACGCACTTTTATTTAGTAAACAACACTATAAATAATTTTAATTATTACCTCCACTTTCCCGCCAAAACCCTTAGCATTAATTGGAATGACAGTTTACTTCTTTTTTTTTAAATTTTATCCGTTTCTTGAGAAAGGCAAAGGCAGAGCCAACCTAACTTCACGGTGACATGGTTATAGAATCGCACGTTCATAAGAGTACGGATGCATGGAGAGCCTTCCCTCAAACTCGGTTATGTCATGTCTAGTCTCTTGTCTGAAGTCCTTGACGACCGCGTTCTAAAGAGCACCTACCGCCATTCTCAAAAGCAACTTGATGACATACACCACTATAAGTACTACCCACACATTTGCCCCGATTCCATTATTGATAAACTAAACTAACTTTTAAGTACAGTGTATCTTTTTCTTTCATTAAGAAAAGGTAAAGAAGACAAAATATTTACTTTTTGTTTACTTCTGTCCAATTAACATATTTCATACGGGGGAAAGCAAAGATGAGTTTTCTCATTAGACTTTTAAAATAATTCTAGTGTCGTTTAGGTACTAAATAAAAACGCGTGATTTATGTAGTAAAAAGTGCATTCAGTGAATAATTCATAAAGAACATTGCGGGGCACCATTATTTTGAACAAACTTGCTACCCGGGTAGGCTTTCATTCTGTTTGAAGGTGGTGGAACTGGCTCTCTATGGACAATAAGGTCGATGTATCTTGCAGAGTCAGATATTGGCTGATGGGCGGCACAGTAGACATTATTTTTATTGAAGGGCCACAGTTTCTTAAGGAAGGCTTAGGTACACGTGCGAAGCCGGGGCGGGTTGCTAGTATATTATGTATATTACTTTCTCACAAAGGTGTTTATTCGACACATTGCGTCCTCGACTTCACGCTAATTTGTGAATGATGCTTTTGCTTATTTTTTCCCATGTACGGACAACAGCAGGTCAAGAATGTAAAAAAATGAAACTCATTGCTACTGATAATGTGTTACCCATTTCCCTGTTGATTATTTATTGAACATATTATATTTGTTAAATTACTTTTTATAAGCCTAATTTAAAATTCTAGTGTAGGTTTAGTGGACAAAGTTAGCTTACCTCCGAATAGGCATCATAGGAAAGATTTGTTATCTTCGTTTCCTATTCACCGCAGGGAAATCAATTGACTGTTGTCAGCTCATAAAACACAAAAAAAGAAAACAAAAACTTTGGATTCGGTGGAGAAGCGTGCGAAGAGGCTAATTGGTGACGTATATTTGCACAGGCGAAGAGTAGCCAGCCTGTCGGTGTTCTATAGGATGCATTTTGGAAAATGTGCGCTGGAATTGCATGACATAAGCCTCCCATCTTCTTTCCGTCATCGGAGGACCCGTCGTACGACAAGTATCCACCCTAACGTTATTGACAACACTACGATCCGGACGAAGCGTTTGGCCTTGTCTTTTATAACGCGTACATCGAGGGGCTGCAACAAATTCCTGGCGGCGGTTTTTCTATCTGACTACAATTTAAGTGTCTCCAAGGCTAGAGTGAATCGGCTCTTAGTAAACTTTGCATCACTGCTTACCATTAGGCCGGATTCCGGTCAAGCACTAGTTTATAATTTAAAAAAATATATAGTCTAGTCTCTAACACTCAAATATAAAGTTGTTTTCAACTGATACAATAATTTTCCAAATCGATTTAGTTTGTAGTGATCCAGAGACCTCCGACAACCTCTGAAACTTAAAACCCTTTATGAGTTAGCTGAGGGTAATGGCCAAGTGCTGTAATAAATAAAAACTCACACAGTTATCTGGCTATTAAGTAGCACAGAACAGTTGTGTTAGTAGGATAGTTATATGCTGCGGACTGTTCAGATTTATAGCGGAATGCAAATTAAAACCGCGCTTGTTTATACACTGTATTGTGAACCTAGAATGTACTTAGAACTGTTTCAATATGAAATAATTCTCGAACAAGTAGTTAAAATGAAAAATAAATTAGTCACCTCTATTTATATGTCAAGATGATAAACTAAGAGTAGGTATTGTTGTCATAAAAATTATGAGCATTCTGATAAAGAGTCATCTACTAAAATACCAAATGTTTTATTTTTTTGAGGAAAACAAAACAACAAATCTTACCTAAAACATAGATTGGATATTAAACACGGTCTAAAAGGAGACTCAAGACGTATTATTTTGGCGAGTGGCCAAAAATCAAAAGTCATTTATTCAAATTAGGCAGGGAGTCAGCACTTTTAGAACGTCCAAATTACATAAGACTGTACTCTAAAACGCCCGCCCTTCATTACTTCCTATTGCTTTCTTTGGGAAGATGTAACTCACTCTCCAGCAGCACAAAAAAACTAGCTTCTACGCAATAATAGTTGAACAGAGTAACAAAACGAAACACCGAAAATTACTAATGATGTCTGTCAGCTACCTAAGTCAATAAATTCAAATAAAAAATGAACCTAAAAAGCTTTAAATTTTTCAAATTCATACAATGCCACGTAGCTGTCACTCGAAATTACAAATGACAAACAATGTAAGACCATTGAAGTCAAATAAACAAGCAGTTTATAAGTAATAGAAACTTTTTTTTATAATATAATAGGTGTATGGGCGGTGTCAGCAAAACCTGATCAATATGCATAATTTTTTGTACGGAGTTAATTAATAATAACAATGACAAAATGTCAACACAAGCAACATTCGTTCACGAGCATAACGCAACGATCAGCTATTACCTCACTCGCCATATTTGAGGGAAGGAGCTAAACTGACCGCCGATGCTAACGCGAGCAGTGACATCTAATCGAATAAGACGTACTTGCAGCCGGTTGCTTAGGCAAGAGTGATACAATCAAATGTCGAGGTCGCCAGCTAACCAAAATCGGAACTAAACCTACCATCCTCTTTTGTCAATAACATTTCTGTACCGATTTCACAAATGTTTACCAATAAAGTCACTGTGTTCATTCATGCGAGAAGCTACCTATGTAGGTATCTATCGTCTGTGTTTTTTTCCTCATTCGGAGGTTGAAGCTGCTTTACCTCCATTCCTTAGTCCTTATTCAAATTTAAATTACAAATCCTGTACTGCCATACTCAGGTATTGACTTCAACGATTTTGTTTCAGGCGCTGAAATCAGGGAAAGACGTTACTTCCATGCACGGGATGAAATTCTAGAAGAGAACACGTATTAGGTAAGGCTGAAATAAATATTCTCAATTCAATTCACAAATCACTAATTATTCATGCTGTCGAATAGGGCCGGACTAGCATCTCACTCAGTGGATATTTTAGTGGGCATGCAGCCAAACCTTGATCAGTAGAAAGAAATTATTGGATCTAAATAGACATCAATTGACACATGCCTTAAACGACAAACCGTTTAATGTAGTTCAAAAGACTCGACTGTTCAAGAAATAGAAAAAAGGTAGGTGTAAAATGGGAGGAGTAGTTATATCAGGAAAGGTCAAAGGTTACATTATACTCAAAGGTCGCTTGCTGCCTAACCGAATGTCTAAGCTACATTACCAACATAGAAGTTTTAGTAGTAAATTTTAAAAGATTTCTTAACCACAATAGGGTATATAACTAAAAAAAACTAATTAGTCCTTCAGTCGGATTTCCCAAAAATACAAGACACGTATTTTTTGTTTTATCAAAACAATAAAAATTGACAAATATAAAAGGCATTAAAGATCAGGAGTGGTGGCTGGTGACGTCACTGATCGCTAAAAAGTGTAGCGTGCAGTGACGTCACACGAGTTTTCAACGCACTGTGTCGTCTTCATTTTTTGTTTATACGAAAAAAGATAAAATACGTGTCTAGTGTTTTTTGGAAATCTGACTGACGGACTAATTAGTTTTTTTTAGTCAACTACCCTATTAATCAAATGCAAGTAATTTTAACAACTACTCAACGTAACATTCCTACAGATGGATCACAGACTTCCTATCTAAGAGCGTGGGCTATAATAACCTAACACGCGGCCCAGTGCGGATTGGTAATATACCATAAGTCGAATTTTTAATTCTAATTTAGGGTATGAGGAACTTGCATACCCGAAGCACATTCATCTTTAGAAATCCATAGAGAAGGTAGGATCTTTCGACTGTCTGGTGGGCGCTTGCCCAACGGTTGATGTCGCGAAATTCTATGTTGTATGCTAGTTGCACGGGAAACTTTCTTCACTATGAAGAAATACCAGTAGGCCTAGTATGAGTTTTCAATACGAAACTCGATCGTTGATATCGAGCGCGTTTGGCGCTCTCATTGGTTGAGAGTTCTTACGACCTTGAAGCGGGCCAATCGCTGAGTCAAACGCGCTCGATATCGTCGAACGATTTTCGTAATGAAAACTCATACTAGGCCTACTGAATTACATCAAGTAAACGAGCTGCCTGAGTTGAAACCCACGACCTATGCCACACCAGGCCGTTAGGTACCACTGGGCTCATTCGATGATTCCTTTCCGTGTGCCGAAACACGTTCTGCCACGCAAGACAACATAATTTTAATTGTTTGTATATTTACGGCATTTAACCAGTTAAAATAATTATATAAACTCGAGTCTACAGAAGTAGTATCTGTTCTTGATTTCGTGATAATAAATTGTAATTTAATCTTATCTTAAATTATACACTACTATACCTACGAATAGAGTTATCGATGAATTCCAAGATAATCTCAGAATCTACTGGCGTTTGGTGTTGTTGAAAAGTAAAAGCGTAGAAAAAAAAATGCCCATGTGTGCTCGGTATCATAAATAGTAAATCATAGAACAGGCGCCAACGAGATGATGTACACACTATATTTAGATAATTATATAAAATCATGCGTGCGTAATTATTGTTTGACCTTGGCAAAGGCAAGATGTGGAACAATAGTGATGTGAGCTCATTGGTGCATGTCCAGTGCATGTCGTAATGTCTAAATTAAATGGCTACTTCTTGTTTTGTGTGGGACAACAAGCGACTAGCCAAAGGTTATTTCACGTTTTATTACTTTAAGAGCCAGTCACGAAAAACATGAAGTTGTGGCTCATGTGCAAAATTTTCTAGTTTTATTCAACATATTATGTAGTAATCTTAGATCAAGTTTTCCCATAGGCAACACCTCATCAGATTCTTATAAACAATTTTACTATAAGTATTTATCTGTAGTTATAAAAATAGAGAGGAACTAGGCAGAGCTTACGTAGGTATCTACCGACGTAGCGTGCAAATCTCCGTTCATTCAAGATCAAGGTTGGAATCTGTGAAACGCACGGAATATGTAGTTTTACGATCAATTAAAGTTATCATGCTGCGACGCAACTGACAGCCACTGAGTATTACATTTAAAACCAATAAGAACATGTTTTAATATCGTCGACAAATATTAAAAGAATCAGGATGGTGAATGAAGATTAATTTGTAAGGAATTAAGTGTTAATTAACCCGTTTTAGACTAAAAATGCTCCTACACAATCAGTATCAACATAATAATAGGTCCAATAAGCTTACTGTTTAGTTTCCAAAGAGTCAATCCTGCAAAATACTTATTTGCCTACATAAATAGTCTTGTAAGACCAAGCATATGGAAAATACGCATAGCTTCCGGCCGGAGATAATTTAAAGAAGATATTTTAGGCTAGCTTGTCGATCAACACAAAGAAACCAATGTACCTAAACCTATTCAAGATATGAATGCAAAAAAATGCGATCAAGGACAGTCTTTAAAGAAGTAGCAAATGTCGCTATGCGCGTCAAATTTTCAACCTAGTCAATGCATAAGCATAAGCTAGGATAGCGTAAATTCCACTTCATCGGTCATCTATTTTATGTACATAATTACATATATCTACATAAAAACCGTCGTCAAAGAAACAGTTTAACTACCATAAAAATGATGATTTAGGTAAAAATAGCATTCTTACCTACCCAACACTTTGAAAACTGATGTGTATACAGAAACTTTGTAGTTATACCTATATGTTAAATGCTTTACTGCAAAATTCTGGTTTGGGTTAATCATTGGAGTAAATACATTCATTCCACGTAGTTAAATCCGATTTAATAACTTACGTTCCCCAGGGTAAAGTTCTAGGCCCGCTTACTGTGAATATAATTATAATGGTGAACCACCACTGACTACTGATACTTTTTAAGTCACTTAAGTTCAGTTTGACGTCATAACCGTACTAGTGAGACTTTTTTGGTATCAGTAGTTCGGGGCCGACAAATCAACCGTACTACTGCGGACAAAACAACCGTACTACTGAGTCTAGAGGCGAGTGCCTGTCAACGACAAGACTAAAGACTAAGGAAAATGAAATCCGGAACTTTAAACTGAAGATACATAATTTTATTCTATTACTGTTTAGAGTTGACCGCGATAGGAGAAGAATTTCATTGGTAATGAAATTCATTCAATTGGTAGTGAATTTCATTGGTAATGAAATTCTTCTCCTATTTTTATCATTAATTCAATCATAAGTAGCAAGTGGATGCCAGCTACCTATGTTATGCTAACAAGTGCCATGCCGTGAGGTGTTTTCCCTAATTGATTTTCAATGTACCTATATATTCACATTAACAATAATGATCTCCAATATTATTATAACAATTATCTTTCAGATCTCTACAGAGTGTCGAGAAGGAAATAAAAAACGTCGTGACTGACGAAGGAATAGGACTTTGAAATTAATTTATGAATATGGGCAATGTTACTGTATAAAATTGAAACTGAGGAGTGAACATAAAGCTGTGAGATTTCATGTGGTTAGAGGATAGAAAGTAGGCAGCGATGCTGTCATACATGGTGCCCGTTGAGGAGAAGCCGCCGCCGGTGCCGGGCAAGGGGCGAATGGCGCTCGAGCTGGTGGGCAGCCCCGGCAGCCCAGAGTCGGCCGCTCGCCGTGCTCGCTCCGCTATTACCATCTCCAAAGAGTCCTCGACCAGCTCCTTTGCCAGCGATCTCACTATGTCCTCGTCGACACCTACTGGCGCACATGATAAACCAAAGCATAAACTACTCGGAAATGGAACCAAACACACTACATTGAAGAGGTAAGTTTTTTTAATTCATTATTTTTATATTATCAGAGTGTTTTGTTATCGAAATTGAGTAATTAGGCACTCATTAGCAAAGATGTGATATGGGCTTTTTTAAAACAGTGATTGCATGTCAATTACTTTAAATAGATATATCAGAGCCAGAGAGCAGTAATGCCCTTTTGGAATCGGCAGCAACTTACAAGGTCGTAGGTTCGAACCCCATCAGGCGCTTGACTTTGTATAAATTATTTAAGTCGTGGTGACCTAGTGGTTAAAGGACCAGCCTCTCAAGTATGAGTGTGCGGGTTCGATTCCTGGTCAGGCAAGTATCAATGTAACTTTTCTAAGTTATATGTACTTTCTAAGTATATCTTGGACACCAATGGCTGATTAAAAGGTGAAGGAAAACATCTTGAGGAAACCTGGACTTTAAGTCTGAAATCGCCAACCCGCATTGAGCAAGCGTAGTGATTACGCTCAATCCTTCTCTGTGTGAGGAGAGACCTGTAGGCCTAGTATGAGTTTTCAATACGAAACTCGATCGTTGGTATCGAGCGCGTTTGGCTCTCTCATTGGTTGAGAGTTCTTACGACCTTGAAGCGGGCCAATCGCTGAGTCAAACGCGCTCGATATCGTCGAACGAGTTTCGTAATGAAAACTCATACTAGGCCTACTGTGCCCAGCAGTGGGACAATAAAAAGGTTGAAGATGATGATTTCAGCACCACTGCTCTCAAAACGGTGAAGGAAAACATTGTGAGGAAACAAGGATGCAAACAGGCATGTCCTAGAGCTTCTAAGACATATGACACCTACCAAAACCAAAGGCCCGGGTGATAGACTACGGCCCTGCTTCCTCTAACCCAGAGGCCTGTGTCACACTTGTGGGAAGATTATGGGCTGATTATGTTACTTTAAATAGGCAATCGATGGTGGATACCTATACAAACCAGCCATCTCTAATATGATGGACTTGAAAGTAAATACGAGGTATTCCTTAAGATAGGATTATCAGAAGTTTGTGAGTAAATTTAAAGACAAGTATCAACCACACATGGCCTCACAAGTCATTTCCAATTTCAAAAACACTATATCCATTGATTAATAATGAGAGTAGTAAACACCATAAAGGTGTCTTCATCAACTTGACCTTGACCGTGAGCTATTGTTTTTAAATGATTTTATATTATAATATTATTCTCGGTGGCACGCTATATTATCGGCTGCCAGCAGAAGTTACCATCCACCAGACAATGTCTTGCCGCCAACGCCAAGCGATTCGTCGTGTTCCGACATGATGTCTGCTGAAGCCGTGCGAAGGACGGGTCTGAGTAGTTGTGTTGCGATGTGTGCCGGGTACGATGCACCAAATGTTGTTGTGTCGGGAGTTCAGTCGTGAAGGGTCTCCAGATCAATCTCCCTCTGGCGCAGCATCGTTGCTCGGTCGTCTTTCTTCCTATTCACTAAGTATTTTTCAGTGTATCGGCTTAAAAAACTAGCGCGCTTTACCATCAATAATTGCATCACTGTTTACCATCAGGCGAGATTGCGGTCAAACACTAGTTTATAATTATTTAAAAAAAAAACACCATCAATGGGAAAAGACAACTCTTTAAAATTAAAAGTCGATTTTGATTTCGTCTTGTATCATTTATGTAGCGTGTTTGGTTATGGATTGAGCAGCGAAAATAATGGATTACGATAGAAAAAAAAACAATCTCAAATGACTGCGTTAAAGTAGAGCGTGGAGTGAAATTTTGGATTGTCATGGGAAGATGGATTTCTGGCATGTACCTAAACAAAATTAAATACTTAGCCCTTTTATTCTTCTATTATTTCTTCTAATTCTACAGACGACAGTACATCACGCTACTACAATCCGTCAGATTTCTTTATTAGATTTTTAACCTTATGTCTAAAGCTTTAGGGCTCAATGTTGAGAGTTGAATGTTGCTAATGTATAGGTGTAAACTATTCTCAAATGCTATATTAAGTAGGTACGGACGACAGAAGGTCAAACTACCCTAAACTGTCAAATATTCCCAATCAACCATGAGCCTTAATACTTTAGAGATAAAGTTGGAAATTTAAAAAGAAATCTAACAGATTTTAGTAGCTTGATTGTGCTGTCGTCTATACTTATAAAAATCATTGCGCTGATTCCCTTGTCCACAAACTAATCTGAAATTAAGTTTAGTGAATTTTTTCTCTTACCATATCATTAAGAAGAAGACAAAAGATTAATATTAGTTTAGTCTTGCCAATTAAAAAAAATTGGTTGTCTGTAGAACTCCGTATACTGCCGATATTTGAACGTGACAACGTCTATTACATGTTTACACATCGGGCGCTCTAGGGGTGGGGGTAAAGTAGGCGTGGACTCCGTGTGGCGTCAGATTCGGCCGTTACGGTGTTTTCGAGAATGACTCCACGCCGTACCAATTTAATAGACGTTGTCACGTCAAAAAAAGAAAAAACGTTGCCCCTACACTAGGAATTACTCCGTATCGTTGGTGCGTTTACATTTTTTTAAACTCACATACACAAACAGCCAGACCCGGAACAACTACCTGTAGGCCATACAAATATTTGTTCCGTGCAGGAATCGAACCCGCGACGCGCAGCACAGCAGTCGATCGCTCTGCCACTGCCACTAAAGTGACGCATTTTTAGTCGTCATGTTTTTATTTTAATATTGTTTACACTGTGTAAAGAGCACCTTAATTTGACAGGTCTAAACTAAATTTTATCTTCTGTCCTTATCTAACCAAAATAGAACGAAAAGGATGACGGTGTCCTATCCTACGTTGTATTTATTTGGAAGGACACGGCTACCCAAAGACTACAAACGTGGTAGACATTATACTCTTTAAGTATTTTAACTAGCTCGGACAATATAACTTACTTATTCTGACCCGTTATCAACTAGTGCCTACTAGTAGTCGATATCGGTAAAATTAATTTTACGCTATAACTTCAATTTTATAACTTTTCAATAATGCTAGTAACTCTAAAATCAATTTAATTACCATTGAAATAAAGTTGACATTTATTTAAATCGCAGTAACATACAATTTAAAACAAAAAGAATACTATAGCTATAGTCTGTCTATAAATTCGTGAAAATAAATGAGGGGGCCGCGGTCGTGCATAGAGCAACCCTGTTGACTTGTCTGAAATCATTTTGATACTAGCACATTAAATTGTACTAGAAGCAAATCTGGTTTTAATGAAAACACAAATATATGGTCTCTAGCGTTAAAACAAAATGAGTAAAACAAAAAAAAATACTCATATATATTTATTATTTATATTTTTAATGTGTTTTTACCAGTGAAAAGTATTCCAAAACATAATAATTGCATTCATTATCGGATGCTCAATATTCTTCTTTAAAAAGTATTTTCATTGTCAGCTGCGTCACTAACAATGTCTCCGCTACTGCTGTCATCAGCCTGCTACCTTCGCTTAGGCGAATAACTGACTCATCTATATACGGTTCACTCTTACATTTTCCTGAAATTTTAAAAATAATAATATGTAATTTTTATCAGAAGATGGATAGCACGAATTTTAAATACAATCCTCATTTTAGTCTTAAAATCGTTTACTTAGTAAATTTGAAATTTCTAGTAGATAAAAACAAACAGTAACATGGTTACATACCTGTTTTAGCAAATGTTCAAGCATAAATATCATCCATATTTCATAAAATTTGTTCAGCTTGGTGTACTAACAAACATTGATGATAAATTTTAAAAATAATTTCCCGAGCTTCACTCCGGTTTGTTTTTCTCATAATTAACACATTTCTTCGAGGTCTTGTTTTAATAGAATTGAAAATTAATATAAATTTCAATAAATAACAAGTCATAAAACAAATCGATGACTGCCGATGCCATTCGATGTATTGTATTTACTAAGATTTAGTGTTGCCCTACTCTAAAAATTGTTAGTTTCAGATAGATCCATTTTCATGACTTTATAAAGCTATAGGTAGTAGGTACATGCAATTTTCAGACCTCCGGTTACATGATCGTAACTCGTCACGATCGTCTGAATATAAATGATCAATCGTATCATCTCCACGTATCAACATTTACGAATAATTTTACCGCGGGAACTCGTTTATAAAACAGTAGTAACCAGAAACCACGAGGGTATACGCTAAAAATGTAACCGTTGTGATTTTTAATTGCTTTGCCAATTATTCACCGCGGCCAATTACGTTTGTAGTGTGAATTGTGAATTGCTACAAAATGGTCAAATACCTTCACAAAGAAGTTTCGTGCACGAACACATTCTTTTAAAACATGTATGAAAACAACATCGTTTATTATTTCCTCGAATCATTTGCGATTTATTTAAGACTAGCTTACTGCCCGTGACTTCGCCCGCGCTTTTTAGATTTCCCTCGGGAAAATCAAATTTTTCCGGGATAAAAAGTACTCTATTGTTTAATCCGGACCTCTAACTTTACATCTGCAAAATTTCAAAGCAATCGGTTCAGTAGTTAAGACGTGAAAGCGGAACAAACAAACTCACTTTCCGATTTATAATATTAGTAAGGATGTAATGTTAGTAAAATAACTTATCAAATGTAGAAACTATTTGTTAGGCCCCATGTAATCCGGGTTGTCCCAAGTCTCAGGCAGGTGTAACCGGGGTTTATGAAGCCAATTTTGGTGGGTTTCTAGGCGGCAATCAGGTCTGTGAAAATGAAAGGATTCTCAATTAAAAAGCCATCATTCATCATATTAAGTCATCTCGGCCCAGCGCCGATCTCAGTCACATCCGAAGCTTTTTTCAGCTTTGGAGTCTGGGGTCCGCTTTACCAGTCTAACTGCTAATTTTTGGCTAAACTTCGATATTTTCCGTGAAGGGAATGCCGTCTGACCTCCACAACCCGAAGGCGATATCGAAGCATTGCAGTTAGACCAAATGTTGAACTTTTGAGGGCTCCAACAACCCGTAACGACTGCCATTAGATGTTCGTATGGCAATCGGGACCAAAGGCTTAACGTGCTTTCCGAGGTACGACCAGACCAATGTAAATATTCAGATTCATGCATACAAATATTTGCACGGCGCGGGGATAGAATCCGCGCGTTCTCGATTCATCATTCATCATATTAAGTATTTTTCATAAATTGCTCCATATATCCTTTTGTTCGAGAAATACAGCCGAATATTTTACGGTAGCCATTCAAGAAGATTGCGAGGGTGGTTTCCCTAAAGTTCCTTACAATTTGACACTATGAAAGGAGTTTATTTGCGTTCTTTATGCAAAGGGTCTGGAAAAAGATCTAAATTATAATCTGTGGTGGAAACGCGTAACATACTACCTACCATTCCAGTAGTAATCTGTAATTTTGACAGTTCAATAACATTCATTGTGTTTTTTCTAACACTGGTGCGGACTCTCTTGTTCACACACTAAACTAATTTTACGTTAAGTGCATCTTTTTGTTTCCATTTCGTTAAGAGAAGGATAGAGGATAACATTTTAGTTTAATCCTGTCAAATTAAGATACTCCATAGACAGTTTAGACGCGATTATAAACATGGCAACTAAAAATACGCCTGTTTACGTCATTTGACAGGTCTAAAGTGACGTTTTATCTTCTGTTCTTTTCTTAAAGAAATAGAAAGAAAAGATGCACGCAACTAAACTTTAATTGAGTCGGGCCAATATCCTTAAAAAATAAATCAGATTGTGACTGAGAGTGCGTTGCTGCTGCAAGCATTTAGAGCTACAGATTTTTTGTTTTTGGAAAATAGGTATTTGAAGAAATTACTTATTGCCGTCGCGCTGCCCAACCACTCCCGATAAAGTGCGAAAAGGATAGTTGCAGCTCAGGCTGATTTTATCTACAAAACGTTGACCAAAGGACGTTTCATATTCCGCTGTTTTCTTTTTCAAAATACGACAGATCTCAACTATTTTTGTATCAAAATTTAGAGGAAAAGTATACCTATATGCTTCGATTATTTTCGTTTTTGTCAAAAACTTATCACGTTTGTCTAATAGTCATTTGAACAACACGGTAAAAATGGGTTATTTTTCGCGATTTTGAAGCACCATATTTCATTTATTAATTAAGTTTCGGAAAAAATCAAATGATAGGGGCACATATAAACACGGTGTAAAATTGAAGAAAAAATAATAATTGCTCTAAAAGCATTATCCAAGAAGAGAACAGCGGAATACGTTTGTGTAGAGAAAGCACCACTCGATTTCCCTCTTAAGTCCTTTCAGTGGACCATTGTGCGTGGGTCATGGCGGCCGTTGGTGGTTATTCCAACCAGCCCACCTCCCTACAGAAGCCTACTAAGTCTCCTGGCGTTGAACATCTGTCTAAGATCTTGGTACTTAGGTACATACCTCGGTGTACCGGAAAGTTATTAACGGATTCTTAAATCAAGCGGTTGCTAATCGATTCTGCGTTCTGAAAATTGTTTTTGAGTTTAGTCCAACCCAAATAGAACAAAAATTGTCTTCGTCCAATAACTCCTGCAATTTCGCGACCAGATTTTTTTTGTCTACCTAAACGTCTACTGTCTTTAAATCAAAATCATTTGTACCAGTAAGCGATGACTTTCAATGGCGTTTTCTTTTATAAATAAGAAAAGTAATGCATGCCGCAAATGCTCTTTGTCAGGTACCTATAAAATTCGACATATTCAGAGAGCTGCAACACTATGACACTTTTATTTAATCAGAGTTTTAATGACTAGTTTTTAAAGGTTAATGACAGTAGAATAAAATGTCAAATTATTTTATTCCATACTGACCGCTAGCGGCATCTATCAGAAAAATCGGTAAATACTTTCCGGTACACCTGGTGTATCTATACATCTTTAGATCTTAAAGCATCCTCTAAAGTTTAAAGGTTCAATAAAAACTGGATCGAACTTGTATTTTTTTAAATATTGTTGAACATATAGTAAGTAAGTCATTTTTATAAATTCTAAAGTATCCACGAAATAAATTTGAGCGAAGCGTACCTGCTAGCGAGCCATCCTATAAATCCAGTCGACGTTGGAGGAACAGGCTTTAAAGACTTCAATTCCTCCTTTTTGGCGGAGACTTGTGTCCGAGTAATGATAGCTGATGCCTCTTGACGAATCGCCTCTCCTTGAGCCAATGTCTTCCTGAGAATATAAAAATCACCTTTATGGTAAAAATCTGACTCGTTAAAACGAATAGCCACTATGTGAAACTTGACCTAATCGACTACGTCACTGGGCCCGCGTGGTAGATTACGGCCCATTTCTTCTCACACTTTTTTTTTTTAATAATTATAAACTAGCTCTTGACCGCAATCCCGCCTGATGGTAAGCAGTGATGCGATCGTTGATGGTAAAGCGCGCTAGTTTATTAACAGCCTATTCACTCAGAAAAACTGAGCGAATAGGAAGGAAGACGGCAGTTGAGCGAGGTGATGCAATGTTAAACCCAACAATACGACCAACGATGCTGCGCCAAAGGGAGATTGATCCGAAGACCTTCCACGACCAAACTCCCAATACAACATTTGGCGCATCGTCCCCGGCGCACATCGCAACACAACTGCTCAGACCCGTTCTCCATACGGCTTCACCAGATATCATGCCGGAACACGACAAATCGCTTGGCGGCAAGACTTTGTCTGGTGGGTGGTAACTTCTGCCGGCGACCGATGTTATGGCCTACCACCTACAAAACACTTGAACATTATAGACTGATTTATTTATGTTCTGATACCCTGGTGGAGCAGACAATGTGTCTCATCAATTTTCAGAACTGATGAAGAGCAGTTGTCATAGCTTAGCATAGTTAGTTTCACCCTGCACCCTAATTGTATTAAGTACTACCAGTTTGAATAATTTTGAAGCCTTTTGCTAATCCACTGCACCATATATTCGAGAAATGTGTCAGTTTAACAACATAAATAACGCAATTAATGTAGTTAAACTGTCAAAATGAAGGATGTATCAAGGGTATGAAAATCAAAAAAATAATTAGTCCGTTTTATAGATAATAAAAAAATTAAGATCCGCATTTTTTATTTTGTCGAAATCACCAAAAACTACTGACATATAGCGTATTAAAGTTACGGAGTGGGGGCTAATAACGTCACGCCGTCGTATATTTTGTACCACGGCGTGACGTCATGCGACATTTCAAATCATCATTCAATCAATCATCTTCCTAAGTATTTGAATGAAAGAAAAAATAAAAAATACGTGTTCAATATTTTTTTTTAATCTACCTGATGGACATTAAATTATTTTTTAGGATACAACCCAATTACCCTGACAATGAACTATACACAGGATCTGGTAACCTTTTCGAAAGCTACCAATCAAAAACAATATATTTTTAGAATTTAGGAGGCGACCACTGTTTTCTTTCCAAGGTTAGCTAACAAAAGCGATCGATATCTAGCTGCTAGTGGGAAGTTAATAATGATTAAGCTACCTAAGTGTGTCTGTGTACAGACGATATTACTTTAAGCTACTACAATCTGTCAATTTCTTTATTGGATCTTCAACTTTATTGCTAAATCATTAAGGCTCAGGGTTGATTGGGAATATCTGACAGTTTCGGGTAGATTGACCTGCTGTCGTCCGTATATACGCGTTCGACACAACCTATAGATGTGGACTTATGGTATTGATTGCTTACATAATCTATTAAATTACATCGTAACTTATACGTCACATTAGAAGTTTAGAAGTCATTTCGTTCTATTTAGTTTTAATGTTGTGTAAATGGAGTTCATTGGAACGTTTTCTTAGTGTAAGTATATCAATAGGGCTTTTACCGAAAGGGGTTTCGGAAACAAAACCAATCACCAACGAAAGCTTTACCTCAGTAAGGATGTTCTGTAGAGATGTTACTAGATATAAATAAAAGATATAAGTACAATATGCAAAGAAAACCCTGTCCGATCCGTGAAGGTATCGTTAGGTATCGATACTGATTCTACTGTCAAAGCCGGGCTAAACTTAAAAAAAAATCTCCCTAAAACAATAAATATTATTTCGAAAAACAGGTCTTAATACATGTGCAGTAGGCAATCCATGAGCGGGCGACGGGGGCAGGGCACGCGGCACGTGGTCGCATCGCTTATAATAATACCGTAAAAACGGTGTTGCCACTTTTTTAAAAATTACCAAATTTCGGGGAAGTTGGCATTAATTCGCGGGAAAAAAAGATTATTTCAAAATTCATTAGTATTGTTACTATGATGATTACGTAAAATTTTATATTATATTTGGTCATGTGTTTACCTAACCTTTATTATCCTTATGAGTCGGACAGGGTTTTCTTTACATATTGTGTAGTGGAGCTTTCATAAAAATGCCACAATAATACTGAAAGGTCAACATTTTCTAAACTATTCAAACTGTTTTTTATAGCAATTTCGTCCGTTCGTGAACTAAGAACGGTCGTGTTCAACATTGGTTTCGCATGAACCTCCAGCGCTCACGATAAATTTGATCTCCGTGGCCAATTGACTCGTTTTGACTGAGGATTGACGTCAGGATCTATGTTTCTGGACTAACAGTTGACAATATTTATGGTAGGGGTAAATGATTTAACGCGAATGCAAACACGGGCTGTTCCTTACGACGGTAAATCTAAATGATTTTCAATTTTGGAAATTTCCTAAATATACGGATATATCCCTAAAACAGCTATAACAATAATTTGTGTTCTGATTTACGAGTATACCTAAGGGTTTTTAAATGTTGTCAATTACGCGTAAACATTATGCATGACTATCAATCCTTCTCTGTATGAGAGGAGACCTGTGCCTAGCAGTGGGACGATAAAAAGGTTAGTAATGAACAAAATTATGCATGACTTAATTCCGCCATCTCCGTTCCATCGTCGGACGTCCGTCGTACGGCGAGTATCCTTAGGCGTCGTCCTAATTGGCAAAGATTGCACGATGACACGATGCGTTCTCTTCTTGCGATGTTGAAACATACAGATTTCATCAGAGTGTCCTATGCGTACGATCGTTATTAAGCATTTCATTTGCTCGCATGATTCGTTCCGAGGTTCAAATTAGGACACTCTGATGAAGTCTGATGTTTGAACTCATCGCACGAAGAGAACGCATCGTGTCATCGTGCGATCTTCGCCAATTAGGACGACGCCTTACGTTGTTGACACCGCTACGATCCGGACGAAACGTTTCGTCTCTTCTTTTATACCACGTACACTGAAGAACTGGAACAACTTGCCTGCGGCGTTATCCGTCTAACTACGATTTAGGTGTCCTCAAGGTGAATAGGCTAATAAACTAGCGCGCTTTCCCATCAACGATTGGACCACTGCTTAGCATCAGGCGGGATCGCGGTCAAGCACTAGTTTATAATGATTAAAAAAAAACGCCAACCCTTAACTTACGGCCAGCAGTATCAAAAGTTGCCAATCTCATGTTGCCTAGTCGTTTAAATTGATACAAAATTAATGCTTCTCGGTTTGAAAAGAGAAGATTTTTCTCCTTAACTAACTACTTATTAGTAATTAATATCACTTCAGATTTTTATGAAACCTAAGTCAATAATAAAGATATGAAAAGCTAGTTTTGGATTATTTATTGTAAGATCGTACATAAATAAATTAATTGTGTATCCAACGATATATCTGAGGGGTAATTCTACCAATTTTGACAAAGTTCACAGTATCAATCTGTCAAACAATACTAGGTACTAATTTCCCCACATTCCGACAAGTTTTTGACATTTGTTTGTCGCCGAGGTGAGACTGCGACGGGGGTTTTCACAGGAAAGCTAAGATGAGTGTCACGCGCATTTTTCATTGGACTTTCAAAAATTATTTATAGTGTCGTTTACTAAATAAAAGCGCGTGATTTATGTAGTAAAAAGTGCATTCAATGAATAATTCATAAAGAACATTGAAATATCGTAGCATAGTGACCACATCATGGCTTTGCCTCAAATCTCCTAGTAGTCTGCAAACGCGGCCGTTTTTTCAACTGTCATTGGCGATATCCGCCATTATTGTGAAATAAAATTTTTAAAGAATTTCTATAATTTGTTACACGTGTTATTGGCAAAATTGTGGTGTCTAACCACAGAGTCCATTGAAGAGTTGAAGTAGTATTCACTCTTAAGAAAAGAAAGAAAAAGAGACTGCGACGACTAGATTTTGAACGTTTTAAATAACGAGAATTGGGTCAGCAAGGTAATTGCGTAACATATTTTCAGTATCATATTTTTTATATGGCTTCATTTTGACAGTTCAACAACATTCATTGCGTTATTTACGTTTTTGAACGGACACATTTTCGAACATATGGAGCAATGGAATAGCAATAAGCTTCCAAATAATTACAAATTTCCACCTGATAGTACTACTGTATTAGGTAATTAGGGCGCGGGAGGTTGAAATAAAATTTTGATCCAAAAATTATAACATTCACATGTAGGTACTCATATTATGAACCATTTATTTACATGCTGCATTATGGGTGGAAGTTAGTTTAAATTTATTTCGAAACCATACCTAATTCGGAAATCGGCTAACTCCACATTTGTCAAAAATTAAAACAAACTTGTTAAATTTCCAAAAACGCAAGATAGTATTTTAATTAATAGGTATAAACGAGTCTACTTTATCAAAAATAATCATCTCAGCGTTATCCCAGTCGCATCCAAAGCTTCTTTTTCAGCTTTGGAGTCTCGGGTCCGCTTTACGCTTTACTTGGCAGCCTCCGTGGTGTAGCGACAGCGAACGCGGCCGCTGCGCAAGGAGGCGTGGGTTCGATCCCCTCGTAGTGCAAATATTTGTATGCATGAATATGAATATTTGTACTGGTCTGGTCGTGCCTCGGAAAGCTCATTAAGCCGTTGGTCCCGGTGGCCATACGAACATCTAATTGCAGTCGTTACGGGTTGTTGGAGCCCTCAAAAGTTCAACAATTGGTCTAACTGTAATGCTTCGATATCGGGTTGTGGAGTTCATACGGCAGTCGCTTCACTTTATCAAAATACGAACTTATGATGTTATATACCAAGGGTATATTAGGTTTTTCCTTAAGTGTTGTTTAAAAATATAAAGTTTTAATCTCCTGAAAACTTGCTTATATGGAGTTAACGGGATTTCCAATTAAGGTATGCATTTGTGAATGAATAAATTTTGTCGTACCAGTTCCATCGCGGTTTGAACAACCTCGATTACTCGAGGGAAGATCTTCTCTACACAAAACACGCCCCTCGGTCTACTTTTTAATAAGTCTGCAACAGCTAGTGCACATTTTTTTCCTTGTTAAGCTGCTTTCCTAAAGCCTTTGATAACCTCGTTCCAAAACGCGAGCAAAGTTATGTATTTCGTCGGGAGCAAGTGAAATGGGATTATGTATTTCATTTGCAACTGCAGCATTCACTAAGAGTGGATTTAGCTAGATTTAAAGTCTTTTTAGTTTTCTCAATGTAATTTACACAAGATTAATTACGCTTTTTCTTTAAATTTATAAACCAGTGCTTGACTGTAATCCCGCCTGATGGTAAGCAGCGATGCAATAATAAGATGGTAAAACGCGCTAGTTTACTAAGAGGCTAGGATTGCCAACCGTACTCTAAAGTATTGTATTGTAAATTAAGTATATACTTAGAGATATCATGTAGGCGTACTCTATAATCTATAACACTAATAAAGTACGCTAAAATGCTCTGTTTTTACAAAATGTTTACTAAAACTAGTGCTCGTCTGTAATAATATGCAAGGTAACTCTGTTTTTCACTGTGTATAGACAAACATTTGACTTATTTACAAAAATGGTATGATTTTAGTAGTGATAACTTGCTGTATTCACTAAATACAATACCTTTGAAGACTAATCTTGAATTTAATCATTTAGAAACAATTATAGAAGGAAAACTTAATTTACAAAGACTAAACATACACATGGACAGTTTAAATTTGTAAGTAGGTAATAATTTTAAAAGAACTCCAAGCCTAATTATTTAATAACACAGATTTTATGCAGAAAAATGGCAATATTGTTTTTAAAAAAAATCCTGAAGAATTTGATTGTTCAAAAAAATTATTAGCTATTATAGTCTCTGTTCCCGCCACTTCAGCATTTAGGTCCTGAAAGAGTCTTTTCGGTCATGAATGTGAAGTGGCGAGAAGAGAGAAACAGAGCTTCATTGAATTTAATAAAAAAATGAGCTCTAATATTTGGACTCAAACAATTCCTTTAAAACAATGGAAAATTGTTATGTGCCGCAAAAAGTACAAAAAATAAAACCTTTTTAAAAGTAAAAAATAAATGATACTCTTTTTTGTAAGTCCGTACTCTTTATTTACCTCCTTTAAAATCAGATATACTTTATTTCTGCTAAAAAAAAGTTGGCAACCCAATAAGAGGCTATTCACTTAAAAAAAACTGAGTGAATAGGAAGGAAGACGACAGTTGAGCGAGGTGGTGCACGTTTTTTAAAGATTCTTAAAATGATAATTTAAGTCGTTCAGACCATCACCCTCATTGCGTAAGAAAATGTTACTATCAATCTGAATCATTTGTAAGTATATTGCTAATCTATTGCCCCATATGTTGAAAAAATGTGTCAGCTCAACAACGTAAGTAAATAGTGCAATTAATATTGTTGAACTGTCAAAATAAAACCCAATGCTGCAGCTGCTGAAAGTGTGTTACACAATTATCCTTCATTTACCTACATTCGCAATGGCTGTCAATCAATGCAACGGAAACTAGCCTTCAGTTCCCATCGGACTATGTGAATGTTATTTATAGCTTTGCTATAAACTAGCTAGCTTTCAAATACATACCGCGTACATCGATTGACTGGAACAATTTGCTAGCGGCGGTGTTTCCGTCGGACTACAATTTGAAGTCGTGGTGGCCTAGTGGTTAAAACATCAGCCTCTCAAGTATGAGTGCGCGGGTTCGATTCCAGGTCAGGCATGTACCAATGTAACTTTTCTAAAGTTATATGTACTTTCTAAGTATATCTTGGCCACCAATGACTGAAGGTGAAGGAAAACATCTTGAGGAAACCTGGACTTTAAGTCTGAAATCGCCAACCAGCATTGAGCAAGCGTGGGGATTACGCTCAATCCTTCTCTGTATGAGAGGAGACCTGTGCCCAGCAGTGGGACGATAAACAGGTTGATGATGATGATGATGATGATGACAATTTGAGTGTCTTAAAGGCTAGAGTAAATAGGCTCTTAATAAACTAGCGCCCTTTATCATTAACGACTGCATCACTGCTTACCATCAGGCGGGATTGCGTTCAAGCACTAAGTAGTTTATAATTAATATTAAAAAAAAAAACAGATAAGTAGATACCGCTACTAGCTGAAGTTCAGAATGTAAGCAAATAGGTAGGTGCCTATATCTTCAAGTAAGAATTAGAAAAAGGAAGAAGGTACTTAAAGAAAATATTTACCCACCATCAAAACCATAAATAACTCCTACAAGAGCCGAAGTTTTGTGTATCAAAGGGAAAAACCCTTACTTTCTTTCATCAAGCAGCCAGGCCCATCTTTCGAACCACTGCTTTCTACAATTATCCTGTTTCTTCCATTGCGCTCGCATTTGAAAAGCTTCCGTGTTGGGATCATATTTCTCCGCCTTCTCCATAGTTCACCTATAAAGATAATTGCCGAAATAATGATTAACGAGGTTCTATCTATAAAAGGAGAAGAACATATGATCTTAGTATAGGAGCAAAACGGTAGTAATCTGCCTGAACTGGGCACGATGCCAACAGCACGTCTTTGTTCCAGTGATGACGCTTGATTTTATTGGGTAACGTAAAATACGTTATGAGTGTAGTGTAGACCAAGCAGGATTTAAAGGATCTTTTATAGACATTCAATAGGTTCATATCATCGACAGATTCCGTGGCGTAGCGGTAGGGAACGCGGCCGCTGCGCAAGGAGTTGTGCCTCGGAAAGCACGTTAAGCCGTTGGTCCCGGTTGCCATACGAACATCTAATGGCAGTCGTTACGGGTTGTTGAAGCCCTTAAAAGTCTAACAATTGGTCTAACTACAATGCTTCGATATCGCCTTCGGGTTGTGGAGGTCACACGGCAGTCGCTTCACGAAAAATATCGAAGTTTAGCCAAAATTAGCAGGTAGACTGGTAAAGCGGACCCCACACTCCAAAGCTGAAAACCTTCGGACGCGATTCGAATTAACGCTGAGGTGATGATGAATAGGTTCTTATCATAGGATCCTTCATGAATTCTAAATGTGTAACTGCCACCACAAACGAAACAGTGAACCGAATCTTTGATGTGCAATGCAAACTGTAATTAATTTTCCATTCTCAGCGCGTAGATAAGTTAATGAAAGAAACCGTTTGAAATTTGATAAGGTTAATTGTGATGCAGATAATTTTAAATGTATCTCGTGCCTTAATAGATTGATCAATTATGTATACATTAAGATTAGTGTTAACTGAAATTGATCGAAATATCAAAATATTTCTACACATATGTAGATGCTGACTCAAAGCACATAACTGACTCGAAAGTCATACGAGAGTCATTGCCAAAGAGATATTAATGTAATCTTGTGCTTCTGATATCTATAGTCATTACCATCGGTCGGAATAGGTAGAGTGAATTGGGGTCATTGATGGGAAACGTATATATTAGTATGGACAGTCCTCCGGATTTACAGAATTGGTTGATTATTAAAAAAAAATGTATAAATTATATTAAGTCGTAAAACCGTTTGATTTGGCCATTCCCTTCATTAGAGGCTAAAAATAAAATATTGAAATGTATTAATGCTTGGATTGGAATTTGATTGTTTTTATTTTTCATCAAGTAAATAATAAATTAGTTTAGTTTTGTTACCTTTCTTTAAACGAATTGGGTAGTAATGATGTCACTACCAACATTAACAATATTTACTTGGATCCGGAATTACCTACTTTGCGGGAAAATGGCTTATCCATGTAACACGTTATTCTTTCAGTGAATATTTATGATACAAGTACCAAAAATCACTCTACCTATTCCGACCTATGGTCATTACTAATCAGTCCATGATATTACATTATTGGGCACTGAATTATTGAGTACCTATTTATATTGAAATTTTGTTTGAGTCAAGCTGACGTTATTTTAAGTTAATCGAATAAAAACTTTATTTTAATGCTTATTAAATTGATTTCAGCTGGGTAATTATGTAACACACTATCAGTAGCAATGAGTTTCATTTTGACGGTTCAACAATATTCATTGCGTTATTTACGTTGTAAAGCAAACACATTTTTCGAACAAATAAATAAATGCTTTATTTCGATCAACAATTGTTTACATAAAGGGTGTATCTGACATCGACGCACAAACGAGTACCATGGATCCAGTACATGATTCTGAACCCCCCAGTGGTCGAATTTTTCGTCGGCTTTTTCATAACTTAAAAAAAATATATATGTAATTTTTTCACTTTAGACCGTTCATAATTGCTATATAATAACCCAATAAGATTTTAAAGTAAAAATTAATTATTTCGCTAATTACACAAAAAAGCGCAATGAAAACAAAACTCGAAAAACTGTCTTATCAGCTGATTTAATAGAGTTCACATCAGAGATCAACGTCGTACCTACAATACCGCACGGCGGCACGCTTGCAACGTTCAAAGCCCGAGCCGACACTTTTTTTAAACATTTTTATTTCTGTAACCGTTCACATTAACGACATAAATGACTACCATAATTTTATTAGTGGCATGCGGTCTAGCCTTTTCGCGAAGTTTGCGTTACAATGTCAGATACACCTGTATAATAAACCCACCAAAGTGCGTCACAGTTTGTCGGTGGAATTAGCGCTTACTTGAAATACTTGGTTCAAATGCAATCGAGGTATCTAGCTTGAATCTAAAATTAAATAAGTAAAATACTAATATGTACTGTTGGCATTATTTTCACACCTCGTATCCACTACCTTAAGGAGAATCGTCTTTAATTTATTTTTAAAAGTTCCTTTACACATTTAATTATCCTTTCTTATCCATTCATAATTATTATTGTTGAACAGTGTAGGTATCAAATATGGAGCAATGGATTAACAATAATATGCTTCAAAATTATTCAAACTCATAATAATAAGCGTGTTACGAAATTAGGGACTATCACTATTAAAAGTATAAAAATGTTTGTACTTTGTAGTTGCAGCGTAAATTGAGTTTTATTGTAAAGGAATTAAAGTTACTTTTTCATAAACTCATGTTCGGTTGATATTTTGGCCGAATATAAGGCTCTGTTCGCTTTCCTTCCGTTCGGCTACTCTTTAGGTAGGTACTCGTTATTTGTTTTAATGTCATTGAAGCGATATTACAGTACCTAACTCTGGAAAATTACGTTCTTTAGGTAATTAGTTCTTTAATTAAGTACAGATTTCTCCGAGACGCTATTTTAGAAAATTGAAAATAATTATTAACGTTTGAAATTACAATATGTTTATAAAACGGAAACCCTATACATGTGTTAATTTATTGTAGTCAAAAACGTGTCATACAGTGTATGTACTACAGATCTGCCGACTAGTCGGTTAAACCGATTATTCGGCCGATTTTGTAGTCGGCGAGTAGTCGGTAGTCGGCTTTTTACTTTGTATGTATTTCTCATGAATATGTACTATATCAGGGGAACTGAAATGAAATAAAACCTTAATTATTAATTATTATTTTGATTTTATAATCAATCTTCCACATTTCGACATGCAAAGCAAACCAGTCTTTTCGTTAGTAATAATTTTCTAAAAAATACTGGTTTAAAAAGAAGACATACATATCTGTAACATCAACAAAACAAAATTGGTAACGTACCTTCTTGAAACTGGTATTAATTAACAAACAAAATAACATCTTCTTAACTTAAATAAACATTTATTAATTGTTAATCAAATAAAAAATAGGTATTTTTTAATTACCAGCACATTAAAAAATAAGCATTCAATATTTTAACCACGAACTATTTCAAGAAAATAAAAAGAAACATAGGAACTTATACGATTAATCGGACACAACCCAAATCAAAATATCATACTTTTATAATAAAAATTTGCAAAATCTCTTTACTACGACTGTAGAGGCGGACTAGCCGACTAGTCGGTCAAAGTGGTAGTCGCCTAGTCGGCACATCTCTAGTATGTACCCGAAGCCGGTGTATAGACGACTGCACATCAAGCTGCTTCAATCTGTCAGATTTCTTTATTAGATTTTCAATTTTATAGCTAAAGCATTAAGGCTCAGGGTTCATTGGGAATTTTTAATAGTTTCGGGTAGCTTGATCTGCTATCGTCCGTTCATCTCCCGCCCACACCATTATGGCAGAGGGATAGATTATGAGGGTCTAACCACAAAAACTTAAACACTTGTTTAATGCGTGTCCAGTGTCAGTCTTAAGTCAAAGTCCATATAATAACATCGTGTTTAAAAGGCATTTAGCCTAGACAACTGTTAGTGTTTATACATTATGTGTTGCTACGTTTCTAACTTATCAGACAGACGTGTTTAATAACACATTGTTACGCCTCTTCTTCTTTCGAGCTAAAAGAATAGGAAGTGGTTAGAGCGTTTTTGGGTAATCGAAGTTCAAAAAGTGCAAATTCTCCGCTCAAATTTCATAAATTATTTTTAATTTGAATTACTCCATTGTATTGCAATTTTTTACACCATAAACTGTCATAATCCTATACTAGAACTTGAATCCAGAAGTGCGAAAGAATCACGCATAGATTAGACGCAAAAGCGTTGTTAGGAGCTCATAAAAACGCGTTCCATCCTATTGGTAGCAGCGTGATGTTATATAGCCTAAAGGCTTCTTTGATACATTGACTATCTTACACAAAAAAAAAAAAAAATTAACCTGCAGTTCCTTCCTGTTATTTGCGCGTTCAAACAAACAAACAAACTCTTTAGCTTTATAATATTAGTATATGTATGTAGATTAATATGCGCCAACTGACTGGAGAAATTCAAATTAGAACTCTAGTTACATAATTGTACCCAACCCACCAAAGTAAAGGTATGCTAGACTAAAGGCTGGTGTCAGTTATAGTTAAAGTGGGACAGACTTCACAGAGAATGTTAAGTAGCACTAAGCTCCGGATCCGGAACTGTATTGAACGCAAAAATTACGTGACCATTGTGTCGCCTCCTTGTCTATACTGTAGAAAGTTTACATTTTCGGCGAAGACATTGATTGTTACAAATCGTTCATGCTTCAATCATTTTTCTTAACTTCGACTGGTAGGTAAAAGTGGAGGTATCTGTGTTTATATAGGTACCTACGGATAACTGAAAAATATTCCCAATTAATCTTGGGCCTTTATGCTTTAGCGAGAAAGATGAAAATCTAATAAAGAAATTTGATAGATTGTAGTAGCTTGATGTGCTGTCGTCTGTACATTTAGTCTGTGTGATTAGTCCGTAAAAAAGAAAAAAAGAAAAAGTGGACTTGGCTCCCAATCCAGCTTCAACGAGCCGAGTCTGCTGAGAAGCTATCTCGATAGACACCTTGAAGTTACCTATCTTCTATGCTGTATGCATCTAAGTATGACGTTGAAGAATTATTTAGAAGTAAAGATTTGTGAAATAAAAACTTACTGTAGTTGGTGGCACTATAATTTCTTATTACGTTGTAAAGGAGTAAGTAAATTAGATTAGGTAGGTATATAAAATCACAGAGTTCCACAAAATATGTTTACGTTAATTGACAAGTAACTATAAATTTTTGACGTAATTGCAAGAAGGTGTGTTAAAATTATTACCTGCCAGTAACCATGTTTAATCTGATAATCCTACCTAAAGAGGTTTTATTGCGCGTAACTACTCGTTACATATTTCATATAGCGCTTACCAGTTTACATGAAATGCACATTCCAAGTACATAACTGTAGATTACATTTTAGAGCTCAGTTACAAACCGTCAACTCGCAATTTCGCACGGTGTTGTATAAGAGGAATGACCTCCATTAGCAATTTTTCCTTCGCCAAAGTAAACAAAACAATGTCACTGTCAAAGTTTCAAGGAAATGTCAGTTAATGCAAAAATTCTGGCAAAGCAGGCTCTCTGTTTGATAAAATATCGGATTTTATCTTGATATCTTGCGATATCGGAGGCCATGACAGCAAGACTATTTCCTGTGAGTTCGATACATCACATTGATAAAAAATTATACTTAGTAATTTTGGCGTCGTGGCACTGTAGGTACTTACAATATAAAACGTTTGAAAAGCCCACCACTTGAAGATAAATAGTACTTTATTGTTACCAACATGCTTTATAAGGTGATATTAACGATTTACTTTTAACGACTAGCAATAAATCGGAAATTGAACCATTAGCAACCTTTAAAACTCGTCATGATGACAAATGTAAAGCATAATATGACAAATTAGTCACGCGTGAACGAAAGGTAAATGGTAAAGTAACAGAACTACTGCAGAAAAATAATGTAACAAACTAAAATCCCCGTAAATCTCGCAGTAGACACTAACAAAATGTACTTTATGTGTTTTTTACACGCGTATAGCGCACAAAGATTACACACTCTAAAAATTTGACTTTGGCTGTACCCTAGGCCTGACTTGTCCTAAGGCCAAAAGCTGGGTACTCCCATGAAAAGAGTACCGCCAAAGACGATTACAACCGACGGCTTCGTTTGTAGGTATTTGCCAGAAAAAGAAAAAAAAAATAGGTAACCCAAGTTCAAAAAGTTTAAAGTAAAAATCACAGGTTGAAAACAAATTGCAGCTTGTCTAACTGCGTTGTATTGAACGGTTTTTTTTTTAAATTGTATTATTAACGTTGTTTCGTTTTGTAGGGTGTCGTTCGGCAGTTCAAAGGGGTCGATGGTGGAGACCCTAATCTACGAGAGTCCCTTACAAGAGGAGCCGGAGAGCAGCCCGCCGCCGAAAGTTCAAGAGACTGCGTTCCCCTACACGCCAATAGAAGACGAGTACGTTTTGTTCATTTGAGTATGTTAATTATTCATTTTTGTTCCGAATTCACGCGAACGCTTCTTGCGATTTTATTATTTATCACCTTTATTTTATTAAGTAGTCGTTTTTAATGTGAAATGGGCATTTGAGATATTCTCCAATGGTCTTCTTTAGGTATTCTGTTTTATTTCCCCAACGCAACTTATTTCTCTATTTATAGGTAATAGGATTTACTGTGAGCATGTAAGCAATTGCGTATGTACCTATGTAGCAGAATTGCGATTGGCATACTAATAAAATACATAAGTAGGTACCTATGTTGTACCTAGCAGGTCCTACCTAGGCGCTTGATTCTCGAGCGCATTGGCTTGACAAATTCAAACCAATTGAGGACACCAATTGACCGAAATGCATGAACTTTGTAGGAATCTGACACCTTTTACCTACCTCTAATAAAAATGCCGTAGGCCAAACCCACTCACATTTTGACAAATTAGAATAAGTTGCACTTCTTACTGAGAAGTGAACTGACAAAGACTCGTATTTACTCGTACTGGACGATTCATACGATGAAAAATACGGTGGACGTTTACCTAATTTTGTTTCTCTCAATGTACAGACGACAACAGGTCAAGCTACCCCAAACTGTCCAATATTCCCAACCAACCTTGAGCCTTAATTCTTCAGAGATAAAGTTGAAAATCTCATAAAGAAATCGGCTGCTGTCGGTCGTCTGTACATACTAAGCTCCCCTCCATGGTGCATAGAATAGCATAGATGAGCTCCCCCTATCTTCCGCTATCAATAAAAAGTCAGAACATCGCCCCATTTTATTATTTTTATGTAACTAACAGCTAACATGGCTATCTCTGTGTGAACGATCTCTTCACCAGACATTATCTTTAAAGGGGATCTATTTTTTAGTTAGCCGGGACAGTTTAGATGACTGTCATTTTTGCATTGTTATTTATTTCTTTTTGGACCGGTTACCGCTTCATGTTTAGGTATTCCGCTTCGTTGACCTCTTAATTTCAATTCTCTCGCTTTTTGACTTCATGTTAATATATTATATGGTTTCTAGAGTCTTAAAGCTTATAAAAGCGTCTTTAAGGGCCCTTAAGCTCATGACGTTTTTGTTATGCGTTATTGACGCGACTTTACGCTGCACATTTCAATGCAACGAGCGTTGCTTTATTCCCAACTATTTTTTAAAACATTGCCCGTCACTAGGAATGACTTCTGTATCTTGGCTGCGTTTGCAAACATATAAACTCACATACACAAACTGCCAGATCCGGAACACCTACCTATAGGCCATATGCAAATATTTGCTCCATGCGGGAACCGAACTCATGACACGCAGCGTAACAGTCGATCGCTTAGCCACTGCATCAACCGTTTATATATAAATCAGTATTTAAGTATTTGTGTATGTTGGTTTATATGTTATCTTACAACTCCTAAACTGCTTATCGTTTTGTGATAGACGAGATATCATGGTAGGTTGTTCCTCGGGCAGTAGCAGACTATGTTTATGACGCCGCCGCCGCATAGACTCAACCATGGTGGTGTATAATTAATTCTAACTCTTCTTGCTTCACCTTGGTACTTTCCTAAACTGGACTAAGTCTTCTAAAGCTGAATGAATTAAATTTTTTAAATTGTCATTATAATTATTATGCTGAGTTTAGTTTATCTTGAAAATAAGCTGAATATACTGATAAAACTAGTCCATGCTTCTGTGATAACCTACCTTCGGCAGCCAGCGTCAACTACCTACTTAAATCTCTGCGAGACTGCAGGAGTGTAGTAGGCCTAGTATGAGTTTTCAATACGAAACTCGTTCGATCGTATCGAGCGCGTTTGGCGCTCTCATTGGTTGAGAGTCCTTACGACCTTGAAGCGGGCCAATCGCGGAGTCAAACGCGCTCGATACGATCGAACGGGTTTCGTATTGAAAACTCATACTAGGCCTACAGGACGCAGGTCTCGAAAAATGTTTGTGCGGAAAGTGTTCCAAGTAGCTTGTGAAAACGGTTAATCTGTCATGATGGCGACGACCCCGAAATTAACATAATTTTTTTATAATTCCGATGTCAGAAAGAGAAACTTAAGAAAAAATAATAAAATGTTTTTTACGTAGGTACGTCTTTTGCGTTTGCTTGATCTGATTAAATTTTATAATTTACATTTGTACTTATATCAATGTTCACATTTGCTACTATTGTAAGGGGGCCAATACTATAATCTAGCAATTAATTGAAATGGCATTGATGTTGACTGTTCCATGATGTACACCTCAGGGTTAGAGGGGAAAATAAAAATTCGATTTGCTATCCGTACCTATCTCTGTAAATGTAGCGCCATCTATTGAGCTACTACGTAAAACAATTCGTACCGTCGTCTTTTTTTTCTGTAGCTTACAGTTAGTCAAAATACATGCATTATATTAAAATATGAAGAATAATTCCCATGTATTTAATGTTTAAAATATTGTTTAAGAAAAGTGACAGCCATAATGTTGTCTCGTTAAATGTTATCACGAACGCTAACATTACGTCACCGGGCGAACTCGCTGGCTGCGTGCTCCGCTCGCTTCGTTCCGTTCCATTCCATTCGCCACGGAGCCGCGCTCGACTTCCGAGATCGATGTAGTAGTGGGAATCATTTTTGTGAAGCGTCAAATGGACCAAACCCTACAGCGTCAACTACGCCGATGTTTTTATTAATTTGTTTAAAGGCAGCTACTTAATAAATTCAGTGATTAAATAATAACTAAAACGTGAACAGTGTTAACTTTGTGAGTGAATAGTTTCAAGGTATGTTATTTACATTAATCACGTCATATTTGTTGTGCTGCGAACTGGGTGTTCACTAGCTGATGGTTTCCTGAATTTGGAATGCGTACAAATCAAAAGTTTAAATTTTAATGTAATTGTTCTTTGTGTGAATGTTAACGTTGCGAAATATCGTGAACTTGAGTTGATTTGTCTTTTCATATCTCGAGTTTTGTGCGGATAATTCGGTCACAATGACGTCACGAGTACAGATTTATAAACATAAAATGACTTTCGGTTCCATCCAGCAGACGGGAATACAAGGTCATTACTCAGAACATACCTACAAAGTAGTAAACATGCATTGGCAATCTTTTAAAAGCTCTATTTTTAATGGTACCATCAGCGATACTCCATTCATTGAGGGCCCGCCCTGTCCCGCTTTGAGGCCATGGCATGCTGTTCGTCTCGTGCACTAATTATTTACAGTAATTTCTCAAACTGGCAATTGTTTAAAGGCTTTCATTATGTACTTGTGTAAAATTTATGTAATTTATTATTTTTGAGACTTGGAAGTCAAAATTCTAAACAATGTTTTTAAGTTAGGGCTAACAAAAATATATTTTGCAATTAATGTCCAATCTTAGGTAAAGGAACACAGGATTTCCTACTCTTGAGTTCCTTTACCTGCTGTCCTCTCCATTAAAATCAGGAATGGGTAAATAGTTTAAATAGGCCCCACCTATATATTTCAGAAAGTTGGCTGCATAACTGCATGTACATAGAGGGCTGGGGCTGCATAGATTGTGACCTACATAATTATATCATGCATCATATTGTCTAATTAAGTCACACTATAGATGATTGTCGAAGTGAATAGGAACCAATTATTGCAGGGTTCAATCTAATTTAGAATGTAAGCATCTACCTCTTTTATAATTTTTTTTATTGTCAGTGCTAGCTAAGTAAAAAAAAAGTTTTTCTTATTTTTTTTTTTTCTTTTTAATATGTCATTCCCAGCAATGGTTGTGTTTTGCATATTTAAAACTCTTGTCTTGTGACCAAGTTGTGTATTTTTATTTTTGTAAACAGTAAAATATAACATATGATTATAGCATAGCCATAATAAATCTAATTCATCAGTTTTTTTGTTTTTAAATATCTGGTGTGACTAACATGGCACTTGTGTAAGCCGAGTTACTACTGTATGTGACCTTGGGACTATGTCAATTAAGCAAAGCGATGATATTTCTCTATTTTTACCATCTGTTGATTCACATGTTGTCAAGGAATGTGATGATGTCAGCTTTTAGTATCATTCTTATGATAATCTGCACTCAAAATGTAGGTGGGTGTCCTAGCTAATGTGCATCTATGTGCTAGATGATCTTAATGTTTATATAAGACATGTTTGAAAGACAATTCAGTAACAACAGGTTTGGGGCCTTTATCCTTTTACCTTATCAAAAATTGAAAGCAAATGATGTCATATAATTGTGGTGGGAGATAGTTTATTTGGGTGTGACTGTGGTTTTTTATTATGATGTAATCAACCTTGTGATATTTTATTTTTTAATGTTATTCAATAAGAGACATGGTAAACAGTAACAGCTGAATGCCTCATTCTCAATAATTATGCAAATGAGATGTTATTGAATAAAGCTGAACAAATAGGTACTTCTATTTAACAAGTCAAAATGTTAAGTGTGAGCTCAAGATTGAAGCTAAATACTGTGTGGGCGATGAATATAGTCATCTACTAATAAAAGAGGTTCCATAATTGAGTCACCTTCAATGTTAATAAGCGCGGCGCTAGCGTCCCGGCTTTGCGAATAAATTCATGACGACTTGCAAGGCGAATATTGCTTAGCATTACGTGTTTTTTTTTTTTTTATTTATTATATTCGGTCATGGTAGAAGATGTCTCACAACCTGGAGATAATTTCTATTAAATGATCTATAAAATATAAAAAAAAATAACCTATTACATTTTTTTAATTTATTTGGTAAATAGTTACTATATTAACACTGTGAAACAAGAATTGTCCTAGTTACTTGATAGATGCGATGGAGCTTGATTAGATGCTGTCATCTGGCCGAGTAACTAGGACAATGCTAAAAGAAGTTCAGAGGCAGTCTGTACTGACTTTGCGGAATGAGATGATGATAATGATAACATGTCTGATTGTGTTTTTTTTTAAATTGAAACTAAATTCCAGCCTGTCAGCTGTTTTACAGGAGTCTTAGACTAAAATATCCAATGAACTCCTACTTTTACTGAAATAATTAGAATATAGTGATTTTTTTCTTGGTGTTGCATAAAAGACAATTTGATATATCAGTTTTGGAAGTCCAACTTTAAATTCACTTCTCACTTCTTTTAAAATTTAATGTTTAAAAAACATTTCTCGTTCAGAGAAACTTGCGAATTGTTATGTTTGTGTAAAAATAGTCTAAATGAGATTTTTACAGTAAGAAAGACTTGGAAATGTCTCAGAATATTAAAATATTCAGGTAGAAGCGCAAGCTTAGTGCATTTAAATTTTTACAGGATTGTGTCTGTCAGTTCATGTAGTGTAAGATAATAATGCCTCTCTTTATTGCCGTCACCATGTGATACTTGCAGAATAGTCTGAAGTAGACAAAACGAAAACAAAATTGATATTGGAATACTGGGTGCAGTAAAGAGGATCAAATGCATAACTATTTATATTTACTGTATAGTATAAATAACACTAGTTTACACGGTTTTCTTACCCCAGCTGAAAGTTGTTATTTTATTTTGTGTTCAGGTAGAACTATCCAGAAAAAATAATAAAAAAATTCTGTCACGTCTGGTTTAAAAAATATTTATTATCTTGAAGGGAAATACAAAAATTTTAGGATTAATACTAAAATAAATTAAAAATGACTAATTTTTGCTTTCTTTTTATAGTTATTTGAATCAGTTTCTCTTATGATAGACCAACAGTAATCCCCTAACATATTTTCATCCCAAAATCTTTGATGTCGTTCTTCGAAAGTCCTTAAATCTTGGTGGAAACGCTCACCCTGTTCGTCACTCATACTTCCTAAGTTTTCAGGAAAAAAAATCAGATGAGAGTGTAGAAAGTGAATCTTTAATTACATGTTTACTCCCATATGAAAGTTTTTCAATAAATTGTTGACAATTTCTTCATAATTTTCACTTTTTTTATTTCCCAAAAAATTTTCTACAAGCATTTTAAATGAGTTCCAAGCAGACTTTTCTTTAACCGATAAAAGGTTTTCAAACTGAGAATCTTTCATAATTTTACGGATTTGTGGACCAACAAATATACCCTCCTTCAGTTTAGCCTCTGTAATGTTTGGAAATATTTTTTGCAAATACCGGAAAGCATCACTGTTTTTCTCGAAGCGCCTTTACAAAGTTTTTCATGAGCCCCAGTTTGATGTGTAAAGGGGGTAATGTGACGTTATTTGGATCGAACAACAGCTCGTGTTTAATGTTCATTCTACAGCTTTCGCAAAACACGTGAGGCACCCACTTTTTATCTTGATTTGCAACAGGAAATCCAAAATAATGAAGATATGCAGTTTTTAACGAATCTACAATAGGTCTTCTCTTTTTTGAAAATATAAACTGTCCACAAACATAACAAAAACGGTCAGAACTTTTTTGCACTTTCTGCTAGCCATTTTAAATTAATCCAAAGCAAAGTAACTGTCGTTTGAAGCGAACGAATAAACAATAAAATATCACCATCACGTCGGGTAGTTAAAAAAAAACATTTGTCTGCAGAAAAAAATTCCGACGTGATAAAATATTTCTGCTAACACTTTTAGGTTTAGGGAAGGTAGATTAACATATTGACATACATTCGGTTCGGGGTATAAATAAAAAGTAAAATTTTGTAAACTTGTGTAATTAACCATAGATTACCTACACTATTTGTCTCTCCTTCCCCTTAGTAATCCATTCACATATTATCCATAGTAGATCGCTTTTAGCAATATGACTGCGACCTGCATGTTCCAGAGTATTCTATTATGTTTGTAGCATAATTTTTGTGGTACCCGCTGTGTATGTTTTTGGCCAGAAGACATCAATTAGGCCTATTATCTTCTTTGTTTCATTTATTTAGGCTGATTATTATTATCATTTACATTGTGATTTGATAAGTTATTTTATCCATCTTAAGGTTGATTTTTCAATTGTCAGATTATTACTTTATTTCAAAAATAATTATCACAGTTATCCATATAAAACTGTCAGCAGTTAGACTGGTAAAGCGGACCCCAGACTCCAAAGTTGAAAAGCTTCAGATGGGACTGGGATTAACGCTAAGATGATGATGATGATAATGATTTAAAGACTGTCAAACATCAATTTTGTTCTTCAAACAGTTATTTGGCGATGGAAAGCCGCCATTTTTTTAATACCTACTGTAGGAAATCAAGTTGCTAGATATAATTTGAGTATTATATTTATAAGAGTATAATAATGTTTATTACAATAACAAATAAAAGTCATCTAGAAAACTTTTATTAAATCTTTTTATTGGCAGTGTTACTTGCTATAAATTGTTTATTAAATATAAACAATTATGGTAATTTTAAATTATAGAATAGGAAGAAAGATCTTATGATCAGATGAAAAAATGAAACCGACTTTGATAATATTATATACTTAGCTGAAATAAAAACCGACCCAGTGCGTGTCGGACACACGCACAATAGGTTCCGTACCATTGATTTATGAAATTAAAGGATTTAAGTTATTTGTATGAAAGATTTACGAGGTATTAAAAAAAACTACGTACTAGATCTCGTTCAAAACAATTTTCGTTGGTAGTTTTCATAGTAATGTACATCATATGTATTTTTTAGATTTTTCATTTTCTTATTTTAAAAGTTCGAGGGGAGGGGACGACGACCAACCTTTTTCCACTTTGGAAGCGTCTGTCACGCAAACTATTTGGTTTAGAAAAAAAATATTTTAGAGACCTCAATATCATTTTTGAAGACCTATCCATAGATACCTCACACGTATGTGTTTGATGAAAAAAAATAATTTTTGAGTTTCAGTTCTAAGTGTGGGGAGCCCCCAGTATTTATTATTATTTTTTTATTTTTGCATCGAAATCTTAATGCGGTTCATAGAATACATCTAGCTACCAAGTTTCAACAGTATAGCTCTTATAGTTTCGGAAAAAAATGGCTGTGACATACGGACGGACAGACGAACAGACAGACATGACGAATCTACAAGGGCTCCGTTTTTTTGCCATTTGGCTACGGAACCCTAAAAATTACGTATTATAGAGAACTAATTCATGATTTGTAGTATAAATACCACCAGATGTTATTTTCTTTATTTATTTATTACATCAGGAGACTTACAGTTAAAGGAAATGCTAGTTGACAGAAAACCAATTAAAAGTCTTTGCATTTAGACCATAATAGTAAAATATTTTTGTTGTGAACATACATTTATAACAGTAACATACTATATATACATACCTATTGTTTTATTATGTAATTAAAAGTATGACTCATTGATTTAAATATGCAATTTATTATATTGAATTGATTTATAATAATGAAATATTTTATTATGATAATGAGCTTGCGTCTTATTGTAGTAATATCAATTAATTTAATGTATTTTTAATGATCTGAAGATTCGCTCATGCATGACTGGTATCCGACGTTCTCCGTTCTACTAACTCATAATGATAATAAGGATAAGGCTTAATATTGTTTAAGATTTACCTACTTCACATAGAAGAGCTCTTGCGGCGTTCTAACTATTCATCTCAGTGTTAATCCCCATGGGATGCGAAGCTTTTTCCAGCTTTGAAGTCTGGGGTCCGCATTACCTATCTAACTGCTGATTTTGGCTAAACTTCGATATTTTCCGTGATGCGACTGCCGTCTGACTTCCACAACCCGAATGCGATATCGAAGCATTGCAGTTAGACCAATTGTTGGACTTTTGAGGGCTCCAACAACCCGTAACGACTGCCATTAGATATTCGTATGGCAACCGGGACTAACGGCTTAACGCGCTTTCCGAGACACGACCAGACCAGTGCAAATATTTATATTCATGCATACAAATATTTGCACTGCGCGGGGATCGAAGCCGCGCCTCCTTGCGCAGCGTCCGCGTTCGATACCGCTACGCCACGGAGGCTGTCTAAATAATATATTCCTCTTAAATTCTGTGAATAGTTGGCACACTTTAATATTATTTTTTGTTAATTGTTTGTGTAATATGAAACAACACAGAAAAAGGAGCACCTTTTCGTTGTAAAAGCGCCCACGATACAAGAGTAATAATTCATAGTGTGGGACAACGTTTTAAAAAATAGAACCGTCAATCAATAAACCCCAACCATTATTTTATAACGCTACTGATTCATGAAGACTTGTGAAAGGTAGATCTAGGTTGGTTAACATCATCAAGCTGAATGCCATAAGAAATCGATTTCAATATTTTTCATGATTTCAGATAAATTGGTTTGATGCTTGCGTTTCCGACCGCCGTTGCAATTTTCATAATATAATGTGAAATAATTTTTAATGCTTTCAGTTCGGAGCGTTCAAAGGTTCGCGTGTCTTTCTACCAAGGGGCGCGGCCTCAGTGTCTATCTCCTCCTCCCCCGGTGTCGTCGACAGATTCCCACGTTCTTTACGCGGCCCTGCTCTCGGCTGCCGCTAACGCCGACATGGTGGACCACACTATGTATAACAGACAGATCAGGTAAATACATAATTCCTTAATTCGTTGTAAGTGTGGAGGCGTGTGGAGCATCGTGTAAAGCTCACTCATTCTCCATAGAAAAGGGAGGATCCTCCGACCAGACTGGGATTGTCTGGCGGCCACTTTGCCCGCCGGCTGATGTTTCGAACTTGTATGCGTGCTAGTTGCACAGTAAACTTTTCTTGCGGAATGCAGGATTCGCGTGACGTCAGTATGACGCATTTGCTCGCATCTAGCGTTGTAGGTACCGTTACATAAGCATAACTTGCTGCTGGTTGTAGCAGCAACTTTAGGTGCGATATTCTGGATAGAGATAGTTAGATAGTTTAGATATCTCAGTAATAGTCTAGTTCAAATACTATTTGCAGTATAAGCGTAGTGGATCACCAGAGGTTCATCTTCTGAGATTTTTGCAGAAATTTGAAATTGTACTGTTAAAATCATGTACCACAGACTCCTGTATCAACAATTAACGATTAGTCCTCATGCTTTATTTATTTATGGAAAAATAACAAAATATACATCATAATACATGCTAAAAGTTCAATATTTTTTTACGGCTTAATTAAAGGGTGCAGCGGAAACATTAATTATAGAACATAAAGCATTTTGTTTTATTTTATTTTCTCTTTTTGTCATGGTCTGGTAGTATGAGTAATTTATGTGGCCTTTGGTTTTGTTTTCAATCGTTGTGCTCTTTAAGTTTTGAGTTCAGCTGCATGATTTCTGGTAATGTGTGCACTGACTGGACTGGTCCTCTCAATCTGTGAGGTTCTTCAAAAGACATTTCAGACATCGATTCTACACTCTCATTCTCTGCGTTTAGTTGTTGAGCGGACACATTTCCGAACACAGGGAGCAATGGAATAGCAATTAGCTTCAAAATGATTCCAATTGACAGTAACAGTGTGTTCGTAATTAGGGTGCTGATCAAGATTTTGTCTGCTCTTTGAAGGAGACTGACCTCGTGAGTTTGTTTCGGCCTTTTTTCTCAGAGTAGGTAGTCACATTAGAAACGCGGAACTCATATCTAGTTTAAAAAAATGTGATTGCCTTGTATAAGTGTTTGTACTAACTTACAAAAATAAATATTTTATCATGTGTCAGTAACAAAACAGATTTTCTTTATAACCTAGATATATTGATTGTTACGTAAATGCAGATACACAGTACCTACTACAACGAAATCCAACTTAGAAATACAAATGAAAACATGCATTTTTTTACCTTTCATTCATATTAAGTAAACAATTTTTCGACGTTGTGGGGACATAAAATTTTCCAAATCTTTATGAAAGTGAAAAAGATTAAAGAAACTGTATAAAATACTGGCTGCGCCTCTCGCGGTTTTACCTGCGTAGGTAATAGTAATATAAAAATAGATAAAAACCTACTCTCTTCTTAGCCTATCGAATGTAAATACGAAATTTCATTAAACTTGCCTCAGCCGTTTTCGAGGACATCGAGGTCAAACATTGTGCAGGAGAATTTTATATAACAGATTTAACAGACGATAAGCAAAACGTTCGTCTGTATCTACTTCATTTGCATCGCTCATGTACCAGATCACTGAACACTGATATTCACATCTACTTTGAGAATCTGTATTATCAGATATTAAATGATATTGCGCCGTTAGATAATAAGTAAGCACTTGATACATAGCTTACATATACATAAGTAGTGTCCATCCAAGAACTAATTTATTTGCGCTCTTATTGTTGTGTGTACATAATGGAGTCAGTACACACCGCTATGATGTCATTCCGCATCACACATGTTCATGTGATTCCAACATTATGGTACTGATGTTTAGAACCACAATAACGGCACTTTAATGTCGGTATATACCGACTATTATTCTTTAGAATTGTACATAATACCAGTCTCTTTTGTTAACATTAAATTTACTGTGAAAAACTAAAATTCTGTACGACGCAAAAATAACCAATAACCTTTTGAGAGCATAGCACAGTCAATCCTCACCGAAAAGACTGCAGTGGGGAGAAACCTCTTGGTGAGAATAAAAATGAATCTGAATGAAAATCAACGCCATTTCAGCCGAAAGATGTTACCTGCTGGACACGGGCCTCGTCCAAGTATCGGCACATCGAACCACTTTTTAATCAACCAGAATCAGACTTAATGTTTCACGGTTGAGCGATACCTACCCATAATACGAATGAGTCCATTGAAGTATTCATGTGCAATTTGTCTAGTTGATCTGAATTAGAATGCATCGATTGCATCTGCACGTTGTATTGTTCGATAGTAATCAAGCGGCCTTTGTTGAACGTTCAATGTATGGAATACGTTTTGTAAATTGTATTTTTTTTGTGTTTGCAGCACGGAGAGCGGGTGGGACAACCCGTTCCGTCCGGACGGTGATCTCAGTCGCGAGGCCGACGAGATAGTGTCCCTTATCAAGGGCGGCAAACCGATCACCCCGACACCGCCGCCGATCGCCGTCCCGCAACTAGCTGCCTGCGACGAAAATGAGGAGAAAGTGCAAGCGAATAATGTTAATGTAATAACTTTTGCTATAAATCATCATCTTCGCAACGACTGCCAAAGATCCATCAATGACAGCCGATAAATTTAGCTATAAATATCATGGCAGCATTTAGAAACCAGTGGGCGAAAGATTAAGTGCAAGGTTATTCTTTGGTTTTGGTTTAGAAAAAACTATTGGATATCTCTTGTGTTGTAACAGTCCTTATTCCTCGCTGTTATCAAAACCAAAAGTCATTTATTAAAATTAGGTCGAGAATCAACACTTTTTGAACGTAAATATTATATTACACTAGTCAGTCCTCCAAAACACCCACCCTCGCTAGTCCCTAGTGCTTTCGCTGGGAAGAAGTGGCGGAACAAGCTCCCTAGCAGCACATCTGTCTATTCAGTTAAAACACACGACTTTATTACAATACTATTCATACAAAGTAATTAACATACAAAACACAGAACATATTATCATGATACTTATAGGATGACGCTATACATAATTATATAGCCACAGTTTAGGGAATCCATACACAGATTTTCATTTCTCAAAAATATGGATACTCCTAATCCTAAGACAGCTTCCTTAAACACTTTTAAAGGTATTGGGGTTTTTTGTAGATCAAATCGAGCAAAGGCATTTTTTTGTATTCAAGTGCCCATTTTCCTGTAGCAGGACAATAAAAGGCTTGGATTATTTTTTAATTGATTGGGAATGTATAGACTCGTTACTTTCCCTAATGTAAAGTGTACACATCGCGAAGTGACCGAGTCAGCAAATTAATATTTCTTTTAATTTAAATTTCAGGCTAATGCTCCGGCATCGCCGCAGACAAAGGTGGCGAGCCCAGAGCTGCAGAGCACTCCGAAGGTGATGAACGGCACTAAGAACGGTGCTGCCGTGGCCGAGTTGCGCGCCGGCCAGGTGGAGGTGCAGCGCTCGGCGCCTCAGGAGCCGCAGCAGCCAGAACACGTCACCATCCGCAAGAAGCCCAAATGCAAGTGCTGTGCTATCCAGTAACTAGCCACCCAAGGTCCCTACTTTGCTTCACACCAGTAACACGCTATGCTTACGATGGCGGCTGCCAACCTTGGTGTTTACTCGGTGCTAAGTATTTCATTTTAAACATACTTTATGTTCATCACTGAAATATTTCTCAACTAAAGGTACTATTTACATATAAAACGTTTATCGTACCAACTATTTACTAAATTCATTGCGAGTATGGCAGCTATTTTTGTGTAACATATACATAATTGTCGTGTTAGATTCAGTATGTAGGTAGCAGTTCTATTTTATCTGGTATCTTAATTAATGTTTTTGATATAATTTTATGTAGTAAGTTTTTATCAAACTTTTTTAGGGTACAAACGTGAAAGTATTTATTTCGTTTAGTTAGTCTCAAGAAAATTTTAGTTGGACATGTTAAGTTTACAGGCTATTTATATTATTGTTTCTCATACAAAGACAATGTGTGTGCACTCTATGCATAAAACATAAAAATAATAAAAAATTCTATTATTTTATATCTTTTAGAGAATCTCACAAAATTTTAAAAGAGCTTAAGATAAGAGAAAGATATCAAACTAAAACTTGTGAAATGTTATTTCCACTTTTGCTCATTTTAATCAATTGACATATTTAGAGAAATATAATCATAACTGTGAAAATAATCATTTATTTAAAACTGTTATTTTAAGAGTTGACTCTGTGTTGAATAATATTAAAATACATAATTTTAATGTATATTTTTATATCTTTATTTATAAAAAGTATTATAAAGCATACAAAGTGGGTAACCAAGTATCGACGATATCATTGAAGAAGATTATAGATATTTCAATTTCAACAGATGTATTTTATCATGTTTCTATGCTACCCACGAATACTATTGGTAATTTCAAGCAAATCAAATAGGCGATTAACAGGTTCACTTCTATTTTATGGTACCTTTATCATAACAGCCATAAGATAAAGATGATAGAATTATGAAGATTGACGTTGCCTTCTCATTGGGGCATAAGGACTGACTTTCGGCGTTTAGTTCAGTATAAAACAAGAACAGTAATTAGTCAATAGCATTCGTGTGTACAAGAATACCTATAGACTGTGTGTAGGTAAATGTTATAACTGTTATATTATTAAAATAGCCTCCTACATGATTTCACGCTTGCATCCAGTAGTGTCAACACGAATTTTTTTAAAATTTTAACGATATTGTGGTTACTAAGCAATTGACGAGATAATTTTAATGAGCCTACTTAAAATGCATAATATTTCTTCGACAGAAACAACAAGACTGTATTTATTTGCTAATTTATACTTGGCAGCATATTGGGTATCTGTTTAGCGAAAGTGATAACTAGCCAATACTAGAAGTTATATGTGTGGGCTAAAAATAGCTTGTTGCTATAATGTTGTAGTATTTGCTGGCGGAGAAGTGCGATGGAGTCATTTTAGTATACATGACGAATTTCATTATATAAGGTAGTTTCTGCTGAGAAATAGATTTATTAAAATTATGTAAAATACGGATTGGCCATCTTCCTTACACCAAAAAGAAAAAAAAAATAATAACGAACTGCAATCGACTTGTAATATAAAATACGAATGTAAACAAAAACTGCTGGACAACTGTTCCGAAATGGTTATAGTAAGTAATGTGTATAAAATCGATAGGTTCCAAGAGGATAGAGTTTTTAAGGTAGCTAGAAGTAATTAGGAAAGAAATAGCGTTACATAATTCGTTATTAAACAGATAAATTATTTTTGACTTTGTTTAGTTTTTGCATTTTGTAGGTGAAGCTTAGTGTGGTTTTCATCAGCGAGTGATTTTAGTAGTCGACATAGCGTCGCATGGATCCGTCGAGCAGTCGTTCAGTGAGGTGTGGCGCTACTGGTACAGTACCCGACACGTATGTTGGCAAGATTTTGACGTAGTAGGGGTAAATTCGCGCATGCATCAGGAGCGAACGGGACGTAGACGCGGTGCGGGAGGCGACGGTCGACTGACGCATCAATCGCGCGAGAGGATCGGCCCTACCTCATACCCCGCGTCCCGCGCGCACCACCAAACAAATCTAAAAACTATTTCTGCGCATCTAACGACTCTTGCCTAGTTACATGCCGGGAACTGTACCGGATACTTGTTGATCTCTGTAGATATCACCTTCACACGTATCAGCCGCGTGGCACTGCACTAAGCGCGTAGCGAGCGTGCGTACTAATTTACACACGGAACGAGTTCCTATGCGAAGCTATGTTGGCTTACAATGAAAAAACAAGATTGTCGATATAACGTAACACCATCTACATGTCCACCATAGCATAGCTTGGCATACATCACATCAACTTATTGTCGCAAAATAGCTTTGTGGTGTCATTACAAGTTCATATTGGTGTTAATTGTTAACCTCTAGTTAAATGTTTCCATAGTAATTAAACTGACCTGTATGTAAATCTATGTGCACTAGAATGTTAGGTGTCTTACTATTTCGTATATCGCCAAGCTGCAGGTGGGTCATTTCATTCTAGAATTTACTGACAAGATTTCCATAACAGTTGTTATTTAAAATGAGGAGGCTTTCCTATTCAGCCCCAAATTTTTAAATCTCATATATTTCTGTAAGTGCTTGTTAACATCTTGTTATTTTTTAATTTTTATTACGTCATACTTTTAAGTGCGTTTATTCGGGCACAAAATTATGTTCATAATAATTCCTGTATTTTAAACAAGTAAGGGAGTGATAACATTGTAGAAATTGTGAAATGCTGATTTTTCTTTTGTTTTGTCATGTACAACAACCTTCTCTAAGAGTAATCATTGTCTAGTTTAAAAGGTTGTCCACAGTGCGACGTCCACATTATTTTTAATTAAATATTTCATGACTAAACATTTACAACGTTTTTTCTTGCATACCATACGCGTATCACGCGTTATGGGCGCGCTTTCTAAATTATCGAAAGAATAAACACTGCCAGTGTAATTTACACCATTCAAATTATTGTAACCTAATAAATAACAAATAAAATAATAGTTTAATGTAGTTCATGTAGAATGTTGCGTCAGTTTGTGACTATCATCGGAAGTCGGTTAAAAGCAGTATTATATAATATGTAATATCTATGAATGTTATGACTCTCATACATGGTCTTGTGTAATTATATGTATGTATTAGTAATTAAATAAAAATAATGTACCTATTTCATGATCCAATCAGATTCCAATTGATGAATGTATGTTCCTTAATAAAGTTTTTTATTTATATGTAAAATACGGGCATTAAGGTTTCATATTATATCAAACTGTTCCGAGCGGCGACCAACTAAATTCTTATAAAATATTAAGAATATCTCCTTTATGCGATTATTATTACACAATTCTATAATAAATATGGAGTATGTTCTTATTTTCCAATGTTCTACTATGTATCCTAGCCGTTATTTATAATACAGACCTAAAATGACATTATATTTGTATAAAATCTTTACTTTCTATTATTATTGTCAATGGATATGTACAAATTGATTACATTGTAATTATTTATATTAAATCTTTAAAGGCGAATTGTTGTTTTTATAATTTTATTGTAGCGTGATCAGAAGCAGGCAGAAAAAAAATCCTTTTAAATTCCCCTTTTTTAATGTTACAAAAAGGTTGTCATATAAATATGTATACAGTGAAGCAGATATGATGACGCCATCTATAACAACACACAATCCTGATAATTAAGGTTCTCAATTATACAAATAAAAATGACATCAAATTCGTGGCAATTATTGTAAGACTATTACCTGCTATTGGACATTATTAAAATGTTTTTAATTATTATATCAATTAACTTACAATAGCTGTGAGAAGTACCATCAACACGAAAAATATAAATATCGAAGAATACAACGGAGTGAGTGCTTATTAATTAATTGCTTATTATTGCTTAACGCACATACTACTGGTCAAAACCATTATCCCCCTTATTATAAAACGAAATCTAACTTTAGTTCCAGACTTAATGAGTCAATATTTGTATTTCGTACTTTTCAAAGTTCTTAATACAAAAATGACAACTTAGGATCGATAGTTCGATCCTAAGTTAAGTTGTCATTTTTGTAAAAAGAACTGCATATCTATAATGGTTTTGTGCACAATTCAATAACCATTTAGGTGGTTAAAACTCGTTGTAAATAAAATCCATGTTCTGTAATTAGGGGTATGTGGTGTGAATGCAGGCCTCTGATCATTTTATATGACTGCTGAAAATTTGTAAATAAATTATGTCTTTACCTGCGTATGCAACAATCGGCACGAGACTGAACGAATTGTGCACGCTTATTCAGATAAAGATTAATAAACATCAAAATAAACAAAATATAATGGTAATGTTTAAACAGAAGGCAAATGGTTCCGTAGTCAATGTTTGTGCTTGTCCTGTGCAATCTTACAAAGGAAACAGGTGTAGACATACCATACATGCCTCTTAGTACTTTAATTCCACATAGTAATGATTTACAATCTAAATTAGGTAATTTAGTAACAGGTCAAATGTACTTAGCTTATATCGAGAATACTACAATGACAATTTTGGAGAGGTTTATTCCCAATTACAAGTCAGAGATATAAAACTAAATATTTGCAGCGGATGTGTGTAAATGATTATATAAAAAAAATCGTTAGACAGATATGTTGCATGTTATTGTCAAGCCAACAATATAGCCTAGTCAAATAAGAAAGGTGGTCGTGATCATGGGCGTACCCGAAAATCTCGCGGAACATGTATGAAGTATGAACTCCCCTAATTACTAAACAAAGTATAAAAGAGGACTCACGTCTAACTTTTAAATAAATCACGCAGTAGACACTGCCAAAATGTACGGTTTAATTGCCAAAAAACCGCGTGCGACTATAGCATACAAAGATTACTCACTCTAAAAATTTTACTTGCACCCTCCTGGGCCTAATTACTGTCCCCCCCCCCCCTAACCAGGCTAAAAGCTGGCTACGCCCATGGTCGTGCATGATTCCCTTTCTAAGTGCTTGATCACGTAGACTCGCGGGCGCGGTGGCGGGCTCGGTCACGAAATATCAAACAAATGACGAAATATCAAAGTGTTCACGTATGAAACGCACGTGCGGTGTAAGTAGCGGGCTAGCAGGCGACCGGCGCGCGCGGCGCGCTCGCTACAATTACAAACGCGAGAGATGTTTGTGTGTGTTCACGTTAAACTAGCCGCAAAGCGCGCGATTACCCCGCGACGTCAGGTAAGATCAACCAGTTTGAACTTATGAAATCGCGCAAACGCCTGGCGGCTAATGTGAACACGAACTCGCAACGTCTCCGCGCCCGAACCCGCGCCCGCGCCCGCGCGTTTCTACGTGAACAAGCACTAAGACTTATTTGACTTGGTAAGAGATTGAATACGATTAACATTACACCATAAGGTTAACGAGAACAGTTATAATCTACCTATAGTTTAACAGATATTATAATGGTGTTCGCAATATGCAAGCGTACCATGCTACATTATATACCTACGATTAAGTTGACATTCATCAAAAGACAATGGCCCAGATTGCCTTGTTCACAAACTTAATTAAATCCAAGTTACGTGCATCTTTTTCTTTCTATTTCATCAAGAAAAGGACACAAGATAAAATGTTACTTTAAACCTGTCAAATTAGTCCGCGCCTGACATTAATTGGCATATTTTTGGTCGCCATGTTTATAATCGCGTCTAAATTGTCTATGGAGTATCTAAAAGATTAATTTTCTACTTGATAAAGTCAATACATACATGAAATGATTAATTATTAAAAGAACATCTATAAAAATAATTACGTCTTGTTAGTGTGACGAGATCGTATGGACACCATCGAGTTTTTACACTTAATTAATTACATAATATTTATAATAAAAAATCAAATTATAATAATATATCTTCAAATAAACGATTGGTTTTATATATTTAAGTTCATGCTTTCACTATCCTAAAATGGTTAGGTACGTGCTTATGGCGTATGCTACCGGCAATGAGTGAAAAATATTTTTTCCATAGTACTTATTAAGAAATGCATTAGAAAACAAAAAAAAAAAAAAAAAAAATGAAATAATTAAGGTTATCTAATAAAATAATAAATTGGCCCTTTTACCTTAAATTGTGTGTCTGACGATGTAAGTAGACGGAACCACAGTTAACATATTCGTTTTATATAATCCCCTCTATTCATAAACGTTGCATAAATTAAACTACTGATAAGCGACTGATTAACCATAGGTACATTTTTGACGTTTGCACGTCACTTAATTTTAATCATCGTTTATGAATAAACGTAATAGTGTTTCAGGGATTTATTCACAAACGATGATTAAAGTTAAGTGATTATTAAATTTTAAGCAATGTTTATGAATAAAGGGGAAAGAGTTTTTTTATATTAATTATAAACTAGCGCTTGACCGCAGTCCCACCTGATGGTAAGCAGTGATGCGATCGTTGATCGTAATGCGCGTTAGTTTATTAAGAGCCTATTCACTCTAGCCTTAAAGACACTCAAATTGTAGTGCGACGGAAACACCGACGCTGGCAAATTGTTCCAGTCCCTCGATGTACGCGGTATAAAGGAGGAGGCGAAACGCTTCGTCCGGATCGTAGTGGTGTTAACAACGTAAGGGTGGAAACTCGCCGTACGACAGGTCGTCCGATGGTGGAACGGAGATGGGGGCATTAAATCGTACAATTCCCTCACACACTCCCCAAAATGTATCCTTCCTATAGAACACCGAAAGGCTGGCTACTCTACGCCTGTGCTCTAGGCTTTGGAGACCATCTCGAGTTAAATCAGGGTCACCAATCAGCCACTTCGCACGCCTCTCCACTGAATCCAAAGTGGCCACGTGACACTTAGCAGCACCAGCCCAAATGTGGCTGCAGTACTCCACACACGAACGGACCCGTGCTTTGAACAATGTTAAAAGCTGCCCTGGTGTGAAGTCCTGCCGGACCCTTGCGATAACGTCAAGTTTCCTGGCAGCCACCTTGGCCTTGGACTCAATGAACCGCCCAAAGTTCAGGTTCGAGGAAATCTCAACTCCCAAAAGCTGAAGGCGGTCGGTACATTCCAAGGATACATTTCGAAAAGTAGGAGCCAAGGCGAACTGGCTCCTTTTGGCGGTGAAAAGACACGCCTGTGTTTTGACAGAGTTCAGACAGCAGCTAGAATTGTTGGAACATATACTTATAATATGTAAAGTGCGTGCTCTGCCCTCCGTCGCCCGCGTATTTATTGCCATGTTAGTAACCTTCTTTTGCGAAATAATATTTATTTTTTTAGCGGGCCTTTTTTTAAGGTTTAGGCCGGCTTTGTAGGCATTAGTAGAATCAGTTATCGATACCAAACAATATTTTCACGGATTGGACAGGGTTTTCTTTACATCTATATATATAAAAATCAATGCCATTTTCTTTGTAATTTTATAACTCAAGAACGGACTCACCTATCCAAACCAAATGTTTAGGCTTTATTTTGACTAATTAGTAGATGGTTTATGTGAAGTTTGAACAGAATCGGTCAAGTGGTTCTTCATTTATCACATTTTTTCTAACAAATGAATTCAATGAACGGTGGATCATCATCTCATCTATATTATATACAGAGTGGTGCTGACAATACGACAATAAATTAAATATCGTGTACCTCAACACATTCTCAGTCTACCCATAAAAAATCATATAAATATGTCCATTACTTTAGTCACAGGAAATTATTTTTCACATTTTCTACATGATGTACATGTTGATAAGGAAGAGCTTACAGGTTAATACCGGGTACCGCCGCATCCTGGGGTACCAAACTTTAATAATAATGGCACGATAAAAGCAAGTCGATACAGGATCGCGCTGTCGCCGATCGGAGGTCAGTGAACCAATATTTTTAAAGGTTGTTCTATTCCGTTTGCAATTTTATGCGATTTAGTTTGTTTAATTTTTTTTTTTAATGTTTGGTGCTAGGTTTTTGCTACGGTTTAGGATTATTCCTATAAACCAGTATTATTAGTGTTTTCATTTATTGTCGTAATGTCAGCAACACTCTGTATAAAATCAATGCCACTTTATTTTTAATTTTATTATCCACCAAAACTGTATAATGGCATCAGATTGGCAGCGAAAAACTTATTGTCAAATTTAATTGGAGCTAGGATCTTAACTAGTAAATCAAAAGGAGAAGTTTGTATGGTACCGCGTATCCCTATGATCCCAATTGCTATGCCATTTCGAGTTCAAACGATTACAATATTTAAGCTCACATGATTCAGTTACGTTTATAGTTACTATGCTTATAGGTAGGGCAGCAGGTCAAGCCATCCGAAAGTATTAAATATTTCCACTCAACTTTGAGCTTTAACGGTCTAGTTATAAAGTTGAAAGTCTAATAAGGAAATTTCACAGATTGTAGAGGCTTGATCTGCTGTTGTCCATACAAAAATACACCGGTAACGGTTTAAAGTTTATATTATGCAATAATAAAAAAAAAAAAAAATATTGAGAAAAATGGGTGTGGCCAGTAATTTATAGTAGGTAACAGAATATAAGGATATTGAAGACAACTACTGGATATTAAAAGCATTAAATTAAAAATATTTATATACATATTTTTATCATGATTTTATACATCAACAAAAAATTCTAAAAAAAATTGCTGGAATGTATGGAATACTTAAATTAAAATAAAATGATTGCACATTGTCGGTAACACGTAGTATTTACAAATTCTTTACTTGTGAGACAGGTTTGCAGCTCGTAAGTTTTTTTTTTGTATACGTTTTTTTTTATTTATATGAAACCTAAATATAGTTTTCTCAGAGTAAGCAACTGAATTGATTTCAATAATTTTTACACCATGTTATATTTTTTCCCAAATATATTTAAAAAATGTTGCAGCGTGGTTTCTGAGCGCACAACACAGTTCACAGCAGGTCATAGTATCCTAGGGTCCATATCGCGCCGCGCGCCGCTGTAGGCGCGGGCGGGCAAGCAGCGCGTTGTCCATATTTTTGTAGGGAAAACCATGCAACATAACATGCTCATAACTTTGTGATTTTTCATGATAGCCTTTTGAAATTTTGTACATAAAATACTGGACACGTGTTTCGGGTTCCGCATAAACGCTAAAACTAGTGCTTCAAGGCAATCCCGCCTGGTGATAAGCGTTGATGGCGACTATCCATATACAGTATGTTAAGAAAACCCTGTCCGACCCATAAGGATAATAAAGGTTAGGTAAACACATGACCAAATATAATATAAAATTTTATGTAATCATCATAGTACCAATACAAATGAATTTTGAAATAATCTTTTTTTTTCCCGCGAATTAATTCCAACTTCCCCGAAATTTGGTAATTTTTAAAGAAGTTATAACACCGGCATTATTATGAGCGAATAGCGATGCGAAGGGTGCTAACGCACATGTATTAAATTACCTCTTTTTGCGAAATAATATATATTTTTTAGGGGGATTTTTTTAAGTTTAGCCCGGTTTTTTTCCATTAGTAGAATCAGTTATCGATACCTAACAACACCTTCACGGGTCGGACAGGGTTTTCTTAACATACTGTATATGGTGTATCTAACATCGACGCACAAACTAGTACCATGGATCCAGTACATGAATCTGAACCCCCCAGTGGTGGAATTTTTCGTCGGCTTTTACATGATTAAAAAAAAAATATATGTAGCTTTTTCAACTTAAGACCGTTCATAATTGCTATATGTACTTTTATAACCCAATAAAATTTTAAAGTAGAAATTTATGAATTCGCTAATTACATAAAAAAGCGCAATTTAACCAAACCTGAAAAACTATTGCAACTTGCAACTTACAAATTACTTGCAACGTTCAAAGGCCGAGCCGACACCTTTTTTAAACATTGTTATTTCTGTAACCGGTCATTAACGACATAAATGACTATCATAATTTTATTAGTGGCATGCGGTGTAGCCTTTTCGCAAAGTTTGCGTTACGATGTCAGTTACACCCTGTATACATCCATCATCATCATCATCATCAACCTTTGTATCGTCCCACTGCTGGGCACAGGTCTCCTCTCATACAGAGAAGGATTGATCATAATCACCACGCTTGCTCATGCGGGTTGGCGATTTCAGACTTAAAGTCCAGGTTTCCTCAAGATGTTTTCTTCACCTTCAGTCATTGATGTTCAAGATATACTTAGAAAGTACATATAACTTTAGAAAAGTTACATTGGTACTTGCCTGACCTGGAATCGAACCCGCGCACTCATACTTGAGAGGCTGGTGTTTTAACCACTAGGCCACCACGACTTCCATACATCTGTAGATCCATACGACGAGCCTATTCACTCTGGCCTTGAAAACACTTAAATTGTAGGCAGACGGAGAGACTGATGCTGGCAAATTGTTCCGCTAGAAGTACGCAGTACTTACGAACTACAACCTGTCTCTAACAAGGATTACCCTAATTAGAAATTTGTGATGAACCGTGGAAAACTTGTCAGAGCGAACACACAACTGTAATTATAATATAATATTACAGGGTAACTATATGTATAATTATGGCATAAAATTAAAATGAACGCAGTTATGCAAAATGGATCCAAAGCACAAAAACAGTTTTTTTGAGTTACTGTCATAAATGTCTAAAATCTAGACATCAACTTTGGTATATGCAAAAGATATCAAAGCCGCAAAAAAAGTACAGGAAAATACCCATTTTTTAAAAGGAAATTTAAATCTACCGTCATGTTATTCTAATATATAAATTTTACTTCAAACTCTATTTTCTCAAAAGCAAGTTTGCTGGCTGGATCCTTTTTGCATAACTACGTCCTTCATATTGGCGTAGTCTTTGCAACGAGAGATGAGCCTTACCTAGCAAAAGGTAGCAGTCGTCCGTATGATGTATAGATGCAATCGTTCGACGCGCGCTGCACTTCACATCCCCATACCTCGTTGCAAGGAATGTAGATACAATTAAACTATACCTAAATATATTATATTACTTATCCTATTAATTGATTTTTTAGTAAATTGGGAGTAAATTGGTTTATATCGAACTTCATAGGCCTTAGATTATAACATATCTACATAATTAATAAAAAATATTCGATCCAAAAGGTACATCCAAATGTCTTTCTATAATAACAACGCCATAGGTATAAATGCGTAATAGAAGTATATACTAGTTTATAAAAGGTTTGGATATCAAAAGTTTTAAAAATTTAACCAAACTGAGATTTATCGATTATTTGATATTTCAACTGCTTTGTTTAAAATCAGAGATACATCCATTGGTGGAAAATTTTGAAGCAATTTCACATTTGAAGCAAAATCGCCGTTAAGAATCTCGTTCCTTACCAACCTGTTATTAAAAATAATATAGATTAGTCAAAGCAACCATAGTTTTAAATGGAGTACATTGTTACCGATTGTCTTATTCCCAAACTAAACTAATTTAAGTAAAGTGAATCTTTTCTTTCATTAAGAAAAGGAAAGAAGATAAAACATTAATTTATTCCTGCAAAATTATTCGGAGGACTAAAGGACTAAACTAAAACATATTTATTTTCTGTACTTTTCTTAATGAAATAGAAATAAAAAGATACGTTGAAATTAAATTTACTTTAGTTTGGAACACGCAAAACGAGGCCATTATTAATTATGATAAATACTTACAAAATCATGGCACAGCAGATGTAGATTAGAAAGTCAAATCGTTGTGAGTCAGCGAACATAGAATCCCAAATTCTTTCGACATCTGGCAATGAGAATTCTTGAGAAAGCAGCAGCGTCAACCATCTGCGGAATATTAAAATATTAATAATTATTATGTTTCTTATTATTGTAAACTAGTGCTTGAACGCAATCTCGCTTAATGGTAAGCAGTGATGAAATTGTTGAGAGTAAAGCGCGCTAGTTTATTAAGAACCTATTCACTCAAAAAACTGAGTGAATACAAAGGAAGACGGCAGTTGAGCGAGGTGATGCAATGTTAAACCCAACAACACGACCAAGGATGCTGCGCCAGAGGGAGATTGATCTGGAGACAACATTCTTCCGCCGTCTTCCGTACGGCTTCACCAGACATCATGCCGGAACACGATGAATCGCTTGGCGGCAAAACTATGTCTGGTGTGTGGTAACTTCTGCTGGCATCCGATGTGGCCTACTACCGAGAGATATATACCACGATCTTAGTAGTTTAGTGATCATTTGTCGAAAACCGCCAAGAGCTTACCTAAAACTATAATATTGGGGTCTTAGTTCTTGAAACTCGAGTAAATTCCAGACTAAAGGATCATTCTTTTTCAGGCAATTGCTGAGCTTGCCCATAACATAGTTGATACCGCTGGTCGACTCGTCCAGAGTGCGAATGAAGAAATCACGAATCTCTGCCATTAGGTTGGTGAAGCAGAAGAAACAGTCAGCTTCCGCATGTTCTGTGAACATACAAATATCTTAACAACAGAACGGACTACAGTGGACAAAATCGTTGTGATAAAACGGAGGAAAACATTTCATATTCGGAATAAAATGGGAAAGGAACCTATTGGCGTTGCAAATCCAGCTAAAATTAAAAAAAAAAAAAAATTATAAAGAAGGTCAAATATTGCTAATGACGCCGATTCCCTTATTCACCAACTAAACTAAATTTAGTTCATTGTATCTTTTTCTTTCTATTACATTAAGACAGGGACAGAATATTAATTTAGTCCTGTAAAATTACTAAGTGACTGACGTTAATTGGCTTATTATTTAAGAGCCAAGTTTTTAATCACATCTAAACTGTTTACAGTCTAATGAGTATTTTAATTTGACAGGATTAAATTAATATTTATCTTATCTCCTTTCCTCCCGCTCTCCCTTATCTTCCCACCCTTTCTAAATGAGATTGAAAATCGGACCTAATTTAAATGATAAGCGATTATTTGTGAGGCAAGATCATTAACTAAAAACAATGTACAAAACAGAAAAAATATTTTCCATACTCACTACGAAATTCCACATCGGCGTCAATGGCGAATGTATGGTAAATAGGTCCGATAATTTCGTTCATGCCTTGAACGTAGCCTTGGCCCGGGTTCAGTTTGGCGTACAGGAACAGCATGCGTTCCACCACCTCCCAGTGCGCCTCACAGCCTTCGTTTAGTGGCGCATAGTCCCCGCAGTGGACGCTGTCCGAACGACGAATCTCATTGCTCAACTAAAAAAAAAATGTTGTTGCAAATTAATCTAATTAAAATTTTACAGATTCAAGGTCATCATGATAATATTGGCTAGCCTATTAATGTTTGCTCAATATGTTTAAAAACATGTATGTATCCCTATAACAAGCTCCATGAAGAATAGAGGTAAACAAACCAATTTGGGTTATCACAACTCACAAATATTGTTATTGGTATTAATATGTTAATACCAATAACCTTTCATGGGCTTGTGCAGTCATATCTATCACCCAAATGTATTGTTACTTATTATGATTCGAAGACTGAAGTTTCAACTTGCTATGCCAAATAATACAACAACTGCTTGCATGACCAACCTCCTAATCGGCGAACACATTTTTGTCAAATGATTGCGACTAGTTGGGATCAATTGGGAACGTTTGGACCGCCCATTGGTCCGTTCGGTCCAAACTATCCCAACTAGTCGCAATCATTTGACAAAAATGTGGGCTGATTTCTGCGTAAAAAAAATCCATCAAAACCAAACATTTACAAATAAATAAATATATACGGACAAATCACACAGATTGAGCAAGCCCCAAAGTAAATTCGAGCCTTGTGTTATGGGATACCAAGGCAACGATGCTATATTTATAATAGATACATATAAGTATAGATAAACATCCAAAGCCCAGACTAATCAGGAAAAGATCGTTTTTCCATCATGACCTGGCCGGGGATCGATCCCGGGGCCTCCAAGTCGCAGGCAGGTGTGTTGAATGCTGCTCCACAGAGACCAAAACCATATAATGTTTAGAATTGCCCATGAGCGTACAGCTTCGAGTGTATAGGCGTCATCCACATGAGAACTGAAACTCTAGGTACACTAAGATCATACACAGATGTTCTCAAGAAGCCAGGAGACTTAGTAAGTTTCTGGAGGGAGATGGCAGCCATGGTTCATGCACAATGGTCCACTTGAGGGCTTCCAAACCCATAACATAGAACATTATGTTCAGAATCCATCCCACCACCTTTGTAGGTGGTAGGTTATGTTAAATCATAGTTCAAATGCCACACCTACCTTGGCAACCCCAAGTCCTCGTCGTTCTAAAGTTGAATATTTCAGTACTGACTGTTCAACTCTTTTATGCAGCCTTTTCACGCCATTGCTGTTCACTATCTAAAAATAATATAAATCATGGTGAGTCTGTGTGCCACTAATAACTCAAGTACATAATAGTTGTACCAGCCTATGAAATATTTGTTATTAAATCTGGATTTTATGAAAGTGCCTTTGTCCCAATATGGATATGTCAGCCCCATCATACCCTATTACAAATTACTTAGCATATTAAAACTTATAAGTTAAGAACAATATCAATATGACGCATAAATGCTTCGGATCAGACCCACATTTAATCTATGTATTTAATTTCAGTTTGCTCAGCAGCCAGTTGTGTTAATCTTTATTTCAAACACATTCCATCAGCAAGCTTTCGAGATATGGAGTGCAATACTTACTTCTTCACACGGAAATTCTGTAGCAGATTGAAAGAATGATATATCAGGACATAGTCTTCGGACATCCTTGTCAATCTGTAGCAACACTTCATTGTCCTTGAAGTAAGTGCTCCATGAACTGTCAGGACTAATGTTCAATGGATGGTCAGTAGGCCCACCTGGGGATACTATTATTTCATCTGGAAAAACACATAGATACCATTTTTCTATTATAAAACATAATTTTTTATTTATGCGAAATCTGAATATTATCATTTATACACTATGGTATATTTTTTCCCAAATACATTTAGAAATTGTTGCAGTGTGGTTACCGAGTTCGCCACGCAGCTTACGCCATATGTCAACGCACCGGTCGCCCGCCCGACCGGAGTGTGGTGCTTATTTTTGTTGGGACAGCCAAGTACGATAATAAGCTCATAACTCTGTGGTTTTTCATGACAACTTTTGAAATTTTGCACACATATTATTTACTTAATAATACTGGACACGTGTTTCGGGTTTCTCAGTTAATTACAGATTACAAATGTAATTAAACATTAGGTGTTTAATTACAGATTTAATCTGTAATTAAACACCTAATCTGTAGTTACATTTTTTAGTAAACTATACTTCTTTCTCTTAGTAAGGTAAGTAAACAATTATTTAATACAAACATACCACTAGTAACAATTGTAAGAAATGTATAATACCTATGTAATGTTTGTAGTGTTGCCTTTTCTCACTGAGGGTCGACTTCCATGAATTCTTTTGATGCGGAAGATAAAGAAGTAATATTTTCCACACTAGGGACCTCAAGCCCTTGTCATCAGGGATACCTTAATATAACGAAAGAAAATAGTTGATCAGTTTTGGAAAGTGTCTATTGTAATAAAAGCTACTGTTTTTTTTTTAATAGTCGTTAGTACTTTCATGCAAAATATAATTACCATTAAATGCCAATTTTCTTAATTTTTCAATATCCACTACATCTGTTTCGAGAACTTCTTCGAAAGCTTTTATTCTGTAAGAAAATACAGTTGTATATGAAAATCGATCATCATTCATTAAAAATATACCAAAATCAATCACATTTCATTTATTTTCTCCGTGGTAGCCCATAACATCGGCCGCCGGCAGAAGTTACCACCCACCAGACAAAGTCTTGCCCCAAGCGAGTTGTCGTGTTCCGGCCTGATGTCTGGTGAAGCCGTACGGAGGACGGGTCTGAGCAGTTGTGTTGAGATGTGTGCCGGGTACGATGCGCCAAATGTTGTTGTGTTGGGAGTTTGGTCGTGGAGGGTCTTCAGAGCAATCCCCTTTGGCGCAGCATCGTTGGTCGTGTTATTAGGTTTAACATTGCATCACATCGCTCAACAGCCGTCTTCCTTCCTATTCGCTCAGTTTTTCTGAGTGAATAGGCTCTTAATAAACTAGCTCGCTTTACTATCAACGATCGCATCACTGCTTACCATCAGGCGGGATTGCGGTCAAGCGCTAGTTTATAATTATTAAAAAAAAAAAAACATTTTTTGGTCATGTATACAACATTCAAACAGTATAACTGTTTTACTTTTAGGGCATCAGTGGGTTGATTGAATGATTTATTATATTATTATGCAATTGCCCTGCCGGAGCAATGGGTTAACATTCTTTCAGAGCCATGGCGGGGGTCCCGGTATCTATGTAATTAATGACAACTCATTGAGACTGATGAAAATGATGAAAGGTTGGGCCACCTTTGATTGACGGTACCATCATCATCTGCCTAGCCTTATCAAACTATGTTGGGGTGGACTTCCAGTCTAATTGTTTTGTTCCCAAACTAAACTAAATTTAAGTTACATTGCATTTGTTTCTTTATATTTCATTATGAAAAGGACAGAAGATAATATGTTAGTTTAGACCTGTCAAATTAGTCCAGTCCTGACGTAAATTGATGTATTTTTGGTCACCATGTTTATAAGCATGGCTAAACTGTCTATGGAATATCTTAATTTGACAGGATTAAACTAAAATGTTATCTTGTATCCTTTTTCTTAATGAAATAGAAAGAAAAAGATGGACTAAACTTAAAATTCGTTTAGTTTGTCAACAAGAGAACTGACACCATTATCAGTATTTTACACGGAGCTACTGCATATCTTACCAACACAACCTAGTTTCTGGGTAATACAATTGGGTTGTATCCTAAAAAATAATTTAATGTCCATCAGATAGATTTATAAAAGATATTGAACACTTTATTTTTTCTTTCATTCAAATACTTAGGAAGGTATATTAATTTTAAATGTCGCATGACATCTCGCCATGCATGATACAAAATATACGACGGCGTGACGTAATTAGCCCCCACTCCGTAACTTTAATACGCTATATCTCAGTAGTTTTTTGGTAATTTCAACAAAATAAAAAATACGGGTCTTAATTTTTTTTATTATCTATAAAATGGACTAATTATTTTTTTGATTTTCATTACTTGGATACATCCCTATACCCTTTAGTAAGACAATGGCAGCTGGAGCCAATGGTTTAACATGCTTTCTGAGGCACTTGAGGAGTCTTGGTATATTTATATGGTCACAAACCAACAGCAGCAAGCATAGCTTACCCTAAGTGATCAACCCATGCAACTGTTTTTACTTGGTGGCTATCGTAATTACTGTTTTTCTAGATAATACAGCTGGCCAGCTACAATTTAGTTTTTGTATTAGTCATAATTTGAAAAAATATGTAAAGGAAGTCTTAAAATATGCTCTAAGAACTTCTAATCCACTTAGAAATTAAATTAACATAAAATGTTTTTAATAGAACAGTAAGATGTATATTTGTTGATATGAACAGTGAATCAAACAAGTAGGTATTTTATTATTGCTGAATTGCACATTCTATAGGATATTCTAAGTTGATTTTTTTTTTACAATAAAACAAACTTTTCTCTATTTAAAATATGATATTATGGAAAAGTTCTGCTTACCCCATGAAAACGAGATTTTATAATTAAAATGTAAATTTACGTCATATATTTATATGCTATTTTCAGAATACAGACTACACAAATATATGTAGAAAAAATTAAGGGGCACACGAATTAAATTAAGAAATCAAGATAACAGTAATTTTGTTGATGAATACGCCTTTTCTATGTGTCAGCAAAATCAGTGTGGGCTATCAATTAATCCCAAAGGATAGCACATAAATGGTTGAATTATAACTGAATAAATATGAATATCCATTACCTTGCTTTATGTAGACTCATTTTAATATAAACATCTATTGAGAATGTGTAAAGAAATCACCAAAAATCCAAAGCTAAACCTCTTGTTTGATATCAAAATGTCATTATGTTTTTTTTTTCTTGTTTGGCACTTGGCACTCCACGGTTTGTGTTAGCCAATGCCGAGTTAAAGGTAGGGAAACGGAATAGCGGTATAATGGAACGTAAAATTTGGATATTTATCTGATAAAGGAAAAAATATTTACAGATATTACAAAAGAGGATGGAAATATGAATTGGATGGATATTTACAGTTTTATTTTATTTAATGAGATGTGTCATGAAGTTATTGAATGTACACTTGTTCGGTATTGCAAAACTTAGGTTTGGAAAATCGTTAAGATTTGCCAACTAAAAAAATTGAGAGAAATGTTAGATATTTTTCTCTACTAAACACGGAATCAGGGGGCAGGGAAGTGCCCCCGCCAAGTTGAGCGCGAAGCAAACACTGCCGTACTATCCTTTACCCGAACCATTTGGTTGCATTTTCAGGCCCCTATTTAAGAACCTCTAGATAAGATTCATCCAGTAAGGTATAATCACATACTTAAAATCCAAAATTTTCTAGTCTGTAGGGTAGGTCATTTAATTCTGAAGTTAAGCGAATGTAAGGTTCCGTGTTTTCGACACTTACTCACTCACGATCATCAAAATAGAACTAGTACCTACTTCCCATAAATTCAGAGATCTGAAATTTGGTAGTTAGGGTTTAATGGCCACATAAAGGGAAAATTATAAAAAAATCTAGGAATATCGGAGTACCTAAGGACCCTGATTAGAAAACAGAAGAGCCCAACCAAACTATTAGAGATTGGTGTACCACCGGACCGTTACAAAAAATATTCAATATGGTAGGCCGCTTCATTAACCGACTTCAAAAAAGGAGCAAGTTCTCAATTCGTAAGTTTTATTTGTGTTTGTTCATCGATAACTCTAAAACGCATGGACCGACTTACAAAATTCCTTTTTTGTTTGAAAGGGTATACTTACCAAGTGGTTCCATAGTTACCAGGTAAGGATCTGATGATGGAAGGCCAGAGAAATCAAAGGGAACTTTAAAAAATCGTAGTCCGTTTGGGTGTGGAGTATTGCAGCCACATTTGGGCTGGTGCTGCAAAATGCCACCTGCTACTTTGGATTCAGTGGAGAGGCGTGCGTAGAGGCTAATTGACGATCCAGATTTAGCTCAAACCGGTCTCCAAAGCCTGCAGCACCCTGCAAGCCTGGAGCACAGGTGAAAAGTAGCTAGCCTGTCGGTATTCTATAGGATGCGAGAGATTGGAGAGTGCGCGAGGGAATGCATGATTTAATTCCCTCTTCTCCGTTCCATAATCGGTGACCCGTCGTACGGCGAGTTTTCACCCTTTCGTTTTTGATACCACTACGATCCGATCGAAGCGTTTCGCCTCGTCTTTTATACCGTGTGCATCAAGGGACTGGAAAAATTTGCCGGCGGCGGTGTTTACGTCGGACTATAATAATTTAAATGTCTTCAAGGCTACAGTGAATAGGCATTATCTAGCGCGCTTTATCATCAACGATTGCATCACTGCATACCATCAGACGGGATTGCGTTCAAGCACTAGATATTTATTAAAAAAAAAAATCCTACAAAAATAAGTAAAATCCCACCAAAAACATTCTGTAAAAACTTGCCAAATCTCGCTCAAGCTGCTTGTTTATCTATAAAAAGTAATGAAATCTAGACAAAATCGTAGCAAGTCTAAGGTACGTATTACAGAACGTCACTCAAAAGTCACGCTCTACTTAAGTCTCGTTTCAAGCCCGTTTGATTGGTTGAAACTAATTTTAAGTAATGCTTAAACAGAGATCATTGCTTGAGTTTTCTTCTGGAATACGGACCTTTGTTTCGTTACTGCGATTTTTTTGTTAGTTAATGTTGTGTGACATGGCCGTTGAACATTCTTTATACGAGTACAAGTTAATTTTGTTTAAACATGTAGACCTAGCTCACCTCCTGGAGGTTGACGCGGAGGTCGAACGCAGAACTTCTCTCCCACACGTCGAAGATCCTGAAGATCCTTTGCCTCTCGTCACTCCAGACGAATTGCAGTACATTATCAGAGGTCTTACACATAGAAAAGCTCCCGGCTCTGATGGTATCACCAACAAAGTGATCAGACTTTTTCCAGCCCATCTGATCATCCTTCTGGTCACCATCCTTAATGGGGCTGTGGGCAACAACATCTTCCCACAGACGTGGAAGAAAGAGATCGTCATTGACTTCGGTAAACCTAAATCAGAGCCTTCGAGCTATCGTCCTATTAGCTTACCTACTCAAAGTTCTCTGTAAAATCTATGACAGGCTTATTTATAAGCGTCTCAGAGGCTATGACGAAGATAAGGGCTTCGTCCCCAATGAATAATTCGGGTTCCGTACCCAACACTCCTGTGTCCAACAAGTCCGATGCTTGATACTTCGATGTAGCGAAAGCCTTTGCCAAATTCAGGAAAATTATCGAAGTATATAACATCTGTCATCATACCACGTAGGAACCCTAATATGTTACAATATGTTACCCCACCCTCCATTCCTCGGTGGTAGGCCGCGGTAACATCGGCCGCCGGCAGAAGTTACCACCCACCAGACAAAGCCTTGCCGCCAAGCGATTTGTCGTGTTCCGGCATGATGTCTGGTGAAACCGTACGGAGGACGGGTCTGAGCAGTTGTGTTGCGATGTGTGCCTGGTACGATGCGCCAAATGTTGTTGTGTTGGGAGTTTGGTCGTGGAGGGTCTTCAGATCAATCTCCCTTTGGCGCAGCATCGTTGGTCGTGTTGTTAGGTTTAACATTGCATCACCTCGCTCAACTGCCGTCTTCCTTCCTATTCGCTCAGTTTTTCTGAGTGAATAGGCTCTTAATAAACTAGCGCGCTTTACCATCAACGATCGCATCACTGCTTACCATCGGGCGGGATTGCGGTCAAGCGCTAGTTTATAATTATTAAAAAAAAAAAGTACTTACATAAGCTGTACCAACTCGGCGTGCCGGATCATCTCGTGCTCATCCTGCGAGACATTTCTATCAAACCGCACTTTCCGCTGTAAGATCGAAGCAGCTCTCTCTCGCCCCACGTCATCCAGGCTGGAATCCCCCAGGGCTCCGTACTGGCCCCACTGATTTTCACGCTGTTCACCAGCAACATCCCCAGAGTAAAAAGGCCCAGCTCGCTTTCTTCGAAGACGACACAGTCATTTACTCTTTGGGGATTAGCTTCAATCAAATAAGACTAAATCTCCAAACCACTGTCAACAAACTTGCTAACTGGTTTAAGAAATGGAGAATTGAACTCAATTCAGATAAGAGTCAAACGGTCGTCTATTCCAAACCGCGTAACAATTTCACCCTTCTCCGTCTTATCATCATGTCTGGAAAGCCGATTCCTTGGGAAAAGCAAGCCAAATACCTAGGTGTTATCCTGGATCAACACTTCACCTTCGGAGAGCACATAAAGACGGCCACCGCGCACTCTACTGCCTCCAGTCTCTACTCAACCCACGTAGCAAGCTGTCCGTCAAATGCAAAATGCGTCTGTACACAGCCTCCATTCACCCCATCATGACATATGCCTGTTTAGTCTTCGCACACACCAAGCCCAGTCATATCCATATGATGCAGACACTCCAAAACCGCTTTCTTCGTAGAGCAATAAATGCCCCTTGGTTCGTCTGAAATGAGATCCTCCATCCAGTGGCGGCGTAGCATAGGTTGGCACCCGGGGCGACTTTCTATCGAGCACCCTCAAAATAAAACGACAAATATTAGAGTCGTTTACGTGACTTTATTTTCCTAAAATACTCAATGACATTATCAAAATTTACTTTCCTCTCCTTTTCAATGGACAATATGGATAGACTGGAAAGTCGTGTTTGGCTCATTGTAGGTCTTCAAGTAAGATTTTACTAACTTTAATTTTGAGAAACTTTTTTCACAATTTGCCACCGAAACACAAAGAGTTAAACAAAAAAAAATTTGACATAGAGCTAGACTTGGAACAGCATCAGAATAGTTCCATTTTACAATAAATTTCAGAAGCTCCAGGGTAGTCCATTGAATCACTTTTTGAAGAGAAATGCTGGCGGCTTCCAAATGGCGCCTCAGTCGTAAAATCTCCAAAATAATGTCCTTTGCAGAAATTATATTCATCATCCATTGTTACGGAATTAAACGAATAACGATGAATTATGGCTTTTATTAACTTATAAAAGTTACATAGGAATGACAGATAGGTAATAGAGTTTTAATAAATGCTAGGGCCGACATGTGTCAACTATACAGTAAACATTCAGCCAGTAGGTATACCGCCTCATACTTCCCCAGTAGAGTTTCCATCCCCCATTATATAATCAATTATAAAACGAGATGGTAATCGTCGAACACGTTTCCTGCTTGTATCCGGCTGTGTAGTGTCCGACTGTGAAGTTTCTGGCTGTGAAGTTTGGGGCTGAGACTCGGTCGGAGGTACATCGCCTCGTACCTCTTGCTCATCTAGGACATTGTCTTGCTCTTGTATTTCTCGCTCATCGCAATTTGGGAAGGGTGCCAGGTGCCTATTCGACACCGTCGTGGTGCTACCGTCTGCGCGTCAAAGAATAATAAGGACTGGTTTCGATAAGTTCGGCTTCCTCCACCAGGGGATCTGACTTCGAGTGGCGGATATTCTTCTTTATCAGGACCGGCCCAGGGGAAGACAGCCATGACGGTAAAGAATCCCCATTAGGTGATCTTCTAGGGTACGCAAAAAGTTTCTCAAGAGGGGTGGCGTTGATCGCTGTACACAATAAAGAACGGACGCAATGCAGGGCGTCTTTTAATACTGTTTCCCAATTCTCCGTAGCAAGTCCTTGGGAGCGCAATTTAAGCTGGATTGTGCGCCAGAGAGTTCCATTTAAGCGTTCAACTTGCCCGTTACCCTGTGGGTTGTACGGTGTTGTTCTTGAGGATGCAATATTTGAATCCCTTAGAAAGTTTTTAAATTCTTCTGACATAAAACAAGTGCCTCTATCACTGTGTATATATAGTGGTTGGCCGAAAGTGAGGAACAGATCCTTTAGGCACTTGATGACAGTGAAGGAGGTCATGTCTTTGCACGGGTAAGCGAAGGGAAACCGACTGTATTCATCTATGATTGTTAGTATGTATTTGTTATTAGTATTGGAAGGAAGAGGGCCTTTAAAATCAATATTTAATCGTTCAAATGGTGATGTAGCTTTAATTAGTTTGTCCTTTATCTTCAAGAATCATGGCTTTATCTCAGCGCAGATCTTGCAGCATGCCGTCATCGATTTGACATCGTTAGCTGAATAAGGAAGGTTTTTAGAGCGTACCCAATGGTACATCCTAGCAACACCAGGATGACCCAGGGCGTCGTGGAGTCCTTTCAATTTTATTAACATTCATGTAAGTGCTGACTCGGGATAGAGCGTCTGCTGCCGTGTTTTGGGACCCAGGTCTGTAAATGATATCATATTTGTAACAGGATAACTCTAGTCTCCAGCGCAGTATCTTTTCGTTTTTGATTTTGCTATAATGGTTTTGATTAAACATGTAAGACACTGATTTTTGATCGGTAATGAGAAGGAAGTGTTTCCCAATGAGATAGTGTCTCCATTTCTTGAGACTCTCGACAATTGCGCAGGCTTCTTTCTCTATCGATGAATGTTTGCATTCTGGGTTGGACAGAGTTCTTGAGAAAAAGGCGACGGGGCGTCCTTTTTGAGTCAGTGTCGCCGCTATGGCAAAATCCGATGCGTCTGTTTCCACAGTAAATGTGTCTCTGTCGTCAATAGCCATCAGAGTTGCCTTTTTAATGTCGTTTTTAATATCTTCGAAACATTTTCGTGCAACCGAAGTCAATGGAAATGTGCAAACGCCCGTCAGCGGTTTTATTTTCTCAGAAAATCTCTCTACCCATTTAGCATAGTGAGCGAACATGCCTAAAGCGCGTTTTAGTTCGCTGTTTTTGGTGGGAATAGGCAGTTCTAGCAGCGGTTTTAGTCTATCGGCGTCTGGTTTAATAGTGTTATTCTCGACGGTGTATCCGAGTAGATTAATTTTTGTTTGATGGAAAACACTTTTTTGCTCATTCAGCGTCAGATTGTATTTCTTAGCAGCTTCCAAAAAGCATCGTAGATTCTCTTTATGTTCGGTTTCGTTTTTACCACATACTGTCACGTCATCGAGGTATGCGAAAGTTCCCTTTAGTTTCTCTTTCATAATGATGAAATCTAAAGCCCTTTGAAATGCTGCCACGCCGTTGGTCACACCAAACGGGATTCTTGTAAATGAGGATAAATAAATGAGGCGGTATACCTACTGGCTGAAAATTTTATATTTTGATACTCTTGACACCACGGTTTCTATTTTCGGTAATGGAAACGCGCCTAGTTCAGTAAATTTATTGATAGTCATAGAATAGTCTATGACAAGACGTTTCCTATGAGCCCCGCCTCCTGCAACGAGAACTTGAGCTCTCCAAGGTGAGTTGCTCGTTTCTATGACTCCGTGCTCTAACAGTTTCGATATTTCCAATTCAATAAAATTTTCATCCTCTTTGTGTGTGTCGACTTTTCACGGCGATTGGACGAATCCCCAGAGATAGATTGCTGAAGACGGAAGCCGGCGGGACAGAGGCCTGCATCACGCTACAAATTTGTAATGGTTCATTCGGACCTCCTAATTGGAATTCAATTTTAGAATGCTCCTTTAAGATGTCGTGGCCGATAATCACATCGGCGCAGAGATTGTCCACAATGAGGAGTGGTGTTTGTTTGTAGTTGTATTTGTTGAGGGATATGGTGGCGAAACAAATACCTTCGACAGGCGATATCTGGTTAAGCGAAGCTAAATTCACAGACTGTGAACATCGTTTCCTACGTAATGCCATCAAGCGTGCAGTTTTGCCATTAATGAAGCTAATGGAGCTCCCCGTATCAATGAGGGCGTCGGCTTTGTATCTGTTAGGTAACTGTAATTTGAACCGTGGCACCTTTGAGACTAATAGGTGAAGCAGCAGATATGGCGCCGCAATGGGATGGTCCATCTTCATCAGGATTGGTTGAGTCTTCGGTCGAGATAGAGTTACAAGTAGCGGCACCTGCGGATCTGCATACGTTAGAAAAGTGGCTTCTTTTGGAACATAAGTTGCAGGTACCATGGAAGGCTGGGCATTTGATCCTTTGGTGAATGCTCCCACCACAGAAATAGCAACGCCTTGCTGGTCGCGTGGATGGTTGGATAGTGGCTTGCGAAATGGGACGTCGTGCTGTTGGTGTCGTTGCCGCTAAGGTTTGTGAACTTAGTTCTGGGAGGACGGCACCGGAGTGGCGATGTGGTAAATCACTAAGTGTATGTGAATTCTTTTCAGCTGTCTCGAGCGCTATAGCTTTTCCAATTGTTTCAGTCAGGGTGAGATCATTGCTTTCTAACAGACGTTCTTTGATTTTGCGAGAAGCCAGCCCGGAGATTAGTATAGTACGAATAGCCTGTTCTTCGTGTTCATCAGCAGTTACCGCATTAAACGAGCAGTCTTTAGCCGATAGGCGCAAAGCTCTAACATAATCGGCAACAGTTTCATCGGCGCGTTGCCTTCTGTTGAAAAGCATATGTCGGGCTAAGGTAATATTTTTAGTTTTGATGTACATACCGTTTAGCGTCTTGATAACATCTTCATAAGTTTTACAAGTTTTAACGTGTTTGTATATGGACGCTGACAGATGATTTATTAATACACACATCAAAAGTGTCTAGGGATCAACATATATTTTTGCAATAACTTTTCTCCTGATTGATATTAATTAAAATTTTCTTTAAGGATTCATCAAATAAAGTGTTTTCGTTTGTCACAGTAACGATAAACCAAGTCACCTTTGCATTAATAAAGAAATTTGCCATTTTCCTAATAAAGGGATATTTGACATTTGAACCACTAACACCAAAGTTCGAAAAAAAGACTGAAATAACAGTTTTCTCTAAAATTTTATTGGGTAACTTAAACAATTAATAATCCGTGTTTCTACCGCGAACACTAACAACACAAGAACATCGGTTTGGCATACTCAAAATGAGTTCATCCAAATCACGCTGTGGAATGGCCGCCCATGTTCGTTGCAACAACAAAAAAAGGTCTTCTTGCGACTGGATACCCTCCATATTCGGCAGAGCTCTTCTCTGTAGCATATCCCATGCATGCTCAATCGGGTTCAAGTCTGGCGACTGAGCAGGCCAGGGCAGGACATTGATGTTAGCTGCGGCGAGAGTCTGTCTTACAACTCTTGCGGTGTGCGGACGTGCATTATCATGCATTAACTGAAATAAGGGACCGATTTGCACTTGTGACGCATACACACACGCACACACGATGACGTCTGATACAATCGTCTCAGCATAAATTTGAGCGTTGAGGTTGCCTCTGATCCAAATCAACTCAGTTCTTCCGCCGATCCAAATACCCGCCCATACCACGATGGTTCCACCACTATAAGGATGGACTTCCTGGCAGGATTTTAATCGCTGTTGGCGTCCAGGGGTTCTCCAGTGTCGTATACGTCTTGTATCCGGTCTCATACCAAAACGAGACTCATCAGAAAAGCACACGAAACGCCATTGTTCTTCTGCCCAATTTCTGTGTTCAAGAGCCCATTGATATCGAATCCTACGATTGTGCATTGCTATAGGTGGTACCCGTAGCGGTCTTCGGGAATGAAGGTTCACTTCATGCAAGCGGTTTCTGACTGTTTGGTCGCTAATTAAGTTCCCTGAAGAGTGATGAAGCCTCACGGCTAACATCATGGCGGTTATTGTTGTCTTGTCTCCGTGTGGTGCAGCGATACCGTCCTCCATGGCGCTCAGCCACGGTACCAGTGCTTCGGTAACGTGTCCAAAGTCGACTGATAACACTCTGACTTGTATTCAGAGCTAAAGCCACAGTACGTTGCCGGGAACCAGCTTCTATCATTCCCACGGCTCTGAGCATTTCTTCCCTGCTTAAATGACGTCGCCGCTCCATAATAACGTTGGTTTTAATCAGTAGTAGGGAAACAGTAGCACTAATAATGTCTTCAATGCGTTGTATGTTTTTATAGGGAAAATATTGACAGCTGATTTTCATCTTTTACTCGAATTTGATTCACAGTTCCTGATTCAAATTATGAAATGCACCAAAAAGGATCCATATAAATTTATAAAATCATAAATTTATTACAAAGCCACATCTCAATCTCAAGAAATCCGCATAAAAATGCTTGATCCCTAGACACTTTTGATGTGTGTAGTTTAAGCTTCAGAGTACCTGGAATTCCATTGGGCTTAGCTTCTTCCGACAGAAAGCTTTCGAAGGTCGTCATCCAATACAGCCATTGAGAGTCCGCCTCTACAGCATCAGGTTCAATATCAAATCTGTCAGGGCGTAAATATTTGGCGAGAGATGAGATCGCAGTTGATTCATCCTTAGGCTAATATAAGTTAATAAAATTATTACGGAATTAAACGAATAACCATGAACTATGGCTTTAATTAACTTATAAAAGTTACATAGGAATGACAGATAGGTAATAGAGTTTTAATAAATGCTAGGGCCGACATGTGTCAACTATACAGGAAACATTCAGCCAGTAGGTATACCGCCTCATCCATTTTTGTAAGATTTGAACTGTATCACGAAGTTCTTCTTCTGTTGACGTTAGTGGAGTTTCAGACTGAACAACACCAAATGTTTTGAGAATGTCATCCATTGCTTTGTAGCGATGCTCTAGTTCTTCGTAAAATCAATCAAGACATTCTAACATAGCTCTATGCAACTCTTCTGGCAATGTTAGTCCAACGTCTTGGGACATTTCTCCTGGCATTCGTTTTCGGAATCTCCTCCTTGCTCTTCTTTCAACGGAAATATCCAAGGCCTCACATTTTTTAGTTGCGTAGGAAATAGCTCTTTCCACTATTTGGATACGTTGAGTGTGTTGACTGTCGTTGTGACTTAACAGCGTCGTGATGAGCACTCCATCTTGTCTCTACTAGTCATTTGACCGATTCGCCTACATTTTACATTAGAATTTCCCATCTATGTGTGGATGACGGAAAGAACGTGTAAACTCTTTCTACTGTTCCGAGATATGTTACACTTGAACTAACACTCCTGTAAGAGTGCACCCCACATAGATTTAGCGAATGATTAGCACAAGGCAGAAACAAAGCTTTAGGATTGTGTTCCTTAATTATATGTAGATTGTACACGTACATCACCATAAACTCCTGCCATGGTTACAGAGTTATCATATTTTTGGGCCCGACATAGATGAATGTCCAAGTTAGCACTGCGCGACAGAGTTGTTGATACATATTAAATAGACAAAAATAATCTGATGTTTCGGTCACAGCTAGCCTGCTAGATGTTATTTACGTCGTTGGGCAGACCCATTTTTCGAACAATATGGCTTAGCAATATGCTTCAAAATTCCCATTGCTAGTAATAGTGTGTTACACAATTAGAGTGGTCAGTCATGGCGTCGTTGAGATGACGCTTCGCTCGTCATGAAATTGTGCACATTTCCTTTTCTTGTGAGACAGCTCGGCTCAAATATATCGGAGATAGGCTCGTTAAGTTCCCTGGCCATAAGTGCTTGCTCATCTTTTGAGTAAGCGCGCTCTATACGTGTCAAGTACTCACTTCCCACTTTCCCTTGTGAACTCGCTTCCCTCGCTGTGTACTCGCTCATCTATTAGATAAGTGTGCTCCGCTCGCTCAGCATATAAGAAATAACCGGCCTCACTGAGAAAGTTAGCTACTTACGCTAGCTTGCAACCAGTAGTAGCCGTGGTAAGCTCGATTAACTCATTAAAGCCGAGAGTAGATCTTACAACCAAATCTCCGCTTAGGTATGTAGACGTCCCATTATTTTATACTTGCCAAGTCAGTTGTAAGTATTTGTAGAAATAGGCATGATTAACGTCAGCTATGCCGAGACACTAGGTATGCTGTAGTAGATATAAAAAGTTTTGACATGACTTTCATTAATTTTATTTACTTACCCAAAAGTTGGAGGGAGCTTGTAAGACGCCAGCAGGTCAAGTAATTGCATTTTTTTCAAACAACCTTGAATTTTAATGCTTCACTGATAAAGTTTAAAATATCTTTCATAGTTTAATAAGAGAGACTGATTGTAGTAGCATGATGTGTTGGTGTCGTTACATTTGAAAAATCAATTAAGTCAAAGCTATTTAGTATGATAATAATGATTTTCTGAGGAAAGTCTTTATTTTGACACAAAGATATAATATTGTCGGTTATAATTGATTTTTGTAATACATATAATATACGTATACTCTGTCTATAAAGTCGTGAAAATAAATGAGAGCGCTGCGGTCGTGCATATAGCAACCCTGTTGACTTGTCTGAAATCATTTTGATATAAAATCATACATATTTATTATTATATTTGTAAAGCATAATAATTGCTTTCATCATCTGATTCTAAATATTCTTCATTTCAAAAGTATATTCATTGTCAGCTGCGTCACTAACAACGTCTCCGCTACTGCTGTCATCAGCTTGCTATAACCTTCGCTTAGGCGAATAACTGACTCATCTATATCTTGATATAGGGTTCACTCTCACATTTTCCTGAAAGGAGATGTTTCATTTTAGGCCACCACTATGTACCTACGCTATATGGATAAAAAGGAAAAAATAAATAATTTGATTAAAAATACAAGTATATATAATTAATTATTTGAAACGGTTTTTCAGTGAGATAACTCTTTATTAAGGTAGCCATGACACCTGTTCTTTAATATTCTTGCATGACACACGTTTGATTGGCGACTTTGAACGTTCTATTTTCCCGTGTTCGTGTCGAGTGTTGATTTGAGTTGATTGTGTTTATTTAATGGGCCGTATGTTCGGAATTCATGTTTTGTTTTTTTCGCAGTCATATGGTAGATAATATAGCTAAGATAGCCTTAGATATATGACACGTCAATCAAATGTCAATGTCAAATCTTATCTGTATAAAAACTAAGCCAAAATGTAGGAAATTAACATTAAAAACAGTTAACTATAGCAGAACTTAACAAGGAGGTTCTGAGAGCACTGTGTCGTCTGGACGTGAATAAGGCTAGTGGTCCGGATGGTATACCAGCGATTGTTCTTAAAGCATGTGCGCCCGAGTTGTCTCCTGTATTGACACGCTTGTATCACCTCTCATTTAGGACTGGTATAGTGCCCAAGTCCTGGAAGCTTGCCAACGTGCAGCCCGTGCCCAAAAAGGGTAGTCGTGCCGATCCTACCAACTATCGGCCGATTTCAATAACCTCCATACTCTGCAAGATTATGGAGCGTGTATTGAACTCGCACCTCTTGGCTTACCTGGAAGGTAACGATCTCCTCAGTGACCGACAGTACGGTTTTCGACGCAATCGGTCAACTGGGGACCTACTAGTGTGTGCCACTCACTTGTGGGGCGAGGCCCTCGAGAAAAATGGGGAAGCGATTGCCGTCTCCCTTGATGTCTCGAAGGCCTTCGACCGGGTATGGCACGCTGGCCTTTTGAGTAAGCTTCCAGCGTACGGCATTTCCGCTGGCCTGACTGGCTTGGTAAAAGACTTCCTGCCTGAACGGTCCCTCCGAGTTGTTGTCGACGGATGCTCATCTGAGCCCATGTCGACCAATGCCGGTGTTCCTCAGGGGTCTGTTCTCTCTGCAACTCTGTTCCTGCTGCATATTAACGATCTATAGATTTGTTCAGCTTGGTGTACTAACAAACATTGATGATAAACTTTAAAAATAATTTCCCGAGCTCCACTCTGGTTTGTTTTTCTCATATTTAACACATTTCTTCGATGTTTTGTTTAAATGGAATTGAAAAGTATTACAAATTTCAATAAATAACAAGTCACATAACAAATCGATGACTGCCGATGACATATTAGTTGCCCACTCCTGCCCCTACCTGGGTACGCCGATGCTTCTTTCTTTTCTTTAGAGTGAATAAGTACTACTTTAACTCTTCAATGGCCCCTGTGGTTAGATACCACAATTTTGCCAATAACACGTGTAACAAATTATAGAAATTCTTTAAGAATTTTATTTCACAATAATGGCGGATATCGCTAATGAGAGTTGAAAAAACGGCCGCGTGAGCCGACTACGGGGAGATTTGATGCAAAGCCATGATGTGGCCACTATGCTGCGATATTTCAATGTTCTTTATGAATTATTCACTGAATGCACTTTTTACTACATAAATCACGCGCTTTTATTTAGTGAACGACACTATAAATAATTTAAAAGTCCAATGAAAAATGAGCGTAACATTCATCTTAGCTCTCCTGTCAAAAACTCATTCTTTCTTTCTTTAGAGTGAATACTACTTCAACTCTTCAATGGCCCCTATTGTTAGATACCACAATCTTGCCAATAACACGTGTAACAAATTATAGAAATTCTTTAAGAATTTTATTTCACAATAATGGCGGATATCGCTAATGAGAGTTGAAAAAACGGCCGCGTGAGCCGACTACGGGGAGATTTGATGCAAAGCCATGATGTGGCCACTATGCTGCGATATTTCAATGTTCTTTATGAATTATTCACTGAATGCACTTTTTACTACATAAATCACGCGCTTTTATTTAGTGAACGACACTATAAATAATTTAAAAGTCCAATGAAAAATGAGCGTGACATTCATCTTAGCTCTCCTGTCAAAAACTCATTCTTTCTTTCTTTAGAGTGAATACTACTTCAACTCTTCAATGGCCCCTATTGTTAGATACCACAATCTTGCCAATAACACGTGTAACAAATTATAGAAATTCTTTAAGAATTTTATTTCACAATAATGGCGGATATCGCTAATGAGAGTTGAAAAAACGGCCGCGTGAGCCGACTACGGGGAGATTTGATGCAAAGCCATGATGTGGCCACTATGCTGCGATATTTCAATGTTCTTTATGAATTATTCACTGAATGCACTTTTTACTACATAAATCACGCGCTTTTATTTAGTGAACGACACTATAAATAATTTAAAAGTCCAATGAAAAATGAGCGTGACATTCATCTTAGCTCTCCTGTCAAAAACTCATTCTTTCTTTCTTTAGAGTGAATACTACTTCAACTCTTCAATGGCCCCTATTGTTAGATACCACAATCTTGCCAATAACACGTGTAACAAATTATAGAAATTCTTTAAAAAAATTATTTCACAATAATGGCGGATATCGCCAATGACAGTTGCAAAAACGGCCGCGTGAGCTGACTACGAGGAGATTTGATGCAAAGCCACGATGTGGCCACTATGCTGCGATATTTCAATGTTATTTATGAATTATTCACTGAATGCACATTTTACTACATAAATCACGCGCTTTTATTTAGTAAACGACACTTTAAATAATTAAAAGTCCAATGAAAAATGAGCATGACATTCATCTTAGCTCTCCTGTCAAAAACTCGGTCAAAAACTCTACGCCAATGCTTACTTCTCCAATCCACTTTTGACATTGGCAGAATAGCCGACATCGGCATCACTTGCCATAAACAAAAATAGAATACATATGTAGAATAGAACTCAAGTTCTTCCTTCTAAATCTAAAGAAATGAAAATAAAGATAATTTTTGTCATGTTTAACAATGATCGGCAAACACTGTATTAGGATAGGGTATAATTCTAGGGAAACTCAATTTTAGTGTAATATATAATAGAGGCCATAAGATACTTATTTTTCATTTACTAAATATTTATGTAGTTTAACGGTTTTATTTATTTTTCAAATTCGAATAATTTCTAAACACTTTCTATTGTTTAGGTAAGAATTTATTGGTGATAAAATACTTCCCCTTATCCTTGTTCGGCAGTATATCATGGTTGATCAAGTCAAATGCCTTGGTCATATTTATGTATATTGCTGGCATTGGGACTGTTATGTTCATGTTAGCTATAATAACGACAAGTAACTCATATACCTACTGCCTTATTTATTGAATGATCTTTCCTCAATCCTTTTATGTAATCCGTCACAAAATTAATTGGTGTAACTATGAACTAATGAAGGAATAAACTCTTCTGACATCTGTGAATCAACATGCAACAGGCAAGACATTTGTTACCCACGTAACCGGTTTTCGTAAGACGTGACCGTACCAGCGTAGACGATCCTCTTGCAGTTTGTCTGCTATGTCAGCGACACGAAGACTGCCATGGATGCGGGAGTTCCTGATGCGGTCTTTCCGCGTAATTCCACACATCCACCGCAGCATATTCATCTCCGTGACACGGAGCTCCTGCTTGTGCCGCTCAAGCATAGGCCACGCCTCAATGCCATACGGAAGAACAGGTCTAATGATCACCTCACGCCATTTTGTCCAAGCTGCGGAAATGCGTGCCTTATGGGGAAGAGTTTAGTGTCGCCAATAGCGGTCCTAACCACGGAATCGCAATTGAGGTACATGTCTCGAATTATATCAACATAGGCTTCTGGTACTCCTTTGGACCTCAGTGCCCACCAGATCACCCCCGGAGGAACACAGTCGAAGGCCTTTTGCATATCTAGAAAGAGCATATGCAGAGGCGTGTTGTTCGGTCTGTATCTCTCCATGGCGACCCTTAGGGCGACGATTCCGTACCCTGGACGAAACCCATATTGACACGTCGAGACAGAACACTCCTGCCGGATCCGGGTGTCTAAAATCCTCTCAAAGATCTTCATGGTGTGGGACATGACCTTTATACCGCAGTAATTACTACACCCCTGTACTGAGCCTCCATTGGTTTGGGATTTTGCCGTTCAGGAGCACGCGGTTCAGGAAGTGCGTTAACATGCCCACACCGCGAGGACCAATTGCCTCAATGGGGACTCCGTCAGCGTCGACAGCTTTCTGATTCACCATGCGACGAAGAGCAGTATGGACTTCCTCAGGCGTGCTACACAATAAACATACTATTTCATGCAGCACAACATGTAGTGACATGTCGCTTAGAACTATTAGGTCAGTTCATTCTGATTATACCACATATTCATTTTTGAATAACTATCCAATAGAAAAAAGAAGTCACTCCCCATTTGACCTGTAGTTATCCTAATAAAACATATTTTTCCATTTTTTATATTATTCATTTTATAATATGATATTATGGACAAAATTATAAGGGTTACTAGTTGACTACGGAACCCTAAAATCAAATAGTAAGTATCTGTTGAAGACCGATGTAAGGAAATATGTACTTCTTTTAACTAAGACTTGGATGAAATGACATGGAAAATGAAGCCAGTCTCTGATGGAGACTTGCTTCATTTGCCGTGTCATTTTTAATTTTTATATGCTGTCTCTCATCATCATCATGATCATGTCAGCGTTAATTCCAGTCGGATCCGAAGCTTTTTCAGCTTTGGAGTCTGGGGTCCGCTTAACAGTCTAACTGCTGATTTTGGCTAAACTTCGATATTTTCCGCGAAGCGACTGCCGTCTGAACTCCACAACGCGAAGGCGATATCGAAGCATTGCAGTTAGACCAATTGTTGAACTTTTGAGGACTCCAACAACCCGTAACGACTGCCACTGGATGTTCGTATGGCAACCGGGACCAACGGCTTAACGTGCTTTCCTAGGAACGACCAGACCAGTGCAAATATTCATATTCATGCATACAAATATTTGCACTGCGCGGGGATCTAAGGCGCGCCTCCTTGCGCAGCGGCCACGTTCGTGATTGTATGCTGTCTCTATTTAATAATTATTCTTTGCTGATTTTGTCGATTTTATAATTTTTATATTTATGGTTTCGACACTTTAATATCAAATGGATTCAATATTTTAATGAATATCATACTTAATCGAAAAAAAAAACATTGTATGAAACGGTCCACATAGTAGATACTAAAAAAAACATATGCTACTTTAGTGTCTTGAGCGAGGTAAACATCAGAAAAAGCCATAATGATTTCAAGCAGTCTTTGAATTTCATCAAGTTTTTTTTACTATAGTCACGCAGTTTTATATACCAACTTTTAATTAAAAATGTCTATTTCGCTAGGAACTTTAAAGTTTGTGCGGTCTGGTTTGACCTATTATAGATCAAGGTACTGTGTCCTTGATCTATATATTAGGTCAAGATACTGTGGCCTTGATCTATATTAGGTACTTATTACATACATTTTCATGAAATACGGGCTCCAGACTCCAAAGCTGAAAAAGCTTCGTATGCGACTGGTAACGCTGATGTTGATGATGATACATTTTCGTGAAATATTTTGTGCAAAATTAGTTTATCAATATATTGTATAACCTCCTGGTTTGCTGGCTTCCGTTCTGGGAATTTTGATCTGAAAAATGAACCTCGCGGTCGTCCGAAGACATTGGTCGACAATGACGAATTAATGGCGATTGTGTCGCCATTAGCTTAGACGTTAGCTTCAAAACAATATTGGTCCATTTGCGTCAAATTGGCAAGGTAAAAAAGCTTGATGGAGAAACTGGCACATCTCCTACCAGCATTGGTCAATCGCTCCTCTCCGCTGCTTCTGCAGGACAACGCACGACCTCATACTGCACAGCAGACGGTCTCCAAGTTGCAAGAACTGGGGTTGGAGCTCTCCGTTATCCGCCCTACTCACCAGACCTTGCGCCTACAGACTACTACTTTTTCCAGAATTTGTGTAAGTTCTTGGCGGGAAAAAAAATCAATAAGCGAGAGGCAGTACAAAATGCCTTTGAAAATTTCTTGCCTCCCGTCCAGCTGATATCTTTGAGAAGGGCATCAAACTGCGTTGGCAAAGATGCATTGATTACGTGGGCAATTACTTCGATTAATACAAATAAGAAATACATGAAAAAAATCCGTTTAACTTTTTTCATACAAAACGGCATTTTCATAGGTAAAGACCAAAATCTTTTTGGTTAAGACCTAATATTATAAATATTCATGAGTAGTGTTAAACTCGTTCTTGCCGGTGTAGATTAGTTGATCGACCTTGTTGATGAACTCTGCGATGTTTTGGTGCATATTAATCAGATAATTATAGCAAAAATATGTTAGAAATTAAGCATTCTTTAAACGTTTTTTGAAATTAGTTGTTGTCATATTATTGTCAGATTCGATTTCAGTTATAGACCTCTGGAGGTAATGGAATATTCTTCATTCCTGAAGGCCGTCCGTAATACCTTCAGTCCATTTCGTCATTTAAAACATTCAAAATATAGTCACAGTCTTATCTCGACGACAAACAAATGTCAGAAACTTGTCAAAATACTAAAAAGTAAAGGATATGGCTAAACTGAAGTATGGAAGAGAACCCGCAATGAAAACGCATGTATGAACATGCTTCCTAGCAATATATAATGCTGAATAGCTGAAAATTCGTAATTCGAAATTAAAAAGGTTGAGGAACTTTCATATCTGCACAATACTGAAGATAATATCGCGTAACTCCCACGAGAAAGGTACAAAAACTTAAACCAATAACATTACTATTAACTTTTATTTAGGCATTTTAAGGTGTCTGCGACGATTTTTATTGATAATCTTGTTTTCACTGGTGATTTTGCGCTATGGTAGGTGCTTGAAGCAAATATGTACAAAGAGGTAATTGTAAGAAAAGAACTTGATACAATGGATTTACGATACTCTCTGATCTTGTCATGTCAAACCAAAATAATGCAGTTGAAAAACAATTGAGAATTTTTTTAATGTTTATTAGTTCACGAAAGTTATAAGAAAATTTTAAACACTAAACAATTCATGAATGAATATACAAATATTACATCTTTTTCTTCTTCAGCCTATGGATGTCCACTGCTGAACAAAGGCGTCCCTCAAGGCTTTCCACGCTGACCGGTCTTGTGCTGCCCGCATTCATCGGCTTCCCGCGACCAGGTCGATAAGAAATAGGCATATTCGCCAGTTATGTGGTCTAGACACATTACGCATTTGTAGGTCGAAAGACAAATCTTCATGGTCTTCCAAGATATAAAATGCTGTTTTAATTTCCTGTCGTAAGAAGTCAAATTTTGGTTTTAGGATGATGTGTGACTTTTCTTTCACTGAGAGAGCAGTGATGATAAGAAACCGCGGTCCTGGCCTACAGGCAACTGAAGGAACACGGGTGGGTTTTAGTCAGTAAAAGTCTGACACGCCTTACCACTCGCCCAGAGCGGCAGAGCTCATTTGATGATTTCTTATCCCAAACAAAAAAAAAATGGCCAAGTGCGTGTCAGACTCAAGCACAAAGGGTTCCGTACCATTTATTTATGAAATTAAAGGATTTAAGTTATTTATATGAAAGGTTATGCGGTAATGAGCGGTTTACGATTTACGAGGTATTAAAAAAAACTACTTACTAGATCTCGTTCAAAACAATTTTCGTTGGTAGTTTTTATAGTAATGTACATCATATATATATAAAATATTTTAGAAACCTCGATATCATTTTTAAAGACCTATCCATAGATACCCACACGTATGTGTTTGATGACAAAAAAATTTTTGAGTTTCAGTTCTAAGTATGGAGAGCCCCCATTTTTTTATTTTTTTTTTTATTTTTGCATCAACATCTTTATGCGGTTCACAGAATACATCTACCTACCAAGTTTCAACAGTATAGCTCTTATAGTTTCGGAACAAAATACGGACGGACAGACGGACAGACGGACAGACAGACATGACGAATCTATAAGGGTTCCGTTTTTTGCCATTTGGCTACGGAACCCTAAAAAAAAGCAGTGATGCTGAAATAATTTAAATGAAACAAATCGGCTGGGGTTGACCGGGTTGAACCTGTTACCCTACAACTCGTGAGTCGTATGCTCTTCAATAACGTTTTCCGAGTCTATATCGTGTAATCTCTTTATGAATTTCATATCTTGTATAATTCACATATTAATCATTTAAATCGTTATTGTTTTACATTTTTTTTAAATCTCAAAGCTCCTATGGAGTTATAAGTCTGCCCTACCCTACCCCGGGTATTGCTACCGTCCCTCTCCCAGTGGTAAGCAACAGACAGTTCGCTTGTCTATAGGTATATAAATGTTCTGTGAAATCATACTAGACATGGCGAGACACATTTCTCCCCTTACTATAGCCCCAGGTAGAAAATTTATAAATACCTTCACCTAACTAGTTAGGAGAAAATCTATAAATATTTTCTCCAGCCTAGGGATCATGGTTAAACAATACATGCGGTTCGAGCTTTGCCGAGGTCGACCCGTGGACGTGTCGTGGACGTTTCCACAAATTACGTATATTCCGAGATCTCTCCGTGCTTTGGAATCTGAAAGGTCGTTAAGCCCATTTGCGGGCAGTTAGAATCCCGATAATTTTATCGTCTTACCAAATAACTAGGTTAAGGTTTTTTTATAATTAAAAACTATTGCTTGACCGCAATCCCGACAGAAGGAAAGCAGTGATACAATCGTTGATGGCAAAGCGTGCTAGTTTATTAAGAGCGTATTCACTAAAAAACCGAGTGCATAAGAAGGAAGTCGGCAGTTGAGCGAGGTGATGCAATGTTAAATCCAACAACACAACCAACGATGCTTCGCCAGAGGAAGATTGATCTGGAGACCTTCCACGACCAAAATCCCGACACATCAACATTTGGCCTTCGTACCTATGCACCTACACATGGCGTTTCATGACTGATGATGATTTTTGTCACAAGTGGTTTCTCAGATCCATCTGACCACCTCGGGGCGGAAGATTCACATAGTTAACTATTACATTTTTATCCCGTGATTTAGTTTTTTTTTTTAATAATTATAAACTAGCTCTTAACCGCAATCCCGCCTGATGGTAAGCAGTGATGCGATCGTTGATGGTAAAGCGCGCTAGTTTATTAACAGCCTATTCACTCAGAAAAACTGAGCGAATAGGAAGGAAGACGGCAATTGAGCGAGGTGATGCAATGTTAAACCCAACAATACGACCAACGATGCTGCGCTAAAGGGAGATTGATCCGAAGACCTTCCACGACCAAACTCCCAACACAACAACATTTGGCGCATCGTACCCGGTATACATCGCAACACAACTGCTCAGACCCGTCCTCCGTACGGCTTCACCAGACATCATGCCGGAACACGACAAATCGCTTGGCGGCAAGACTTTGTCTGGTGGGTGGTAACTTCTGCCGGCGGCCGATGTTATGGCCTACCACCGAGAAAATCATAATTGAATCATAATCAGTCCATAATGTTCCCACTGTTGGGACACAGGCCTCCTCTCTGTGAGAGGGAGTGGGCCGTAATCTACCACGCCGGCCCAGCGCGGGTTGGTAGATGTTACATGTCATAGGTTTTTTTTTGGCTCTAGGATATGCCAGTTTTCTAACGTTGTTTTCCTTCACCGTTTTGAGAGCATTGGTGACGAAATAATTTACACAAAGTAAAGCGCCTCAAGGGGTTGGAACCTACACCTACGACTTGTAAGTCGCAGCCGGTACCACTGGGCCACCGCTGCTTTTGAATATTTAGTTTTTAACCTAAATATATAAAACGGGAGAGCGTAAGTTTCTACTAAAAAGAAAACAACAGTCTTACGTATGTAAACTTGGTTTATCTGAATAAGTGTAAAAAATACAAATCCATCAAGCAAAGTAAGCTACCGGTAGCTGACACAAAACCCTTATTCATCGTTTCACTGATTGGCAATATGCCTGATTGATATTCGTAGAAGGCCAAAATAGACACCACAACGTTAAATAAGCCGGCCAATATAATGAAATTGCTCTCTACAAATAGATCAGTGTACATCTCCATCCCTCTTTCCAGTAGAAGGCCTAATGACACTATCACAAAACTACCATATACTCCAGTCATTACGAAATGGTTTAAGGAAGTTAAGTCCGGACACTCTGAGCTGTAAAAGAATCCCAGTGCCATTAAAAATAAAAAACTTCCACGTAAAACCATATGCAGCAGTTTCGTATGCATGGTGTGTTGTTTCGCTGATTAATATGATTTTAAATATTTTTTATAAGTAATTAGTAGCCATATTTGGAGATTAGAATAAAAAAGTGAGAAAATCTGGAATATTAATATTTGTTTGGGTATAATAATTAAATAACAAGTGGATGACAGATGAAACTAATGACATTACTCTGTGAAATCAGCACAACAGCAGCCACAGAATAAATAAAATTAAGTTACTCGTATAGTCGTATCTCAAATATTGATATTATTACTAATGCTGTTGGAAGTCTAAAATTCAGAAGAGTTCTATAGTCAGAGACTGAAATACAACAAATATGAACCTCCCAAACGCCGCATATTCGTTTATTTTTAGTATTCTTCTAACTTTTAGTTAATTTGTTTTCCTGTCATACATTTCTGGGTCCATAATCCATTGTCGCATAAATAAAAGGGTTATGATTTTGGTGACTTATAGTTTTAATCATTAAAAAGACACAAGTATTACGAGACCAATACACGAGGTAACCATATTTTACAAGAGTAAAATTATTAAACAGAAAAGCAGAATATGTACGAGATAATTGTACTTTTTATTTTATCGCCAACGTAATCAAACGACTAATATAAATTACTTACCTTAAATATAAATTCTTTTTTTTTATAATTATTTGCCTTGACCGCAATCTCGCCTGATGGTAAGCAGTGATGCAATCGTTGATCGTAAAGTGCGCTAGTTTATTAAGAGCCTATTTACTGAAAACAACTGAGTGAATATGAAGGAAGACGTCAGGTGAGCGAGGTGACGCAATGTTAAACCCCATAACGCGACCAACGATGCTGCGCCAGAGAGAGATTGATCTGGAGACCTTCCACGACCAAACTCCCGACACAACAACATTTGGCGCATCGTACCTACCCGGCACACATCGCAACATAACTGCTCACACCCGTCCTCTGTACGGCTTCACCTGTCTTCATGCCTGAATACGGCGAATCGCTAGGCGGCAAGACTTTGTCTGGTGGGTGGTGACTTCTGCCGGCAGCCGATGTTATGGCCTTTCACCGAGAAAATTACCCTATCATCATCACCAGCCTCTAATCGTACACTGCTGGACATAGGCCACTTCCATAGCACGCCAACAAGTTCGATCCTGAGCATTTCTCCGCCAGCCACTACCAGTCACCTTTTTGATGTCGTCGCTCCATCTCGCCCAAGGGCTTCAACTATCGCCACTTAAAAATCACGTCAATTCTTCGTTTCGTTTTGAGATGACTAACAAACAGACACACACACGTTTCCAACTACATATAACATTAGTTAGCATGTTTTTTTTTTCTTAAGTCAGCACATAGATTTAGGATTTCAATGCTACGATTTCAAGTCATCAAATGTCAGTCATACCTATAAGTACAGTACTACCCTATTATATCTTATTCTCTTTGGTATATTGTTAATCTATGTTTCTGATATTGGACATCTTCTTCCACCTTTCAGTTCTTTTTGCGGCTTACATATATTTATTTAGAAATGAATGTTATTTACTTGTTTTTTAGTAGTTTTATTATAGGATACGTTTTCTGTAAAAACGGAACTAATGAAGAGTTTAATTATTGTACCCATCCTGACTGTTCTTTGGAAAACCAGCACACAATGTGCGTAGCCGCTAATAAGCAGAGCCCCAGGCTGTTTGCATCAGGTATGACAAGTTGGATGCGGTATCAAATTCTGTTACTGCACAATAGACATAGAGACAATATTGCCATGGGCTTAGAGCCGGGTCAGCCACCCGCCACTAACATGCGTAAAATGTACTGGGATTATGAACTCGAGGAAATGGCAGAACTTTGGGCTCGACAATGCCAGAAACGACATGACGAGTGCAGGAACACACTCAGATTTAACGTTCTACAGAATATGGATGTGCGGGCTGTCGTGAGTAGAGTGACAGAAGCTCAGTTGCTAGCAGATGCCGTGGGAGCGTGGTTCTCTGGCTCCAGAGTTCTTCCGCCCGAGCATGTGTGGTCCTTTAGACTTACTAACTGTAGCGCGCCCAGTGGTTGTAACGCTCATTGGTATTCAGCAGCAGCTTGGGCGTCAACATGGCGCATTGGTTGTTCACAAGCTCTTTGTACCGCTAAAAAACCCTCCTGTGCTCTCTTTCGCAAACGCAGAACAATAAGTAGTGAAAAAACGACAGAATCTACAGAACCAAGGCCGACAAATACTTTCATGCCTAGTCAAAATATTCTGCGCCGCACTAAATATATGACTGAAGCCAAATCTGTATGGTTTGAAGAGTTTGGTACCACTGACAGCGTTAATAGAAGAAAAGAGTCGCCTTTACATCGAGGAATTGTGGCAGACAATAAAGAAAAAAGACGATCGGAAACGAAAATTTTGGCCTACACGTTTTGTAATTATGGACCCGCAGGAAATATCGATGGTTTTCCAATATATGAAGCAGGCCACACTTGCTCCAACTGTCCTCAAGGGTCGCAGTGTGGGGACCGCACTCACCGGGCTTTGTGCTCCATGCTCGGGGATCCTGATTTTAAAACTGAGACTTAGTTTAATCAGTGTTATGAACGAATTATTCTTGTTTATTAAAATAACGTTTGAGACAAGCACAGCTTTTAATATACCTATTCGAGAACACATTTATAGCACATCTCGAAATACCATGATTCAAAGCAAATTATATACTTAACTAGCGACGTGCCCCGGCTTCGCATGGGTGCAATGCTGATACTATGTAAATACACTTCAGAAAAACTGGGAACGTTGTATAAAAAACATAGTGGCCTGCCCGCTCTCGTCGCGAAATGTCGCCTAACGAACGCCCCGCAATTTTTAAATCTCTCATATCTTCGAAAATATTCATTTAAATTATATGCTGTAAAGGGCTATATAATGTATTATTGTTGTATTGGTTAAAATGGCTTCGAAAATTAGCCAATATTTGTCGTAAAAAGTAAATGACCAAAAAATGTTATTGTGGCATATCCATCATAATATACCATCGCGGACTTTTCTGTAGACCTTTTCAATGTGTACAATATTTAGTACATTCCTTTGATAAATCTCGTAAGGTTTAGCCTGCGTTTCACTGCGAACGCGGAAAAATTGTAATTATTTACGAATTCACATTGGAAACCTCAAAAATAATAGTATTTCTCCACTATTTAATGGATGTCTTTTTGAAGCTTATTTCTTATTGATTAGCAAATAACTGAGCCCGTGTATTTGCTGTTCTAACAATTATAATATGATATGTATTTTATCTTTTTGTTTGTTTCATTCCTCTCATAACCTCACCAGATATAAAAAGCTCCAATGTAAACAACGTTTTTTTTTTCTTTTTATATTAGTATTATTGTTTATGTACACTCTTGCTTCTCCAATCCACTTTTTGGCAAAATTGTGGCGTCTCTCTAATCCACTTTTGACATTGGCAGAATAGTAGACATCGGCTTCACTTGCCATAAATAAAAATAGAATAGGTAGAACTCAGCCCGATACAAGAATTTAAAATAACGATTTAACAATTCGAAAAAGTTTTACCAAATACTTATTGCAGAGACTCCTAGAGCGAAGTAGATCAGGAATTTACATTCAGCCTAATTTGATAGTATTATTCCGAGTGTTTAATTAAGTATTTTTTATTAATTAATTATTTTGCACAAAAAGGTACAAAGGCGGACTTATAATGCTTTAGGCATAACTACCCCGGCCTTTAGCTTAGCATTTAAATTAGCCAGGAGCTGGCGCGAGTCGGTGACTGGCGGCTGAGCTAGTAATTCGAACAAATATCTCGTTTAAGTATCGCACTTAATTGCTTAACAACCAATCTGCCAGATATAAAAATATGTTAATGTTACCCTATATTCCAATAGCATGTACGTAATTGTTAGGTAAAGATTCAAAATGATTCCAACAGATAGTAATAGTGTGTTACACAATTAGGGTGCTGATAGATCTGAGAATGGGCCAGAGTGGGAGAAGTCATTTGTAGATTACCCATGACAAAAAAAAAAAAAAAAAATATAATGGCAAATAACGTTTGACTTGTGAGCTAGTCTATGCTATGTATGTATTTTATTAGAACACCCTAATCCACAGATTTGGTTCAAAACGGCTCCAACTGGCCTGGGACGCGGGCGAAGAGCAGCCAGCCTGTCGGTATTCTATAGAAAGCATTTTGGAAAGTGTGCGCGGGATTGCATGACTTATGTCCGTTCCATCATCGGACGACTCGTCGTCGTATGGCGAGTATACACTATTACGTTATTGACACCACTACGACCCGACGGGCTCGAAGGACGAAGCTCTTCTCCTCGTCTTTTAGACCACGTACATCTAGGGCCTGGCACAATTAACCTCCGGCGGTCTTTCCGTCGGACTACAATTTAAATGTCTTCAAGGCTAGAGTGTATTGGTTCTTAATAAACTAGCGCGATTTACCATCAACGTTTGCTTCACTACTTACCATCAGGCGGGATCGCGGTTATTAGTTATTAGGTTATTACATATTACCTTCATCAATCTTTTTATTGTCCCACTGCTGGGCACAAGGCTCATCTCATACAGAGAAAGATTGAGCATAGTCACCACGCTTGTTCAATGCGGGTTGGCGATTTCAGACTTAAAGTCCAGGTTTCTTCAAGATGTTTTCCTTCACCTTCAGTCATTGGTGTCCAAGATATACTTAGAAAGTACATATAACTTTAGAAAAGTTACATTGGTACTTGCCTGACCTGGAATCGAACCCGCGCACTCATACTTGAAAGGCTGGTGTTACAACCACTAGGCCAGCACGACTACTAATCTATCGAAAGAGTACTAATCTACAGAAAGAGTCCTGCAATATAATTCCTCATTGTGTGTCTTAAAAGATATTATACTTAAGTATTCGTTTTTAATTCAGTATAGGTGTGTGTGTTCGTGTTGATTTTGGCATTTGGAGGCGATTAGAGTGGGGACTCTGTTATTACATATAACAATTTAATATTAATAAATTTTAAAACTTGCTTTTAATATGTAATTTTATACTTTTGCCGTACTTTACAGGGTGTAATAATTATTAACGTAAAGCGGTCTCCAGTCTTTAAAGCTGAAAAAGCTTGGGATGCGACTGCTATTAACGCTGATATGATGATGACAGGGCTTATTATTGTAACAGGAGGGCAATCGCGCTAAAATAATTCAATCAAAACAGAATTGGATCGCCACCAAACCATAACTTTTGTTATGTTTCGTATCGCGCTAACGGTTTAAACATAACTGTATTGCAATTGGAACGTAACTATTGTCAAATGAAAAAGTTGAAACAAAGCTAACTTTTTCTATGCCATGTCAAACTTACGTCTAAACGATTAGATTTACTTATGATTGATTTAGTTTTAATTATTATATCTGATGAAATGTATCACACATATCTACACTGATTTTACTTCAACCGAAGTTGAAACTTTAGCGCGATACGAAATATGATCGAAACTAAACCATAATTTTAACTGGATTAGATATGAACAAGAGTTGAACTTCTACTGTTTTATTTAGCGCGATTACCCCCCAGTTGTTTTAAGTCCCTAGATAGGTGACTTAAAATAAAAAAAAAAATAAAAAAATAAAATAAAATTTAATTTTTATTCTTTTTATTTTTTTAAATGTTCTCGGTGGTAGGCCATAACATCGGCCGCCGGCAGAAGTTACCACCCACCAGACAACAGGGGCGTGCACAGAGATTTTGTTGAGGGTATGCATAGATCATCATCATCCTCATTATCAACCTTTTTATCGTCCCACTGCTGGGCACAGGTCTCCTCACATACAGAGAAGTATTGTAGTACAAAAATTATATTATAATACGATTCGAGTGTTCCGAATTAGAAAATTATTAGGGTATGCAGTCCTTATATGCCTCTATGGAGCGCACGCGCCTGTCAGACAAAGCCTTGCCGCCAAACGATTTGTCGTGTTCCGGCATGATGTCTGGTGAAGCCGTACGGAGGAGGGGTCTGAGCAGTTGTGTTGCGATGTGTGCCGGGTACGATGCGCCTAATGTTGTTGTGTTGGGCGTTTGGTCGTGGAGGGTCTTCAGATCAATCTCCCTTTGGCGCAGCATCGTTGGTCGTGTTGTTGGGTTTAACATTGCATCACCTCGCTCAACTACCGTCTTCCTTACTATTCGCTTAGTTTTTCTGAGTGAATAGGCTTTTAATAAACTAGCGCGCTTTACCATCAACGATCGCATCACTGCTTACCAACAGGCGGGATTGCGGTCAAGCGCTAGTTTATAATTAAAAAAAAAAAAAAAAATTAAGCCATTTTAATCACACAATACGTTGGAGTGCAAATACGAATATAAATTAATGCAATTTAATATTGGATCTGGCAAGGTTACGAAGCTAATCTTGCTCATTTACTTAATTTAGCTAATCTATACGTAAGCACCCGTTTCCGATTCCAGATACTATTGATGTACCTAGTATTAGGTAGTATTTAGCATGGCATAGCACTGTCTAATGTTAGCTAGCAATATTTATGATCCATACGTCATGTTCGTGAACGGACGCCGTCAGAGGGGACTGGTCATCTCTTAGCTGCTACGGCGTATTTTAAATTCTGAATTGTTGTTTTTTTTTCCATAATGGACGCTCTCAGCGTACAATATATTTCTGCATCGTTCTCACACGATTGATTTCAAAATGAATGATGTAATCAAATATTTGTATCAATAGCTTGATAATTTAAAAGAGTGTCCATGGAGTTTCTTGCCCGTTCTTCTCCATAGGTACCTACTCTTTGGAATGGGCGACTAGCTTCACCTTACTGACTGACCGACCTTCTGACAATTCAAAAGTGCCTGTAAATGGTTTATTTGAAATAAATGCTTTGATTTTGATTTTGATTATGTCTCCATTGGCACAGATTTGGGAATTCGATGCCAGTTATACAAACGAAGATCGATTTAATTGGTTATTAGAATGTATGTATAACTGACCGCTAGTTATACATACATACTAATAACGAAATTAAATCGTACGTAACGAATACGTGCTTCGCTACGAATAAAGTGAAATAATAAAAACAAATTTATTGGATCATCAAAATGATTTATTAAAACATAAAATATATTTTTTTATTGCTAGCAATTTTATAACTTAATCCAAAACATTTAGATTATTAAACAAACGACTAGGGGTACCGACTGTCGAACAGGCAACATAAAGTTGGCCATTTGAAAACATGATTCCTCCAAATTCAGATCATAAACGTGAAATAATTGCCCTTGGACTTTGTTGATGGACATAGCAAACGATAAACGCACAGGATATTGTAATCGTTTGAACTCAAACGGCATATCAGTTGGGATCATAGCGATACGCTGTATCAAACAAACTTCTCCTTTTGATTTACCAGTTAAGATCGTAGCTTCAATTAAATTTGGCAATAAGTTTTACACTGCCAATCTGGTGCAATTACACAGATGAATGTCCACCGTTCATTGAATTCATTTATTACAAAAAATGTGATAAATGAAGAACCGCTCGATTGATTCTGTTCAAACTTCACCTAAACCATCTACTAATTAGTCAAAACAAAGCCTAAACATTTAGTTTGGATAGGTGAGTCCGTTCTTGAGTTATAAAATCACAAAGAAAGTGGCATTGATTTTTATATACATAGATGAGAGATGAGATGATGATCCACCGTTCATTGATTTCATTTGTATAAAAAAATGTGATAAATGAAGAACCGGTCGACCTTTTCAAACTTCACATAAACCATCTACTATTTAGTCAAAACAAAGCCTAAATATTTGGATCGGATAGTTGAATCCGTTCATGAGTTATAAAAATGCAAAGAAAGTGGCATTGATTTTTATATATATAGAAAATATGAGGTGCTCGTGGCTATATAATTACAGCTGCATCGGTCGATCAATCAGGTTAAGCTACGTTCGCCGAGGTCGGTATGTAGATGGGTGACCATCTTTACATAAAGAGACCCCTCCATGCCTCGGAAAGCACGTTAAGCCGTTGGTCCCAGCTGTCATCGTAGATCTATCATCTTTACATAAAGAGACCCCTCCATGCCTCGGAAAGCACGTTAAGCCGTTGGTCCCAGCTGTCATCGTATATCTATCATCTTTACATAAAGGGACCCCTCCATGCCTCGGAAAGCACGTTAAGCCGTTGGTCCTAGCTGTCATCGTAGATCTATCATCTTTACATAAAGAGACCCCTCCATCCCTCGGAAAGCACGTTAAGCCGTTGGTCCCAGCTGTCATCGTAGATCTATCATCTTTACATAAAGAGACCCCTCCATGCCTCGGAAAGCACGTTAAGCCGTTGGTCTCAGCTGTCATGGTAGATCTATCATCTTTACATAAAGAGACTCCTCCATGCCTCGGAAAGCACGTTAAACTGTTGGTCCCAGCTGTCATCGTAGATCTAGCATGTTTACATAAAGAGACTCCGCCATGCCTCGGAAAGCACGTTAAACTGTTGGTCCCAGCTGTCATCGTAGATTTATCATCTTTACATAAAGAGACCCCTCCATGCCTCGGTAAGCACGTTAAGCCGTTGGTCCTAGCTGTCATCGTAGATCTATCATCTTTACATAAAGAGACCCCTCCATGCCTCGTAAAGCACGTTAAGCCGTTGTTCCCAGCTGTCATCGTAGATCTATAATTTTTTTAATAGTTATAAACTAGTGCTTGTCCCGTGGTATCCCGCGTATCCCGGGTAACTGAGGTATGCCGCATCAGACGGACATCTGATCTGGGTCTCCGTCAAGAAAAGTAGATGGGGCTTTTCAGTCTCAAGGTGGTGATGTACTGCAATGAGATTGGAATGCAGACCTCGAATATTAGAGAGGTGCACTTTGAAAGAGACGACGCTGTACACACCTACTTTTCTTTTTGGACTTTTTCATATTGAAAAAAAAATTGAGTGAATAGGAAGGAAGACGGCAGTTGAGTGAGGTGATGCAATGTTAATCCCAACAATGCGACCAACGATGCCGGGCCAGAGGGAGATTGACCTGGAGACTGCGGGGACGTCCGAACCCCCCCAGGGATCGCCATCGGGTCCTCTCGTCCGGTCGCCAACCGGCACGATGGGGCCACCCTGGAATTTTTCGCAGTTGGCGGGGCAGCCTTTCGTATGTGGCTGGCACACTACTTGGGCCCCCAACTACCTGCGGTCGGCCAGCGGAGCACCGTGCTTCGGATCCCACTACCCTCCACGACCAAACTCCCGACACGACAACAATTGGCGCATCGTACCCGGCACACATCGCAACACAACTACTCAGACCCGTCCTCCGTACGGCTTCACCAGACATCATGCCGGAACACGACGAATCGTTTGGCGGCAAGACTTTGTGTGGTAGGTGGTAACTTCTGCCGGCAGCCGATGTTATGGCCTACCACCGAGTAAATGATAAAGATCTTTAACAGTTATAACGGTTGTCAGAAGTGCCAATATCTGACCACCAGTCTTACCAAGTGGTATCGTATTACCCAGTAACTGGGTTGTGGAGGTCAGATAGCCAGACGCTCCATGTAAAATACTGGTATTCAGCGGAATCAGGTTAGACTGGAAGCTGACCCCAAGATAGTTGGTGATGGATCTATACTAATTGTTTGAACGCGCTAATCTCAGGAACCACTGGTCCGATTTGAAAAATTCTTTTTGCGTTTGATAGCCCATTAACACAGAAAGACTATAAGCTAACATCACGCTGCAACCAATAGGAGCGGAGCATAATAACTATCTACACGCGAACGAAGTGGCGGGCGGCCGCTGGTGTATAATAAGCGTGGGTGCAACGTATTAAAGTTAGCGAGCTACATGTGTTTAAAGTTCCGAGGTTTGTATCATGAATTCATGACTTTATATGGCCGCCCTTTGATGTTCAAAGCGGAAATAAATTAAAACTTCGTTGGAGTTACTCATGGTCATAAAAAGTAGTATACAGAAGCTGTGAGAATAGTTAGGTGGAGCGTTCGATTTTAAATTTTTACATGATCAGCCTATAGTCTTCCTGGGGACACAGGCGTCTCGGTCAGAGGAAGTGGGCCGTAATCTACCACGCCCGCCTAGTGCGGGTTGGTAGATGTCAAATGTCTTCGAAGTTTTGCCTTAAATAAATTTAGTAAATAAATAATAAATATATACGGACAAATCACACAGATTGAGCTAGCCCCAAAGTAAGTTCGAGACTTGTGTTATGGGATACTAACTCAACGATACTATATATTTTATAATAGATACATATAAACATCCAAGACCCAGGCCAATCAGGAAAAGATCGTTTCCCATCATGACCTGGCCGGGGATCGAACCCGGGGCCTCCACGTCGCAGTCAGGCGTGTTGACCGCTGCGCCACGGAGACCGATGGTCTGGCGACCCTTCACGACCAAACTTCCGGCACAATAACATTTGGCGCATCGTACCCGCCACACATCGCAACACAACTGCTCAGACCCGTCCTCCGTACGGCTTCACCAGACATCATGCCGGAACACGACGAATCGTTTGGCGGCAAGACTTGACAAAAGTGTAGCGTGCAGTGACGTCACACGAGTTTTTAACGCACTGTGTCGGCATCATTTTTTTTAAAGATATGCCGGTTTCCTCACGATGTTTTCCTTCTCCGTTTTGAAGGAATGGTGATGAAATAATTAACACAAAGTACCTAAAAGGTTTGAATCCTACAACTTATACCACTAGGGCACTTCGCTGCTCTCTATACGTTTACGAGTATAACTCGCCCAAGTTAACGTGTACCTCGCTCTGTGTGTAAAACACGAGAATAGGGATGCTTCCTGGGTAAAAAAAAATTGATTCTATTTAGTCCGTTATTCAGATTATAGAAAAATATTGGATACGTATATTTTGTTTTATCAAATCAATAAAAATTGACAAATATAAAAGGCATCAAAGACTAGGAGTGGTGGCTGGTGACGTCACTGCTCGCTAAAAAGTGTAGTGTGCAGTGACGTCACACGAGTTTTTAACGCACTGTGTCGTCTTCATTTTTTGTTTATATGTAAAAAGTAAAAATACGTGTCTAGTATTTTTTGGAAATCTGACTGACTGACCCTAATATGTTAAAAAATATAAATTATACTTTTTTATGTTAATAAAAGGTAGCTTTGATCATCATCATCATCATTTCAGCCGAAAGACGTCCACTGCTGGACATAGGCCTCCCCCAAGGTTCTCCACGACGGCCGGTCCTGCGCCTCCCGCATCCAGCGGTTTCCCGCGACCTTCACCAGGTCGTCGGTCCACCTTGCCGTGGGCCTACCCACGCTACGTCGTCCCATCGGGCATCGGTCCTACGGGCAATGTGTCCAGCCCACTGCCACTTTAGTGTTGTTATACTTCGGGCTATGTCGGTTACTTTCGTGATGATAAAGCGTCATAATACTAGGTCACTTTACTCATGACCTTTTCCAATTAAATTGATACATATGGACTGCATTCCAGCGAGGTGGACAGTTAACTTGCGAGAGTTATACGACAAGAAAGCAAAATCTTGCCGTAACGTTTTTGTAATTAACTTCTTTATTCAATCCACATTCAATTATTACACAGTTAGAGATTATATTGAGGGCAACAAGGCTTTGGATTGAGCTGCTGCAATAGGTGTACCCCCTTATTCATAAACGTTGCTTAAAGTTAACTAGAGATTAGCAATTCTTTAACCATACATTTTTGACCTTTTAACGTCACTTAACTTTAATCATCATCATGAATAAACACTACGCTGTTTAAATGGCTCATTCATAAACGACGATTAAAGTTAAGTGATGTGCAAACTTCTAAAATGTATGTGTTGAGGACAGTGGATTTCTCCGATAGTAATGAAAAACATGCGGACACTACTACAAGATTTATTGTCGGTATTCCACAGATGACAGTCTCCGTGTCCGTGAAATAGCAGACAAACTACAAGAGAGTCGCCTGCGCTGGTACGGCCACGTCTTACGTAAACCGGTATGTTACGTGGGTAACAAATGTCTTGCCGTGGCGCCTCAGCCGGGCCGGAACAAGCGAGGCAGGCCAAGAAGTGCAGGCTTGACGTTGTAAGAGATGACATGCGTGCTAACAATCTCACATCACGGGACGCCAGAGATCGTGCGAAATGGAGGCGTAATAGTAGGAAAGCGGTCCCCGGGCTCCAACGCGCAAGCCGCGGATGCGACCGGGATTATACGCTGAGATGATGATGATAATGATTCCACAGGTTTGCAACTATTACAATCCCTGAATTTGGGCAAGTATAGCTACGGTACAATCTTTCTATCTAAACGGGGTTACATTTTACGTGACTAAGACTAATGCACCTGCATTCTTTGGCGTCCGGAGGCGAACAGGACGTTACAATAAAAGGTGGGCGGAAGGAACTCGCTGTTTTAAATCAACTTTCGATTCTGGAAGTTTCTAGAGTATTCGAACTGTTTCTACCTTGCTGCTTCTAGTCTCGAGAGGCGATCAACCACAATATTCATTAATAAATAACAGTGATTCATTGATAAAATAGCGCCTCTAGCGTCCAAAAGTGATACTACGTTTCCTACTCCCAAATTGTTAACAATGGTTAATTGATAGAACAGCGCCCCTAGTGTCGAAAGGCAAGCAGTTATTGATAATATGCGTAAATCGTTCATTGATGCTATCTAGTCTTGTAGACAACAGAGGACGTTACTTGTATCAGTCACAGCATGGTTGAACAATCGTTAATCATTAGTTAAATTTTAGCAACTTTTATGAATAAAGGGGTTAGAGTTAGACAGTGAATGTTGATTTTTAATTAAGTATTTATTTTTTTACTATTGTACGCTTTTAGTTTTTATTTATGCTAGAGATATCTATCAAATATTGAAATACATGATAAAGCGTCATAATACTAGGTCATTTTACTCAGGACGTTTTGCAATTAAATTGATACATATGGACTGCATTCCAGCGAGGTGGGTCTGCTCGCTAATATCAGGAACTACAGGTTCGAATTGAAATATCCTTTTTTGGATAATGGAAACTATCGAAGTTTAGACAAATCAGCAGTTAGACTGGTAAAGCGGACCCCAGGCCCCAAAGCTGAACAAGCTTCGGATGCGACAGGGATGAATTAGTTTTAATCAGTATTATGAACTAATTAATTGTTGTTTATTAAAATAACGTTCGATACAAGCACAGCTTTTAATATGCACAGTTTGTTTGAATTCGCTAATATCAGGAACTACAGGTTCGAATTGAAAAATTCTTTTTTGGGTAATAATGCATTTATCGAGGACTTTTTTCATTTAGCGAAGAATCAATGGAAAATGGGAAAAAATGGGGAAAATTATTCTTCTTTGAAGGCTGCAGTTGCGTACGCTGCTTATCGCTCACTATAACCTTTTTAATGTAATCAAATTTGGGTAAAATTAATGCATTATTGCCAATTATTTGCGAAAGAGTTTTATGAACATAAAAGGAACTAGAGCAAACTGTAAGTTTTTGCCTTAAAAGTTAACCGTTATCGAAGTTTGAACATAAAAATTATCGATGTAAGTATATGAGAGCACGTTTGGGGGGAGGTAGTGCAAATTTTCCTTCAAAGTTACTTTTAATATTAGACGGTAAAGTACCTCCTTTTAAAAATGAAATTGCGTGGAGAGGCTAATTGGCGACCCAGATTTAGTTCAAAATGGTCTCCAGAGCATGGAGCACAGGCGAGCAGTAGCCAGCTTGTCGGTGTTCTATAGGATGCATTTTGGAGAGAGTGCAAGGGAATTGCACGATTTAATCCCCCCCCCCCCACATCGCATTTCCACCATCGAATGACCTAATTTAATTCCCCTATCTCCGTTCCATCATCGGACGACCCGTCGTAGGGCGAGAATCTACCCTTACGTTGATGACATCACTACGATCCGGACGAAGCGTTTCACCTCTTGTATACCGCGTACATCGAGGGATTGGAACAATTTGCCAGCGGTGGTGTTCCGTCTGATTACAATTTAAGTGTCGTCAAGGCTAGAGTAAATATTCTCTTAATAAACTAGCGGGTTTCACCATCAGCGATTGCATCACTGCTTAGCATCAGGCAGGATTAAGGTCAAGCACTAGCTTATAATTATAAAAAAAATTAGGAGAAACATAACTAGTATTGATGTTTCATTTCGATATCGTCGAAATAGTAAATTAAGATTACATTTATTTATTTCAGACCGTCATTATCAAGGCCCATATATAAAAATATACAATACTATATTAATATAAAAACTTAAAAATACCATAAATCCTATTAAAGCTAATGCACATGAAATGTCGTCTAAATTATACAATGGATGTATCTAAGGGCAATATTGGTGGCGAGAAACTGTAGTGTTAACAAAATTGAAGGCCTAATTTTAACTAAACTTCCAGGAGATATTACCTACACTTCTATTGATAATTAAAAACGATAAAAAAGGTGCGGTCCATACCCACAGGAGATTCTTAATTCTTTAAACTCAAGAGGGCTTCCCCCTCATTTCCTTAAGTTAAAAATAGGTGTCTTAAAATATTTAATTAGAACTCTTAAATCACAAAATTTATGTAACGGGACCCGACATCAAGTCAAATTTCTTCGAAATAACGTGGTCGTTGATATAGTTTTAACTGGTCCAACAGTTCGTCCAAACAGTGCTTATACCTCGCATCCCAATGATTCATAATGATTTACCTTTTCATTTTAAAAGAATTTGTCAAGTTCTGCTAAATTAACCTTTGCCGTAACAATTAATAAATCACAGACATTTAAAGATTTAGGAATTGATTTACGAAAATACGGTTTTTCATTCGGTCAACTACAATACAAATATGTCGCGTTGTCAAGATCCGGTTCCGGAGAAAACCAGTATGTTCTTCTGCCACTAGAACACAAACCAAACATATATGAACTACACTATGTACTAGTAATTTAAAATATGTTCATTCAAAACCTTAATCGCGATTATAATAACAGAAGTTAAGCGAACGAAGCCGCGAGCAATAGCTAGTTCTGAATATACTCGTTAATCCAGAAACACGGACACATACAATAAAACTATATTTTTGGCTTCCGATTCATTCAATCAACTTCCCTATTTTAATTAGTAAGAAATAAAATTTTAATTATTTTTTTTATAAAAGTCTTAATAATTGTTTTGTACTAGTAGGAATAGAGTCTGAAAAATAATATTATAACTAATACTAAAAAACATCAACGTCTGACGACTTAGAAGTTAGATTTTTTTTTTTAATTATAAACTAGCGCTTGACGGCAACCCCGCCTGATGGAAAGCAGTGACGCAATGTTGGTGGTAAAGTTACTATTCACTCTAGCCAAAGACATTAAAATTTATCTCTTTCACTCTAGCCTTGAAAATAGTAGCAATCTCATTTTAGCGACAGTTAATGTGAAAAAATTGTTAAACATATTTTTTATTTAAGGAAGGCCAATCATGACGTTGTTCCGTCAAAGTAGTACTTTGAACGTCGGCAAAGCATTGGGTACAGGTACGACACCTATGACACCTCCTTTTTGTACTCTTTCTATTTCTTTCCCAAGCTCCAGGATGGTATTGTCTAGTTACTCTATACGAGCATCTTGTTTGTCTATACGCGTATCTTGGTGGTCTATACGCAATTCCTGTTTGTCCATTCGCGTGTCTTGCTGGTCCATACGTGCAACTATTTTTTTTTTTTTTTTTTAATACGTGCATTGTGTTGACGTTTTTTTATTCTCAGCTCATTGACCTGTTCTTTAGTTTTTTCACAGTTTTATTTGCGCCGTCAAGTGAGCCAGTAACACCGATAAATCGGATCCGCTGCTTCCGGAAATAGTCGTGGTAGTAGGCGCACTCACATTCGTGGGTGCTACGACGGCCACATCTTCTACGGGTGCAGGGACACCAAGCGATTCTTCCTCTTGACGCGCCAAATCCGTCGCTACTTATCGTCACGTGCGAACTCTTTCGTCTTGCCTTGGCGTGACCGGCATCCCGCTTCTGACACCAATTGTTACGGGCTAGCTAGGGGTATTAAAATCCCTGTTTAGGGTTACGAAGTTTATTGGCAACGAAGGTACAGTCGATCGTAGGCAATGACAAGTAGATTGTAGCTGACGTTGCACCGAAGTCTTCCCTTACGCCTACTAAGCCCGTTTCGTAAACACACAATAACACTACAGATGTTGCTTCACGTAGTACTCAAAGTTCTCGTTACAGTTGTCGCAGTAGGTATTCTCAAAGATCGCTTCTTAAATGTCGCTTGTTTTCGTATCGCTAGTCGAATGCACACTGACTCTGCGCTGGCGTCATAGCGCTATATATAGGTCAGCTGATCGAACATTCCAGATTCGTCTAGACGTAATAATAATAGCGCATAACTTCGAGTATATTCAGTAGGTACCTACGGTAATTCACCGGAGACGAGTTTCTGGAAATTTCGATGTCGATACTTTGCTGACAAAATTGTTGAGACTTGTACCAGTCGATAGGTCACCCTAGGTGTAGCAATGTTTTTTTATACGGCACCTCATGTCTAGGTCTCGAGTTATAGGGCTTAAAAGTTACACACTGCATGTCACGCGATATTGAACTTTATGCCATCGACATAAGGTGCATTCGTAACAGTACGGTTATAAAAAAGAGGCATGTTCTTTGCGCTTACATTCCTGCATTATTTGAGCATCCATTGACTAATGGGTAGGAATCACACATCAACCTCGGTTCACATTTTCTCGTTTGTCCGTCAATGCTTCTTTTGTATGCTACAGCAGAAATTAACAACAACTTCATTATTATAACCCAAGAAACTTATAGGTAAAACTAGAAGCCAAACTTAGAACATTGTGTTGAAGATAAGAATTTCGACCGCGTGTAACGGTCTAAGTTGACCACCTCTCTCTTTCTTACACACCCTAAAACGTACACGTTGACGCCGTGAAATTATTATTATGAAACAGTAAGAAAGAGATAGCGCGTTAATGATAATTTTCAAGGTCATTTTTTAAACTTCACTGTTTAGTTCAGATTGTGGCTTCCAGTTTCATTACCTACTTGCTTGCTCCGGCTTCGCACGGGTGCAATGCTGATACTAAATACAATACAGAAAAACTGAGAACGTTGTATAAAAAACCGCCGCGAAAGCCGCGCCGTGTACCGCCGCAAACGTGACACCCGGTAATTTTTAAATCTGAATATTCATTAAAATTGTATGCTGTCAAGGGCGATATAGATCTATATTAAATCAACAATGTATTTAACGTATTAAATTGGATAAGGATTAATGCTGTATTGGCTAAAAAGTAAATGACAAAAAAGTGCTACGTAGGTGGATCCATAAGAGATAGACATATACTATCGCGGACTTTTTTGTAGACCTTTTCAGTGTATAAAATATTTAGTACATTATCTTGATAAATCTCGTGGGGTTCAGCGTTCCTTTCACTGCAAACGCTGAACTGAACTTTATTTACGACATCACATTAGAAACCTCAAAAATAAAAGTATTTTTCCACAATTTAATGGATGTTATTATATATATAAACTTTCCTCTTTAATTATTCTGTTCTTCTTTATCTCAGCGTTAAACCCAGTCGTATCCGTAGCTTTTCAGCTTTGTAGTCTGGGGTCCGCTTTACCAGTCTAACTGCTCATTTTTGGCTAAGCTTCGATATTTTCCGTGGAGCAACTGCCGACTGACCTCCACAACCCGAAGGTGATATCTAAGCATTGCAGTTAGACCATTTGTTAGAGTTTTGAGGGCTCCATCAACCCGTAACGACTACCACTAGATGTTCGTATGGCAACCGAGACCAACGGCTTAACGTGCTTTCCGAGGCACGACCAGACCAAATATTCATATTCATGAATACAAATATTTGCACTGTGCGGGGATCGAACCCGCGCCACTTTGCGCAACAGCCGCGTTCGCTACCGTTACGCCACGGAGGCTGTCATTTCCTCTTTAATCATTCTATTTATATATAAATCCGTTGCGTAGTTTTAAAGATTTAATCATACAAAGGGACATAGGGAAAGAGAAAATAACCTTTGTTTTATACTATGTAGTGATATGTTTCTTGTTATAAACCTCATTTTAAGTCGCTTACTGTCAACTGACCAGCAAAAAAAAAAAAAAAAACTTTTTCGAATGTCATGAATATTTCATCCGCAATCCAATTAATTGATAATATTATACATATTTTATTATTTGTGTAGCAAGTTTATTGTGAATCAAGATGTTGTCGGCGGCGAAAGTGCGCCAGCATGGCATGCAGGATGGCAACTGGGTTATCAAGGACAAAATCAATCAATATCGGGGGCTAATAAAGTTGTATGGTAAGTTTAGTTGGTTCAGTAGTTGTTTGATTTTTGTTATTATCCTCTGAGATTGTCATCTTATCAATAGGACGTGTGATTAGCAAGCCCGCCGTAAGGATTTGTGTAGGATAATTGGGCCGCGCAAACGATTATCGGTGTTTTTCACAGAGCTGTAGGCCTAGTATGAGTTTTCAATACGAAACTCGATCGTCGATATCGAGCGCGTTTGGCGCTCTCATTGGTTGAGAGTTCTTACGACCTTGAAGCGGGCCAATCGCTGAGTCAAATGCGCTTGATATCGACGATCGAGTTTCGTATTAAAAACTCATATTAGGTCTACTGTTAGGAACATTTTGTAAAAAATTGAAGCATTTATAAACAATTTTCAAGGCGTTAGGTATTCTCCCAGCTCTTTCAGGGTTTTTTTTTTTTTTATTTTTTTTATTAAAATATAAACCAGCGCCTGACCGCAATCCCGCCTGATGGTAAGCAGTGACGCAATCGTTGATGGTAAAGCGCACTAGTTTATTAAGAGCCTATTCACTCTAGCCTTGAAGACACTCAAATTGTAGTCCGACGGAAACACCGCCGCCGGCAGATTGTTCCAGTCCCTCGATGTACGCGGTATAAAGGACGAGGCGAAACGCTTCGTCCGGATCGTAGAGGTGTTAACAACATAAGGGTAGAAACTCGCGGTACGACGGGTCGTCCGATGGTGGAACGGAGATGGGGGAATTAAATCGTGCAATTCCCTCGCACACTCCCCAGAATGTATCCTATAGAACACCGAAAGGCTGGCTACTCTACGCCTGTGCTCTAGGCTTTGGAGACCAACTCGAGTTAAATCAGGGTCACCAATCAGCCTCTTCGCACGCCTCTCCACTGAATCCAAAGTGGCCAGGTGACACTTAGCAGCACCAGCCCAAATGTGGCTGCAGTACTCCACACACGAACGGACCTGTGCTTTGTACAACATTAGAAGCTGCCCCGGTGTGAAGTACTGCCGGACCTTTGCGATTACACCAAGTTTTCTGGCAGCCACCTTGGCCTTGGACTCAATGAACCGCTCAAAGTTTAGGCATTGGATATTACGTAATTATAATTTTATTAGTTTCTCAAAGGTAACGTACATATTTGATTGGATTGGTTTTAAATAATACACTGAAGGCTATGACTAATTGGACAAAAAAAAAAAGATACCCAGAAAGTCAGCTAAATATCTCTGCATTATTAAAAGCAGATCTGAAGTAAGATATTATTAGCTTTCTAATGTCGTTTCCGCTGCAGAATCGGCAGACGTGTGTGATGGTGCATTACCTTAATCGCTGCCTTGGTGCATGGGAAAATATCGAAATATATTCATTCATACAAATTGTACATACACTTACGTTGTTGAAACCACTACGATCCGAACGAAGCATTTCGCCTCGTATTTTATACCGCTTACATCGAGGGACTGGAGCAATTTGCCAACGGCGTGCGGCATTCTTTTTGTCTGACTACAATTTAAGTGTCTTCAAGGTTAGAGTGAATAGGCTCTTTACCATCAACGATTGCATCACTGTTGACCATCAGGCGGGATTGCGGTCAAGCACTACAATTATACCTATGGTTAAAAAAAACAAAAATACCTATGGCTAATCGAAAGCTTCAATAGTTGGAGAAAACTATGGAATCTGAACGCCTCTTATATATCTTCCAAAAATACGGTTGTGTAATATCGTAGAAGTTTTATGAGCGAGTCACGACCACCTGTAGTTTACCTGAAGTTTGATATTCACACAATACACAACGTTATGTTATGTATGTGTATATATGTTAACGGAAATGTATGTAATGCGTCATTGTATACAATTCCTAGGAAATTTATATAATTCTTAAATTTGCTCGGAAATGTGTGAAATAAATTTTATAACACACATTTCTTAGTAAATCTATACATTTCCTAAATAGCTAACGGAAATGTATTACTTTAAAGATGTCCATTAGTATGCGGGGATTATAACAAAACTAACCTTACCTAACCTAACCTAATTGTTTCAACCGGAGTTTTAATAATAAATCTGTTTCTAAGTTTAACAACGTGTTTTATTAATTTTATTTATAGAAAGCATGGTTTTATACATTTCCTAATACGATATAGGAATTTTATACAATTTCTACGAAATGTATACATTTCAGGACATGTGTGTATTAAATAATGTTTGGAACAATATTTTACATATTTCCTATATAGCTTCGGAATTGTATACATTTCCTAGTAATTGTATATAATTCCTAGGTTTCATACATTTCCGGTAACATATATAATCCGAAACACTTGTTCAGTATTTTAAGTAAAGAATCTATCTATTTCTTCGTTATTCTTGTTTCCTTTAGTAATTTATCCTAAACTTATCCTAACATAACTTAACCTAAACTTGTCCTAAACTTATCCTAACATAACTTAACCTATCTCCTTTCATTTCCCGCGTGAGCCGACTAGGAGGAGTTTGGGGTAAAGTCGTGATGTGGCTACTATGCTACACATATTTCAATGTCCTTTATAAATTATTCACTGAACGCACTTTTTACTACATAAATCACGCGCTTTATGTAGTAAACAACACTACAAATAATTTTAAAAGTCCAATGAAAAATGAGCGTGACACTCAGCTTGACTTTCCCGCTAAAAACCCAAAGTGAAGTTTAGTTCCATTGAAATCCGAGCCGCAACATGTGTCATATTTGATAATAATAGTTTCCTAAGCTGGTTATGTCTGTGCCTAATGCTATTTTTTCGTGATCTTAGAACGTGATCGCAAGATCCATGAAGGTGACTTGGCTAAGCAAAAGAAGCGCTACTCCCGCGACATTCGACAGCTTCGCAAAGAGATCACAGCGAAGCGCGAGGAGCTTGGAGTCGCTGTGTATGGCGACAAGCAGTTCCTTCGAAACGCCTTCCAGGACCACAGGAGACTGCAGCTTACGTACATGAACAGTAAAGCCGATGTAAGTAAGACTTATTATTCTTAATATTATTAAAAAAACTAAAACGGAATTTACGTAATTTTAAAAACTTTCAGTCTAATGTTTGTTTCTCGGTGATTACGATAATATATTGGCCTTCTGCAAACAGGCTACATTTATTTCCTTCTAGATCGCAGACGAAAATGACAGTTTTATTTCTAGATCGCAGACGAAACTGCGGACACCAGCTAAAAATCGATGTGGGCTTACACGAGTTTGATAAACTATGAATGTTGGTTTATATGCGTATTGCAGTGCAGATTTTTATTCCGACCTCCAAGCGGACAAGGCCGCGATGAGGGAGGGCTTCCATCGCTAAAATTGATTTGAAGTGGCGACCGCATACTATCGGCACGCGGTCGCCTCTTCAAATCAATTTTATTTATTAAAAGCTTTTAAAATTTTGCTATCCCATTTAGTTTATTAGCCTCTACTTCTCTAAGCCGATTCAAGTCTTATCAATATTAATCTGAAGTAGGTCATCATTCGGAACTCTGCGGTATAGGTGCTTGTGCTAAGTAGATACATGAGCTTTCCCGTAGTATAATCCTTTACTTGATACAATGTTAAAGGTTTTGTACAGCTTAGAAAGATGCAAGGTGACCTTCCATTCAAAACATTCATAGAAACTGTTAAGTAAGTCACCTCTCAGTACGTTTTAGTACAGCTTGCAGCTAGCTTCAACTATCATTCATTACATACGAAGCCGGAGTCTTGAATGAGAAATACCAACACGAGTAGTGAAGGCAAACCAATAATCACAATTTACATTATTTTGTTTCGCATTAATTGGATTCGATATGACCATTATTTTAATTATCGGTTTAATTTCGTCCCCGTAAATCGAAAGTGCGTAAGTCGAAAAATAGCGAAACTGATCTGGGAATTTTATGGAGGAATGAGGAACAACATGTAAAGTTTACTCATCCTCCATAGGAAAGATAGGATGGTCCGACTAGACGGGTGTTGTGTCTGGCGGGCACTTGCCCAAAACTTGTAAGATATATGCTAGTTACACGGTATACTCTGATTGTGAGATGTGGGGTCTATGTGATGTCAGTATGACGATAGTAATAAACACATATTTTCTTTTCTAATTATTTGTCTAACCACATTTTTAGTTTACGAAACCTGAAAGTAAATCTACCCTTTAAATCGCATTGAGCACACCACAATGGGATAAATATCAAATTTTAATAGTAAATTATTATCTATACATTTATCAAAGATCACCCAAACTTAAAACACATCACTGAAATTATTCTGTGACTTTTAAAAGTCTTTAAGTAGCTTAAACAATGAAAAAGAAAACAGAAATTGACTAATTCGTTTTAGGGACTAAGTATTCACTACTCACTCTTTATTTAGGTATTTAACTTCGAGGCACATTGCTACAATTAAGATACGGACGACAGCAGGTCAAGCTGATCGAAATTGTCAAATGTTCCCAATCAACCTTGAGCTTTTAATGGTTTAGAGATAAAGTTGAAAATCTAATAAAGAAATCTGACAGATTTTAGTAGCTTGATGTGCTGTCGTCTGTACATTTCCCCAGCCAATTATTCGCTGCTATATTTACGAAGAGCGCGGCACGTGGCAACTCACTCGTAAAATCGGAGTATGTTATTGGTGCCGATTCTTGTTTACGAATTGAAGGTCAGTCCATTTTTCTCTCTAAATTTTTTTTGAAAAGTTGGCGACTAAACCTACGTCAATTTACGTCGGGTGCGGACTAATTTGACGGGGCTAAACCAATATTTATCTTCTGTCCTTTTCTTAACCAAATAGAAAGAAATGAAATTAAATCGTTTATTAAGCAAGTAGGATCACTGATCACTTTTACAAGTCATATGTTATTTTATTTTTATTTTTTAACTGGATGAAGCCGGCATTTCCTAACTGACTACCTCTGAGAAGAAATAGCCGAAACAAACTCAGGGATCATCGTCTTTTTTCAAGTCCAGACATTAAAAATGAAAATGTTTACAATAATTTACGTTATAATTACGCATATTGCTTAATAACAATGCTTAACAGAGCGAGCAGCTCAGTCCCAAGCTTTTTTGTCTTCTAAATAATCTGAGATTTTATAATACCCCTTTTTGCAAAGTTTGGCCTTTATATAGTTTTTATATCGTTTAATGGGTAAGTTTCGAATATCCATAGGAAGCTTGTTGTAAAAGTGTATACATTGACCCATGAACGAGTTGCCTACTCTGTGGAGACGAGTGTGATGTACAGCAAGATTGTGTTTGTTCCTGGTATTTATATTATGAACATCGCTTATTTTCTTAAAATTCGATATATTTTTATGTACATACTTAAGATTTTCAAATATATATTGTGAAGCTACAGTCAGAATGTTCACCTCTCTGAATTTTTCTCTAAGAGAATCTCTAGGACCAAGGTTGTAAATGGCTCGAACAGCCCTTTTCTGTAAAACAAAGTTGGTATTGATGTCCGCACAAGTTCCCCAGAGAAGAATCCCATAAGTCATAAGACTATGAAAATAACTAAAATAAACAATTCTGGCTGTATCCACATCAGTTATCTGTCTAATTTTCTTAACAGCAAAGGCGGTAGAACTGAGTCTACCCGACATCGACAGCAGAAAAAGATAAACCAGATAATCGGGAACATTATCTGTGTAATTTGTATGAAACATTCAAATCCTTAACTTTAGGGCACCCTAATTGCGTAACACACCATTACTATCAGTTGGAATAATTTTGAAGCTTATTGCTATTTCATTGCTCCCTATGTTCTAAAATGTATCTACTCCACAACGTAAACTTCGCAATGAATGCTGTTGAACTGTCAAAAGGAAGCCCATTGCTACTGATAATGTGTTACGCAATTACCCTGCTGGTTATTATTATTATTTATAGGTATTTTTTATTTAGGATTTTCCATAGTCCTGAATAACCATGTCACTTTCGCCACCCAAACTCAGAATCCAATCATCTTTGTTTCCATATCCTGTAAAATTCCCACACCAACGGGGGCCACCCCCGTTGGCGTTTCTTTACTTAGTCACGTGATATTCGATTAAGTATTATTTCGTATATCTAATTGGAATTATTTACCAAAAAATTCTTTACCAAAAAAAAAACTAGGTTTTGCGATTAACGAGATATTTTACTTTTCTAAATTAACAGTTTACTATGAAAGTATTGCGACAAAAAATTTTATGTATGAGAAACTGGCCAATTATAATATATTTAAAAAAATATGATTATTTATAACTAATAATAGGTACGTTCCAAATTCAAAAATTCCCTCCACATTTTTACGGACTAATTAAAATTATCGTGTTGTTTTACTATTTATCATCATCATCATCATCATCATTAGCCCCTACTCGTCCACTGCTGGACATAGGCCTCCTCCATGGCACGCCAACAAGCTCGATCCCGAGCAGTTCTCCACCAGCCACTACCAGCCATCTTTTTGATGTCGTCGCTCCATCTCGCCCAAGGGCGTCCTACGCTAAAGAAAAATTATGTTCAATGAACGGGTCACTCCGGGACCGGTTGCCGTAAACGGAATGCCACTCGAAGTTGTTTCAGAATATGTATACCTCGGGCAAACGTTGAAATTAGGGAAAAACAAATTCGAGAAGGAGGCAAATAGAAGGATCCAGCTGGGATGGGCAGCATTTGGTAAACTTCGTCGGGTATTTTCGTCGCCCATACTCCAATGTTTGAAGACTAAAATCTTCAACCAGTGCGTCCTACCCGTTATGATTTAAGGAGTCGAGACGTGGACACTAACGGTCAGGCTAGTTTTTAGTATTAATTTTCGCTAAATACCCTTCAGCGTTTGATGGTTTAACAGTTCGCATGTGTTATTGGTAAAATTGTGGTGTCTCTTCCACAAGGACCATTGATCAAGTGTTGAAGCTGAGTTGAAAATTATCGTGTCTCTTTGAAAAATGGATTTGGGTCGAGAGACCATTATCGCGCTATGAATTGTGACGATTTTAAATGTCACCTGAAACCAGACAAATCGTACGATAGACTTCAAATGGCATTTATGGATGAAGGCCCTTCTAAGGCAACCGTGTATTAGTGGTATAATGAATTTAAGCGCGGTCGACTAACTTTGGGAGATGAAGAAAGAAGTGGACGCTCTTTGACGACTGCTATAGAAGAAAACGTGATAGCAGTGAAAAGTTTGATCCAAAACAATAGACGAATTACATACCAAGAAATTCAACATAAATTGCAGATTGGATCAGGAAGCCTTCACGAGATTCTACAAGTGCATCTTCGGTTGTAGAGGATAGTTTCACGCAGGATGCGGCACAATCTCATTGATGCTCAGAAGCAGGCATGGGTGGAATGGTGCCATGACATGCCATGATAGACAAATTTGAAGCAGGCTTGTTTCGGCGTGTTTAGGACATCAATACAGGTGATTAATCTTGAATTTATCAATACGATTCAGAAACAAAGCGCCAGTCGACGTCGTTCAAAGTGAAGCGATCTAGAAACGGGGGTAAGATTTTGATCGCAAGCTTTTTCAGTTTGACTGGCTACTTGGTTTACGAAATTACAATTCCTTTACGAAACCAAAGAAGCATTAACGCTGAATGGTATCCTAACAAATGCTAGACAGAAGTTTTCTCTGTTGTGAGCAACAGGCGACTAAACACAGGGCTCCACGGGTTACTGCTTCACCACGACAATGCGCCCACCCACACCGCAACCAAAAACGAGGCACTTCTTTCGTCGCCGGAGAATGCGCTGTTAGCTTTCGAGCAAGCTGTAAATGAGGTGTCTGCGGCGGACTGAAAAAAGTGTTTCGAAAACTTGTTCAGACGCATGAAACTTTGCATAGAGGCTGGTAGAGAGTACTTTGAAAAGATGTAATAAAAATATATGTACTATCACGACCAAAAGTCGAGGTACAATCTCACAAAACTATGGCCTAGCAATACTAGTTGTAGTTACGACCTTCTTCTATAATAAAGTTTGATACACACTCATACACTTTGACAACTTGCTGCCCGCTTATGATTGTTAGGTACTATGTACTTACTAATTTCAACGTTCACAGTAAGTGTCCGAATGGCTAAGCGGTCCTCGCCGTGATAAGCATTCAAGGTGGTTCGAGTTCAAATCTAATAACTTACAAAATGTTTTTTAAATGTTTATTGGTGAGTGCTGACAGCAAAAATATGCAAATACATATACCGATCTGCAACTTAACGATGATATTTTCTTTTAAGATTTTTTCTATATTAGAGTCATTATAAAAAGATGAGGTTAGATTTGAAACAAAGTGAATCACTAGTTCACATAAAATACTCCACTACCTATTAGCTACAATAACTCAAATAATATTACTTAGCTGTTATTGGTTGGTGAACATATAGTTACGAGTTTGTGTTATTAGTTTTACTTTTTTAATCAATGTGCTGGCTAATACATTACGAATGGACTCAATATATCTCAAATATCATATGAAACCGGCTTTTGTGTAACCTGTTTTTATTATTATTTGGGTAAGGTGCAAACCAATCGCTTGTTGCAAGTGTGTAATAAAATTATAATTGTTTTAGAGGACTACTGTAAGCCGTTGGGTCAAGAGGTTGGAGGACGAAGGTAGCTTAAAGTGTCGAGAGAGGTGGAACGTAACGACAATATTTACCGTTGAAATAACCTTTAAATCGTGCGAAGAAGGGAGGTTGCATTTGTTGTTTATAAATAAACTGGCGAGACTGGTAGAGACTATCGAACTAGAAAAGAAAAAAAAGTAGGAACAATTTATAACAATCACAGTGCAGAAGTGTCCTGCAGAGTGTTTTAAATATATAAGTGGTTGTGAGTTCAAACCCCAGTAACAACAAATTACTTATGGTAAATTATAAAAAAAAAAAATTTCGGAATTCGAAGAGAAATAAGTTCGTTAACTATTGAACTAAGAAGGCGCTTGAACATTATAATCTCATGCCATCAAACTCCGAAAAAAGTCAGTGCAAGATGGCAGTACTAGTAACATGCTATACACGCAAAAAAAAAAATGTAAATGTAAAAAGTACTGTTTTTTATGTTCTATAGATTATTTTATGATTGTAATAATATTCAAGTTAAGCTTCAATCCTCTTTTCTTTATGAAAATGAATAATTAAGCTATAACCTCTTTAATGATAACATATAATATTATCATTTTCATATCTAACTTTGTCAGGGATAACTTTTATATAAAATATTACAATGCTGCCATTTCAAAGTTTGTTTCATTTATTAGTATATCTACATTAAATAATATATAACTTTATATTATATTGCATTATAATAGGTTTATTGTTTTATATTACACCTATAGTAAACTAAAACATAATAAAACCTTTTTTTGGTATAAATATTCAATAAATTGTCCTATTCGTTTAAATATTATTTGCAAACTTTTTTACTTTAAAATACAAATCAATTATTATAATTTTAAATTATATGAAACAACAAAAAGGTTTCGTCTTCATTAGGATTCGAACCCACAATCGCACGAATTTGATAGCATCATTGTTAACTTAACTTAAAGTAACGAAATTTTGCATTACTCTAAAGAAAGACGAACACTGCGATAAAAAACGGTTTGCTAATATTGTTTTCCTTGTCTACCACTACATCTTTAATTCTTAGTAGAGATACTATACGGCATGCGGTTGAGTGGTTGGAATATGACACACGGTTATAAAATAATGCGTTAGTGTGTGTGGCCGGTTTAGCGCAGGCGACAGTAGTCTTTAAGGTGGAAGGGGACTTCTACATGTGATAGTACCTATAGAACATTTTTTTTATCATCGCAAAACATTATGCTTGTCCCACGTATAACAGATTTTTCTCGTGTATTAGCTGTCTATCATGAATTTTATTATATATTTGTTTTATTATGTCCTTTAAATAAAACATTAAAATATAAAGATACTATTGCGCCCCTTGGTTTAACCCGAGTAAGTAGTAGTAGTAGTACGATTATTTAATAAATAGATATTTGAAATCCTATTCTCAGGACTAACGAATGTATGTAAGAAATATGATTTAAATCGGTTCAGCCGTTTTGGAGAAGTTCGAGGACAAACGCTGTGACGGAGAATTTTATATAATAGAAGATGAACAGGCAAGCCAGGCAAACCAGGCAAGCCAACGAGTTTTCTTTTCAAAAACGAATTCTCTGAAAATACGATTTTTCGACTTAATCCCTTCGCTCTACAGGGACTTAGTTCATTCGATTATTATGTATTTCGATCTGTTTATTGTGGGGACGTGCATAGATATTCCTGGGAATTACAATGCCACAAATATGACCCTATTTACGAAAACGTGTTTTGATTTAATAATGTTGGATGCCAAAGGTGAAAATGTGTACAGAACGCAGAGCTTATGATTTTATGTATTTCGGTTTTCGGTGTACGATACCAGATGATTGAAAATAATCATACATGAATTGTTCTGCTATTTGCAAACATTATAGATGTACCTCCCATTGTAGTACTATATTTAATCTTTTATCGTACCGTTCTCGGTGGTAGGCGATAACATCGGCTGCCGGCAGAAGTTACCACCCATCAGGCAAAGTCTTGCCTCCAAGCGATTCGACGTGTTCCGGCATGATGTCTGGTGAAGCCGTACGGAGGACCTGAGAAAGAGGAAGGGTCTGAGAAGTTGTCGGGAGTTTGGTCGTGGAGGGTTACCAGATCAATCTCCCTCTGGCACAGCTTCGTTGGTCGTGTTGTTGGGTTTAACAGTGCATCACCTTACTCAACTGCCGTCATCCTTCCTACCATCTCAGATTTTTTGAGTGAATAGGCTCTTAATAAACTAGCGCGATACCATCAATGATAGCATCACTGCTTACCATCAGGCGTGATGGCCGCACTTGTTTATAAAAAGTTTTTTTAGGGTCAGGAGAGGGATTTACATTTAAAAAACTACAACACAAAACAGAAACAATGATTTATAACCAAAAACTCAATTTTATAATCTTAAAAATGACCCTAACACACACAGCCATCAATACACAATAATGCAAGGAGTTTTGACGGGAAAGCTAAGATGAGTGTCACGCGCATTTTTCATTGAACTTGTAAAATTATTTATAGTGTCGTTTACTAAATAAAAGCACGTGATTTATGTAGTAAAAAGTGCATTCAGTAAATAATTTATAAGGAACATTGAAATATCTCGGCGAGTGGCTACATCATGACTTTGCCCCAAACCTCCCTCATAGACGGTTCACGCGGCCGTCTTTTTCAACTGTCATTGGCGATATCCGCCTTTATTGAGCAATGAAATTTTCAAAGAATTTCTATAATTTGTTCCACGCGTTATTGGCAAAATTTTGGTATCTATTCCACAGAGGCCATTGATCAACAGTTGAGGTTAAATCTCACCTTAAAAAAAAAAAGAAGAACAGATTTACTGCAAGTCGCACCGACCACCGATTCAACCACCTTACCGTCCAAGAGCTCAGGAGCAAAAATGACCTGTCAATCAGTCAGCCGTGCTATTTATAATAGACAGGCATAGAATAGATGCCAGTTGCTACAAGTCTTCCAAACATTTTTTCTGCTAACAATATACATAATAAAAAACCGTTAGTGTTACCTACTGAGAACAAATTTGTTCATCATCATCATCAACCTTTTTTTCGTCCCACTGCTGGGCACAGGTATCATGCAGAGAAGGATTGAGCGTTATCAATAAAAGACTGTAAAAAATATTACACACTAAAGCGTTCTACACAACAAAACCGCCGACCCGCTAATCAGCCCGCCGATTTATGTTAAAAGAAGCATGTCGGAAACATTGCCCGCGCGTGTTTCCAGCCGACACGTCGGCGGCTTACGGGCGGCTAGCGTAAGCAAGCGCCCGGCGACATTTGAGCTGTATTGAATATAAGCTTCTGATGTCGAGCCGCCGACATGCCGCCGGCCAAGTTTTACGTCTTGCAATGACTGAAGCCGCCAACCTAGCCCGCCGGCAAAATGTTGCCGACATATGCCGCCGGGCTTTGGTGTGTAGAGCGCTTTAGAATGGGCTGTCATTGTGTCAATGCCTTAGCATTAGATGGAATGACAGCTCCACGCTTATTTCACCCTAGTTTTACGGTTAGATGATTACAGAATCGTACTGCAGTAGCCCCTATAGGTAACGGTATTTGCCAACTCATTAGGGGAGAGACCCGGGAGGGGTATAGCGCAATTATCTCATGAGAAGGTTGAATTGAACTTTGTTCTTTTTTCGATGGAACTTATTAAAACTGTTTGGATTGTCATCTTGTTAAATATTCATTATATACAATATGTAAAGAAAACCCCGTCCGCCCCATTACGATAATATAGGTTAGGTAAAAAAAATATGATTAATTGATAAAATATGATTTTACATTATCATCATAGTAACAATACTAATGAATTTTCAAACATTTTTTATTCCGGGAATCAATTCTAACTTCCCCAATATTTGGTTTTTTGTTAAAAGTGACATCACCATTTCCGGCGGTATTATGTCCCCCTTCACCCGCGCATGTATTGCCTACCGCACATGTATTAATTTACCTCCTTTTGCGAAATAATATTTTTTTCATTGGGGGAGTGAGATTAGCTCGGCTTTGTAGGCATTAGTAGAAATAGTTATATAACGATACCTAACAATACCTTCACGGATCGGACAGGGTTTTCTTTAAATATTTTTTTGTTTATGTGGAACCCAAAACACGTGTCCAGTATTTTAAAGTAAAGAATCTATGTACAAAATTTCAAACGGATATCATGAAAAACCAGAAGGTATTATTTTATTTTATTTATTATGGGACAATAAACAGCTACAATATAAAAAAAATAGAAACAATAGTATAACAATATTGCAGCCCACTACATTATTCGCATGTTAACAATATAAGGAATAAGGTAAAAAGAGAGTCACTAGATTAGCATTATTCAGTATAAGCAATGTACGTATATATATAATTAAGAATACCTGAACACAACAAAACAATATAAATTTGAAACAATACTGGGATTAATAACATGGGTTTATTCCTTATTATCACAAACAAAGTTAAGGCCAAAACAAAAAAAAAAAAAAATCAAGTAAAGAAATTAAATAATTGAATTATTACAATTCTTAATATATTGAAATTAAATAAAAAGGTTGAAATTAATTAAATTATGAATAATACACACTATTTCTCACAATCATTAGGTAATATTTTCAATACATTAGATTTAAATTTCGAGAAGTTGTGAGCTGGTTATCATACTTGGCTGTCCCAACAAAAATATGGTCAACGCTGCGTTCTGGCGGGCGAGCAGTGCGTTGACTTCTGGCGTCAGCTGTTGCTCAGGCGTGATCTACTGTAAGCTGCGTGGCGCACTCAGTAACCAAACTGCAATAATTTCTAAATATATTTGTGAAAAAATATAACTTGGTGTAAAAATTATTGGTATCGATTCAGTTGCTTATTTAGAACAAACTTTATTCAGGTTTCGTATAAAGAAAATAACGTTGTACCTATAAACAAGTAAATGAAAACAAAGTGTCGTAGTTGTGGTTGTAGTGCAAAAATAACAGATTTTTTCTAAATATACTCTAAGAAGTGTACGGACGACAGCAGGCCAAATTACCCGAAACTATCAAAATTTCCCAATCAACTTTGTACCTTAATGGGTACAAAGTTGATTGGGAAATTTTGATAGTTTAGCTTTTCAACCGCGTGTAAAGTATTAACTTTACACGCGGTTGAAAAACTAATAAAGAAAGGAGATGTTTCAGAAATGTATGGAGCCTGGGCCAGCACATTGTACACCTAATGCTAGGTATAGTTATGCTATAGTTAACTGTTTTTAATGTTAATTTCCTATATTTTGGCTTCGTTTTTATACAGATTCAATTTAACTCGGCCAAGGAGTGCAACACAAGTTCTACTAATAAATGGTGGCCAGGAATAAGCGAAATAAGATTTTGACAGTGACATTTGATTGCCGTGTAATGATTCTATGGCTATCTTATCCATATTATCTACCATATGACTGCGAAAAAAACAAAACATGAATTTCGAACATACGGCCCATTAAATAAACACAATCAATTCAAATCAACACTCGACACGAACACAACGGGAAAGTAGAACTGTCAAAGTCGCCAATCAAACGTCATAACCAGTGTCATGGGTACCTTAATATAGGGTTATCTCACTAAAAGAGCATTTCAAATATTTAATTATATATACTTGTATTAATTTAGTAGTATTTTTTATGAAAATCTTTTATTTTTTTCCTTTTTGCGTACATAGTGGTGGCCCAAAATGAAACACCTCCTTTGACAAATTGTAGTAGCTTCATGTGATTGTCGTCTGTACTTAGAAAAAAAAACAAACTAATCTCTGGTTTTGATGGGATTTTTATTGGTACTACTAAATAGGCTTTTCGTCTCGACACCTTCCAAGAAGCAGAAACTAGTTACATAATAAACCTTTAATGTTCCCGCTCCTAGGACATCGGCCTCCTCTTGGCGAGTGGTAGGGAACTGTATTCTACCACGCGGGCACAAAGCGGGTTGGTAGAAGGCACATGTCTTCGAAGGTTCGTCTTTAGGACATGCCCATTTCCTCACCATTCATTTTCCTTCACCATGATAATCACACAAAGTTAGACGACTGACGGGGTACGGACCTACGACTAGGCCATCACTACGCTCTAGAAGCTAGTTAGTATTATTACAATAATAGGTATGCTTGTTCTAAATAATTATGGAACAAGAAAACTCTCGATTCGCGAGGTATCATGTTTTATGTCTTGTGATCTCCATTTGTGAATGCGGGGAAAAGTGAATAATGCAGATTATTTATTATAGAATCATAATAAAAATGTAGTAACAAGCTGAACTATCAGATAAACTCGTAGTTAATGTCATGACGTTTGTAAGGAAAACAGAATACGCGCCGGATCCATGCAATAAACATTGAACCTTATTATAAGTAATGGATGAAGTAAATCAACATCTAAACTCGTTTGTTTTAAGAAAATGAATACAGATGGCCTTGCTTCACTCACTCAGAAGCTCTTTGCCCAATATTTTTCAATTTTAAGTCTCTTTTAGGGTTCCGCATGTCCGAATGATAAAACGGAACTCTTCTACTCGCGTAGTGCGTCCGTCTGTCACAGCCAAATTTTTCCGAATCTCCAGTAGATTGGGAGTTTTGGCGGGAAAGCTAAGATGAGTGTCACGCTTTTTCATTGGACTTTTGAATTATTTAGAGTGTCGTTTACTAAATAAAAGCGCATGATTTATGTAGTATAAAGTGCATTCAGTAAATAATTCATAAAGAACATTCAAATATCGCAGCATAGTGGCCACATCATGACTTTGTCTCAAACCTCCCTAGTTCGGTTCACGCGGTCGTCTTTTTCGACTGTCATTGGTGATATCCGCCATTATTGTGAAAAAAAAAAAATAATCAAGGAATTTCCATAGTTATTACACGTATTATTGGCAAAATTGTGGTATCTATTCCACAGGGGCCATTGATCAAGAGTTGAAGTTGAAGCTCCAGTAGATTCGGATTTTTTTTGCCCAACATTTTGTTCCATGTAAGACAGCAGGTCTAATGGTGGTTTTGTACTTTACTTTTTTCTTTTAATGTCATCCTTATGCCTACGGAATAAAACTCAAAAACGGTTGAAGGGGCTGTAAAAAAAGGTTTATTTAAATCTCAACCTTAGAAGCATTAGGTCATATGTATAGCTCGACCTCAGAAGCATTAGGTCTAGAAATAGAGAATTCTTCTTCTCCGAATGGAGTATAAATAACATAATTGCGCCGATTTGCAAACTAAACTAATTTTCATCATTAAGAAAAGGACAGAAGATATCATTTTAGTTTAATCCTGTCAAGTTAAGATATACCATAGACAGTTTAGACGCGATTAAAAACATGGCGACAAAAAATACGTTCATTTACGTCAGGGGTGGACTAATTTGACAGGTCTAAACTAACATTTTATCCCCTGTCCTTTTCTTAATGAAAAAGATGCACTGAACTGAAATTTAATTTAGTTTCTAAACAAGGGAATCGGGACCAATATATCATCTATTTAATGGGAAACAAACATGGGTAGTGCCGGTGGACAGGTTAAATGCAATATTTTAACAAATTCTAAACAAACACGCGATCCCTAATCTCAATTCCCAATATTGCGCTTCCCTGATTAAAAGCGTCTGCTTTGGACAGTGTAGGCTCCCAAATAATTCAGCATTCCACTGTTCGAAATAGGCCTCTCTCTCCCTTTGCACGCCATTCAACTCGGTAAAAAATAAATCGAATTTTTTTACCGATTTGAATGGCGTTGCATGGAGTAATTTTATTTTAGATATTGTTTTTTTGTTTTTAGAATTTATTCAATAAAACTTATTCCCATATTTAGTTTGATTACTAGGATGGGATTAATACGGCTTTTATAAATGGTTTACCGTGCGCAGGGGAATCAACAAAATATAACTCGAGATAATTGCTCAATGTTCGCGACACTATCGTTATTAATATAGAGAATTATTGTTGTTGCAGAAAGTATTGGAGAGTATCCATCAAGAGAACTTCAATAAGAGGAAACAACTCGACAGAATCAGATATACAAAGAAGAAAAAAATGGAAAGATTTCGCTTGGCGCAGGTATTTATTGATTCATATAACTAAGTCTATTGATTTAAAGATATATCTACCAAGCGGGGTACGCTGGAACATGTTTCCACCACTAATTGTATATATTGTATAATAATTCAGCTCGTTAAGATATGAAATTATATTACATTTGCCAGCTCCTACACAGCCTTGGCTCCTACTTTCCGGAATATATCCTTGGAGTACACCGACCGCCTGCGGCTTTTGGGAGTTGAGATATCTTCGAACCTAAACTTTGGGCGGTTCATTGGGTCCAAGGCCAAGGTGGCTGCCACGAAAATTGGCGTTATCGCAAAGTACAGCTTCTAATTTTATAAAAAGCACAGGTCCGTTCGCGTGTGAGTAGTGCTGCAAAATGCCACCTGGCTACTTTCTTATGATTAAGTGCAGAGACGTGCGTCGAGGCTAATTGGCGACTCAGATTTAGCTCGAAACGGTCTCCAAAGCCTGGAGCACAGGAGTAGAGTAGCCAGCCTGTCGGTGTTCTATAGGATGCATTTTGGAGAGTGTGCGAGGGAATTACATGATTTAATTTCCCCTACTCTGTTTCATCATCGGATGGCCCGTCGTACGGCGAGTTTACACTCTTATCTACTTATTCCTCTATCGAAGGATGGGAAGAATTTGCCAGCGGCGGTGTTTCCGTCGGACTACAATTTAAGTGTCTTCAAGACTAGAGTGAATAGGCTCTTAATAAACTAGGGCGCTTTACCGTCAATGATTGCATCATTGCTTACTAGGTAGTACGTAGTAGTTGCAAGCACTAACTAGTTACTTCTACACGAAGAAAAGAATGTAAAAGTTAGTTTGAGCATTTACTACAGATGTTAGAGCATAATCGATAACGCACCTTATAATCATCATCATCATCTCAACGTGAATCCCAGTCGCATTCAGAGCTTTTGCAACTTTGGAGTCTGGGGTCCGCTTTACCAGTTTAACTGCTCATTTGGCTAAACTTCGATATTTTCATCGAACTCGAAACATGTGTAGTTAACAACTACACATGTTTCATCATAATCATCATCATCATCAACCTTTTATCGTCCCACTGCTGGGCACAGGTCTCCTCTCATACAGAGAAGGATTTCCTCAAGATGTTTTCCTTCACCTTCAGTCATTGGTGTCCTAGATATACTTAGAAAGTACATATAACTTTTAGAAAAGTTATATTGGTACTTGCCTGACCCGGAATCGAACCCGCACACTCATACTTGAGAGGCTGGTGTACTAACCACTAGGCCACCTCGACTTACGTTCGTTATGTTCTATAAATTCCTTGAGGCTATAAAAGCAATTATTTTGTAACCACGCTGTCAACCCGTACCTTCTGATACCCGTTCCTTCACGCGGTCAGCCTCCTCCTTTGCCACATCATCAGGAGCTGACGGCTTGCCATGCTCTTTCGCTCCGGAGAACATGGCCTGGACAAGGGCCGGACGTGAGAGATCGCCGCCGATCGCCGCCACGAGGACACGGCCACTCAATCTAGGCAGACCTCCAAAATGGTGACACCCTAAACGACAAGCACTTTCAATTACAATCTGAATGATTCAGATTGTAATTGAAAGTGCTTAGGAAAAGGGAAAAGGATAGAATATAAAATTTTAGTTTTATCCTGTCAAATTAAGATATTCCATAGACAGTTTAGACGCGATTAAAAACATGGCGACTAAAATACGTCAGTTTACGTCAGGAGCGCACTAATTTGACAGGTCTAGACTGACATTTTATCTTCTGTCCTTTTCCTAATGAAATGGAAAGAAAAAGATACACGTAACTTAAAGTTAGTTTCGTTTATGAACAACACAATCGGCGCCATTGCTACTATTAATGTGTTACGCAAATGCCCTTACCATAAAGGATGATGTCATAAGTGAATGTGGGTTATGGAGAGATAGAGACACCACAATAAAGATTAGCGAGGTTTATTTGCTGCGTTTGGTTTAGTTTGATTCGGTCGATTATTTCCGACTATTTCGGCTGATGACCTGGCGAAGGTCGCCGATGGAGCTGGGCAGCACAAGATCGGTCATCATGGAAAGCCCCTGAGAATAGGTAGACCGATTTGAATGGGTCCGTGGCGCAACGGTCAACACGCCTGCCTGCGACGTGGAGGCCACGGGTTTGATCCCCGGCCAGGTCATGATGGAAAACGATCTTTTCCTGATTCGCCTGGGTCTTGGATGCATCTATTATAAAATATAGTATTGTTGAGTTCTCTCTTTATATAAGACGGCGGATAGATCTAGAAAGGTTTCCTGGAAACAGCCCGTTGTCCAGAATGTTCCATGCGATTCCAGAAAGTTGCACCGACGTGTCACTGATAGGGGCAAAAAGAACAACGCGGTGTCCTACACAGACAAGTGTTGTGGGTTATGGAGAAATAGTAGCACCACAATAAAGATTAGCAAGTTCATTTGCTGTTTTTGATTCGTAGTTTTCTTATTCTTTGTCGATTAATTAAAACTGACTATCTAGGCAAATATCTCTCTTTATATAAGACGGTGGATCGATCTAGAACAATTTCATGAAATGAATGACCTGAACTTTACCTGCCGCAATAGTATGAGGTCATGAAATGAATGAAGTTAGTAGCTGCCCTAATAGCATTGATTTAATATAAGAAAGTTTTAGTACACATTCCAATAGCCACACGGTGGAAGGTAAAATGAGGAAGTAAGGGAAGCTACATTAACCTTTGTAGCTGAATAACAACATTTTAAGAAGACTGTTTTAATGTATTCACAAATTTTTTAAAACAACAATTCTGATATGTTATTTTTTATGCCAATTGGTTCAGCATCGAATAAGTATTCAAGAATCATTAGGGCTATTTGAGCTTATTGTGCTGACACAAACATTTCTCACAACTGATAATGTGTCTATTGCTAAAATTGATATGATTGGTACAGTATAACTCAGAAAAGTCTAGGTATTGGAATTAGGCGCCTTTGTATATCGTCTTTTCAGATTTAAAAAAGAGCTCTCAATGATGTAAAGGTTAATGGAGAGAATATTTTATTGGTTGTTAAATTTTAAATGTTGAAAGTACAACAAATGGAAGTCCTGGAAATGGCTTCAGCGGTGTGATTAATAGTGATTACTTCATTATCATCATCTCAGCGTTAATCCCAGTCGCATCCGAAGCTTATACAGCTTTGGAGTCTGGGGTCTGCTTTACCAGTCTAACTGCTTATTTTTTCCGTGAAGCGATTGCCGTCTGACCTCCACAACCCGAAGCCGATATCGAAGCATTATAGTTAGACCAATTGTTGGACTTTTAAGGGCTCCAAAAACCCGTAACGACTGCCATCAGATGTTCGTATGGCAACCGGAGCGGTGTGATTATGTATCTGTACAAGTAGATAGATAGTCTCCTTTACCCATTGTAGAATCAGAAACACTACACCTCTTTGGGTAACCAAAAACAGTATCGTGAAGAGATTTATTAATATAGTTTTCAATTCTGTTAAGTTCGGTTAGTAAAAGCTTGCCAAGAGTTGTGGGTTATAAATAACTTGAGGTCTTCGAAACTCGATTGAAGTAAGTTGTTGTAGTTCGGTTGTACTATAGAGGTCTTAATGAAGTATTTATAGATTGAGAGACCAAAGAAAACATTTTTCCACTTCAGCTATAAAATGTCAAATTACTTTTTTAATTGTTAAACCTTTGGTCTTGAATGGCATTTAAAGATCTTTGATAAAGAAGCCCGAAAGAACCAGTCTTATCAAGGGGTATTGTCTTACCCAGCAAATGAGTTGTGGAGGTCAGACGTGCAGTAAAATATTGGAATTCAACTGAATTTGGTTAAATTGAAAGTCGATCCCAGCATTCTTGTTAAAAGGCTTTTAGGATAGGATGATTTAAAATGTTATTGTGAAACAGATACTCTTACCTTGGTAAATAAAACAGCGCTAAGCTGTAGGGAAATAATGCCTACATATTGCAGATACTGCTTCCATTTCTTTATTTCCAGGCGGCATGGTTGGCGTAATGGTTGCGTGTTCGATACCCGCCCGGAACAAATATTTGTATGATCTACAAATAGTTGTTCCGGGTCTGAACGTTTGTGTATGTGAGGTTAAATGTTTGTAAACGGACCCACGATACAGGAGAAATTCCTAGAGAGGGGTAACGCTTTAAAATACTCTTTGACTTGCAATACCAGATGAATTACCCTGCAATACCAAATGATGATACACTTTGCCGATGATGAATTTTGCTTTATCTATTTTTAACTATTCATTATCGTTATCTACCTGATCATATTCCAACTATTTTGGATTCAGCCTCCAGTCTTACCAGATTCAGTTGAATATTAGTATTGTTACGGGCTAGGGGTACTAAAATACCGGTTAAGGGTTACGAAGTTTATTGGCAACGAAGGTACAGTCGATTGTAGGCAATGACAAGTAGAATGTTGCTGACGTTGCACCGAAGTCTTCACTTACGTGCACGAAGTCCGTGTTGTAAACACACAATAACACTACAGATGTTTCTTCACGTAGTACTCAATGTTCTCGTTACAGTTGTCGCAGTAGGTATTCTCAAAGATCGCTTCTTAAATGTCGTTGTTTTCGTATCGATAGTTGAATGCAGACTGACCCGCGCTGGCGTCACGGCGCTATATATAGTCCAGCTGATCGAACATTCCAGAATCGTCTAGACGTAATAATAATAGCGCATAACTTCGAGTACATTCAGTAAGTACCTACGGTAATTCCCGGAAATAGGTTTCTAGAAATTTCGATGTCGTTAGTTAGTTGAAAAAATTGATGAAACCTGTACCATTCGATAGGGCACCCTAAGTCTAGGAATGCGTTTTTATATTGCACCTATACAATGTCTAGGTCTCGAGTTATAGGGCTTAAAAGTTACGCACTGCATGTCACGCGATATTGAACCTTATGCCCTCGACATAAGGTGCATTCGTAACAGTATTTTACTTGGAGCGACTTTTTTTTGGTTATGGCATCTCGTAGTTGCCCATTAGAGGCCGTGACTACTTAACCGGACTATCCTGTGGATGCCTTAATTACGATTAAAGCCTTCAGCCAGGGGCACTTAAAAACTATACTAAAATTAAGAAGCGACTACGCACTAATGGCGCCCCCTGTGGGGTACGGACCTGGGCTTTGGGCGTCGCTAGAGAGGACAGCAAGGGACGGCTGGATCGAAAAGGTTTTTAGTGGTTTGATGACCACGGCGTTTCTACTACTAGCTCTGAGAAGAAGCGCCAAAACGAACTCATAGTTGGGGCATTATAATTACTGGCCCAGCTGCGGCGCGGGCTGGCCTTCATCGGGCAAGGGACGGGGAGGGCAATTAAGCTGTGGGGCGGGTCGCTTAGCACCTCGGCAACGAGGTCGGTAGGTCGGTTTCTTGTATTTTTATTGGGCTCTTGGAGGAGGGTTATGGAGTCATCAGGGTCTGTGACGGCATGCCGAGGGCGGCGAAGTTTGAAGATGGTGGAGATTGGAGCGACTGCCTATCTGACTTCTACAACCCAGATACCGGGCAACACCATACGATACCCACAGCTGGTCAAACTTCCGGACTTCTGAAGACCGGGAACTACTTTCAAAGATCTACAAAATTATAGCCGGGACCAACGGCTTAACGTGCTTTACGAGGCACGGAGGGGTCTCGGTATGTAAATATAGTCACCCATCCATAGAATAACTGCACTAAAAGTTTAGTGCGATTCGTCGTGTTCCGGCATGATGTCTGGTGAAGCCGTACGGAGGACGGGTCGGAGCAGTTGTGTTGTGATGCGTGCCGGGTACGATGCGCCAAATGTTGTGTCGGGAGTTTGGTCGTGGAGGGTCTCCAGATCAATCTCCTTCTCCGCAGCATCGTTGGTTGTGTTGTTGGGTTTAAAATTGCATCACTTCGCTCAACTGCCGTCTTCCTTTATATTCACTTAGATTTTTTCTTAGTGAATAGACTCAGCGCGCTTTACCATCAAAGATTGCATCACTGCATACCATCAAGCGGGATCAGTGCGGTTAAGCACTAGTTTATTATTATAAATAAAAGCTAACCTGATCGATCGACCTGTCCAGCTGTTATAATTCAACCACGAGCCCCTCAACTATCTACCTTGATTATCCCTTATTAACATGAGATGAGAAACTACGTTCGAGCAGGAAACGACAGATTAAGGGCTTTGGATCTCGGCGATGAAGAGGGTCTAAAAAGGTTTTTTAATTAAGTTTGTTCCAGATCATTTTTTTTATCTTATTCTATTATCGATTCTATACACAATCTCAGGGCTGCCTTTAGACTATAGATGTTAAATAATATTTTCTTTTGACACTAATTGGTGTTTTATAGTTGGATGCGGCAGAGATGCGAGATCGAGTTATATTTGAAGTGGGGGGGAAACTTCCCCCAGAGAAAAAGGAACAAGCTGTAGCGAACTGGGTCCAGCGTGCCAATATCAAAAAGAACGCTGCACTTGCCATCAAAGTCATGTACAAGAAAATACTAGACATCTTAAAGAAGGTATGTATTGCTTGCCTAATGTATTGATTAATGCTAACTTAACATTGGTTTTTGTTCAGTTTAAATGTCTAAGTAATTGTAGCTAATATTAGTAATTTTTAAACCATAAAATGACGTGTTTGGAGGTATACTCCTAAATAAAAGTCGTGGATACGGGAACAACAGTTTAATCACTATTATAATTTTAGGAGTAACGTAACGCGAGTTAACAATGGTAGGAAGAACACTGAGAATTCTGAGACGAGTTATGAGAGTTACAAGTTTACTCTTTTATAACCGACCGCTTGTCGTACGGTTTGTATACGTACTGCGGCTATGCAAGCCGCAAGCGGAGTTATGTGTATTTAATGTCAGAAACAATAAGTGTTTAGGGTTGAACATTAACTAGTGTTGTGACACAATACGCCACACGTGTATATCAGAATATGCCGATATAAATGAGTACAGTGAGAGCAGCGGTGGCCTTGTGGTAGCGGCTGCGACTTAGAAGTTGTTGGTCGTAGGTTCGAACCCCGTCAGGTGTTTTACTTTGTGTAAATTATGTCATCAACACTTCTCCTCTAAAACAACGGTAATGGAAAACATAGTGAGGAAATCGACACGACCTAGAGGCAAAACTTCGAAGACATGGTATCTATCAACACGCACTGGGCTTGCGTGGCAGATTGCATTCTACTCCCTATCACCAAGAGGCGCTCTGTGTCCCAGAACTTGAGCTGGAACATGTGTCCGACCGAATGTTCGGTTTCGGTTCCTTTTTCGGTTGAGTTTCGGCGAAAACAGTTTCCGAAACTATGACCAAAACCGAATATGCATTCGGGAGTTTTTGCGCTGTGATTGGTCATGTTCGGTGCGTTGAATTAATGAATGAATCCCACCGGAGCCAATGGCACCGATTGTGTTGTTCATATTATTATTTATTTCTATTTCAGAACATAAAATTTCAGATTAAAATTAGTGAGCTCCTGACGTAAACGGGCGTATTTTTAGTCGCCATATTTTTAATCACGTCTAAATTGTCTGTGGAGTATATTAATTTGACAGGATTAAATTAAAATGTTATCTTCTATCCCTTTCTTAACGAAATCGAAGGAAAAAGAAGCATATAACTTAAAATTAGTTTAGTTTGTGAACTACACAATCGGCGCCATGTCGTGATTGGCTTGTTTGTTTGCTGTTCGTTTTGTTTTGTTGTGGTGGAAAATTTTCGAGTGATTGAGAGCCTATCCACTTAAACAAATATCTATTGTGAGTATTTTTGAGGCGCAACTAATAGCGTTTTCTTTATTTTTCCCTCAAAATATCATATTTTGAGGGAAAAATAAGTAAGAAAGTTTCGATTTCGGTTTCGGCCGAAACAGGAATCGTTCATAAAACTAGTTTCGGTCGGACACTAGTAGGAACGTTATAGACTGAATATTGAAACGTGTATTATAACAAAAAGAGAATTCCATGGCTATGATGAATCAAGGCCAAAAAATATTTATGAGAAATTATAAGTCTAGCCACAAAATTATTTATTTGACACGAGATTAAACTTATAATTTTATTACTAAGCAACGGGAAAATGACATGCCTCTAATAAACTAATTCGTCTTTTTTGCAACGCCCACTAAATATTCTATAGAAAGCGTCAAGAAAAGGTCATCAATTATTGTGACTTTTCCTTGGTTTCATGTATTATCACCAAATTTACTAACCCGACCACGGATTTTACATCTTGTCACCATTTTACGATTTACAGCTTCAACGCAATGTCCTCAAAAAATGCAATTCAAGCTTCTAAGAAAGCATTATTTATTATAACTTAGCATGTAAAATAATACAACATATTCTTTTATCGTGAAAATAGCCACTGCATGATTTGGCGCGAGTACGCGAGACGACAGCGTTCGGTCATTTGCACCAACCAGAGCGCGCCTTTCAATTTATGTGACGACGAGTTGAGTTGTTCACGTGTATAGGTATTTAAGTTTAGGTGGTTAGGTTCAAGTTAGTTATTTTTTATGACCACCCCGAACGACTGTGACGGCAGAAATGTGGTTAGGTTAGTTTTTTTTATGACCACTAGAACGACTGTGAGGGCAGAAAGGTGGCTAGGTTGGGTTAGTTTTTTTTTATGACCACCCGAACGACAGTGGGGGCAGAAAGGTGTTTAGGTTAGTTTTTTTTATGACCATCCAGAACTACTGTGAGGGCAGAAAGGTGGCTGGGGTTAGGTTTTTTTTTATGAGCACCAGAACGACTGAGAGGGCAGAAAGGTGGTAGGTTCAAGTTAGTTTCTTTTTTATGACCACCCAGAATGACTGTGAAAGGTGTTTAGGTTCAAGCTAAAAAGACTTTATTCTTTCTTCATTTTTCAAAAATAAAGTCTGTTAATTTGTCTCTCATATTGATGAGAGACAACTAAAAAGACTTTATATTATCAGAAAAATACATAAATAATGAAATATTATCAGAAGCTATTCAGCTTCTGATAATATTTAGTGGCCAATATACAGACTATTTGATGACATTTTTAGCAAAATTTTGACGATCAATCACTAAGGGTTGGGCTACATTTTAAACGTACTAAGTTAACAAGTTAGAAGCTAAATAAATACATTTTGTGATGTTATTTATTAGTATTTTAGAAGTTTACTGTTAGAATGCATGCTACAAATTTAGATGCTAAAAATAATTATTATGCCGAGTTATATTTAGAGTGGATTACATAGAAGATAAGTTGTGGCTTAGATAGTATTATTTAGCTGACTTAGTAATATAGAAGGCAACTTACATTTTTGGGGGCGAATAATGATATTAAAAAGAAGCCTGTTTAATTAGCACTCATCATTTACTATATGTAGTTTTTCACAACTCGTTACTACGTCTGTGACTTCATGTTTTAGTGCCGGATCTAGTTGTACGTAACGAGATAACATATTCCAAAAATGACATTGTAATATTAAAAATTCCGTAAAATCCCATAACTATAGATTGATCAACCAAGAATACGAGGAAAAATCCGTCCCAAACCTTTCTCTTACTAAAGGTACTTGACTGATCCATTCATTCACCTTGTGGCTATTGAGTGGTCCTTTTATTATGACCCTCACTTAGTGAAAGCAGTCTCTGAATACCTAATCTACATTTGCGATGTAATAGCCAAAACTGTAAATAAATATGAATTTATGAAAAAACAACTTTAATTCCAACACATTAAGGTTCAGTTTCATTTACATAATCAAGAAAATATTTTTTTTTTCAATAGTGCTGCTAACTCTTCAACTTTATTACAATATTGAAATATAGTCTATATTTGTTTAACTTGAAGTAATCCAACTAACATAACATCAATTATTAACAGAATTTAGTTGCCACAAATTCCCTAGGAGTAAAAGCAGAGATGTATGTATATTAATTGATAGGAAATGAAAAATAAACCTGTGGTAGGTTTTAAATAGAAAAACCAAAAAACGAAGTTCATTTGTGGTCTAAAGTATCTACTTTAGTATAAGACAGAGCTTAATAACTTTAAGAAGCATCGATGGTGTCTCAGTGCATAATCGTACTGTTGACTCACAGTCGCCCACATGTGTAGCACCTATTTAGGTAAACTATAGTAAGTCACGCTCCCCATCGAGCAAGTCGCCGAGGACCAGTCGACATCGAGCAAGTCGCCGGCGACCAGTCCACAGTGCGTAATAGGTCTTAATATCATAATTTTTGCCTATCATGCTTTGCTTAAGAGTAGGTAATGTTTTATAACGTTTATGGATGAAATTTGAACGATTTTCAACATTTTTTTTTTTATAAAATTAAACATACTAGCTAATTACGGAATATGAGATCTAGCATATAAATACTAATGATAGCAATCAGATTTTTTAAGATAAATACGATGTCCGAAAAATGAGACTTTTCAAAACTCTGTTAAATTTGTATATACTTATTAAATATTTCAAATTAACATAATGTGATGTATCAAGTTATATTATTGTAATTAGACTTTCATCTAGATCAAAGATCCCTCTTAGTGATAATACCGCCTTTTGTCAAACTTCCATATTTATGTTTTGTCATTTATATGTTGTACGGACGACAGCAGGTCAAGGTATCCGAAACTATCAAATGTTCCCAATCAACCTTGAGCTACAATGCCTTAGAGATAAAGTTGAAAATCTAATACAGAAATCTGACAAAGTGTAGTAGTACTATTCTAAAGTAAAAGTAATATTGGTAAATATTTTGCACTGCTATAGAAATGAAGGAAATGTAATGTACTCGTATTTTTTAATCTTTTCTTTGAAATTGCATACTTTCGAGGGTCGTCATCGTAGATACCAATATTTTTTAATAGAGGATACATTTTAGATTTTCTATTGACTAGATTTCAATTTAGGGGGCGCTGATGCCCATAATTCTTTGAAGTAGGGGAAAATAACGTGTCTATAATTAATTGAGAAATCTTTAATAAACAAGGAAAATATTAAGGGTTATATTATTAATCTTATTTAATAGATATTTGTAACTAAGGTGTCATCACTTAACATTATTAAATTATTATCATTGTTAAATGATGGCATTTCAGTCCTATTGACGTCCAGTGGACTGGTTTTCTACTTATACAAATTAATCCTGATGCAGAAAATAGGCGCTCGATGTAACCTGTACCTTTGTAGTCGCAGCTTTTCGTAATATCGGATAGTGTCCTTTTTAAGGAGCTCAGCATGTAAAGGAAGTACCTACCACTCACGATTCTTGCTGAGCTTCAAAATATCTAACATTCTAAATCCAATGCGTCTGAACTTTTTGTACGGCCAGCACACAACAATGTTGATTAACATGATAAGATTTGAGAATGTACTTCTATAATACATGGTATAAGCTAAGAGCTAAAAAAGAAAGAGAAAAAATCAGTTTGCTGTTTTTTAATTAAATTTCACTCCACACAGTGTTAATTGACCATTATTTATGTTGACCACTGGTGGACCCGCGTCGTTTGCATTTTTTCCCAACTCCCCTTTTTTGTAGTTGGAAAATCTTCAAATGACCTCTCCTTATACTGACATCAATCCACCTGTGTTGCTTCACTTGCCTTTGCACCAGAAGCTACGATATCTCATTCGAATAAATCGGGGCTTTAGCAGGCAGGGTCTCTGTGGACCATGTTACTGTGTGCAGATATCCCTTTGAGGCGCGCATGGAACACAGCACGCCGTCGACCCGGGCCTGACATGGTCATTACCTTCAATCTTGTCTTTCGACCAGGGGGCCTTTTATTTTTTTGTATGGAAAATCATCAAATGACCTCTCCCGCTCTGGACGAAGCGGAAGGACGTGTCAGACTTTTACTGACTGAAACCCGCCCGCCCTTCACTTGCCTGTGCGCCAAGGTCACGGTTTCCTTTTTAAACAACCCGCAGCCCTGACCCAGGAGGCATCGGTCTTCTTGGACCCCGTTACGATGTGCTGTTGGTGCAGTGATTAAACGATTGACTGCTCCGCTGCATGTCGTAGGTTCGATTCCCGCGCGGTAAAATATTTGTATTACGTAAAAGTAGTTGTTGTTTGTGTATATGAATTTAGATGTTTGTAAACGTACCCACGATACAGGAAGAAGTCCTAGAACTTTAAAAATAAAATAGGCTCAAATCTCTTCGAAGATCTAATTTACTTAAGACAGTCCCCCAAAACGCCTCCCCTTCACCGTTTACTAGTGCTTTCACTGGAAAGATGTGGCTTAACAAACTCTCCAGTATTGTTAGTGATTTGTGAAAATATGACATCACGTCGTCGTATAGCATTTACGATTGAGCAGAAAGGTGCAATATTATATTTATTTACTATAAAATACTTGATATGACGTCCGCTTAGTATGACGTGTTTGTTATTTCTTTTCAAAGTCATTATAAACGGATTCCACTGTATATTATAATTAAACATTAGGTATACAGTATGTTAAGAAAACCCTGTCCTACCCATAAGGATAATAAAGGTTAGGTAAACACATGACCAAATATAATATAAAATTTTACGTAATCATCATAGTACCAATACAAATGTATTTTGAAATAAACTTTTTTTCCCGCGAATTAATTCCAACTTCCCCGAAATTTCGTAATTTTTAAAAAAATGACAACACCGGTATTATATAGCGAATAGCGATGTGACCACGTGCCACGTGCCCTGCCGCCCGCCACCCGCGGAAGGGTGCTTATCGCACATTTATTAAGTTACCTCTTTTTGCGAAATAATATTTATTTTTTTTAGGGGGATTTTTTTTTTATTTTAGCCCGGTTTTGTATCCATTAGCAGAATCAGTTATCGATACCTCAAAACACCTTCACGGGTCGGACAGGGTTTTCTTAACATACTGTATATTTGAACACAGATATCTTCCGTAAATATCTGGATACTACAGACACATATTTTTTAAGAGCAATGATTTTTACCTATTTTTAAATACACATTTTGTTTTCATGGACGATATTTTTTTTTGTTACCTATTATTGATTACCCAAAAACAACTAAACATTCCCAAAGGTAAAATAACAGTGCATCAATTTCTTATAGGTAAACACAACATGCATACAAAATATTAAAATCTTGGAGATCAGCTAACTTACTGAACAATAATTACTAACTCAACAAATTTAATTTTCTCCGACTTCAAAAGTTCATAACTCTTTTGATGAGCTTGGTATAACTTTTTATAACAAGATACCCTCTGCTTTCCTAGACTTGCCTTGACTTGTTCAAAGGCATATTATTCTGTAAACGACTATTTAAATTATAAGAATAGCTGGTCGCTCTGATTAACAAGACAATGTTTGTGTTCTTTCTCCAGAATTAGCTTACTAACACGGTATATATTACAGTGCATACAATTGTCTTTTTTACAATACATAAATATGTGAGCTGTCACGCCCTTTATACCTGGGGCTTTTATTTAGGTAATAAGTTTTTACTTATTTATGTTTCCATTGTAATGATACATATTTTAATTTTATGGAGTTTGTTCCGCCACTTCTTCCCAAAGAAATTAGGAATATTAGGAAGAGGCGAAGGGCGGGCGTTTTGGGGGACTGACTGTAGGTAATATTGACGTTCAAAAAGGGCTGATTCTCAGCCTAATTTGAATAAATGATTTGATTTTGATTTAGAATAAGCGCATTTTATTTTTTAATTTGCATAAAGGTGTGCGGTGTGGGCAATGCACATGTGCGGCGTTCGGCCGATGATTAGCCAAGGTGATCTTGCCCTTGCGCATTATACCACGTTTGAACCTACAAATATACATTTTTATATGCTTCGAAATTCTGGACTGTTTTTTTTTTTTTAATAATTATAAACTAGCGCTTGACCGCAATCCCGCCTGATGGTAAGCAGTGATGCGTTCGTTGATGGTAAAGCGCGCTAGTTTATTAAGAACCTATTCACTCAGAAAAACTGAGCGAATAGGAAGGAAGACGGCAGTTGAGCGAGGTGATGCAATGTTAAACCCAACAACACGACCAACGATGCTGCGCCAAAGGGAGATTGATCTGAAGACCCTCAACGACCAAACTCCCAAGACAACAACATTTGGCGCATCGTACCCGGCACACATCGCAATACAACTGCTCAGACCATTCCTCCGTTACGGCTTCACCAGACATCATGCCGGAACACGACGAATCGCTTGGCGGCAAGACTTTGTCTGGTGGGTGGTAACTTCTGCCGGCGGCCGATGTTATGGCCTACCACCGAGAAAACTGTTTTGGTACATTTGTAGTATTTACTTATTGCATGGCACGACAGTAACATGCTTATGAAATAAACGAAAATTTAATTCGGCACTTCGCGATACCGTACTTATAATATGAATGCACGTAGGTGTACTATTAAACGAGAATGGTTGTCAATTATGTGGTAATACCTAATACGTACACTACACATGATTTCAATAACATACAAATTGAGAATTTTGTTGAAATGTAACGTGATGCTTGGTTTATTAGTAGCAAGGTTTCATGAAGCAGAGTCATAAAATATACGAAATATTTACTATTACACAAATATGAATAGGATAAAAAAGTATGCAATATACCGTGCCCACCTGCGCCTTATGCTCTTATTTATTTTCTTAATTAAATAGGTACTTACTTCGCGCTAATTAATTATTTCTAACACGACGGTACCGTGTGCTTTTGGATAGATGGGCTTACATTGTATAGAAATAATTGTTTTTCCTTGTGGAAATACGCAGAAAAAACAAGGGAAAATTCCTGTAATGAGAATTTTAAGAATGTTCACCGTCTGATCCCAGTTTCAATCTGTCAAAATCAGTCTGATTTTTGACATAGACTGCCACTGAGATTGGACTTCAATTTGATCTTTTTTTTTTAAGAATGAAAATTGGCATTCAGGCCCGTAATCCGCTCTAATATCTTTTCGTATATTCTCTTATGATTAAAGATCGGAAATTACGGCGCTTTTGTACTTATACTTGAACAAGATGGTGACGAAAGAATAATGTGGATACGCCTTTTAACTAACAGTTGTGTATAATATTTTTTTTTTTCAAAAAAGACGCATTTTATTGTTTTACGTCACCTGGTGGTATTTTTAGAAATACATCCATAAATCCATATTTACTTTTCATCAAATCAAGTTTAGGTATGGAAGACGTCTCTCTACTTATGATCTTACAAAATTTGATTTTAAAATCTTTTATAGGATTCGTCATACTTCACCGTCGTGTTGGAGGCATTAAAGCTGGACTGTCGAGCGCAAGGTAAATGCCTCATGGGAGCCACCGAGATGGGCCAGCTCGCTATGGAATACCTCGACGACAGGAAATTCGAATATAATAAACTAGAGAGTGAAATTAAAGCAAACATGAAAGAGAGGGAAAGAACGCTCAAGTTGGCTCGACGTGAGGTCGCTTACTTGACAGACTCGTTTCCAAATCTAATAAGGAAAGAGGTAAATAGAACAAGCGCTGCCTTACCTAAAGTAAGCTAATCGGTTCATATGCTCCATTAAACGATGTTCACCGAAGTACATCTGCTTCCAGGAAGGTTTAGAAATTAGATTATGGGCTTTATTTTTTCACAGTACTTTTGAAAAACAGCGGGTTCCAATCCATCGACATCACAAAGTATGTATGTAAGTTAAATGATTATGTAGATGTAATCATTTAACTTATTCGTCTAATATGTCTATTTATATAGTATGCGTTTTATGCATTTTTTCATCTATAAAGGATTCATACATGGACGCCATTAAAAAAAATGTACATTACATGCGACTATGTTGTGTGTAGGTTACTACACTGGTTAGTGATTATGCTGCTATGAAAATATATTCACTGTAAACTTGGTACAAGGCCAACATCTAATTAATTGCACTGGACTATTTGCTAAACAAATCATATGCTTGGAATTTGATTAATCAGAGCTTTGAGATACAAATACGCATTAGTTTCCGCTATACACATTGTATTGATCATTCTTGAAAAAGCATTTGTTGCGATTAGTTGCTTGCATTAATATAATTTATACAATATGTAAAGAAAACCCCGTCCGAACCAAAAGGATAATAAAGGTTAGGTCTACACATGACCAAATAAAATATGAAATTTTACATAGTCATCATAGTAACAAAAACAATACTAATGAATTTTTAAATAATCTTCCCGAAAATTTGGTATTTTAAAAAAAAAGTGACAACACCATTTTAGACAGTATTATTATGAGTGATGCGCATGCCCTGCCCCCCTTCACTCCCGCATGTATGTCTACCATGTTGCCTTCCGCACATGTATTAAGTTACCTCGCTTTTTCGAAACAATATATTTTTTTAGGAGGATTTTTTTTTAAGTTTAGCCCGGATTTGTAGGCATTATTAGAATCAGTTATCGATACCTAACAATACCTTCACGGGTCGGACAGGACAGAGATTTCTTTACATATTGTATATAGCCACGTATCATTGTTACATGTTGATTTTTATCTTGCTTGACTTTTTTTGGTTGGGATATCGTCACTCACAACGGGATAGTCCGTCAAGTGCCCTCTGCATTTATTTGACGGTATCCCGTTGTGAGTGAAGTGGAAGAATGTGTCAGACTTTTACTGACTAAAACCCACCCGTCCTTCATTTGCCTACACGCCAGGGGCACTTTGTACAACCCGAGGCCCTGGCAGGCGGCGGTGGTGTTTGACCTTAATAGTCACGTGTGGTAGCACATATTAATCTACACACCAAAGCCGGTGGCATATGTCGGCGGCTCGACATCAGAAACTTATTTGGCAGTTAAAATACTAGCACGTCACTACAGCTGAAATGTCGGCGGTCAACTGAGCGCTTGCGTACGCTAGCCGCCAACATGCCGACGGGCAACATGCTCCGGCGAATGTTGCAGACATGCTTCTTTCAACATAAGCCGGTTTTGTCGGCGGGCTGTGCCGCCGGCGGCTTTGGTGTGTAGTACGTATTTAACCTCGGTGTCTTCCGCGTATGCACCATCCTCTTTTTTTTTACAATACTAAGGTGTTCAATAGACATTCGCCCAGAAAATGTATCGGGGTTTCCTGAGGTATGATAAATAATACTTATGAATGTTTTTTTAGGAAGCCACAAATCTCGACGACTTATACGAAGATGATGAAGTTGGAAGTCAACAGTCCATTCACGGAGAACTCGACGAAGTATTGAATATTTGTAAACGGTTGCAAAGAGCTACCCTTGTGTCTTCATTTGATCAAATTCTTTTGAGGTATTTATCGTCGAATTCTATAATAATCCTAGCTTATATGGTGTTGCGATGTGTGCCGGATACGATGCACCAAATGTTGTTGTGTCGGGAGTTTGGTCGTGGAGGGTCTCCAGATCAATCTCCCCCTGGCGCAGCATCGTTGGTCGTGTTGTTGGGTTTAACATCGCATCATCTCGCTCAACTGCTATTTTCCTTCCTATCCACTAAAATTTTTAAGTGAATAGGTTTAATAAACTGGCGCGCTCTACCATCAACGATAGCATCACTGCTTACCATCAGGCGGGATTGCAGTCAAACACTAGTTTAGAATTATTAAGAAAAAATTATGAAAATAATGTCTTTGTGTGATTAATTGAGTATTTTTGGTACGCTTTCTTGATTAAGGTAGACCACGAAAAGAAGTAAATACAGTAACTAAGACAGGGACTAAGTTAATCTGAATTATGTCATCCCTAGTATTGTTGTGGCAATATAAAGCATTTGAATTCGTTTATCTGTGGAGGTTGAAAGAACAACATTACCAGTCGGGGCGGCTGATGATGGCGTTGGCTCTCAACAGTCACAAACGGGACGCTCTGATTGAAGACAAGAAACACGCGGCCCAGATGCTGGATACTCTAAAGAACGTCGGCCAGGAGAAGTCCAGACAGTGAGTACATTGCATATATGTGTATAATATACGCGCGAGTTAACTGCGCACCTCGCTGGAATGCGACCGCTCTCCCGCTTCCCCGCGCGGCCCCCGCATTCGCCGTAAGCACTGAGTAGCGTTAGCATCTTTGTTACAGTTGTCTAAATAGAGTTTAAATCCCCTGTTTTTATTACTGTTTTTGTGGAGTTTTTGATTTGTTAAGTTTTGTTTTAATTTAGTTTTATTTTTGTTTTTTACATTTTCGACGCGTTAGTGAAGCCTGTTGGTAGTACCGACATCATGTATCAATTTAATTGCAAAACGTCATGACCGTGAGTAAAATGACCTAGTATTATCATCAAAACGACCTTTTATAAAAAAAAAAAAAAATTTTTTTTAACATAATTTTCATTTGTACAAACGGTATCGTCAGAATGTTGTCACAGAGCGAGGTGCACAGTTCACGTTTCTTCATTTGAGGAATACAAAGAGAATTATAATATAATTCACTCCCACACCATCCGTCCCTACTGTGCACGGGTGCAATATGCAATGGCGACATGTCATAATAAAACTTTGTTCACAAAATTAAAATAACCGATTTTAAAAATATAATTTTCATTCAGGAAAAAATAGGGAACGTTATGAAAGGGATAACCAATTTATTTACTGCCGACAGTGGCACCGGATGTTAGGGATCCAATCAAATAAGCACTGATGTAGAAAAAAGAAATACACAGATATTGAACCTTTTTTTAAGTTGGATCGCAAATAAAAAGGGTTGTCATACGTTTTAATAGGTACCTATCTGGTTTGTTGCCCATGAACGTTCAGCAATGTTACGAATTGGAAATAAGAAAACAATATTATTTCGTAGTTATTAATTCGAATTGTTCTTATTATTGTAATTTTAAATAAATTAACGAGATAGTGAAGTTTTGGTGTGTACATAAGTTTGGCTGGTTTTGGTCCAAGCTGGAATATTGAGTGGGAGCTGTTTTAAATTTATCATGTATTTCTCGGATACGCGTGTTTGTGGACCAATTTTGGAATCGGTTCATCTACCTATTTAATTTTCTAACGTTATCGTCATACGTTACGTAACGTTGACCTCCTCCATGGCGCAGCGGTCAACACGTGGCCTACGACGTGGAAGCCGCGGGTTCGATCCCCAGCCAGGTCATAATGGAAAACGATCTTTTCCTGATTGGCCTGGGTCTTGGATGTTTATCTATATATGTATCTTTTCCTGATTGGCCTGGGTCTTGGATGTTTATCTATATATGTATCTATTATAAATATAGTATCGTTGAGTTAGTATCCCATGACACAAGTCTCGAACTTACTTTGGGGCTAGCTCAATCTGTGTGATTTGTCCGTATATACAGTATGTTAAGAAAACCCTGTCCGACCCATAAGGATAATAAAGGTAAGGTAAACACATGACCAAATATTATATAAAATTTTACGTAATCATTATAGTACCAATACAAATGAATTTTGAAATAATCTTTTTTTCCCGCGAATTAATTCCAACTTCCCAAATTTGGTAATTTTAAAAAGTGACACACAGGTATTATTATGAGCGAATAGCGATGCGACCACGTGCCGCGTGCGCTGCTGCCCGCCGCCCGCGGAAGGGTGATTAACGCACATTTATTAAGTTACCTCTTTTTGCGAAATAATATTAATTTTTTTAGGGGGATTTTTTTTTTTAAGTTTAGCCCGGTTTTGTATCCATTAGTAGAATCAGTTGTCGATACCTAACAACACCTTCAGGGGTCGGACAGGGTTTTCTTAACATACTGTATTTATTTATTTATTATTTATACTTTCGGTTTGTGTGGATTTCTGCGTGAGATGTGAATAAGGTGGGGTCCAGATAGTATGATTCTTGGTATTTGTTATACGGTAGTGATTGTCTTGGTGGTCATACAGCTCATTTTGTGTTGTGATGGAGTAACAACTTTTTATTACACTATTTTTTTTTTGCAGTTGCCTATGTATGTACTTCTTTTTTTAAACTTGCTATAAACTAACGCTTAAGCGCGATCCTGCCTGATGGTTAGTAGTTATTCACTTATTGATAGCACTAGTTTATTAAGAGCCCATTCAAATTTAAATTTTATCCGATCTATTATTTCTTGAGACAAAAGCTTTTTTACCATGATTCTTCTTTGATCTGAAATTCTTTGTTGTGTTCTGTACGTAGTGACGCCTGTTTCTTAGTTTGTGATGTATAGTTAAGTTCGCGGTTTATTTCTTTGCTACATCTTCTACGAACTCCTGTTTTCTAAGTCTTGGTGGACCGCACGAAAATGTAGGCAGACCTACTTCTACCGCAACCTTTAAGGGTGGATTAGGTTTAATGTGAAACTATATTAAAACTAGATTTGGGGAGTAATTCCGAGTCCGAAGATTAATAGAATTAGAAAATATAGTCCGAACTTTATTCGGCTCCTCCACACTTCTTTATTTCACAAGATTCGGGTTTTGGTCAGTGAGAAGAAGTTTTACAATCAACACCGTGGAGAAAATTTTCAAATATTTCACAGTTTTATCTTTCCTCATTAAAAAAGAAAGTTATATTGCTTATGTACATAAATAATTACATTACGTAGCTCGACAGATCTGCGCTACTTTCCACCCTATAACCTATTTTCCATGATAATTATTAATAACTCTTTGATGTAAAGCAAAGTTTAAAAGATAAAAAAGTGGATAACATTTTTCTTTAGGTCCTTCAGTGACAACCACACAATGAACATTTTCCCTGTTGAATTAGTTAGGCATTTAGAGTCATTATTTTTCTGTTAATACGCATTTCGTTATGGGAATCGTATATTTTAAGTGAGTGGCTAATGAGACTATTTCGACCTATACAAAGAACAAAGTTACAATTCAAAAAATTGTACTTATCAAGAGAGCGATATAAAGTTTTTCTCATTCAAATTTAGCTACTTATAACTTTTTTCAGTAGTTCATCATAGGTACTTGATTCTTTTAATATACGTATAAAACATTATTAGGCATTGATTCTTAACAAAACAGTAAATTGAAACCCTTTATTTATATGCACATAAGACCATTTATTATACAAATGTATGTCAAATATACAAAAAAAACTTTGTTCTTGGAAAGAATGCTGGTACCAAGTGTATTTGAAACTTTATTTTATGTAAATTCTGATTGTCTAACGGTTCTATTTGTGAATGGATATAAAAAGACAGAATGTAAATAAATGATTTAAAAAATGAACACGATTTATTTAGAAAGCACAGTATACAACATAATAATCTTAGGTAATTAATAATTTTTTAATCGTTTATGTAATCTCATGTTACATAAAAAATGGTACAAAAATTATTAAAATTATTAAAAAGTTCTTAACTAATTATCATTATTTTATGAGATCAAAAGTTAATGAGACTGAGAGAGCTGAGGTCAAATATATAGTTAAAAAAAATATAAAATAAAAGATTGTTTCTTCACGACATAATTAGGTATTATGTATTAAGATCGAGAAAGTAACTGTATCAAATTAAAATATATCAGTCTTCTTCACTATCACTACTTATAATATCATTAGCGTTATTATTGTCGCCTGAACAAGGGAGAGATCGGAAATAATCCGTATATTGAAAAGATTTAATTCCCGAATCAAGTAAACTAGATCCTTATGTCTATCTTTAGATAAATTTAATGGGTTTTTGTAGGCTTGCTCTAAGATTGGTACAGAAGAAACTGCATTACGGCGGGTATTAGAGCATATTAAAATCGTTTTGTGGTCTGTTACGATAAGATCATATTTATACAACAGCTTGTTAGGTTCTGAATTATTCACGAATACTTCTCTTAAACTATTCCATGACACTTTAACTCCTTCCGTGTTTCTTTTCTGTGTTCCGAATATAAAGGGATTCCACCGGGACAAAGGATCGAACATGGTCATACACACTTTTAAGGCTGACAGGCTTTATTACACGATGATGCTTTGCGTAGCGTCCTCTCCAGGCCCTCTGTCATAACAGTGCAGCCATCGTATTTTTCCCAGGCTGTTCCAATTATATTACTACTAACAAAAACAGTATTAAAAAAAAAATAGATTTACAGACCTTTTAACTATTTCAATCTGACTTTGGGAGGAAATAGGTGTTATGGGTAAAAAGTTTTTATACGTTAATTGACGTTTGTTTGGTGTTTCTCGATACGTACATAAATGTTCTACGGCTGTTTTTTTGAGTATTTCACTACAAAAGCCCACTGTTTTTCGTGGTTTCCTATACGCCAGAACTTTTGAAAACAATCATATATTTGAAATTGGGATATTTTTTGAAAACAGCGATACCGACAGTGAGCTCTCAAGATTTTATTATCGACTAGCTTTCCGCCCGCGGCTTCGCCCGTGGAATTAGGTTATATTGCGCTTTTTAGATTTCCCTCGAGAATATAATTTTTTTTACAAGCGTGAGTCTGACTCACCCTTGACCGGTTTTGATATAGATTTAAGGCAGTCACAAATCAAGTCCAATGACTCTCCATTCTAAAGGACCACTCATAGTTCCATTACTTTAGTGCCGTATATGCATACAATTACACACTAATATTGTAAATGTGAAAGTGTGTGCCTTTGTTTTACTTGAACGCCTTTCTCGGACCTGAATGCTACAGCAGTGTGCTTAAAGGATTCAGAGCTAAGCAGAACCAAAGTGGACTCAGACTGTCGCCCTGGAATATTCCCCGCTTAATCCATACAGGTTCATCATTCCCCTGGATCTGTCGACTCCCTGGATAGCGAAGGACCGTCTTCCATTGCCCCATACACGACCTAAGAAAAGTGCGTAGAGTTGCATTAATCTTGACGCTGCGATTAATTGACGCGATTTTCAATTGGCGATAGAGGTTTTGTATCTTTCTAAAACCTCACTTCTCTAAAATGTAGTTGATGAATGAAAGTTTTTACCGGGCATTCGGCAATTTTCAAGCTAGAAAGCTGAAAATTGACAAGCGGACTATTTATGAAAAACGAAAAAAATCAAGCATCATTTTGTTTTGAAAATCCGCCTCCAACTCCTTAATTAAAAGAGGGTGTGGAGTTTTATATGGCATATTTATTACGTAGTTTTCAAGGTAGGGAGCTAAAAGTCGGTACACAGACTCTTTTCTACCAACCAAAAATACCCGTCTTATTTCTTTTTTGGAAATCTACCCCCAGTTCCTTAAATAGGAGATGGAAAAGGTGTACCACCATCATCATCCTCATCAACCTATTTTTTTCGTCCCACTGCGCGTAATTACCACCACGCTTGCTCAATGTGGGTTGGCCATTTCAGACTTAAAATCCAGGTTTTCTCAAGATGTTTTCCTTCACTTTGTAATCAGTCATTGGTGTCCAATATAATATTTAGAAAGTACATGCAACTTAGAAAAGTTACATTGATACTTGCTTGACTTGATCGAACCCGCACACTCATGCCATCATGACTTGTAGCATGAACACGACTCTCGCTGTCACCCACCTCGCGCGCTGTGTTCGCGTCGCCCCGGACAGTGGTTAACGACACATATGGAGCTGACACCTTGTTTTTTGGAGACCCAAACTAAATAGGCTTTTGTTCGACTGCTATCTCCAGAACTACGTAACATGTATTGTTTTTTTTTAAATATAGAGGTCCGTTAACAGTTAAAAAATACAATAAAAGTACTTTGGTGATATATTCAAATAAAACTTTGCTTTTTGCACAGGTCGATTTGAATGTCAGAACTATTTGGAATAAGTACTAATATTGAAATAATTATATTATAGAAATTTCTCGGATTTGCCCGATATAGGATAGGTACTTCAACCTATTTAGGATTTGAATGAATATAGTCGCCATTAAAATGATTAAATTATCCAAGCTGTGATATAACGAGCCGTCCATTCGGTAATGCGGTCTGTTAATATTTAATGCGCCATATGTGAGAGTGGGCGGAATGATATGCAACAAATATGAAATGGGATTGCTTTCCTTTAATGGGGAAAACCTTCCAAAAATGCGAAAAGCTGATGTTAAAAGTATCTTGTTTGCTATAACCCAAATAGAGGGCTCATAAAGATTAAATACATAATCAGTCTTTAACGTTCCCACTGTTGGGACACAAGCCTACTCTCTTTGAGGGGAAGTGGGCCATAATCTACCACGCTGGCCCAGTGCTGGTTGGTAGATGTCACATGTCTTCGAAGTATTTGGCTCTAAGACACGCCGGTTTCCTCACGATGTATTCCTTCACCGTTTTGTGAGCAGTGGTGTTGAAATTTACGCAATGTAAAGCGCCGGATGGGGTTCGAACCTACAACTTGTAAATCGCGGCCGTACCACTACACCACCGTATCTCTCCACGCGATAAAAAATAAAATTATCTATACTAATGTTAAAAAACTGAAGAGTATTTTGAACGCGCTAATCTCAGGAACTAGTAAATAGTTCGATTTTAAAAATAAATTCAATATAATATTGAACAAGAAAAATATATTAATATATCATTACTTATTATAAAACAGAGTCACTTTCTTTTACCTATGTCCCCTTGAATGATTAAATCTTTAAAACTACGCAACGGATTTTGGTAGTTTTTTAAATAGATAGAGTGATTGAAGAGAATAGTTTATTATGTATAATAATATCCATTAAATTGTAGATGAATATATTTTTGAGGTTTCTAATGTGATGTCGTAATTAATTACATTTTTTCCGCGCTTGTAGTGAAATGCTGGCTGAACCCTACGATATTTAACAAAAGAATTTACTAAATATTGTACACATTGATAAGGTCTACAAAACAGTCCTCGATGGTATATATCTATCTCTTAAATATATATAATTAAAATTAACGATGAAGATATAAAGGCGGACTTGGAGGTAGCAACTGAGTTTGAGAATTTTTTTACTAGTATTCCAATAATAACAACAAAAACTTTGTCTTCTTCCTCCACTTCTGCTTACGCCATACTAAAAGAATGTGTTCCAGAATGTGACAAACACTTTGAATTTACGTTTGCGACTGCTAAAGACATTATAGAATCTTTTAAGGATCTTGATGTAAAAAAACTGCCGATCATTGGGGTTTATCAGTATATACTGTAGCTTCAATAATAGATGTTATCGCACCTTTCTTAATAATTGTTTTTAATTGTTGTGTCACATCTGGTATATTTCCTGATTTGATGAAACTTAGCAAAGTAATTCCACTGTTCAAATCTGGTAGTACAACTGATCCCACGAATTTTCGGCCAATTTCTATATTACCAACTTTGAGCAAAATTTTTGAAAAATTAATTTTGTAACAGTTGTTGAGACACTTCAACTTATACAGTATGTTAAGAAAACCCTGTCCGACCCGTGAAGGTGTTGTTAGGTATCGATAACTGATACTACTAATGCATACAAAACCGGGCTAAACTTAAAAAAAAAAAATCCCCCTAAAAAAATAAATATTATTTCGCAAAAAGAGGTAACTTAATAAACGTGCGTTAACCACCCTTCGCCTACCGCCCGCAGGGGCCGGGCGGCAGGGCACGCGGCACGTGGTCGCATCGCTATTCGCTCATAATAATACCGGTGTTGTCACTTTTTAAAAATTACCAAATTTCGGGGAAATTGGAATTAATTCGCTGGAAAAAAAGATTATTTCAAAATTCATTTGTATTAGTACTATGATGATTACGTAAAATTTTATATTATATTTGGTCTTGTGTTTACCTAACCTTTATTACCCTTATAGGTCGGACAGGGTTTTCTTAACATACTGTATAATTTATTGCACGTGAAACAATTTGGTTTTACAAAGGGTTGTTCAACTACCGATGCGGGCGTGGCGTTGCTAAAGAACATATTTGGGGCCTGGGAGGAATCGCAAGATGCTCTTGGTATTTTTTGTGATTTGTCCAAGGCCTTTGATTGCGTACATCATGATACTCTTATTAGGAAATTGTACCATTATGGTTTAAGGGACAGAGCTCTCGACCTTCTGACTTCTTATCTGAATAATCGAATTCAGAGGGTTGATGTTAATGGCAACAAATCTGCAGGATCTGAGGTCACCATGGGCGTTCCGCAGGGCTCCATTCTAGGTCCTTTCTTGTTTTTAATTTATATTAATGACTTACCTCATCACGTGAGGGATAATCACAACATAGTATTGTTCGCGGATGACACTTCTCTTATTTTTAAAGTCAAGCGTCAGCTAGCAAATTTTGACGAAGTTAACAATGCACTTTCGAAAGTTGTCCATTGGTTTAATGTAAATAACCTTCTTTTGAATGAAAAAAAAACTAAATTCATTAAATTTTCTACGCCAAATGTCAGGCAGCTAAGTACCAATGTTCAACTGAATGGAGTAGAGTTGATCCCTGTCGAGACGACAGTTTTTCTCGGATTGACTATTGACTCCAAGTTACAATGGGGTCCTCACATTGAGAAGCTGTCGGGTAAACTCAGTTCTGCCGCTTATGCTGTTAAGAAAATTAGACAGATAACTGATGTGAATACAGCCAGAATTGTTTATTTTAGTTATTTTCATAGTCTTATGGCTTATGGGATTCTTCTCTGGGGAACTTGTGCGGACATCAATACCATCTTTGTTTTACAGAAAAGGGCTGTTCGAGCCATTTACAACCTTGGTCCTAGAGATTCTCTTAGAGAAAAATTCAGAGAGGTGAACATTCTGACTGTAGATTCGCAATATATATTTGAAAATCTTATGTATGTACATAAAAATATATCTAATTTTAAGAAAATAAGCGATATTCATAATATAAATACCAGGAACAAACACAATCTTGCTGTACATCACACTCGTCTCCACAGAGTAGGCAACTCGTTCATGGGTCAATGTATACACTTTTACAACAAGCTTCCCATGGACATTCGAAACTTACCCATTAAACGATATAAAACCTATATAAAGGCCAAACTTTGCAAAAAGGGGTATTATAAAATCTCAGATTTTTTAGAGGATAGAGAGGCTTGGGACTGAGCTGCTCGCTCTGTTAAGCATTGTTATTAAGCAATATGCGTAATTATAACGTAAATTATTGTAATCATTTTCATTTTTAGGGTTCCGTAGCCAAAATGGCAAAAACGGAACCCTTATAGTTTCGTCATGTCCGTCTGTCCGTCTGTCCGTCTGTCCGTCTGTCACAGCCGATTTACTCGGAAACTATAAGTACTACAGTGATGAAATTTGATGGGAATATGTGTTGTATGAACCGCTACAAAATTATGACACTAAATAGTAAAAAAAAGAATTGGGGGTGGGGCCCCCCATACATGTAACTGAGGGATGAAAATTTTTTTTTCGATGTACATACCCGTGTGGGGTATCAATGGAAAGGTCTTTTAAAATGATATAAAGTTTTCTAAAAAACATTTTTCTTAAAGTGAACGGTTTTTGAGATATCAGCTCTCAAAGTCGTAAAAAGTATGTCCCCCCCCCTCTATTTTTATAACTACGGGGTATAAAATTCTAAAAAAAATAGAGGTGATGCATGCTAATTAACTCTTTCAACGATTTTTGGTTTGATCAAAGTATCTCTTATAGTTTTTGAGATAGGTTGATTTAACTGTAATTTTGGTTAAGTTATTGTGCTTACACTGAAAACGATGGCTGAACCTTATAAGATAGAGCCGATTTGGGCACGCCTATAGCACGGAATATTTATAAATACATATATAAAATTAATATTCATACATAAAAGTACAAGGCAAAATATCGGGAGAGTTTAGGCTCCATTCACCAGGTGTATAAATTGACATAATAAGTTTATTATATTTGCTGCTACGGAACCCTTTGTGCGCGAGCCCGACTCGCACTTGGCCGGTTTTTTAATGTCTGGACTTTAAAAAAGACGATGATCCCTGAGTTTGTTTCGGCTATTTCTTCTCAGAGGTAGTCAGTTAGGAAATGCCGGCTTCATCTAGTTAAAAAAAAAAAAAACATATGACGTGTAAAAGTGGTCGGTGATCCTGCTTGCTTAATAAACGATTTCATTTCATTTCATTTCTTATGGATATTCCATAATATCATTTTTTTGTCATTTTGTCATTTATTTCTCGGTGCAAGGCCATAACATCGGCCGCCGACAGAAGTTACCACCCACCAGACAAAGTCTTGCCGCCAAGCGATTTGTCGTGTTCCGGCATGATGTCTGGTGAAGCCGTATGGAGGACGGGTCTGAGCAGTTGTGTTACGATGTGTGCCGGGTACGATGCGCCTAATGTTGTTGTGTTGGGAGTTTGGTCGTGGAAGGTCTTCAGATCAATCTCCCTTTGGCGCAGCATCGTTGGTCGTGTTGTTGGGTTTAACATTGCATCACCTCGCTCAACTGCCGTCTTCCTTCCTATTCGCTCAGTTTTTCTGAGTGGATAGGCTCTTAATAAACTAGCACGCTTTACCATCAACGATCGCATCACTGCTTACCATCAGGCGGGATTGCGGTCAAGCGCTAGTTAATAATTATTAAAAAAAAAAAATTACGACAAAATCTGGCTAATGTTCGAAGCGATTTTGACCAATACAGTATTAATCCTTACCCCATTTAACACCTTAAATAAATTGTTGATTTAATATAGATCTATATCGCGCATTACAGCATACGATTTAAATTAATATTTTCGAAGATATTACAGATTTAAATCGCGGGGCGTCTCGTTCCGTCCGAGGTAGCGGGAGCTGCGGGCCGCTTTTTTTTTTATACAAGGTTAATAGTTTTCTGTAGTGTATATAGTATCAGCATTGCATCCGTGCGAAGCCGGGGAGTTCTGCTGGTAAAAATATAATAACAATAGGTGACGCTTGGCAAGTATCGTTTTACATAGCCATACTTTATGTATTCGTAGAAGGTCGAAAGTCACCGACATAGCCCAGCGGATAGCTCCTTGAAGTTGGCAGGGCACATAGCATGTAGAATTGTAGAGCCGATGGCCGATGGGGCAGAAAGGCTCTTGAATGGCGTTCACGTACCGGCAAGCGCATCGTCGTACGCCCACCGACTACGTGGTCGGTTGACATGACCAAAATCGCAGGGAAACCTTGGGTGTAGGCCGCATCTAACCGGCCTTTTTGGAAATCCTTTGGGGAGGCCTTTGTCCAACAGTGGACTTCTTGTGGCTGACATGATGATATTGATGTTAATGACTGTATGTATACTCTGTCCGCTTGGTTAACCGAATAATTATTTATTAATATTATTAAAACTGTGACTGTATTCAGATGTAAAAAGGCACTAAGCGACTTATTAATTGAGAAATATTATTACAGAATTGAAAACTTCCTTAATGATGAAATCACTGACTGGTTGATATGCCGTTATATTAATGGACATTTTTTAATTTTTTTTAAAATACCCAAAAGGATAATAAATGTTAGGTATACACATGGCCAAATAAAATATAAAATTTTACATAATCGTCATAGTAACAATACTAATGAATTTTGAAATAATCTTTTTTTTTCTGCGAATTAATTACAACTTCCCCAAAATTCGGTCATTTTTTAAAAAGTGACAACACATTTTGTGACGGAGCGAATAGCGATGCGACCACGTGCCGCGTGCCTTGCCCCCCTTCACCGGCGCGTGTGTGCCTAACGTTTTGCCTACCGCACATACATTAAGTTATCTCGCTTTTTGGAAATAATATTTATTTATTTAGGGGGTTTTTTTTTAAGTTTAGTCCGGCTTTGTAGGTATTATTAGAATCAGTTAACGATACCTAACAATACCTTTACGGGTCGAACAGGGTTTTCTTTACACATTGTATATCTATGTCAGATACATTTGCCACCTAGTGAAGGTCGCGAAAAACCGCTGGCGGGAGGCGCAGGACCGGTCGTTCTGAAGATCCTTGGGGGAGACCTATGTCCACAGTGGACGTTTTTCGGCTGACTCTAACTAAACCTCTGTCCACTAAATACCCATATTTGCAAACCTATACATTATTTGATTTGATTTTTTTCGGGATTCGCAAAAGCAATCCCCACATTCACGACAGTCCTCGACCGGTTGTTTCTCAGCAGGTTCCATCTTCCCGTGCGACCATGCGTAGAGCGTAAGAAGACGACGACTTAAGCCAACCCGGGTAGAATGAAATCAAATAATAATAATATCTGTAGACGTCATAAGTATAATTCAATTAGATTAGGCTTGCAATATTTTATTACGAATTTGAACGGTAATTTTTACGGAATCTGGAATGGTAATGTTCTAAGGTATCCCTCAAAAATTGTGAATTTAGAAGACAGAATATAAGAGATATTCTGTTTACCCCTTTTATTCTTTTTCCATCATAGTTATACGAGATTTTATAACAAAGAGCGATACCACTGTTGATACTAAATTCGACAACTTGAGCGTTTTCGACTAGCACAATTTGTGTTGGTGAGAAACTTGCATGAAATGAAATGAAATGAAATGAAATCGTTTATTAAGCAAGTAGGATCACCGATCACTTTTACACGTCATATGTTTTTTTTTTTCTTCTTATTTTTTTTTTTTTAAACTAGATGAAGCCGGCATTTCCTAACTGACTACCTCTGAGAAGAAATAGCCGAAACAAACTCAGGGATCATCGTCTTTTTTAAAGTCCAGACATTAAAAATGAAAATGTTTACAATAATTTACGTTATAATTACGCATATTGCTTAATAACAATGCTTAACAGAGCGAGCAGCTCAGTCCCAAGCCTCTCTATCCTCTAAATAATCTGAGATTTTATAATACCCCTTTTTGCAAAGTTTGGCCTTTATATAGGTTTTATATCGTTTAATGGGTAAGTTTCGAATGTCCATGGGAAGCTTGTTGTAAAAGTGTATACATTGACCCATGAACGAGTTACCTACTCTGTGGAGACGAGTGTGATGTACAGCAAGATTGTGTTTGTTCCTGGTATTTATATTATGAACATCGCTTATTCTCTTAAAATTAGATATATTTTTATGTACATACATAAGATTTTCAAATATATATTGCGAAGCTACAGTCAGAATGTTCACCTCTCTGAATTTTTCTCTAAGAGAATCTCTAGGACCAAGGTTGTAGATGGCTCGAACAGCCCTTTTCTGTAAAACAAAGATGGTATTGATGTCCGCACAAGTTCCCCAGAGAAGAATCCCATAAGTCACAAGACTATGAAAATAACTAAAATAAACAATTCTGGCTGTATTCACATCAGTTATCTGTCTAATTTTCTTAACAGCATAAGCGGCAGAACTGAGTCTACCCGACAGCTTCTCAATGTGAGGACCCCATTGTAACTTGGAGTCAATAGTCAATCCAAGAAAAACTGTCGACTCGACAGGGATCAACTCTACTCCATTCAGTTGAACATTGGTACTTAACTGCCTGACATTTGGCGTAGAAAATTTAATGAATTTAGTTTTTTTTTCATTCAAAAGAAGGTTATTTACATTAAACCAATGGACAACTTTCGAAAGTGCATTGTTAACTTCGTCAAAATTTGCTAGCTGACGCTTGACTTTAAAAATAAGAGAAGTGTCATCCGCGAACAATACTATGTTGTGATTATCCCTCACGTGATGAGGTAAGTCATTAATATAAATTAAAAACAAGAAAGGACCTAGAATTGAGCCCTGCGGAACGCCCATGGTGACCTCAGATCCTGCAGATTTGTTGCCATTAACATCAACCCTCTGAATTCGATTATTCAGATAAGAAGTCAGAAGGTCGAGAGCTCTGTCCCTTAAACCATAATGGTACAGTTTCCTAATAAGAGTATCATGATGTACGCAATCAAAGGCCTTGGACAAATCACAAAAAATACCAAGAGCATCTTGCGATTCCTCCCAGGCCCCAAATATGTTCTTTAGCAACGCCACGCCCGCATCGGTAGTTGAACGACCCTTTGTAAAACCAAATTGTTTCACGTGCAATAAATTATATAAGTTGAAATGTCTCAACAACTGTTTCAAAATTAATTTTTCAAAAATTTTGCTCAAAGTTGGTAATATGGAAATTGGCCGAAAATTCGTGGGATCAGTTGTACTACCAGATTTGAACAGTGGAATTACTTTGCTAAGTTTCATCAAATCAGGAAATATACCAGATGTGACACAAGAATTAAAAACAATTGCTAAGAAAGGTGCGATAACATCTATTATTGAAGCTACAGTATATACTGACAAACCCCAATGATCGGCAGTTTTTTTTACATCAAGATCCTTAAAAGATTCTATAATGTCTTTAGCAGTCGCAAACGCAAATTCAAAGTGCTTGTCACATTCCGGAACACATTCTTTTAGTATGGCGTAGGCAGAAGTGGAGGAAGAAGACAAAGTTTTTGTTGTTATTATTGGAATACTAGTAAAAAAATTCTCAAACTCAGTTGCTACCTCCAAGTCCGCCTTTATATCTTCATCGTTAATTTTAAGATGGAAATCGCGATTTTGTACTTTGGTTCTTCCAGTTTCAGAATTTATAATTTGCCAAGTTGTTTTGATTTTATTTCTAGAAGATTTTATTTTATTTTTAATGTGTATGGCTTTTGCTGAGGAACAGGCTCTCTTAAAAGTTTTTGAATATTTTTTAACGAATTCTTGAAAAGCTACATCATGGTTATATGTTTTTTCCTGATACAATTCATACATTTTTTCCCTGCTTTTATAAATACCTGGGGTTGCCCAGTCACTAAATATAATGCGGTCGCTAACAGGCAATGTTTTTTTTGTGAAAACTTTCATAAATTCACAATTAATCAAGTTAAATAGTATACTATATGCATGATCCGGGTTGGTGTGATGAGGCAAGCCCGGTAGCTTTTCAATTAAATTATTTTTTAATTGTCCTAAACGATTTTCATTTACAGGAACAAAACTCACAAGTTTTCTTTGAGCTCTGACTTCACTCTTCTGAGGAAAAGTAACTAACTGGCCACAGTGATCAGAGTCTAACTCATTTATAATTAAATGGTCAGAAGGTCTTAGGTTAGTAAAGATGTTGTCTAAACAGGTGGCACTTGTGGCAGTTATTCTAGTCGGCTCAAAGAATCTTGCGTACAAATTATAGGACTTGAATAATGAGATAAATTCATTCACTGTAGCTGATTTCTCTAGAATATTAATGTTGAAGTCTCCACAGACAACAACTGTTTTGTTACTGTGACAAGTCTTTAATAAAACTTCCTCCATATATTTTCCAAAAATATCATAGGAAGCACATGGGGGCCTGTAGACACTTATTACAATGAACCGCTCGAGCTCGATGCAAGCAATTTCAATAACTCGCTCAACAGAGAGGCTTACAATATCAGCCCGTTCTTTAAATTTGATATTGTTGCGAACAATTATTAGGGAGCCACCCCTTATCATATTCACTCTGCTGAATGAGCTACCAATCTGATGGTTATTAAAGCTGAACATGAACTGATGGGCTTTTAACCAATGTTCAGTAAGACAAACAATATCAATATAACTACAGTTCATGAACAACTCCAATTCTAATTGTTTATTTATCACACCCTGTATATTTTGATGAACAATTTTAAGGTTATTATTATTGATTATATTTTGAAAATTAAAATTTATTGGGTGTGATATTAATGTTTCTAGGTTCACATCTCTGCTAGAGTTCAACTCTATTGTCTCAATGTCCCTTGATAATGGGTACATGTCTAATTCATTATTCAAAATAGTGCTAGAGGTTGACTCTATTGTCTCAAATTGTAATTTAAATAACTTGGAACAAATTCCAAGCTCTGCTCATTACCACTAAGTGTATTACTTAACTGCTCAATAGAAGCAGCATAGTTAGCCAAACACGTGGCTGACTTATATATATAGTATGATAGCGAGTCTGCTACCTGTCTTTTTAAAAAATTACAAAGATAATAGTTATCTTTGGTCGTAAAATAATTTTGACTAATGAGTGCATTAGAGTCAATAAATTCAAATTTTTCATTATACAATGTCATAGTTTGTAATGTCATATTACATCTATATCTAATTCGGTTTTCGGTCTGTGACAGGCCATTGCCATAAGGAAAGGCAAACAAAACTATTTTGTTTACATTTAATGAGGCCAGATTTTCAAAATATTTCTTTATCTTTACACTATTTGCATTTCCCCTTCTCCCAATCAAAATAACAATATTTGTGGATGGACTGTAATTACCACTTATAACTTTATCTATAATTTGACTATAAGATGCTTCAGGCATACAATAATTGACTAAATACATGTTTCAGAACTATGTAAAAAAAATTAAACAAGTGTCATCTAACACTCCGCAGTGAGCCCGCGTGGTGAATTAAGCCCCATTCCCTCTGACAGAGTGGAGGCCATATATTACGACACAGTTAGCGTAGTGGTTGAGCGATCGTCTGCTACGCTGTGTGTCGCGGATTAGATCTCCGCACGGAACAAACATTTGTACTGTTTGTGTATGTGAGTTTATGTGTTTGTAAACGCGCCCACGATACAGGAGATATTCCTAGTGTGGGGGCAACGTTTAAAAAAAAAAAGAAAAAAGGAGCAAAAGTGGAGGCATTTGGCCTTGCAGTGGGAACAATATAGGTTAAGTACAGAGCAGTTTGCTCAGGGGATTACTATGACGTGTTAAAACAAACGTGATTCCAGTGTCAGATAAAGATAGAGGTTTAGTGATGGTTCTAACACTTTATAGTGAGGTCGCTGTTCTGGCAGATATATACAATATGTAAAGAAAACCCTGTCCGATCCATAAAGGTATTGTTAAGTATCAATAACTGATTCTACTAATGGATAAACACCGGGCTAAACTAAAAAAACATCCCCCTAAAAAAAATAATATTATTTCGCAAAAAAAAAAAAGAGATAACTTAATACATGTGCGGTAAGCAACCCTTCCACGGGCGGCGGGCGGCAGGGCACGCGGCACGTGGTCGCATCGCTATTCGCTCATAATAATACCGGTGTTGTCACTTTTTTTTAAATTACCAAATTTCGGGGAAGATGGAATTAATTCGTGAGAAAAAGATTATTTCAAAATTCATTAGTATTGTTTCTATGATGATTACGTAAAATTTTATATTATTATGGTCAAGTGTTTACCTAACCTTTATTATCCTTTTGGGTCGGACAGGGTTTTCTTTACATATTGTATATATATGTATATACACTAAGTGTAAAGTAGTGATTTGTGTTTCTTCGTGTATAAACTCACGGAAGTATAAATGATATTGTTATTCTGTAGGCCTAGTATGAGTTTTCATTACAAAACTCGATGTTCGATATCGAGCGCGTTTGACTCATCGATTGGCCCGCTTCAAGGTTGTAAGAACTCTCAACCAATGAGAGCGCCAAACGCGCTCGATCTCGACGATCGAGTCTCGTAATGAAAACTCATACTAGGCATACTGTACTTACACAATTCTCATTTCCTCGTATGTAAACCTGTCGGCACTAAATCCTCGAATGCTACACAACTCGTTGCTTTATAGCTGCATTTTCCAGCGTAATTTCTAGTTTAGTTTTGTTTACCGTATTTGGGCAATAGTGAATACACGGTCACTAATGCTCATGTTAAAAGCTTATTTACTAAAGTTCGTGATGCTGCGGTAACGTTATAAATAGCAGCTTTTATAGAAAGATTGGTTAATTGACGAACAGATAGAGGAGTCTCATTTATTGTGTTTTAACCTTTTTGGTAGGGAACCATAATAAAGAAATACAAATATTTATTGGGACGAAAAATACATTATTCAATATGACAAAATTAAAAACTGAGTACACAGGTGTTGCCTGTTTCTTAAGAAATTTCTTCCAGATGACCAGCGAAAGTAGAAGTTAAATAGAAATGTAGAAAATAGTGTTTAAGAACAAGAAGAGAAAATTAAGAATCTTTTAAGTCTAAAACTAAGAATAAACTTAGATATATCAACATAGATAGTAACATGTTCGTTGGTTTGTTCCGCTTTCACGCCTAAACTACTAAACGGGTTTGGATGAAATTTGGCATACAGATTGTTTATAACTAGGAATAACACACAGGATACTTTTTTGTCCCGATATTTCCACGGGATCGAAACGAGAGTGAAGCCACGCGACGCAGCTAGTAATAAAATATAAAAGTTAGGCTGTATAAGTGTCAAAGGAGGAGGCGGAGCGCTTGAGGGAGCGAAAATCTCAACGCCCTCATGCTCCTAGCCACCGCAGGAGACGCCCTGGTCGGGAGACAGCATCGACCTCCCGGCCACCGTAGGCGCGGGCTTACGGGCGACGAGCAGTAGGCAGCTCGCCGCCCGGTATGGACCAGGCCCGGGTCGACAGCGCGTTGTGTTTCACGCACGCCTCTATGAGATGTCATCACGTCGTGACGGATCCACAAAGACCGATGCCTCCTAGATCAGGTTTGCGGTTTGGTTAGAAAAGAAACCGTGGCCCTGGCGCACAGGCAAGTAAAGAAACACGGGAGGGTTTAATCTGTAAAAGTCAGACGCGCGCTTCCGCTCTGCCCAGACCGGAAGAGGTCCTTGGATAATTACCCACCAAAAACAATAAAAAGGACCGTATAAGTGTGATTATACATACATGTATTATACATACATGTGTTCTATTAAGTGAGGCGTAGATATCAAGTTAAATGTTATTGCTCTTGGCGTGAGACCGTCACTTGCAGTATACATATACTGCAAGTAAGCACATATGTTTGATGCGTCGAAGATTTCGCGGGAAATTTATAGCATAGGATAAAATATTTGCAGTTGAAGTTGTTGAAAATTAATTGAATTTGTATTTCTTAGGTACGGTATTCTTTTTGTTCAAACTGAACGACTTGACAAAAGTTCAACTATTAATTTCTTAATTAACCTTTTAATTCTCGGTGGTAGACCATATCTTCGGCTGCCGGCAGAAGTTACCACCCACCAGACACAGTCTTGCCGCCGAGCGATTCGTCGTATTCCGGCATGATGGTCTGGTGAAGCCGTACGGAGGACTGGTCTGAGTAGTTGTGTTATGTGCCGGGTATGATGCGTCGAAAGTTATTGTATCGGGAGTTTGGTCGTGGAGGGTCTCCAGATCAATCTAGCTCTGGCGCTACATTGTTGGTCGTGTTGTTGGGTTTAACATTGCATCTCCTCGCTCAACAGCCGTCTTCCTTCCTCTTTATTTAGTTTTTTTTTGTGAATAGGCTTAATAAACATCAACGATTGCATCTCTGCTTACCATTTGGCAGGATTGCGGTCAAGCACTAGGTTATAATTATTAAAAAAAAAAAAAAAAAATAGAAGTGTGTAATTTATTCATGAAGCTTCTGAATTTAAATGGCATGTGTCATTAATACAATTTATTCTAATTTGTTCAGAATTCAATTCACTAGAGAAATTTATTTATTAACATAAAATTATATACCAAAGAATAAAAAGCGATATACTAATAAGCCTTGGATACACAAGGAAATCCTTGAATTAATCCTGATAAAAAAATAACTCTGGGCCACTTATAGAATGAATCCTAACGAGGACGCGTGTAACAAAATATTGAACAGTAAATATCATTACCCTTGTATATTTATTACACGCGTCGTTTTTCTACTTATTTATTATATACATTATTTTTTTTAATACGAAACTTGAATATAGTTTGTTCAGAATAAAAAACTGAATCGATTCCAATGATTTTTACACTGTGCTATATTTTTCCCAAATATGTTTAAAATATTTGCAGTGTGGTTACCGTGCACACAATACAGTTTACGGCAGGAGGTCCTAGACGCGTGCGCACAGCGGACAGGCTTTGGTCTCGTTGTACAACTTCTTCTTTTTCAGTCTATAGATGTCCACTGCTGGATAAAGGCCTCCCCCAGGCTTTCATTGCCTTGGTTTGGTTTTGGCATAATCCCACGCTTGGCAGGGGTAAAATATGTTCTAAGAAAAATTAACATGTTTTAAGTAAATTGCACTACATTTTATATTATCACTTACCGCTGCATTTACGCGTAAAGTATCTAAATAATATCTAACATCTACCTACACTTGACCGTTATGACAGTCTAAAGTCTCCAAGTGTGATGGAATGCAAAGTCTAAAAATGTTGTACATTAAAATACTTGACACGTGTTTCGGATTTTGCATATACAAAAAATAACTTTGTATCACATAATGGCCAAAAATGTGATTCTACAAAGACGATTTCTTACGAATCGAATGTTATAGATATAGGGCCTAAAGCCTTTTGTGGTTATATTAGGAAACAACCGAATTCCATATATCCTGTATCCCAAATATTGTTAAAAGCAAATCTAATCGACTCATTGTGAAGGAACTGCATGACTTAATTCTCCCATCTCCGTTCCATCATCGGACGACCGGCGTATGGCGAGTATCTCCTTACTTAGTTTAGTAACCCTTATGTTGTTGACATCACTACGAACCAGACGAAGCTTTCCACTCGTCTTTTATACCGCGTACATCGAGAGACTGGAGCAATTTGCCAGCGGCAGTGTTTCCATCGGCCTACAATTTAAGTGTATTCAAGGCTAAAGTGAATAGGCTCTAAATATAATAACGCGCTTTACCATCAATAATTGCATCACTGCTTACCATCAGGCAGAACACTTTATACACAATCCGATTCGCGATTCGGTTTTTCCGTCCGCGGTTATTTGAATGAGATAGATAGAGAATATATATATATATATAGATTTATAAAAAAAATATAATTATAAATATATTTATGAAAGCATAAAATATGGGACTGTTTTCCCAAAATAGTAACATAAATTTCTACGGTGAGTTATTACTTAAAGAAACAAAAAGTAATAAGTATCGTTCCTAATTCGCTCTTTGTTTTAAAAATAAACATGTGCTGTCGATATTTGTAGAAACCACAAATACACGAATTCAACAGTCCGAGTATTTGCCCCAAAAACGAATACAAGCTATAAGTTATATTTATTCCGTAGGTAGGTTCAGAGAGAAAGAGAGTCCGAATTCCACAACTAGCCGTTTAATACCAAATACTGCACCTTTTATTAGGAAACTTAACGAACTTAAACATCGAAGTTCCTAACTGTAGACGGGTGAAATATTCAATTAACTACAACTAGAGGTACCATGAAATATCGTTATGGACTATTATTATTATTTTTTTTTAAAATAATTATAAACTAGCGCTTGACCGCAATCCCGCCTGATGGTAAGCAGTGATGCGATCGTTGATGGTAAAGCGCGCTAGTTTATTAAGAGCCTATTCACTCAGAAAAACTGAGCGAATAGGAAGGAAGACGGCAGTTGAGCGAGGTGATGCAATGTTAAACCCAACAACACGACCAACGATGTTGCGCCAAAGGGAGATTGATCTGAAGACCCTCCACGACCAAACTCCCAACATAAAACATTAGGCGCATCGTACCCGGATCACATCGCAACTGCTCAGACCCGTCCTTCGTACGGCTTCCCAGACATTATGCCGGAACACGACAAATCGCTTGGCGGCAAGGCTTTGTCTGGTGGGTGGTAACTTCTGCCGGCGGCCGATGTTATAGCCTACCACCGACTAGGATAGGATAGTAATGTGTAGATGGAGAAAAACCGTTGATTAATTGAAACGCATAATACATGACATGACAAAGGATATACATACTTTCTCGCGACCGACTCTGGCCAGGCCATGGTCCGGAGCGAGAATGCATGGCAGGCCGTTACCTCCTTCTGCGAAGCCTTGATGCTGGCAAAGGAGGAGGCGGATCGCCTGAGGGAGTGGGTATCCCAGCCTTCTCATGCCTCTAGCCGCCGCAGGAGACACTCTGGTCGGGAGACAACATCGGACTCCCAGCCACCGTAGGCGTGGGCTGGATAGCTCGCCTCAAAGAGATCACAGCACATTGTGACGGGGTCCACGAAGACCGATGCCTCCTGGGTCAGGGTTGCGGGTTGGTTAAAAAAGAAACCGTGGCCCTGGCGCACAGGCAAGTGAAGAAACGGGTGGGTTTTATTCAGCAAAAGTCTGACATGTCATTGGATGATTTCCTATCTCAACAAAAAAGGATATACATACTTTATTAATAAAAGTAAGTGCTTAGTATAGATAGTTCAATCCACGAAGACGCGCCCCACCAATTTTAGGTTGAGGGGATCTCGGGGCGCGGGGAGTTTTCTCCGAGCGTCAGTCACGGACCGTCAGTGGTTCGATGCACACAAGTAGTACAACCTGTATTTCAAAAATCCAGACTCGACACGAAAGTTGCTCTACTTTATATTTTTTTAAAATGTCGAAAAAATCTCAGCGTGTTGTACTTAAAAGCCAGGTATGTAAATTATTGTTACGAAACACATAAAATAATAAAAGAAAAGTAGTTTAATTCAAAATTAAATTTTACTAACTAGACTTCATTTTATATTTAAAAGTAAGACTAATGTTATTTCTTTTTATTTTTTTTTAATTGTAGGCAAGAGAAATTATTTCTAAAGTTTACGATTTCATGAAAAAAGAAGCAAGTCAAAATTTTGCAGAAAAACTCACTGATGCTCGATGGAGAACCGCACAGGCTGTTGGAATATCTGAAAGCACAGTGACTAGAATTCTACGCGAAAGAAAGGCTTATACTGAGACAATAAAGGAAACTACAGTATCTACTATGGAGTCTAATATAACTATAGAGACGGATGCGATAGTTTCTGTAGTCCAAAGTGAAGAGCGTACAACAGAGCCGACTACGGAAATGGATATTGATTCTAAAAATGAAGCGAGTACGTCGCATTCGAATTTAGCAGGCAGAAGTGCTTCTATTTTTACATCACCTATGAAGAAGAGAAGGGAAAGACCACGAAAAATTAATTTAGACAAATTTGATATTGGTGTAGTCCGAAGAACTATCCAAAACTGCCATAAAGAACATCATCAATTTCCAACATTATCACGACTTAATACTATTTTGAAAGACCGTATACAATTTAATGGATGTAGAACCACCCTAAGAACATTGTTACTTAAGCTTGGTTATAAATGGAGAAAAACTGAGAATAATAGGAAGGTCCTAACCGAAAAACATGATATTCAAATGTTAAGATTGAAATATTTAAAACAGGTAAAATCTTTTCGTAATGCAGGTAGACCTATAGTGTACACAGATGAATCATATATTCATACCAACCACGTGCAAAAAAAATCTTGGGCCGACAAAGGCTCTAAAACAGCAATGAAACAAAATTTAACAAAGGGTGTGCGCATAATTATAGTACATGCCGGAAGTGCTGAGGGTTTCGTACCAAATGCGTTGTTAACGTACAGAGCAGAGATCAAATCCGGAGACTACCACGATAATATGAACTCGGATAATTACTTAAAGTAGCTTAAGGAGAAACTAATACCAAATCTCCCAAATGATGCCGTGGTAGTCTTGGATAATGCAGCCTATCACAATACTAGTTCGGAAAAAATACCCACATCCAACTCCAACAAATTAGACATGCAGACTTGGCTGAATGCAAAAAATATCCATTTTGTACCAACCTACAAAAAGCCTGAACTTTATGACCTTATATTAAAAAACAAAGAAAACTTCCGCAAGTACAGAGTTGACGAATTATTAAAGGAATATGGATTCACAGTGCTTCGGCTGCCTCCTTATCACCCAGAGTTAAATCCAATCGAAAACATTTGGGGTATTGTAAAAAACGACGTTGCTAGCCGCAATATCAATCAAAACTACACTTCGATTATGCCCATTTTAAATGAAGCATTTGATCGAGTAAATAAAGATGTCTGGTTCAATACTTGTCAGCACGTGGAAAAAATAGAAGACGAATACATGAGACACTGAGATCTTGATTTCAATTTTATTATAAATGTCAGTGATACTTCAGAATCTGAATCAGACATTTCTGAAACTAGTGATTGACGATTTTTATTTCAATAAAAAAAGTTCCATAAAACTTTTTCACGTATTTAATTTATGTCTCTAATTACCTCCTATTATTATATAAAAATGGTATTATAATCGTATATTAACTAATAATCACATAAAATATCCACACCTCAATTTTCCTTGCAGTCGGGTAAAGAGTATAAAATTGAAGTAGAGCATCTTTCACTTTGACCATGACGCTCTCTCCTGATTAGTCAATTTATTGTAGTGTGGGTGTGCACTCATAGATAATTATTGTGTACGGATAACACTCAAACATTGACGGAAGCTTGCACACATATACTATAAACGGTTAGGAGAAATAGTGGGGCGCGTCTTCGTGGATTGAACTATCTATAGCCGGCCATTAATCTCGTGACAAGTGAATTCTCCAAAGACATTAAAATTTGACATATGTTTTAGGAATAGTGTCAAAACATTGGTCGACGTAACTTGAAACGACGTAAGTCGTGGACTGCCTGTACTCAGCAGTGAGCGAGCAAACAAGAGAAATAAATTACACTAAATATAAATCCTTAATCTACAAGACATTTGAAATAATCATATAACCCCGATTTTTTTTCAATTTTCAGTTAATTATTCACTGAAAATTGACAAAATTAATATTGGAGGCAGGCGAGCTCACTAAACTGTATTATTGAGCCAGTACAACGGGACAGATGTTATTTAATGTAGTTTCCTCGTGCGGCATGCTCCTCTCCTTTCGGCTTAACGGGTATAGTAGCCTCAATGACCTTGTGCATGTGGGCGGAGCCAAACGCCGTACTCCCGAATTCGTAAAATGCGCGCGGTGGCGCGCTAAACTAAAACTACAATCAAAGAATATCCAGAGATGCAGACAAGCCGCGTGTAGGTCGCGATTTGTGCCTACGATTTCAGACGGGGGTATGGATGCAAGACCGATAAATGTATATTTTGTATTTATAAATGGTAATATCGTACTATAATATATTTGTAGTATTCTTGATCAATGTTTGAATTAAATCAAGGAGTGCTCGTTACACAGTTTAATGGCCGATCGCAGACTGACAGACATTTGTAAAACAAGTACCCACACATTATAATGTATCATAACATTAATATAAAAATTAATGGTAGATGGTAATATCTACCGATTCAACATATTTGATTTTTTTTTTCACTACTTTTCAGTATATGAGTATCTACATCTACAGTATGTTAAGAAAACCTTGTCCGACCCATAAGGATAATAAAGGTTAGGTAAACACATGACCAAATATAATATAAAATTTTACGTAATGATCATAGTACCAATACAAATGAATTTTGAAATAATCTTTTTTTCCCGCGAATTAATTCCAACTTCCCCGAAATTTGGTAATTTTTAAAAAAGTGATAACACCGGTATTCTTATGAGCGAATAGCAATGCGACCACGTGCCGCGTGCCCTGCCGCCCGCCGCCCGCGCAAGGGTGCTTAACGCACATTTATTAAGTTATCTCTTTTTGCGAAATAATATTTATTTTTTAGGGGGATTTTTTAAGTTTAGCCCGGTTTTGTATCCATTAGTAGAATCAGTTATCGATACCTAACAACACCTTCACGGGTCGGACAGGGTTTTCTTAACATACTGTATAGTAAGACCGTAACGGCATCATGTCTTTGCAAGTGTCCTTGAATTAATTACTAGTGGTATTACTAGTGCGAATAACATAAACGAGTTCATCGCGTTAACGTAAAACAAACTCGCACTAGGCACTTTGTGATATTTTTATTTAAAAAAAAAGAGTGCCCCACACTAAGAATTACTCTTATCGTGGGTGCGTTTACAAACATATAAATTCACAGACACAAACAGCCAGACCCGAGACAACTACTTGTAGGACATGTTCTGAATATTCGCGGGAATCGAACCCGCGACACGCAGCGCAGCAGTCAATAGCTTAACCACTGCGCTAACCGTGCTTTATATAGATGCCATGAGATTACAAAGCGCGTAGTTTCGGCCGTTTTTCATGACGACATAGTACCTTATTTATACTATGTCAGTGATGTCGGATTGAATGTACTCCGTCGTAATGAGGTTTCAAATAAAACACGAGTTATTTTAAAATCTGTAAATTTTAATTCTTCGATCCGATAAATTACATGCGAGATTATAGGCACATCTAAAGCTGCAGAAAGTTCTTGCAGTTGAGAATGGCCACAGTCTATTTCTATTGTTCCTACAACTGCACAGCTGATATTGATTTCTGTAGGATATGTAAAATGTTTCCATACACATACGGCATTTAAAAATAAATAGGGAATGTAGTCCCACTTGTTGTTCTCCAACAATATCCATAGATTCTAAACCACAGTTTATAATTCTCCGTGCTTGGCAATTTTCTTTAGTTTTGAATAATAGTAAGCAATATTAACTATGCGTCGCCCTTCGATGAAACAGCTTGAGATTTGTTGAGGTTTTGGTGATATTTTGAGCTAAAAAAAGATATAACATACATTTTAATTAACCCTAGCAACATTGTTAGACATTTTTGTCAAGGAATTAATAGAAAGACTAGAGGTTGCATACACTAGACGACCAATACTCGTATATAAAGAGCGAAGAGGTATATATCTTTCCATTTGTAAGTCAAAAAATGTTATTACAATATTATTTGTGAAAAACAGAAAATAAATATATATATACGGACAAATCACACAGATTGAGATAGCCCCAAAGTAAGTTCGAGACTTGTGTTATGGGATACTAACTCAACGATACTATATTTATAATAGATACATATATAGATAAACATCCAAGTCCCAGGCCAATCAGGAAAAGATCGTTTGCCATTATGACCTGGCCGGGAATCGAACCCGGGGCCTCCACATCGCAGGCAGGCGTGTTGACCGCTGCGCCACGGAGGATTGCAAAAAAAATTACTGATAACTGTGACATTCCAAGCCCGCCAACTCGCGTCCATCGGCTTCGGCTACTTTAAACTATTACTTATAGAAATAAAATATTTACAGGAAGAATCATTTAAAATAATCGAAGTTAAGTAAGAGTTTTTATTACACATTTTTGCTAATATCTCGAAAACTAAAAGTCCTATCAACTCAAAACTTTTTGTAAAACTGTTTTTACACCAAAACCCTTAATTGAGCTCTAATTTTTGGTTTATATCACCATAAACAAAAAATCACATTTTCAAGTTACGTAAATTTCCAATAAGATTTTTATTTTTAAATCTCCTTACAAATTACTTATGTGAACTTTTATGCAACTGTCAATATAAACTATCGAACTATTGGTTGCTATAACGTATATAGGCAATTACAAACCTATTACTTAATTATAATCTAAGTGCGAGTGTTTACTTACCTGAATAGAGTCTTCTATATTATCAGCGGATGTAGTCGGATTATTGCCTTTCAGGTGTAATGATTTCTATCTAGATTTCCTGGAACAATTCGTAATTATTTAACTTCAATTGTAATAGAAAAATTAAAAAGCTAATAGTAATCATAAAGAAAAATGCAGTAATATATAGGTATAAATACAAGAGTATAGGTAGATAGATACTTACGCCACCAGACGCATCTACAATTCTCATTTGTGAGCTAATCTTTGAACGTACACTGACACGATTCGCTCGTAAATATTTGCACTCACACAGGCAAACACGCGTAGTCGGCGATAGCCGGAGCAGAGCAGCGAACGACACAACCCTCCCGTCTGAATGCTAACGCACGACTGCCGCCCGCGCCCGCGCAGGGCACCTCTAAACCTGTATTTCAAAATAAGGATATTTTCTTGGCAAATTTTGATGGATTTAAATATGCTGTGGCAAATATATAGTACCTCTAACCACAAATTTTCCAGTGTAAAAATATTTCCACACATCAATGCCGTTTAGAAGTAATTACGAATATTAGCCAAAAATAGCGTCTTGGTAAATATTTTTTTAAGGCAAAAGGCAAAGTCCTACGAAAAAATCATCTTTAGTAAATGTTGTACATGAATCAATAGACAGGATATATTTTTTTCAAATCTCAAAACCAAGCCGTTAAATAGAAATTAGCTTCCTAAAGTGACCATTTTTCGCTACTAATGAGAGTAAGGCCCTTAATGTAAACAGCATTATGTCTAATCTATACTAATATATAAAGCTGAAGAGTTTGTGTGTTTGTTTGTTTGTTTGAACGCGCTCAGGAACTACTGGCCCGATTTGAAAAAATCTTTTTGTTTTGGATAGCCTATTACTTCAGGAAGGCTTTAGGATATATAACATCACACTGCGACCAATAGGAGCGGAGCATAGCTAACTCCACGCGAACGAAGTCGCTGGCGGCCGCTAGTGCTTAATAAATCATCGAGAATATGTAATATTTCAGGGCAGTGGTGTTTCTGTACTAATTGTGAACCTCGACAAAATTAACTTTCACTTAATATTAATTTAGTTTTCAGTTTTTTAGTTAACTGAATAGAGAAGAAGACCTTAAAAACTGATCCATTGTAAATACTGATTTACGGCGGGGTCTTGAAAAGCATACAAGAAAACCACGTTCTTCAAATAGAAAGCATTTGGCGAACGAGGTTTTCAAAAATCAAAATCGCATTTATAGTTTTTAAAATAACAAATCAGTACATGTTCTTTGTATTAGAGGTCAAGCTTAATTTTAAAACTTTGAAATATGCCCGAAATCTCTATATAATTATATCAAATTTCTAGCCACGTTCAAAAACTAATCTTTAATAAAATTCATAAGTTTTAATAAGATTCCTATCTTTTATAGAACGGAAACTACGCCAGAAAGCCTTTTTTACTGTTGGTTGAAGACAGTACTAAGACCAATGTATTTTTTCTGTGTATAACATTTTCCATTATAGAAACACATGAATATTTACTTTGAGAAGTATATTATTGTTTTAATTATTGTGAATGTGAGAACTTCGTTGGTAATTGGCGCCAATTCCCTTGTTTTATACACATACTAAACTATTTTTAAGTGCATCTTTTAATTAAGAAAAAGATAGAAGATAACATTTTAGTTTAATCCTGTCAAATTAAGATACTCCATAGACAGTTAAGACGCGATTATAAACATGGCGAACAAAAATGCGTCAATTACGTCAGGTGCGGACTAATTTGACAGATCTAAATTAACATTTTATCTTCTGTCCTTTTCTTATTGAAATAAAAAGAAAAATATGCATTAAACTTAAATTAAGTTTAAAGGGAATCGTGACTAGTGTTTTTATTCCCTTCAGTTAGTGTAGTGCAGTTTTATGCGGCCTACCAATATGTCCTTTCTTTGGTGCTATTTTCTACCAGTCAGTTCACATCTGATCAAAGTTAGGTATGTATGGATTTTTAAAGAGTCTGTGTAACCTTTGAGTTTATTTCGGCGACTGTGACCTCTGAATTTATTTGGGCGATTGTGACCTCTGAGTTTATTTCGGCCACTCTTTCTCAAGGTAGTCCAGTAGGAAACGTGCAAATGTCTGTTTATAGTGTTACAGAAATAAATTCTTTATCATTTATACATTTAACTCGCATTGAGCAAGGGTGGTGATTACGCTCAATCATTCTCTGTATGAGAGGAGACCTGTGCCCAGCAGTGGGACGATAAACAGGTTGATGATGATGATGATGATACAAGTGCGATGTAATATTTCTTATATACATATACAATATGTTAAGAAAACCCTGTCCGACCCATAAGGATAAATAAAGGAATTAATAGAAAGACTAGAGGTTGCATACACTAGACGACCAATACTCGTATATAAAGAGCGAAGAGGTATATATCTTTCCATTTGTAAGTCAAAAAATGTTATTACAATATTATTTGTGAAAAACAGAAAATAAATATATATATACGGACAAATCACACAGATTGAGATAGCCCCAAAGTAAGTTCGAGACTTGTGTTATGGGATACTAACTCAACGATACTATATTTATAATAGATACATATATAGATAAACATCCAAGTCCCAGGCCAATCAGGAAAAGATCGTTTGCCATTATGACCTAGACGGGAATCGAACCCAGGGCCTCCACATCGCAGGCAGGCGTGTTGACCGCTGCGCCACGGAGGATTGCAAAAAAAATTACTGATAACTGTGACATTCCAAGCCCGCCAACTCGCGTCCATCGGCTTCGGCTACTTTAAACTATTACTTATAGAAATAAAATATTTACAGGAAGAATCATTTAAAATAATCGAAGTTAAGTAAGAGTTTTTATTACACATTTTTGCTAATATCTCGAAAACTAAAAGTCCTATCAACTCAAAACTTTTTGTAAAACTGTTTTTACACCAAAACCCTTAATTGAGCTCTAATTTTTGGTTTATATCACCATAAACAAAAAATCACATTTTCAAGTTACGTAAATTTCCAATAAGATTTTTATTTTTAAATCTCCTTACAAATTACTTATGTGAACTTTTATGCAACTGTCAATATAAACTATCGAACTATTGGTTGCTATAACGTATATAGGCAATTACAAACCTATTACTTAATTATAATCTAAGTGCGAGTGTTTACTTACCTGAATAGAGTCTTCTATATTATCAGCGGATGTAGTCGGATTATTGCCTTTCAGGTGTAATGATTTCTATCTAGATTTCCTGGAACAATTCGTAATTATTTAACTTCAATTGTAATAGAAAAATTAAAAAGCTAATAGTAATCATAAAGAAAAATGCAGTAATATATAGGTATAAATACAAGAGTATAGGTAGATAGATACTTACGCCACCAGACGCATCTACAATTCTCATTTGTGAGCTAATCTTTGAACGTACACTGACACGATTCGCTCGTAAATATTTGCACTCACACAGGCAAACACGCGTAGTCGGCGATAGCCGGAGCAGAGCAGCGAACGACACAACCCTCCCGTCTGAATGCTAACGCACGACTGCCGCCCGCGCCCGCGCAGGGCACCTCTAAACCTGTATTTCAAAATAAGGATATTTTCTTGGCAAATTTTGATGGATTTAAATATGCTGTGGCAAATATATAGTACCTCTAACCACAAATTTTCCAGTGTAAAAATATTTCCACACATCAATGCCGTTTAGAAGTAATTACGAATATTAGCCAAAAATAGCGTCTTGGTAAATATTTTTTTAAGGCAAAAGGCAAAGTCCTACGAAAAAATCATCTTTAGTAAATGTTGTACATGAATCAATAGACAGGATATATTTTTTTCAAATCTCAAAACCAAGCCGTTAAATAGAAATTAGCTTCCTAAAGTGACCATTTTTCGCTACTAATGAGAGTAAGGCCCTTAATGTAAACAGCATTATGTCTAATCTATACTAATATATAAAGCTGAAGAGTTTGTGTGTTTGTTTGTTTGTTTGAACGCGCTCAGGAACTACTGGCCCGATTTGAAAAAATCTTTTTGTTTTGGATAGCCTATTACTTCAGGAAGGCTTTAGGATATATAACATCACACTGCGACCAATAGGAGCGGAGCATAGCTAACTCCACGCGAACGAAGTCGCTGGCGGCCGCTAGTGCTTAATAAATCATCGAGAATATGTAATATTTCAGGGCAGTGGTGTTTCTGTACTAATTGTGAACCTCGACAAAATTAACTTTCACTTAATATTAATTTAGTTTTCAGTTTTTTAGTTAACTGAATAGAGAAGAAGACCTTAAAAACTGATCCATTGTAAATACTGATTTACGGCGGGGTCTTGAAAAGCATACAAGAAAACCACGTTCTTCAAATAGAAAGCATTTGGCGAACGAGGTTTTCAAAAATCAAAATCGCATTTATAGTTTTTAAAATAACAAATCAGTACATGTTCTTTGTATTAGAGGTCAAGCTTAATTTTAAAACTTTGAAATATGCCCGAAATCTCTATATAATTATATCAAATTTCTAGCCACGTTCAAAAACTAATCTTTAATAAAATTCATAAGTTTTAATAAGATTCCTATCTTTTATAGAACGGAAACTACGCCAGAAAGCCTTTTTTACTGTTGGTTGAAGACAGTACTAAGACCAAAGTATTTTTTCTGTGTATAACATTTTCCATTATAGAAACACATGAATATTTACTTTGAGAAGTATATTATTGTTTTAATTATTGTGAATGTGAGAACTTCGTTGGTAATTGGCGCCAATTCCCTTGTTTAATACACATACTAAACTATTTTTAAGTGCATCTTTTAATTAAGAAAAAGATAGAAGATAACATTTTAGTTTAATCCTGTCAAATTAAGATACTCCATAGACAGTTTAGACGCGATTATAAACATGGCGAACAAAAATGCGTCAATTACGTCAGGTGCGGACTAATTTGACAGATCTAAATTAACATTTTATCTTCTGTCCTTTTCTTATTGAAATAAAAAGAAAAATATGCATTAAACTTAAATTAAGTTTAAAGGGAATCGTGACTAGTGTTTTTATTCCCTTCAGTTAGTGTAGTGCAGTTTTATGCGGCCTACCAATATGTCCTTTCTTTGGTGCTATTTTCTACCAGTCAGTTCACATCTGATCAAAGTTAGGTATGTATGGATTTTTAAAGAGTCTGTGTAACCTTTGAGTTTATTTCGGCGACTGTGACCTCTGAATTTATTTGGGCGATTGTGACCTCTGAGTTTATTTCGGCCACTCTTTCTCAAGGTAGTCCGGTAGGAAACGTGCAAATGTCTGTTTATAGTGTTACAGAAATAAATTCTTTATCATTTATACATTTAACTCGCATTGAGCAAGGGTGGTGATTACGCTCAATCATTCTCTGTATGAGAGGAGACCTGTGCCCAGCAGTGGGACGATAAACAGGTTGATGATGATGATGATGATACAAGTGCGATGTAATATTTCTTATATACATATACAATATGTTAAGAAAACCCTGTCCGACCCATAAGGATAAATAAAGGTTTGGTAAACATAGGAACAAATATAATATAAAATTTTACGTAATCATCATAGAAACAATACTAATGAATTTTGAAATAATCTTTTTTTCCCACGAATTAATTCCAACTTCCCCGAAATTTGGTAATTTTTAAAAAAGTGACAACACCGATTTTGAGCGAATAGCGATGCGACCACGTGCCGTGCGCCCTGCCGTCTGCCGCCCGCGGAACGGTGCTTAACGCACATGGATTAAGTTACCTCTTTTTGCGAAGTAATATTTATTTTTTTAGGGGTTTTTTTTTAAGTTTAGCCCGGTTTTGTATCCATTAGTAGAATCAGTTATTGATACCTAATAGTACCTTTACGGATCGGACAGGGTTTTCTTTACATATTGTATATTTTGTGGAACATTATTATAAATGGGAACATTTTGCGCTGATTATGTTATATATACTTGAGAAACCATTGGAAAATGTTTAGACGGTGTGATTCTGTAGTCAAGTTATAAGCGTGTAGTTGTCATTCCAGCTGATGCTAAAGGATTGTCACAATTGGCATAAGCCCACTTTTCCTGGGGAGATTAGTTATTACAGAATCAATCGGATGGCTGGTAATTATTTTTAGATGACCAATCTAAAGGTAAGTATAAGATGTCCGTAGTTTTTGTTTAAACGCTAAGAGGGGACTCTAGTGCCGAGGATTTGGAAAAATAGGTATTTGAAGAAACTATTGCCTTCGCGTCGCTTCTAACCTCTAGCCGTAAAGTACGAAAGGGACAGTTGCAGCTCAGGCTGATTTTAAAGGAAAACAGCGGAATACATTTGAGAGAGAAAGCGCTACTAGAGTCCCCTCTTAACATTTAATGATATTTCAATCGATGTTTGGCCATATCAGTCGTGTATTCCTGTACGTAAAGCACAAACAATAGCTCAAAAAATTAATAAAATATCTGTTGTATTTGTATTTATTTCACATATTGATATACAAAAAATATTAAGTCTGCCTAAGAGGTTGGTCTTAAATAATAAAGGTATTTAGATTATTTTCAGTTAGCTTGAAATTAGAATGCAGGTGGAGGGTGATTTGTAATTTGGTTCAAATTAAAACCAAATTACAAATCACCCTCTAAAACCCACCCTCTAAAATATTATTGCCTACAAAATACTTTGATCATAAATCTAAAATCTTGGATAAGTTTTAATTTAAACACTAAAATTAGTTTTAGTAACTAAGTCTATGATAAAACGATCATGTCGATCGTCTTTTAGAGTTTGGTCTTAAATAATTCACTTAAGTTACTTAGTGTCGGTCTACTTTATGTTCTCCGTCACTTTGCATATCTATTATTGTATAGAAGAAAGTTTTTTTTTTTAACTGAAAAGACAGTTGCAGTGCTGGGGAGGTTTTTTGGCCCATTTCTTCTTGACGAATGCACTAGGAAGTAGTGAAGTGCGAGCGTATTGGGGGTCTTTTGTAATTTTGGCTTTCGAAAAATACTTATTCTGTCTAATTTGAATCAATAACTATTGACTTTAATCTTTTTTTTTAATTTATTATGATAAAATAATAACACGACTCAACCAATGACAGCCTCCGTGGCGTAGCGAAAGCGTTAGCGTTACGGATTGTTGGAGCCTTCAAAAGTCCAACAATTGGTCTAACTACAATGCATCGTTATCGCCTTTGAGTTGTGGAGGTCAGACGGTAGTCGCTTCACGGAAATTATCGAAGTTTAGCCAAAATCAGAAGGAAGACTGGTAAAGCGGACCCCAGACTCCAAAGCAGAAAAAGCTTCGAATGTGACTGGGATTAACGCTGATGTGATAATGAATATGACTCAACTGGTGCAGAATGATGTTTAGCCTCATCATGGACCAGTTTAACTGTTCATATTGTCAACCGTTGAGTTATAAATGATCTGGCAAAAGCACATCGTGATGTGACCAGCGGTCGCTTTTCTATTTGATGACATACGACCACTTCCTGAAATGATCGAATATTTCATGAAACGAACAATTCTAACTTCTATAACATATTCAGCATTTCATTGCTCAGTGAGACTTTCCATCGCCAAAGCTGATTTAGCATTTTTTTAGAGGTTAGTTGTTAAAGGATGGTCTCGTGAGAAAATAGTTGCTTACTGCTTGGTTTTAAGAATTTACCCTGTATTCCGGTCCGAATATTTACAAATTCCAAGCAGTAGATGTCGTCGTCTCCTAGTAAAATGCAAGAGGAATCAATTCTATATCTTTGTATTTATTTTTGTAACCAAACTTTGCAGTTTGCCTTGGCATATTTTTTGCAACGAGGCACACTTTACTGCTATTTTTTTCTTTTTATTTGTTGTCACTGTAATTTTTTTCTTTTTATTTGTTGTCACCTGATGTTTTTTTTTATTTAAGATGTATTCTATTTGATTATTTTCTTTCTTCTTCTTTCAATTGTTTTTATTTCTTTTTTTTTCTAAGAAAAAATTGTTGCCCCACACTAGGAATTTCTTCTGTATCGTAGGTGCGTTTACAAACATATAAACACACATACACAAACAGCCGGACCCGGAACAACTAGGTACTTGTAGGTCATACAAATATTTGTTCCACGCGGGGATCGAACCCGCGACACCCAGCGCAGTAGTCAATGGCTTAACCACTGTGCCAACCGTACCGTCAATGATGTTCAGTTGACTTGCAATTGATGGTTCAGTTCATTTACCTACTGCTAGGTAATACAACAGTCGCTAAAGGTCATTATCCCAGTACAGTGAACCGAGGGAAGGCCTACGCTTTGGTATTCATTCATCTTTCTGAATTAGCATAACCTCTCTCCACTTACCTCCACAGAGGTAAAGCTTCTAAGTGTCTTCTAAGCCAGCTGTCATTTGTCATTCTTAAAGTTTTGCCAAGTTTTTTTTTTGTATATGGATACAGTTATTAATATTCTTGCTTAATAAAGCTCATATTAATCAATTTATACACTGACGCCTGGTCATTACGCTCAATCCTTCTCTTTTCTGTAGGAGATGAGACCTGTGCCCAGCAGTGGGACGATAAAAAGGTTGTTGATGGTGAGGATTCACTGACAGGCAAAATTCTATGGAAGCACGCCACTTTTGTGGATAGAACATCCAATTGCGCGCACCTACGGCTTGTTTAATTTTAGTTTTGCTGTCAAGATAATGCGGTTATATGAAACAGGTACTTACAGCTGCACATGCTCTGTATTCGATATTATAAAAAAAAAACATTTCAATTTGCACACATACACATCGCTACGAATTCATATGCATTCTTCACGCATCTAGAGCTGCCTAATTATTTTTATTATTATTTTGAATTTTTCTTTTTCTTTTCTGTAAATTATTAGCTTCATCACTTCCATTGTTACATATAGCACACAAGGGAAGAGCGAGACAGCACCGACATAAGTATTATTGTAACTTACTGGAGCTGCATCAATTTATGTATGAGACATTGTTTCTTCTTCTTCAGTCTATAGAGGTCCATTGCTGGACAGAAGCCTCTCTCAAGGCTTTCTATGATGAAAAATGAATGGGACTATCAAGCCTGGCCAGCATGCTGTGTGCGCTCCCCCACACTCGCTGCTCTTCTCACTTCTCTTGCGCATAGTGTTGTGAAAGCAATCCACTCGTGGTTCCACATACGTAGCCGACATACGTACACTACAACACCATTTAAATGACCAAGTAGTCAATTATTGTATGCCTGAAGCATCTTATAGTCAAATTATAGATAAAGTTATAAGTGGTAATTACAGTCCATCCACAAATATTGTTATTTTGATTGGGAGAAGGGGAAATGCAAACAGTGTAAAGATAAAGAAATATTTTGAAAATCTGGCCTCATTAAATGTAAACAAAATAGTTTTGTTTGCCTTTCCTTATGGCAATGGCCTGTCACAGGCCGAAAACAGAATTAGATATAGATGTAATATGACATTACAAACTATGACAATGTACAGGGTGGTGCAATAGAACGTGCATATTGCATCATCTTTTTTTGCGGGGTAGAAGGGGCGTAGGCGAGGGGAGACCGATATCGTTGGGTAGCGCGGTTCATGAAGTTTTAGTCACTATGAGTCACTTCGGCGGGAAGCGTCGCGCATTTTGCGTACGCGCATTTTACGAAAACTCTCGTTCGTACGTAGTTGTCAGGCGACTATTTTGTTCTGAGTATGGTGTACGGCAAATTAGGGAGGCTCCGAGTGCTAATTTAATTAAAATCTGGATAAAGCAGTTTGAAGAGACTGGATCGACGTTTAAAACACACGCAAAAGGTCGTCCACGCACATCTAGGACTGAAGACAATATTGAGAGTGTTAAGCAGTCGGTACGAGAAGATCCACAAATGTCTACTCGCAAGAGATCGTCTGTCCTAAACATATCGCGACGAAGTTTGCAACGAATTTTAAACTTGGATCTTAAATTGCATCCATACAAGCTGCAATTAACTCAAGAATTGAAAGACTCTGACTTCATAGCACGGCTCACATTTGCTAATGAAATGCTCAATCGGTTTTCAAATTTTGAAAACATCCTTTTCTCTGATGAGGCACATTTTCATATGAATGGGTTCGTAAACCGCCAAAATTGTCGTTATTGGAATAGTGAGAATCCCAGACTCAAACATCAAAAACCGTTACATAGCCCTAAAGTGACAGTTTGGGCCGCAATCTCTGCCAAAGGAATAATTGGTCCTTATTTTTTTGAAAACGCACGGGGGCAAAACATCACTGTTAATACCGAACGCTATGTTGCGATGTTGGAAGGTTTTTTGGCCCCAGAACTTGAAAATTCAAGAATAAAGAACTCTAGGACTTGGTTCCAACAAGACGGAGCTACCAGTCACACATCAAATGACTCCATGGCGGTTGTGAAGCAGATGTTCCCTGGCAAACTGATTTCGAAAAGAGGTGATATCCCATGGCCTCCGCGCAGTCCAGACTTGACGCCTCCTGACTTTTTTTTGTGGGGATACCTCAAACACAAAGTCTACACCAATATTCCGAGAAACATCAGTCATCTCAAGGAGACTATTCGTGGTGAAATGGCAGCAATCACACCAGCACTACTTAAGAAAGTTTTCGGTAATTTCCGTTTGCGGTTAGAGGAGTGCCAACGTAAAGAGGGTCATCATTTAGATGATGTTATTTTTAAAAAATAAACTTCAGTTATCACTTAATAATTGCTTAGTTTTATTTTAACTATACCTTTTGTATTTATTTTTTAATAATTATTTTAAAAATGCACGTTCTATTGCGCCACCCTGTATAACGAAAAATTTGAATTTATTGACTCTAATGCACTCATTAGTCAAAATTATTTTACGACCAAAGATAACTATTATCTTTGTAATTTTTTTAAAGGACAGGTAGCAGAATCGCTATCATATTATATATATAAGTCAGCCAAGTGTTTGGCTAACTCTGCTGCTTCTATTGAGCAGTTAAGTAATACACTTAGTGGTAATGAGCAGAGCTTGGAATTTGTTCCAAGTTATTTAAATTACAATTTGAGACAATAGAGTCAACCTCTAGCACTATTTTGAATAATGAATTAGACATGTACCCATTATCAAGGGACATTGAGACAATAGAGTTGAACTCTAGCAGAGATGTGAACCTAGAAACATTAATATCACACCCAATAAATTTTAATTTTCAAAATGTAATCAATAATAATAACCTTAAAATTGTTCATCAAAATATACAAGGTGTGATAAATAAACAATTAGAATTGGAGTTGTTCATGAACTGTAGTTATATTGATATTGTTTGTCTTACTGAACATTGGTTAAAAGCCCATCAGTTCATGTTCAGCTTTAATAACCATCAGATTGGTAGCTCATTCAGCAGAGTGAATATGATAAGGGGTGGCTCCCTAATAATTGTTCGCAACAATATCAAATTTAAAGAACGGGCTGATATTGTAAGCCTCTCTGTTGAGCGAGTTATTGAAATTGCTTGCATCGAGCTCGAGCGGTTCATTGTAATAAGTGTCTACAGGCCCCCATGTGCTTCCTATGATATTTTTGAAAAATATATGGAGGAAGTTTTATTAAAGACTTGTCACAGTAACAAAACAGTTGTTGTCTGTGGAGACTTCAACATTAATATTCTAGAGAAATCAGCTACAGTGAATGAATTTATCCCATTATTCAAGTCCTATAATTAATACGCAAGATTCTTTGAGCCGACTAGAATAACTGCCACAAGTGCCACCTGTTTAGATAACATCTTTACTAACCTAAGACCTTCTGACCATTTAATTATAAATGAGTTAGACTCTGATCACTGTGGCCAGTTAGTTGCTTTTCCTCAGAAGAGTGAAGTCAGAGCTCAAAGAAAACTTGTGACTTTTGTTCCTGTAAATGAAAATCGTTTAGGACAATTTAAAAATAATTTAATTGAAAAGCTACCGGGCTTGCCTCATCACACCAACCCGGATCATGCATATAGTATACTATTTAACTTGATTAATTGTGAATTTATGAAAGTTTTCACAAAAAAAACATTGCCCGTTAGCGACCGCATTATATTTAGTGACTGGGCAACCCCAGGTATTTATAAAAACAGGGAAAAAATGTATGAATTGTATCAGGAAAAAACATATAATCATGATGTAGCTTTTCAAGAATTCGTTAAAAAATATTCAAAAACTTTTAAGAGAGCCTGTTCCTCAGCAAAAGCCATACACATTAAAAATAAAATAAAATCTTCTAGAAATAAAATCAAAACAACATGGCAAATTATAAATTCTGAAACTGGAAGAACCAAAGTACAAAATCGCGATTTCCATCTTAAAATTAACGATGAAGATATAAAGGCGGACTTGGAGGTAGCAACTGAGTTTGAGAATTTTTTTACTAGTATTCCAATAATAACAACAAAAACTTGTCTTCTTCCTCCACTTCTGCCTACGCCATACTAAAAGAATGTGTTCCAGAATGTGACAAACACTTTGAATTTACGTTTGCGACTGCTAAAGACATTATAGAATCTTTTAAGGATCTTGATGTAAAAAAAACTGCCGATCATTGGGGTTTGTCAGTATATACTGTAGCCTCAATAATAGATGTTATCGCACCTTTCTTAGCAATTGTTTTTAATTCTTGTGTCACATCTGGTATATTCCCTGATTTGATGAAACTTAGCAAAGTAATTCCACTGTTCAAATCTGGTAGTACAACTGATCCCACGAATTTTCGGCCAATTTCTATATTACCAACTTTGAGCAAAATTTTTGAAAAATTAATTTTGAAACAGTTGTTGAGACACTTCAACTTATATAATTTATTGCACGTGAAACAATTTGGTTTTACAAAGGGTCGTTCAACTACCGATGCGGGCGTGGCGTTGCTAAAGAACATATTTGGGGCCTGGGAGGAATCGCAAGATGCTCTTGGTATTTTTTGTGATTTGTCCAAGGCCTTTGATTGCGTACATCATGATACTGAAACTGTACCATTATGGTTTAAGGGACAGAGCTCTCGACCTTCTGACTTCTTATCTGAATAATCGAATTCAGAGGGTTGATGTTAATGGCAACAAATCTGCAGGATCTGAGGTCACCATGGGCGTTCCGCAGGGCTCAATTCTAGGTCCTTTCTTGTTTTTAATTTATATTAATGACTTACCTCATCACGTGAGGGATAATCACAACATAGTATTGTTCGCGGATGACACTTCTCTTATTTTTAAAGTCAAGCGTCAGCTAGCAAATTTTGACGAAGTTAACAATGCACTTTTGAAAGTTGTCCATTGGTTTAATGTAAATAACCTTCTTTTGAATGAAAAAAAAACTAAATTCATTAAATTTTCTACGCCAAATGTCAGGCAGCTAAGTACCAATGTTCAACTGAATGGAGTAGAGTTGATCCCTGTCGAGTCGACAGTTTTTCTTGGATTGACTATTGACTCCAAGTTACAATGGGGTCCTCATATTGAGAAGCTGTCGGGTAGACTCAGTTCTGCCGCTTATGCTGTTAAGAAAATTAGACAGATAACTGATGTGAATACAGCCAGAATTGTTTATTTTAGTTATTTTCATAGTCTTATGACTTATGGGATTCTTCTCTGGGGAACTTGTGCGGACATCAATACCATCTTTGTTTTACAGAAAAGGGCTGTTCGAGCCATTTACAACCTTGGTCCTAGAGATTCTCTTAGAGAAAAATTCAAAGAGGTGAACATTCTGACTGTAGCTTCGCAATATATATTTGAAAATCTTATGTATGTACATAAAAATATATCTAATTTTAAGAAAATAAGCGATATTCATAATATAAATACCAGGAACAAACACAATCTTGCTGTACATCACACTCGTCTCCACAGAGTAGGCAACTCGTTCATGGTCAATGTATACACTTTTACAACAAGCTTCCCATGGACATTCGAAACTTACCCATTAAACGATATAAAACCTATATAAAGGCCAAACTTAGCAAAAAGGGGTATTATAAAATCTCAGATTATTTAGAGGATAGAGAGGCTTGGGACTGAGCTGCTCGCTCTGTTAAGCATTGTTATTAGCAAAATGCGTAATTATAACGTAAATTATTGTAAACATTTTCATTTTTAATGTCTGGACTTTAAAAAAGACGATGATCCCTGAGTTTGTTTCGGCTATTTCTTCTCAGAGGTAGTCAGTTAGGAAATGCCGGCTTCATCTAGTTTAAAAAAAAAAAAAGAAGAAAAAAAAAACATATGACGTGTAAAAGTGATCGGTGATCCTACTTGCTTAATAAACGATTTCATTTCATTTCATTTCATTTCGACGCGCTGCAGTAGCGGGGAGCGCTAACATCAACCTGAACTCGTTGTTGAACTATACACGAAAGGCACTGCGATTTGCGAATAGTCAGTCCCTAAGCTGAAAGTGTATAATGTGGTGCAGTAGGCTCTAAAAAGCATTATTTTAACATCTTTAGGGCGCATATTTTTTTACTTTCGTTATCTGTACTCTCAACGAAAGAACATTATTAGCCATTACCGATTGTCCGCGCAGAAAGGTATATTGTGATGAAACTTTGTGTTTATTTAATTTTCTTTTTTGTCTGATAGAACTTTTAGACAGCACAAAACCTGAGGGATGAATCTCCTAATTATACGCCAGAGGGAGATTGATCTGGAGACCCTTCACGACCAAACTCCCGACATAATAATTTTTGGCGCATCGTACCCGGCACATATCGCAACACAACTGCTCAGACCTGTCCTCCGTATGGCTTCAGCAGACATCAAGCCGGAACACGGCGAATCACTTGGCGGCAAGACTTGTTTGTCGCCGAGATGAAACTTTAAATTGAACGTTAAAATTTGCCAAAATTTGCAAGAATTTTCGTTCTGCTTGGTCTAACAGGCTTATGGTTTGTCACGGCGTCGTTTACTTTACGTTTACCTCATCCAAATCCGATCTTATACATCATTCATATTTTCTTCGGACATATTTACATTGGAAATTATTTTTTCAAGCACCCATCTTTGTCAAAGTCATCTTCATTTGAAACTTCTGTTGGTAATTGAAACATATTAAAAATACTTCATTGTTTCATTTCACAGTTTGCAAACACAAAGTAATCTGAAATACAGACTTAGCCGCTTTGTTCAAAGATCAAGCGTCGTAATATTAAAGAAAAATGATTGACTTTTATAATTATTGTAGAAGTATAGGGTCGAAGAGGTTTACATTTGTATGTATGGTAGCGAAATAAAAGAGGGGCTCATCTTCGCTAAGAAATACGTTGTAGAAAGGTGGCATGAAAGAGCCAGCTTATCAAACGGAGCAAAAAAATATACTTTTAATGAAAGACATGACGATTGTGTTTTTCAAAATTATTCTTTATTTTCTTAAGTAGATTACACCGGTTATATCTGTATTTCTATTCATTTTTAAAAGACGAGTCTTTCGGCTCTTTGAAAATATTTCGGTATTGAAAGATCTACTAGAAGTTATGTAAGAACTAGTCAGCACTATAAAGTATAAATTATACAAATGAATAATTAATCGAAGTAGTTCTTTCAAAACATGGCTCTTTCATGCGACTTCTCCTAGATTTTGATCACACAATCATAGAGCACACAACTTAGCTGGAAAACCACATGACGAATATAGAAATTAAGAAAACTGTAATCAAAATGTCTGGCGTTTGTATCATATTTTAAATATTTGCGTATTATTGTATCGCTTTGACTAGGTTTCATTTGCATTGTATCTCGAAATAAAAGTACATTTTAAATGGTATTAATCAGCACCAAGTTAGTTCGTGGTAAAAAAACTAAGATTATTAATTAAATGATCAATTGATTCTTATTTTTATCGTTAAGAGTGCATTATACTTACTGAACAACAGAAGTTAATGGAGAGCAGCAGCAATAGGTGTTAAGGGTATAGATCGTGTTAGAACCACCAAGCTACCCTCCATAGATCAATTAGCGAATGATGGAGAAAAAACAGTTAGGGTGAAGTGGGAGTGGGCTGGATACGTCTCCCGAATGCACTCAAAGATGGCAATGGAATGGCCCAGAGATGGGCAAAGATCGTCACTCACTGGGCACTCGCCGTCGCAGTATACCACGGCGATGGTGGTGTGACGATCTGGTAACGTATGCAGAGCCAACATAGTCATATAGTACAAGACAGGGAGGTTTGGAAGGAAAAGAGTAGGCCTTTCCCCAGCAGTGGGACATGTCTGTTGGCATTAGGTTATAAAAATCTAGTCTTAGTCTCTACAGTGACGATTGTCAGACATGTGTCTATCAGGAATCTGAATAATCTTAGTTTGAAAGCTTGTTGCTCGCTGATCAGGAAACATGAAGAAAAAGCTCGGCCTGTAATCTTCGGGTAAGATCTACAACAAATAATGTAAATTGATGATCCGAGATGCAGGCTGAATCTCTTATAATAAAGTAGCTGAAGGTAACTTGTCTTCAGCTACTTTGTTATAAAAGTTTCCATTCCTGAATCAAGTATCCGACTCGCCGCGTTATAAGTTTTTGCGCTGCATAGTTTGCATGACTTATTAAAGTGAGTTTGCAGAAAGCACTGCATAGCGAAGAAAATCCTGGATTAAGTATATAAAACGAAAATAACTTTGAATAGTCAATTGAAGAACAAACGTAGGTTCACTCAAATTTGTATTTAGATTCACTACAAGGAATAGCTATGAAATTTAGATTCATAATTTAAAAGAATTCGAAGGAAAATAAATATAGACGGCACGGTTGGTCCAGTAATCGACTGCTGCGCTTCATGTCGCCGGGTGGATTGCTGAACAGAACAAATATTTGTCAAGTATGGCCTACAGGTAGTTGTTCCAGATCTGGATGTTTGCGTATGTGAGTTTAAATGTTTGTACAGTCATTTACGATATATGAAAATTTCCTTTGGTCCAGTCACTTTAGGGTTTCAACTCGGAATTTGAGATAATAAGCTCTCTATAACTCTCTTATATCAATCTGCCGGCGGCGGTGTTTCCGTCGGACTACAATTTGAGTGTCTTCAAGGCTAGAGTGAATAGGCTCTTAATAAACTAGTGCGCTTTACCATCAACGATTGCGTCACTGCTTACCACCAGGCGGGATTGCGGTCAAGCGCTGGTTTTTAAATATATAAAAAAAAAAACAAATGCAGCTTCATTCTGATGTTCTAAAAGTTGTCTGAAAAGTCTCATATTATCTCGTGTCTGCGTCGTAAGTTATTCGAGGTCAAAGTTCACGAAAATCGGTTTTTTGCAATTACCTCCGTATCTATTGCTCCAATGATGTTAGCACTTATTATCAAAATTGTAGCGCATAAAATTTGCGACAGATTTTGTTCTAAACATTTTTTATAAAGTCAACCTTTTTTGAGATATAGAGCGGAGAGCACCCATTGCTTAGGCATATACAGGGTGTATCTGACATCGTAACACAAACTTCGTGAGAAGGCTACACCGCATGCCACTAATAAAATTATGATAGTCATTTATATCGTTAATGAGAGGTTACAGAAATAAGTGTTTAATAAAATGTGTCGGCTCGGCCTTTGAACGTTGCAAGCGTACCGCCGCACTTGTTTGTGGGTATGACGTTGACCCCTGATGTGAACTCTATTAAATCAGCTGATAGGATAGTTTTTCGAGTTTTGTTCACATTGCGTTTTTTTTGTGTAATTAGCGAATTAATTATTTTTTACTTTAAAATCTTATTGGGTTATAAAAGTATAGCAATTATGAACGGTTTGAAGTGAATAAAACTGCATGTTATTTTTTTTTTAAATCAGGAAAAAACCGAGGAAAAATTCCACCACAGGGGGGTTCAGAATCATGTACTGGATCCATGGATCCAGTACATGAACGAGTCATCTCATAAACGAGTACCATGGTACTCGTGTATGAGAGACACCCCTTATACTGTAATACAAGGCCAACCATGAATCTCGGTGACTAATACCTTGTATATAGCTACTAAATCATTACAATAGTATCAACAATAAATAATTTGTATTATTTATTAGTTAATATATTATATTGAATAATGTTATATATATTATTTATTTCCTTTATTTATATTTTTTTCTCATTTGGTTACATTTTTAAATATATTGATTTAAAAAATACATTTAAAAATATAAAAAAATAGTGATCCATCGATGACGGGAGCAGGGTCCAAGCTACCGGTGGTTAAGGCTCCAGATACAGGAACCTCCTCACGATGCGGGCTTATCGAGGAGTACTGCCTTTTGAATCAGGCCTTTGATCCAACTGCCTAACGATAGCCTCAATAGATGTTGGTCGAGGCTCTTGGCTATCAAACCATTGGCTGATACGACAATCGGTACAATGACAGCCGAGTTCACATTCCACATGTCAACAACCTCGTGCGCCAAGTCGAGATATTTAATTTCTTTCTCTTTCTCAGCTTTCACGAGATTCCCGTCATGTAGAATGGTAACATCGACAATCATTGCGAGGCGCGCTAATCGATCTATCACTACTATATCAGGCTTATTTGCAACAATAGTCCTGTCAGTAATGATAGACCGATCCCAGTATAATGGCATGGTCATTTTCAAGACATTTTTTTTCATTTTCATTTTATGTTATTTATATTGTTATATATATTATTGTTATATATATTCGTCAAAATAAATTCATTTAAATTTTTCAAAAATATGTAAATTCAAAAAATAAACAGTGTTTTAAAATCAAACACTTCATTCCTTTTTTACGAGGTACACTGGATGATGGTAAAGGTTCACCTCCCTCTAGTCGTGGTTTTGATGCTGATATAGAATTTTTACTGATGTATAATTTCCGACACTCGACATGCACATTCACAGAGGTGAAAGTATTTAAAATGTCTATGTGACCATCATTTCTTTCGATACTTACAGTTATTAAAGTTTTCAAGCCACGCACTATATTTACAGAATCACCTTCGGTTAGAGACTTCCCACAAATAAAACACAAATCAGCCATAATTATCAAAACGTCCGTCGTTGCTGAGATCTTATAACCAACTAAAAAATTCAGTCATTCGAAAGTAGTCCCTTGAAAAAGAAATCAGTCTCCACTTAACCACTGAACATCAGCCACATGAACTATGAGGGGTTCGCATTCGCAGGTATATATATCAAATAAAAAGGTCGTCTTATAGAGGTCTGTCTTCCCAGTTATAATCTCAATAGAAGAACAAGATTATACATTTTAGACTTTAAAATCTGTAAATTTTAAAATCTTTAAAATTTAAAGAGTAGGTAAATACTTAATATTTTTTCTATTTATCTATACAGTATGTTACGAAAACCCTGTCCGACCCATAAGGATAATAGAGGTTAGGTAAACACATGACCAAATATAATATAAAATTTTACGTATTCATCATAGTACCAATACAAATGAATTTTGAAATAATCTTTTTTTCCAACGAATTAATTCCAATTTCCCCGAAATTTGGTAATTTTTAAAAAGTGACAACACCGGTATTATTATGAGCGAATAGCGATGCGACCACGTGCCGCGTGTCCTGCCGCCCGCCCCCCGCGGTCGGCAGGCGAAGGGTGGTCAACGCACATTTAATAAGTTACCTCCTTTTGCGAAATAATATTTATTTTTTTTAGGGGAATTTTTTTTTTAAGTAAAGCCCGGTTTTGTATGCATTAGTAGAATCAGTTATCGATACCTAACAACACCTTCACGGGTCGGACAGGGTTTTCGTAACATACTGTATATATAAAATTCAATGCCACTTTTTTTGTAATTTTATAAGTCAAGAACGGGCTCACCTATCCAAACCAAGTGTTTAGGCTTAGTTGAGACTAATTAGTAGAAGGTTTATGTGAAATTTGAACAAACTCGGTCCAGCGGTTCTTCATTTATGACGTTTTTTGTAACAAATGAATTCAATGAACGGTGGATCATCATCTCATCTATATATATAAAAATCAATGCCACTTTCTTTGTATTTTTATAATCAACCAAAACTGTGTAATGGCACCAGATTGGCAGTGAAAAACTTATTGCCAAATTTAATTGAAGCTCCGATTTTAACTCGTAAATTAAAAGGATAAGTTTGTTTGATACCGCGTATCCCTATGATCTTAACTGATATGCCATTTGAGTTCAAACGATTGCAATATCCTGTGCGTTTATCATTCGCTATGTCCATCAACAAAGCCCAACTTTATATTGCCTGTTCGAGAGTCGGTATCCCCAGTCGTTTGTTTATACATGCTAGAAATGAAAAACAAAGAATATTGTTTATATAAATGTTTTGAATTAAGTTTTAAAATTGCAAGCAATTAAAAAAAAACATTTTATGTATGAATAAATAATTTTGATGATCCAATAAATTTGTTTTTACTAATTCACTTTATACGTAGTGAAGCATGTATCGGGCTGCTAGTAATATCTACGTATAAAACATTATTCAATACAATGTCATTTTCATCATCATTATCTCAGCGTTTATCCCGGGGGGTTATTATCTCAAATTCCGAGATTGACCCCTTTTTTGTCTAAAGTGACTAGAGTAAGTACTAGTTAGGGGCCAGTTTATATTTAAAAAAAAAACTGGTTGAAAACGAGGTTGAAGTGAAAGAAGTTCGATTGTGATAAAAAATTAAGATAGCATTTGCCAATACGAATAGAAATGGAAATCTTTCAACAAGGTTAGTAACAAATATAATAACTTTTTTTTTTTAAATTATAAACTAGTGCCTGACCGCAATCTCGCCTGATGGTAAGCAGTGGCAGTGATGCAATCGTTTATGGTTAAGCGCGCTAGTTTATTAAGAGCCTATTCTAGTTTTAGTAAGTTACGGGCACAGATGTACATACATAAAATTAATACATAGCGTGAAGCTGCACCCACCTCCGCAATATCGGGGAATTTCACCTATCTGCGAACAATGCTGCAGTATGTATTATATCACCTACTTCTACATATACTCCTGAAAAAGGTACACTATCAATTTGAGATAAACTGATACAGCGAGATGGAAACAAGGAAATTAATAAAATGAGAAAATTCGTTGTAATACATAGACTTAGTTACGTTGTATAATAATTCCTTCCTCTGGGAAAAGGAAATGCGATTTCGAATAAAGCATTTGATATACCTAAAACTACTACTTCATAACTTTTAATTACTCCGTGGAACTGCTTAAAAGAAGCAGCCGATAAAAGTAATATAATTACCTACATAATATCAGTCAGTCAGTGCGCAAACGTAAAGCCATTGTATTGGTTGGTTGTAATCAGAAGGTCAGATAGCAGTCGCTTCACAGAAAATATCGAAGTTTAGCCAAAATCAGCAGTTAGACTGGTAAAGCGGCCCCCAGACTCCAAAGCTGAAAAAAGCTTCAGATGCGACTGGGATTAACTCTGAGATGATGATGATGATGATTGGTTGGTTGTAACCTAATATTGTTTTTTTAGTTCCAATGACTGTCCGTATTTTTGTATATTAAAAAAAAATCGATTAACCGATAAAAAATTGTGTTTATTTGTTGCGTTACCACAACTCTCATTTTAAGCCTATTTTTTTTTAAATAATTATAAACTAGCGCTTGACCGCAATCCCACCTGATGCTAAGCAGTGATGCGATCGTTGATGGTAAAGCGCGCTAGTTTATTAAGAGCCTATTCTCAGAAAAACTAAGCGAATAGGAAGGAAGACGGCAGTTGAGCGAGGTGATGCAATGTTAAACCCAACAACACGAGGAACGATGCTGCGCCAAAGGGAGATTTATCTGAAGACCCTCAACGACCAAACTCCCAACACAACAACATTAGGCGCACCGCACCCGGTATTACACATCGCAACACAACTGCTCAGACCCGTCCTCCGTACGGCTTCACCAGACATCATGCCGAAACACGACAAATCGCTTGGCGGCAAGGCTTTGTCTGGTGGGTGGTAATTTTTGCCGGCGGCCGATGTTATGGCCTAGCACCGACAAAAGTAAAGTATTAGCTAAGTATTGTCTTCAGCTAGATAAACGCCCCTCCGGTAGGAGACGATAAGCATCTCGATTTACGGTTGTCATTCAAAGACCTCGGTTTAACATCGTTAGTCTTTCAACAAACATTGCTAGTTCATGCGACATCAGACATGTCGGGAATTTAATTTGGGGTTAACTAACTAAACTTGATCTCATTACATAATTGCAATGTCACTATAGTAGGCCACACGACAGTTGTAACACGTTGATCTAGAGGTAGCCTAAACTTTTAATATAATAAAAGGACAGCTCAAACTGGATTCATTACCAATGACGAGTGACCAAAATGCACCAGTGATTACCACAAACTGGAAAAAAGTTATTAAGCGCCCTTGCGGAGACTTACTTATCATCATCATCAGCTCAGCGCTAATCCCAGTCGCATCCGAAGCTTTTCCAGCTTTGGAGTCTAGGGTCCGCTTTACCAGTCTAACTGCTGAGGCACGACTAGACTAGTGCGACTAGTGCGACTAGTGCTAGGACGGGTCTCTGCAGTTGTGTTGCGATGTGTGCCTGGTACGATGCGCCTAATGTTGTTGTGTTGGGAGTTTGGTCGTGGAGGGTCTTCAGATCAATCTCCCTTTGGCGCAGCATCGTTGGTCGTTTTGTTGGGTTTAACATTGCATCACCTCGCTCAACTGCCGTCTACCTTTCTATTCGCTTAGTTTTTCTGAGTAAACGGGCTCTTAATAAACTAGCGCGCTTTACCATCAACGATCGCATCACTGCTTACCATCAGGCGGGATTGCGCTGAAGCGCTAGTTTATAATTACTAAAAAATAAAAAATAAAATTGTCACACAAATTTTCATTTAGCATGTGTCCCAGATATTTAAACTGTGCAACACGATCCAGAGGATTTATACTTTTGAGTTTTTGCTTTGTTATTGAATTTGTTTTTTTTTTGTTCTGAGTAATATTCTTATATTATTACTTTATTATTACTTAATTTACTTTATTTTAATTAACACAAGAAATGTTTTTTTTTAGCTTAAATTGTTATAGTTTGTAGGTTTCAATTAAAATAGCATTGCTTATAATAATTTTTTTTGTGTTCTGTGAAAAATGGTGTTGGTATCTTTTTGTATTTCTCTTTATAAAATGTAATGTCTCACTGTTTGTTTTCCGAAATAAATAAAAATAAAATAATATGAGCCGCATAATTTCAAATTCAAAGTCAAAAATTTTACTTCGGATATTTTTTCATATACTTAATGTTAGTAAAAGTATAGCTTAGCTATGATAATAAGATAAGTTTTAAATTCATCATTGATCGACAAGGGTAGCGCCGGCAGCCCTGCACCATGGATACATGCCTACATACATACATATATATAATCCCGAACACTTGATATTTTGACATTGAAAACACCGAAGCATATTGCAAATGAAATATTTTAAAACAAACTGAAATGCAAAAATCAGGAAAAATCGTAACTGTGTGAAGTATGCTTTACGTTTAAAAATAATTTATAGATGCTGAAATATTTTTGTTTCACTAAAGAAAATTGCTTCTGTTTACGTTCAAAGTTATGCACTAAGTTTATACCTACTTACTATACAGCGTCTCGTACATTGTCGGTTACGGGTTTACAAATTTATACTTTACTTTCAATTTGATAACGTCGATTTTCCATTAATTTTACACACACATGCCCTACGCTGCGAGTGTATGCTAACATTCCTGATCTCAAATATGCGTGTTACCTTTTGATAATGTACAGAGTTAACATCGTTGTTGTGATACCGGATTCTTCAGTGAATACAATTTCAACGATCTTTTTAATTTTAATCTCTTTGTCGTTTAATATAAATGTCATTTTAAAATTGTCTTTTGGTGGGACGATACATGTTTAGGTATTGTTTATACGCAGCAAAATAATCACAGGCAACAAAAAATCAAGGTATCTGAAGATAAGTGGATGCTTTTCATGCCGTTGTGTGAAACAAAAATTTAACACAAATTTCGTTCCATTAAACTATTTACTTACGTATCTTACATATCTTTGGTTTAAAACAAGCCCGCCATATACACTGCAGTTCTAGATGAACTACTTGCTGCAACTCCCAAAAATTATCCACTTATAGCTCAAGGACTTCGTTGAAAAATTATACGTCGGTCTTTGGAATCCTCAGAGCGGAATCTTAAATTTTGGTAATGGGACTCGTGTACAGTCACGAGCTTATATTTACATTTAGCTTCTTCTTTCTTGACTTGTTACTTGTTCTGGTGTATTGTATCATCAGCCCGGCTATAGTGATAATCAGGTAGACGATGTAGTCCACACACAAAGACACTTCATTAGCGCATTCAAAGAAACAAATAATCTTAGCTTTATTAGTTGTGTAAATTATTACATATAAGCTGAACATTTCAGCTAAAATATTCGAAATCAGAGAAGCGATTTTCGTAATTTTAAGAAGTTCATAGTCCTATTGCGGTCACATTTGACAAGTTTTTGATTTTTTAGTAGCTCAGTTGAGACTGCAAATAGAATTGACATTCAGATTTTATTGATTACAACAAGGTTATCAATTATGACATCATCTTTTTGAAGAGGATGCAGCAAATTTTACTCTGTCACATAGTTTTAAGTAAACTTTGGCAGTTATATATTTATGATACTACTCGTATTCTACAAATAGTGATTCTGAAAATTTTGTTAATCACTAAAACTGAACCAACCATATTGGATTTGTCAAGGTAAGCGTGTATTGTCACTAAAATTTGCATTGTAACCAGAGATAATCTCCGAGATTATCTCTGGTAGATGCAAATTTTTAATACTCTCTATGGTTCAGATTATACTTTTCTTCATGTATTTCTACTAATAAAATTAAAAGTGAGTCAATTTAAAAAAATGAAGGTGCGTTGGCAGTGAGTGATGAATGTGGTAAATAAAAGTCCGTAAAAGTTACCGGCACGGATCGCATTTTTGTTCCATATCAACTCTGTGTGCGGGGGTTTCAATTCTGCTACGGCCACGAATTGTTTGAATAAAGAGTTACTGTGGCTCTTGGCATGGGGAAATAAAAAAGACGGGTGGGTTTTAGTCCGTAAAGCTATGGACATGCATTGATGAATTCCCAACCAAAAAACGGTACGGGGAAATACGTGGTGCTTCAAGAATTTCAACAAAGGAGACGAAAATCCATTGTGTGCCGTGCGTGAGTTGTAACCGGTGTTGGCCTATGCAAGTTGATCTTTAGGGTTTGTTGAGAAAATACCTCTCGGTGGTAGGCCATAACATCGGCCGCCGGCAGAAGTTACCACCCACCAGACAAAGTCTTGCCGCCAAGCGATTCGTCGTGTTCCGGCATAATGTCTGGTGAAGCCGTACGGAGGACGGGTCTGAGCAGATGTGTTGCAATCCTGTGCCGGGTACGATGCGCCAAATTTTGTTGTGTCGGAAATTTGGTCATGGAAGGTCTCTGGATCAATCTCCCTCTGGCGCAGCATCGTTGGTTGCGTTGTTGGGTTTGAAAATTGCATCATGTCGCTCAACTGCCATCTTCCTAGGATCCTATTCACTTAGGTTTTTTGAGTGAATAGACTCTTAATAAACTAGCACGCTTGACCATCAACGATTGCATTACTGCTTGCTATCAGGCGGGATTGAGGCCAAGCACTAGTTTAAAGTTATTAAAAATATACAAAATCAAGTGTGACAGATCTAGTGAAGAACTTTGTATGACAGCCGTACTGGAGGGAAACACTGGAGAGCAGTGTAAGAAATACACGAATATTGCCTTTGCGGACGTAATTGGCTTGTATCCTAAAAATAATTTAAAATCCATCAGATAGATTTATAAAAAATATTGAACACGTATTTTTTATTTATTTTTTTTATTTAAATACTTAGGAAGATATATTGATTTGAAATGTCACATGACGTCACACCGTGGCACAAAATATAGCCTCCGCTACAATTTAATACGCTATATCTCAGTAGTTTTTGGTAATTACGACAAAATAAAAAATACGGGTCTTATTTTTTGTATTATCTATAAGACGGATTAATTTTTTTTTTTTTTTGATTTTCATACCTTGGATACATCCCCATTATCGTGTGTATCATATTCAGGGTTGCATGTGTTGTTCATTAAAAATGCACGAACCAACGTTAGCAGCTATAGAGCTTCTGTAGTAGTCGGTGATCGATTTTAATGATTAATGCAAACCGTGCATAGATAGCAAGTGGTATGAAACAAGGAGTTGTTATACGCACCCCGATACATGAGTACATACTAATGTGGGACAATTAAAAAAAAGCATGGTGTGGTTTTATGAAACCGCGATAAAAGTGATATTTTTTTATATTATAGACATTTAACTAAACATCTTTGGAATAATATTTATCTCTATTGCGTGGCCGACCGTCACACGCCATGCAACACAGAAAGTTTGAAATGGTGTAATAAGTTTCACTTTAATAAAAAAGTTTTAATTAGGACCATTCCCATTATCATAGGACTGTTTCTTTGTAAGAATTAAAATTTATAGGAATTGACTAAAGACGAGAATTTCTCTTCTTCTCTTAATATTATAGTTATTTGTCATAACACTAAATATACTTTATATACACTTCTGGACATATCTATTGGCCCACCTTGCATTTTCAGTTTCGTTTGGTCCTAGCTAAAATTTTATATTAGGTCGAGCAAAAAGTTTTTATGCAGTTTTGAACCTAGCACATTCACAATTTCATTCAATAGTCCCATTGAGCACATGTGGGACGAGCTAAAAATACGTGTTAGGGCTCGTCAGCCAGTTGCCCAGACGATGCAGGAGTTGAAAACTGCCATAGAGTGGGAGATGCTCCCTCAAAATTTCATAGAGCGGTTGATAAACTCTATGCCTAATTGTATGAGAGCTGTGGTAGATGCCCATGGAGGCAACATGCGTTATTAAATTAAACCTTTATTTGATAAAACATATTGTTTATTCAAAAATCAATTGCCTTTAACAAGGCGCATATCCGACTTGTTAGGCGTAGCTACATGTCGTATGGTATTCTGAATTCAAATTTAAAACAATACGATCGAAAAATATGGTAAAATGTATCAGGTTTAAAACTACATCAATAGTTTTTGTTCAATCTAGCAATCATATTTCGGAAGGGGCCATCGAACCCTAAACTCTAAGGTGGGCCAATAGATGTGTCCAGAAGTGTATAACTACTTCTATTGCTTGATTGCATTGGTATTCTAGACAGTCAGTTGCCCTGACAACTATTCCGACATTCATATGTATGTGTATAACAATTCTTGTTATTTATACGCTGATAAGGAACAAGGAAAAATAAGACATAAATATAAAACCAGCTATACGCGAAATGCAATTGTTTTGAACGTCGACAACTCTTTAAAGTAGATCCGTTTCAAACATTACATTTTTTTTTTTATATTTATAAACTAGCGCTTGACCGCAGTCCTGCCTCATGGTAAGCAGTGATGCGATCGTTGATGGTAAAGCGCGCTAGTTTATTAAGAGCCTATTCACTCAGAAAAACTGAGCGAATAGGAAGGAAGACCGCAGTTGAGCGAGGTGATGCAATGTTAAACCCAACAATACAACCAACGATGCTGCGCCAAAGAGAGATTGATCTGAAGACCATTTAAATTGGACACAGCAAGATTGGAGCCGTGTACTCTTTTCTGATGAGTCTAAAATTGTGTTACATGGCAATGATGGAAGGAGAAAAAGCGTGATAATCCTCCTTATTATTAGTAGTTTTAAATTTTTTATTTTCGCCGTAAGAACTGTAGGACTGAGTTTTCCGGATACAAAAGAAAATCACTTCTAACAGACGTGACATGTGCCACGTCACGAGACGTGACATGATATAACATTTGATTAAAGTTAATATAACAGTACATTATACTTAATATTATAATATTAGTCTAATCTGATGTCGTCGAAGTCGTGGTGGCCTAGTGGTTAAAACACCAGCCTCTCAAGTACGAATCTTCGGGTTCGATTCCAGGACAGGAAAGTACCAATGTAACTTTTATAAGTTACGTGTTCGAAATTCCCAATCTGCATTGCGCAAGCGTGGTGATTATGCTCAATCCTTCTCTGTATGAGAGGAGACCTGTGCCCAGCAGTGGGAAGATAAAAAGGTTGATGATGTTTTTTTTTATAATTAAGTACTAGTTCTTGATCGCAATCCCGCCTGATGTTAAGCAGTGATGCAATCGTTGATTGTAAAGTGCGCTAGTTTAATAAGCCTAAAGAATAGGAGGAAGATGGCAGTTGAGCGAGGTGATGCAATGTTTAACTCAGAGGGAGATTGATCTGGAGACCCTCCACGACCAAACTCTCGACACAACAACATTTGGCGCATGGTACCCGGCACACATCGCACCACAACTGCTCAGACCCGTCTTCCGTACGGCTTCACCAGACATCATGCCGGAACACGACGAATCGCTTGGCGGCAAGACTTTGTTTGGTGGGTGGTAACTTCTGCCGGCAGCCGATGTTATGGCCTACCTTCGGGAATGATGATGATGATAGGACTAAGCTGGGGGTACGATTGTACAATTAATAACAGTTTTTTTACTCAACAAAAGCATATTTTGGACAGGTTATGATTTTAACATGTTTGCATACCCATCATCATTTATCATCCATGTATATATCAGTCTAATATCACCACTCAATGCTATAACTCTATCAGCGTAAACGTTCATGTGCGTTCAGAATATAACGTGGCATTCAACTTTTTAATATAAAGGAACTAATGTAAAATACTAAGTTTCAACCCTCAAACCCTTTGATGTATCGGTGCAACTGCCATGTAAGTTTACAGCTGGATGGCTTACCTACCCACGATATATCTATAGGTACACACCGAGATACACCTAGATATAGGTATCCCCATACCTATATCTAGGTACCCCACACCAGATATATTATGCAGCAGCTTCACGGTTGTAGCGTAATATACATGTTTACCCAAGCTGTAAGGTTTGAAGAGTTAGGTCTTTTCAAGGCCTGGCTCTAAATTATATCTGATAACTTTTTAACTGTGAAAACGTTATCTGGACTTTGGCAACTTACTTTACATAATATCTTTTTGGTGGGTTTCTATGTACGTTACTGCATGAAAATGGCTTTGCTCGACAAAGCTGTTTGTATTTAAGAGAATCAGTGTCGGCATAATTACAGATATGTAAGACAATTTAGCCACGACAATTGTACCTCTGGCATGGTGACGCGCCAGTTTTCTTCGACCACCAACTAAAACGTGAACCATAGATTCATTTGCTTCACAATAGTAGGGGGAAATGTACAATGATGTACCTGGAAATTAAACTCAATTTATTTAGTTGACTTAAATATAAAAAGCTCTATTCCCAATTATTGTTAGGAAATATTATTAGGAATTCTTCCTATACTTCACTCGGATACTTTTTCTCTACGAACCACTCTCTGCTACTACGAATTGAAACTATAATTAAGTTTAGTCTCCTCAACCACGAATTGAAGCTATAATAATATTTAGTTAACTAAAGTTTCAACTTTCTGGTAGTAATCGTTTGAAAGGTATGCGGAGGACGGACAGACGAGCGGAAATGACAAAATTATAAGGGTTCCGAGACGTGAAACTACGTTTCTAATAGTAATATAATATAATATATATAATAATAGTAGGTTCAGTTTTGGTTTCGCTATGATTTATTTTACTTACGAACCCTATTGCTTATATCCAGCATGTGATTTAACACAGTGCAATCAAAGTCAAATATATAGTTTGTTTTTAATGAACTTGATGAAATGACTCTGGCAGTATAAGCATTTTATTTGTACTAATGAAAATTATCCTGGATTTCAAAATCTTTCATAGGCAATGAAGAAACAGATACCTACGATTATATTCTGAAAATAATATTGTTTATATTGTAACATTGCCACATATTCACCAAAAATTTAAATTTAAAAATATAGAAGGTGTAGGAGGGCCTTCATCAGTGTGGCTATCATGAGTTTACATTACGAGACTTGATCATACGCTTCGACTGCGTTTGGCGCTCTTATTGGTTGTGAGTTCTTACAGCCTTGAAGCGGGCCAATCGATCAATCAAACACGGTCGATATCGATGATCGAGTCTTCGTAATGAAAACTCATGGTAGCCACTCAGAACTCATCTTGTGTCTTGTGTGAGTGTAGGTAGGCAGTCAGGTGGTCGTGAGCAGAAAAATCACAAATCCTTCTTACAATCACCGTTGTTTAATCAGCCCAGGGTTTAATAATCGAAATAAATAATCAAATGAACAGTGTACAGACTAAGAAACACGACACCAACACTAGATTAATTATAACACTAGATTAAACTATCACTCGGATGCAAAGCGATTCGTCACAAGCGTGGTGACGAAACGTTTCAGATGGCGGCTCTCACAACTCTCGACAATGACGCTTCGCTAGGCTGACTTTTTCTCTCAAAGTCAACCCGACGTCGAACGTTGACGAATGCGCCGTCAAATATTACATAATATACATTTAATTCCTACAAAATAAAGTTTTCCAATAGCGCTAGTTACTTTCAAATGAATTTTGTAATCATTGAAATAAAGTTGATCTTTCTTCGACTTGAAATGGGTGTGCAGCATTGCGCACTATTGCGATATCTAAGTAAGCTGTCGACGCCATAGTTTCCCAAGGCGTATGCCATGCAAATGACGTCTACCTTCAAAGGCGAAACTAAGTAAATTAATAACACAACTCATGCAAACACTATTGTTTACATAGTTTTGTTGTTTAAGGTTAAAAAATAAACATTAAATCATGACTATGTCGACCATAACTACATAAAAGATACAAAAGACTTCAACACAATACATAACTTTGTCAGTGGACCTTTGACCGCCTCAACCTTTTATAAATAAACTTCGCTTTTCCAAACCACGTATAAAATGCTAAAACAGTATTACAAGATCCAATATCTTTTAAACTTATTTTTTCAAAGGTTACTTTAAATCTTATGTCCGCGTTACGGTTCCAATCCTGCATATCACTACATAGTACATATAAAACAAAGTCACATCCCCTTTCCCTAAATCCTTATGTTTAAAACTGCGCAACATATTTTGGTGCGTTTTTTTTATTAG